>CM073772.1:60279914-60879914 GCA_037158775.1 Hetaerina titia | reverse complement strand
TCAGTGGATGATTATTAAGGAATCGCTCATTCGAATAATATGACACGCAAAAGGTAATTAAGTCATATCCGAAATCTATTCACCATATACATTACAACCAATCACTTCGGCTCCTTCTGATGCCACATATGATGCTACAGAGCCGACTCTATGAAGGAATAGAATTAAAAAAAATGTAACGGTTCATTCTAACAGGGGAAGGGGGTGAGAGAAAGAGAGAAATAGAAAGAGAGGGGGAGAGAGATTCTTTAAAGGTGCCCATAAGAATAACTAACTAGTCATATGATAAGTCATGGGGTCGGGCTCTCCCAGAAGGGGAGCAGGTCAGATGAAGAAAATCATGGAAATTAATGGAGGATGGAGAGAAAGAGAGGGAGATGGAAGTAGAATGAAGGGGAGTCAAGAAATGTCGGTAGAGGGGAGGAGGGAAGGAGAGTAAAGAAGAGGGAAAACTGCGCAGGTGAGTGAGAAAACCTATCATTAAGAATACCTCTGCATCAACTGCCTGTCCTTTACTTCCTCCACTCACCTCTCCCACCGTGACCCACTCCCCCCGCCCTTAACTTCCCGACTCGCCCCGCCTATGCGCCCGTTGCCAGGCAACCGACACCCCCTCCCATTCCCCCAGTATACTTCTTCATCGCCACCATACGTTAAGTTGGTTGCTCCCATCTCCACCGTCGCCGCACGAAATCCGTTCCGGAGGAAGGAGGACCGGCCCCTCTCGCGTGAATCGTCCACCACGAGGTGAACGCGCGTGCTACCGATACTACGGGCATGATTCGGCGCCCGGAGCCAGCATTCCGATTAGTTGGTGATTTCTGCCCCGTCCGTCCAATAGGGAGGGGGTGGGGAACTCGTCAACTGTGCAAGCCACGGGAGGGAAGGGAAGTACGGGGCGGAAGGGCTCGGCGCGGAGAGAGGTGGGGACGTTGTGGGGGGGTGGGAGGGAGAAATGTAAACGGGCCACCACCGTCTTAAAGGGGAAGGGGAGAAATGATATCCAAAATACGTTGTCTTCCTCCTCGAATAATCACGGTTAATTGACACAACCGAAATGCGGGAAGTAGTTGGACTGTAATTTGCGACGGCGGTTGGTCTGAGTGACGAAGAAATGTAAATTTGCATTCTCACCGCAGTCACTGCTCCAATTAAGTGAAATTACCATCCACAGTTCGACACTGTGGTCTGTGAACGCTCACGAGACAAACATCGCGACGTCCGCGAAGCGTAGAATTATCTGTGTTACAATCCATCAAAATACTGTGAGCTTCGAATTATTTTTGCACCAATCGAGCCTACTTCAAACAAGAAACTCTCATTTGCATATTGAAATCCCTCAAAATCTACTCAAGCAAAAACTACACCGCATTCTTTCCCGACATGATCTTAAAAGGTAACATACAATTATCGTATCTTCTGAGAAGTCACAACCACGGGCAGGACTATTTAAAGTATCGATGATCGTAATAATAAATGCGAAATATCAAATTTTAGATATAACGAAAAGCATTTTAACTTAAGAAATTAAATATTATCTTTGCTTTCTACAGAAATAAAACTATTTGTCGACTAGTTTCGTTTACACTGTAACATCCTCAGGACTAAGTCCTGTAACATCCTCAGGAGTAGTCCTGAGGATGTTACAGTGTAAACGAAACTAGTCGACAAATAAAGTTTTATTTCTGTAGAAAGCAAAGATAATATTTAATTTCTTAAGTTAAACATGGATTTCTACAAAGTTAAGGTCTCAACCATTCAGTGCGAAAAGCATTTTCACTATTTTACCACAAGTGGAAGTGAAAATGAGATTAAATATGGTTTTAAATCTCTAAACCTTGATTTTTAAGTAATGAAATAGACATGACGTAAGCACTCATCAAATGCAGAGTTATTAATGGAAGATTAGAGGTTAAGTGTAGGATTTGAAAACAATTTTTTTACATCATCATTATTTACCGATTATTATAAGTCATAATCCAGATATTAAGAAATAATGAATTTATAAAAAAAATTCAGTTTACCTCGTTAAGTTTAAACAATTATAAGTAGCAATGACCCGGGTTTCTATCAGATAGCATTAAATAGTTGATTTCTAAAATAAACAATGGTTTTTAAACATTTACGTACTCAATTCAAAAATATAATTAAGACTTTTCTTAAACGACAAAGATGTGAAGAGAACGGAAAACAGTTGCAATGAAAAACATATTCTTACGCTATTTGGTTGTTCTCTCAAAAGCCGAATCTTTAAACATGGTGGGCGAAGGGAAGGAGTTGATGAGGGAAATCCTAGAAAGTCGGAGGTAGTGGATGGAGGAAATCTTGAAAGGTAGTAGGAGCTGAAGGCTGTGATAGAAGGATGAATGATGGGTATGTGGGGTAGAGGAAGAGATTAGCCATTTTAGACAGCATGAAGACAGGCGAAAGTAAAGAATAAATTAATGAGATAATCTCGGTAAAACAAGAGGAAATTCTCGCTGTACGAAGAAGATAATAGAAGGTACGGACCACCCAAAAACTTGTATTATTATGGAGACTATCTTTAATGAATCTAATCACTATACTACCAGTGACAACCTACGGGAGCTGCTGTTATTCCTGTTGGTACTCTGCGGGCAGTCCAGCTAGTTATTATTGACCATTGTTCATTAACAAATTCGCACGCAGAATGAACCTATTTGAGGACTGACTCACGTCAATTTTGATTACACTTGTACATGTAAATAAGAAAATAATATCAGTTTAGAATTAAATAACAGGGGTTTCCACTTTAAAACATTTCGCCTGAGGCTAGCCCAAAGCCAGAGCTTTAAGGACTCTATTTCGAGCATGTCAACTTTCTAATTACCCGAAACTTAAAACTGCATCTGAAGTTACGGCCATTGTTAGCGACGTTAACGCTAAAGTAAATAAAGTAACGCTACATAGTTTGAAAGGTGGGCAAGACATATAGGCCGCTGTCTTGGGTTTACAATTAACGAAGGGAAATCCAAAATAGTCATATTCAACGATGACAACCAATGGGACTACTGTAATGAAAATCACTGAGGCTATACAGTATGATCCGTGAGCGCATTAGCATTCTTTTCTTCTAAATAATCACCCTGTCTAAAACTCAGCAATCAAATCTGTAATCATTCATCCACCTTCAGAGGACAAGAACACCCACCATAACCCTATCGCCCCCGAATAATTCCAATTCTCAACTCCGCCTATTCCTACGCTCCTTCCCTCCACTTTCCGCCTTCACACTCTCGCCACCCCAAAACCACTACCCTCGGCCACCGAAAAAGGCGACCCTTCTCTCCCTTTCCATACGCCCGTAACCATTCTCCCCGTCTGCTTTCCTCTCTCCAACCTCATCTGGACGTATTAATATAGTGGGCCTCTTTCCCTCAACTCGGTAGCCGGTCATTAGAGGGAGAAAACCTCTCCTCAGCCGCGGCTACGGCTCCTCCCCGTCACAAGACGCCTCTCGTCACCCTCCCTCGACAACCGACAATCCAGAGCTGAGGCACTCGGGAAAACTTTGACGGCTGTGGCAGGAATCTTGGAATTCAAACCTCCCACAATTCTGCATCGCAGCAACCTGTCTTGAAAATTATTATTGGAAAACTTATGGCGTGAAGTTTCCTTTAACATTTTTCATCGCAGTGACTACTGAGCTAGATATTCGGCAGTGATCATTCTTCGGATGAAGCGAGATTGTTAATCACATAACGATGCTTCGATGAAACGTAGTTTTGATAAAAGAAATACACTTTGCTCTAATATTACACTCTGGTACATCTTTAAATTGAATTAATACTACATGTGTGTAAAATCACTTAGTGAATCACTTTTTAAAGAATCCAGATCAATAGTTACCCTACAAAAAGAAGAATTCTGGAAAAGGTACAGTTTATCATCACATTATCGGTAAAGTATATCTCTATCTACAGTTAAGTGAGCAATACACAATTACTCTAAGTTGTTGTGTAGACCTTTAAAGCATAAATAAAAAGATATATTGGAATATAGAGTAAAACATCAAACTTTTTATCATTATTATCGTTCTGGTAATTAACGAGGGTAGTCCCATAATTGAATGTAAATGACGATTTAAGTTTCAAAGGAAATAAATATAATCTACTTGGCCCACCATAATGCTTGAAAGCTTTCCTTGTCTTGTAATTAATTTCTCTAGCGATGGAATGGCTTTAGTTAACACAATACCCTCAAGGGGAGACCCCAATTTGCTATCTTCAGCATTTGCAGTATCATAGAGTTTCATACTACAAACATTTTAAATATATGGATACTAGCATGAGAAATAAGGAATATTGGTTTTTAGGTGTTTTTATCACATTTACTTAGCTTTCCGAATGGAGTCTCATTTTTTTGTCCTGTCTGAAAAAATATCGCTGATCTCAAAAAAAATTTAGAACAGTATCAGTCAGGTATTATCAGAACAAATATGCCCATCTTCGGTCACCCAAAACTATATATCTTTTGAAGTTGATCAAACTTAAGAAATAATTCTGTGAAATATTTTTTCTAAATCTTTGGTTGGAATACGTTTCGTTTTCTTAGCTACTGTCCTTTACAATTGCATCATGTCAAATGGCGGATCTGAGGATTTGCTCACCAGTTCTAAAGTCTTCGTGTGCATAGAAGTTCGGGGTATCGGTCATTTCATTAGGGTAACATGATCGCCAAGATTTTCCAAAATCTGGTTCCGAATCCTGCCCAGGGCTTCGACGATTTTCATGTGGTGAATGGAGATGTCCCACTTTATCACGGTAAGAAAAATGGCAATAGAATTAATATTTTATCACACAATAATCTGCTCAAAATGTAATGTACAATGTATGAACATGGCGATAGTGATTAAGAGATCCGGAGTACAATGCATAGTAGAAGGGAAATGTACTCACCAATCTAATACCTAATATGAAAAGGTGCCAATCCAGCAAGAGAAAGCGATAAAGATTCTTGCAGCGGTTATCTCTTCACTACATTAGTAGGTATAATCCGCATAAAATTTACACATGCACATGTCTCACATTAAATACAATAGGACCTTGAAAGCATTTAGCTGAATAAAACATCGAAAGTGAATTGTGTAAAACATTAGCTCCTAAATTTCTCATTTCAAACATTTGAACTCTTCCACGGACTGTCCTTAACAATTTCTATTTATTAACATGAAAACTCGTACTAAAAGAGGGCATCCACAAAAATAATTCATATTTTTTCACCCATGAAAATTTCACAGTTACGAAAAAGCAGATACCCAATACATATCCCCACATCCATCGAATTCTGAGAACCCAAATTGGAATACAGAACTGGAAGAAGAATTAGAATTTCCTCTAGTAATTTCGCTGATGGTTTTTAAATCTTTCAAAAATATTCCTTACGAGGCCATATTCAAAATGAAACTTATGAGGCACTCCATAAGAAAATCTAAAGGTTTAAAAATATTTTACCCCCAAAAGATAATCAACTCATAAATACAAGTTTTGGATCATTGATATGCAAGAAACAACTGTCAAGAATATGCTCAGAATGTTCGAATTCTCATTTATAACGCCTTTCCTCAAGAATCCGGAAGTCTGCGTCAACACTGAACGTGAATTAAAGATTCGCTTTTAGAGTTTAAAATACGGCTCCAAGGAGAGAATTCTAGCTGGAATAAATATAATCCATTGGATGAGCGGAGATACCTGCGTCCACCTCTAGAGAGTAGACGCTGGTCGCGAGGAACAATAAATACCATTGGTTACACTGAATCGCCACGAGGAGGACATCACAATTTTCACCTCCTTAACATCTTCTCCGTTGCGTAGCAAGTCGAAACGATAGCACTATTTATTCGACGAAGAAAAGTCGATACCTCTGGGACAAGTGGAAGATTAAGACGCATAAAAAAGTGAAAATAATGGTATGTTGGATATAGAGGGAGAAGATATCAAGAGATCGGTTTGGCTGAGTTCAGACGGAAGAGGCATGAATTGTAGGGTTACCGAGATACTAGTGAGAGGATGGACAATTTGTGACAGTGCCGGATAAGAAATGAGAAAGACTTGCAGCCATGAAAGAGGAATAGAAAAGACGGAGACATAAACTAACATCGCAAAGGAATTCAAGAAAGGTGCTGTGTGTGTGAGAAAGGGAGGCTTATAAGTAGCAAAATGTTGCCAAAATATTCCTCGGGGTCTAAAAAACACTGGTTCCCATCGTCTTTATTGACCTTGACGAAATAATATAGAAGGTAGAGAAACATGATCACTTGTTAAAAATAAATACTTTATTTTTATAAATGATTTTAATTTATTTCTTTGTAAAAACATCATTTGGAGGGAGCATGATTTACATAGATTATTATTATTTGGTGGTAATTTCCATTAAATTAATTTTATCTCATGATATATTCATTTTAACAACGTTTGATTGTGATTCTGCAGTCATGGCATGGTGTCAACCCCTGCCAAATACCATCGAGTTGTGCCTTGTAGGGTACCCTGTACTTGATAATAAGAAAGATGAAGGCATAGATGAATTTGATTCCGGTAAAGTAAAACCCAAGGATCATATTCTACCTCACACATTTCAGGAAAAAATTTCAAGGAATCATCACGATGAAATACAATGAAAATAATCAGTTTTCTTTAATAAAAAGTTTTAAATCTGAAGAATCAAACGATTCATCAATGATGGCAAATTACCAGCAAACAGCAGCCATCAATCAAGCATGCGAATTACGATGCGGAAAAAAATTGGTCACACTCCGAGGCTGCAGGCTTAACTTGAAGGCCCTAGCATTTAATATACGCTGAGATACGAATTGCTATGCATGATTACATTTTCATTAAGGGCTAGTTACGGGAGGGAATTATCTTATCCTTTGCATAATCTCAAGAACAACAAAATGGTTGCCGCTAAATGAATTAGGAGGGAGTAGCGAGGATTTGGTTACAAGGGGATAAATGGGAGTGGAGGTACAAAAAGGGAGTGGCACAGAGGAGGTTTTAGGTTTTATGAGGGAAAGAGAAGGAACCAGGCAAGGAGTGGGTAGAGCATAAAGAGTTTCCATGTACTAAGGAGTGACATGGGGGAGAAAAGAAGTTTTTTTTTTCAAGATGAAAAATGGGAGCCACCAAAAATGAATAACAAACGGAATGGAAGATCTGGATCTCAGCATCTCCTGAATCATTTAAAACGTCTTCTCTTCCAACCATTGAGATAAATTCAAGACATTGGTAGAAGACAGGGAAATGCTGAAATAAAGAGTTTGTGAAAACATAAGACCTATTGAGTTCTATTGCCCAGCCAGTCAAGCGAAGGAACTTCCGATGAGCGTTCAAGTGAAGAGGCAACTTCAGGAATGTGAGCAGATGGTAAAGAGTTTGGGTCAAATTTCAGAGGAAGCACCGACAATTCTCTAAAAAAAACTTTCAGTGAATCAAGAGTTCAATGCACGAAATGAAACGACGTCTAGAAGGAGAAACGACTACCAATTTTTTACCACACGTGGCTCATCTTCATCTTAGGGTGAAATTGTGCTGCTACATAATTTTCTATTCTTTTTCCAGACCTTTTGTACCTTCTTAACGAGCTAATTAAAAGAATATGATACATGGAATTAGAGAAAAGAGATTCTGAGAAGCCCTCACGACCATTCACTGGGCGGTAACTTCGGGCAAACTTACGATAAGAGAAGTAAAAATGACCCTCCCTCACTGTCTCAGCAGCGCGCCTCCCAAGCGCAGGGTTACACGACTAAATAAATGGGATCCGAGATTCACACTCGAGGACCAGCTTCATCACGTAACTTGATACAACCTTTCGAGGAGAGGCGGAGGCAAGTGTTGGGAAAAATGGGAAGGGGGGAGGGGGACCTCCTCCAAGGATGTGTTTAGGTGATGGTCAAGATGGCCGGCTTCCTGATCATCCTCAGCTGAGGCGAACGAGCAGAGAGGGACGAGGGCGAGAAAAGGATATCTCCTCTCCAAGCCTTCGCCACCTCCGCGAATGGACTTCACTTTTTGAGAGGGAGGCGCGAGATCCTTCCCCTCTAGCCCACCATGTAGACGTCTCTTTTTGGGCCATCATTTTTCTTTTCTTTCTTACTCCCTCTCCTCCTCCACTTATCAAGTTCTTCTATCTTTCCTCCCCACCGCTATCCCGTCTACCTTCTCTTTTCTCTCGATCGCCCTTCGCTTCCCACCTCCTCTATCCCGTAGCCCCGTATGCTTCTTCGCAACCCCACTGCTGCCGCTCTTAGTGCAGGATGTCAGAGATCCTTCCCTCACAAGGCGGGAATTAAAAACGCCAAACCACTGAAATATTTTAAGATAACATTATAATTGCTCGCTAGAGAAACAGTTTAAACAAATCAAAGACATATTTATCGTATGCCCCACAGTTTTCCTTTCCGTCGCAATGTAAACTAATTGCATTTACCGCGAAAGATACTGCATTCTCAAGTGTCCATCAATCTCAGAGAAGCGCATTCAGGATAATTTAATGTATTTTGTTTTCTTTTCAAACTCTATTATTTGCCCTTGCTCACTTATTTACTTATTAACTTCTTGTTTTCACACTTTCATTTAATATGTTGGTTTCACGGATTATTCAAAATGGCGCACTGTTTTCCAAGTGGTAACTATCAATTAAAAAGCGACTACCTATATTAAAATGAATCCACAGCACTCGTGACAGGTTTGATTAAGACACACCGAAGAAAGTTATGGTGAAAGAATATAACAATAATTTTATTGCCTTCCATAACACATTATCTATACTTTATATTCCTTGACCTTTGTGTGCTATTTTAATTACTAGTGAATAGATCACGCAATCCTACTTTATGAAAAACCATCGAAAAAACAAAGATTCATGTAAATAATTGACGATAGTTTTAGGATAATTCCACGCTTGATTGTACTGTCCTCCAATTCATCAAAGGCCGTCTCAAAAAATCATATCACACGTTAACAAAAATTAGAAATTTATAGGACTAATATTTAAATTATAAATCGTGGAAAGGCACACAAGTTGTGCTCAAATTCCTGACTAAATTAGGTGCAAATTTATCCACAATGTAAATTAAGTTTATCAGAGTCATCTAAGAGTGTGAACTCTGAGGTGCTTGTAGCTCGTATTTTCTACTTTCACATGCTTTTATGAATAAATATGGTCGTCTATTTAAACTACCGCTAAACTTTACGTAATGCTATTAAATATTTCCACTGAAGAAATACCTAATAGCGCCTTAACATCTTAAATTATTTACTTTATCTTCTTAGGTTCCACACTTTCCCCCTTTCGTTTCTATTGCCTATCATTCTCCATGCAACGTTTCTTATCCTTCCCATACATATTTGGTAATTTCATGAATATTCATGAGAATTTGGTCTGCTTTCTTTCTCTGGAATATTATATTTTTTATTTGTATATAAATTATATTATTTTATTTACCCAAAGGTTTTTGTTTTTCTTCTTGATTGAGTGAATTTTGGAGGTTTTGTTTTGTTACCAGCAACACGACAACAGCCATACAAAGGATTCATTTTTTTAAACCACCGGCATCAAACGATGACTATCTGCGATGCTGAGTACCCACTCATCATACAAGACTCCGCAAAGTGCAGCAAATCAAAAACCCAACACTGAAACTCTCGTCTTCGGTAATAAAGTGCACTGCATCGAGCAAATAAATTTTTCATAAAAAAAGCAGATTTGAAATTAAAAAAAAATAAAATTATACTTACAAAAATGTCTAGTCGAATCCTTTATATTTGTTAAAAGGAAAAGAAGCTACTACAAAAATAAGAATTTCCTGTTTCATTTTTCTTCACTCCATGAGCTACTCAGTTTTTATACACTCCTTCGAATACTTCATTTCTTCGTTTTGTGAAAGAAATACGTTTGCACGTGAAAGCGTCAATGAATTGGCGATTGCAACTTCTGCGATCTTGAATGGAAGAATAATTGGAACTTTTTAGTGTACTCCGCCTATCCCTTATCGTATTTCCGCTTGCCTATCAATTCCTGAATTGAAATTCTTCTATCCTCAAAATTTTGTTTTCCTTCCATCGCAAACAATGACAGATAATATTTGCTCAACTTAAGCATATGTATTAGTAGACATTTTACTTTGATATAAAAACCATAAGACTAACTGCATCTCAAAACTGGATGATAGTAGACTCATATACTTACGTTTGTTAGGCCAAATATTTTGAAACATTTCAGACCAACTCATTTTCTTATGGAATCGTCTACGGAACACGAGATAAATGAAAAAGAGTGCATCCTATAGTATAGTCAACAGAAAAATCAAGTTTAATTCGAGTTAGATATTTCAGCAATTATTTTTAATAACAATAATTTATTCAGGGAAATAGTAGGTTAAGGAATTTTCATACAGCTCGAAAATAGTGATTCGAAAGAATAGGAACTTGATATTTTCATTTTTGGGAGTAGTTAAAAACTAAAGAATCCTTTCATAAGCTATTTTAAGGGTTGCACTGAGGTGGATTTGCAGTTCATCGCCCGATGTAAAAGCTCAAGCCATGGATTTCATGTCCCTTGTCACTTCGGAGCACGAACATTTCTACCCCTCGGTCAGTTTTCTGTCATATGTCCTCTGTCCACTCTAAAGAGACCCACACAACCTCCATAGTCCGCCAAGGGAGACGACAAACCCTGCCTGATCTCGTCCCTCGACCCGTGAAGTATCACTGTCTCACTCACCGCGTGCAAGATTTTCACCCGGAGGAGGGAGGTAAGGAGTAGCGGAGGGATAAAAAAACGATAGCTAAGAGGTTCGCTCAGAGATGAAGACGGGAGAATGTCCGAGGGTAGATAGGGATGTGGTGGACGTGGCGGGAGAAAGGAAAAACGGAGGAGAGGAGTGAGAGAAATGAGGAAAAGAAGAGTAAAAAGGAAGCTTGAGGAGTTTGGGACCGTTCGGCGTTGCCAAGGAACGAGTTGGAAGGGTGGGTAAGGATAGTCGGACGGAGGGAAGAGGGAAGAGCCGTGTATATGCAAATGAATAAGGGGAGGGTGGGGGAGAAGGCCCTGCGCGAAGTGTGTGTGCGTGTGCGGGGGGCGAAGGGGAGTTATTTCGAGCTGAAGGTGTGAAAAAGTGGTGTTAAGAGGAATATCCCATTTATTTTATTGAGCGACGGTTTGGTGGGACGGGGACTGAAGAGAAGGCAGTGGTAAAGGTGGAGGGAGAGAGGGGGGGTTTGGAAGGGGAGATAGAACTACCGACGAGCACTTGTTGAAACTCTGAAGTCAGAATGCATTAAAATGCACGGCCCGCTCTACCCCTCCCAATTGTCTATGTCCTATTTCGCCCTTCCAACGCATTTCTAGCCATCGTTTTTACTATCAATCCTCTCTCTTCGTACTTCGGCCCATGAGTAAATATTTCGATGCTCTCTTAGGAAAAAGCTATAAATAGATTCGCATCAGATCTTGATTATGAGATTCACCTGAAATTACTGAGTTCATCAGAGCCATTGTTACTTCAATCACCAAATATATGTATAAAAATTAAACATACGACATAGTAATGCACACTCGTACAATCAGCAAAAAAGTAGGACAAATTCAGGACGCCCAAAGTTGAGGATAGGATGAAAGGGTCCTTTACCTAAAGATTTTCACTGATTACGGTAGGCAATCAATCAGTTCGTCTTCCTTTTTCAAAGTGACTTCAAATCACTGTGATGAATGGTCTCAAAAAACTTTGAAGACGGAAGATGGCATAGTTTGTGTTTAAAGAGGTTTTCTTTAACAGTATATTAATAATTTCAGAGTTATCTCGGAATTTGTTGAAACTGACTCATCAAAATAAGAGAATGCCTAAAAATAATGGAGGTTGATTCTCCTCTCAGTTTTGTCTTCAATAAAATCTCGGCGTTTTCTTTTTCTTCCTTCTCCACATACCTTTATTTCCATTTAAGCTATCCCTACCTTTGTCAAATATTCGAAAATAATAAGGACTCAGAAGAAGCTTCGCATTTTTTATCTATGTGCGACCTTCGAAACATTTTCTTCCAATATTTTATGTTCAAACGGGTATAGGAAAGAGATTAAAGTGAATATAGGGTAATTTAAGGAAGGCACTTCAATGCCATCGCGTTATTCACTCAAATCAATGCAACAAAAATTCAATATTTCTCAAAGAATCCTTGTGAAAACGCATGTATTTAAATATTTATGAAGGCAACATATGTCGGCTATAAACTATGACAATTTGTTTACCTGAGGGAATGAAATTAAGTTGAAAGCTCATTGATATTAATTCATTCATTCATTAATTGTCCAGGGAAATGAATTGAGCTTTAATGAACTTCTTTTCTTCATCCTACTGAATGTACATTGACCCTCAGAGCAAAGCGGAATGCACTTGGATCTTGGACAGAGCCTTCCTTTTGCATCTCAGCATCTTCGCCACCCTGAGTAACTCCCAATGTGCGCCACAAGAAGGGAATGCAACTGCGACGCTCCCGAGGGGAGAAAAAGCATAACATATATTTGAAGTTTCAAATCGATTCTCGTTTAATCGAGCCACGGACTATTTTTGAGAATGTCTCGGATTACTCCGGCCTCCCCCATCCTCGTTTACAATTCCGAGGGCGCTCGGACGGAGAAGAATAAACCCAACAACCTTATGGACGTGCAGCTACTCTCTCAGTGCAACCCGCATTCCCACATTTCGCGGCGCCCGCTTATTTTACTTTAGAACTGAATCGGGAGACTTTGGTTGATGGCTCTCGCACAAAAGTCACCGCTTAAAAAGTATCGAGCAATTTCCCGCCCCGCATGCGAATCAACATAAATTTGTCGAATTTGTCGGAGCGGAATGCAGGAGACCTGCAAGGGTGTGTGTGTGGGGGGGGGGGGGAGGAGGTTCGGGAGAGAAAGGAAGGCAGGGGTGGGGGGAGACATTGCTTATAAGGAGAAGGTTTGAAGAAAGGAGGGGCGGGTGGGAGGGGAAGGAATACCCTCGCGCCCTTATGTGGTAAGCATTATAGCACCGTAAGTCGCCGCTTGCTTGCGGGCTCGGGACTCGCGAAAGAATCCGCGCAGACACACACAAACTTACTTAGGCTGTCCGGGAAGGTGGAATAAAACCCAATGTCACGCTTAAAAGAGCAAAATCCTGCCAGGAGGAGTGAGTGCAGACGGGAGACGGGAGGAGGGAAGATAGCGGGCGAGACGCGTGAAATGTTCGCCGAGGGGAAACGACACTTATCTCGCGTTTGAGCGGCACGAGTGTCGGCCCACGGCGGCGGACGAAGGGATCTTAAACCCCGCATGCTAATGGCGACCGCGGATGGAGAGAAGGAGCAAGGTGTGTGTGTGTGTGTGTTTGCGGGGAGGAACACGGAGTGGAAGGATGCACCTATGGACGATTCGAGAGAGGAGGAGAGAATCGCATCGGGTTTGGACGTCGCGACGATACTGTAGAGAGGAATACGATGCTGAACGGAGGATAGAGCTGTGTGGCTGTCGAACCTGAGCATTCCTGTTAAATTTAAACCGGAGATCTCAACGGATTGTGAATCCTGAAACGTAAACATCGTCCTGATATCGCATTTGAATACTAAGTTTACATATTTCAAGTATTTGTGGCAGGTTATGCCGTTTTATACCTATGCCTCGTCTTCAAGTAAGCTATATCGATGCAATCCAACGTAAAAGTCAATATTTTTTATATTTATCGAAGCTCTCCTTCCTTATCACCTCGATATTTTTATGTACCTATCGAGGTAAATATTGAAAATGGAACAGGTCGAATCACAAATTTGTAAAATATATCAAATTTATACGAAAACGTGAAAAGACACAAAATCGCGTGACCATTGGACATGGCAGCTAATAAATCGTAGTATTGCACGGCCCTAGAAGAACAGACGACGGACTAAAAGACAAACTTCTCAGCGGGTAAGGATTTCTACGCCCACTGGGTGGGGGGCACGAAAAGGTCATGGCAGGAGTCGTTGGGAGAGTGGGAATGGAGAATAAAAAAGAAACAGAGAAGACGGGGAGGAAATGCACGGCACCGAGATGCGAAAAGGCACCTCTGATGTCTTCCTCGCCCGAGGAGTCCCGAGATGCAGATCGGTGAGAACGCAGATCGCATCCGCCTCCGAGGTTGCAGGCCGTTAAGTGAGAAATATAGAGAGCAGGGGGGGGGCTCGGGGAAGAGTGCTGGGAGGAAACGAAAAGGCATGAGAAGTGAGAGAGAGATAAAAGTGGGAGAATAAAAAGAGGCCAAGGTGTTACCCAGAGACAGGATGAGAGGAATAGATCTATGGTTATGGGGTAACCTGTAAAATGAATTCCAACGCGGAGTTTATATATTTTCGAAACAAATTCAGTTGTCTCAATTTCTGTCAACTTTGAAATAAATTTCTTAATATTTTCAAACTTACACGACTAAGTTTACTCCTACATATCATAATGAAGCGGTATTATTATTTCGGTAGCTTATGATTTCGGGAGGCAGAGAGTATGTTAATAAATATTTGAGAAAATTGTTGACGGCACGCAACAGACATACGAGACTCATACTTACTGATGACATATATGCTATCTAATAATGGCATCACAACCGTTGGTGAACACTCGTCAGCTGTGACCAAAATTTCACGAATTAATTTTCAATTATTATACGTAAATCGGGGCAATATGAGAAGTCCCTACCCATGGTGTTTAGTGCCAATTATTGGCACGCCGCATGGATTATATCGCATACCTGCCAGTGGAGGCCATCGTTACTACTTTCATAGTCATATTTTTCGTTAATAAATAAATACATTTTATATTTGGCTTTTATTTCTTATTATGTAACGTTTAACGTCAAAATAAACAACAAAATTGAAATCAGACCTATCAGATTGGTAGTCAGTTACCAATAACATGAGTAAGGGCATTTGTACCTAGATTGATAGAGTTAATTCTGGGGAAAGTGAATTTGGTATACTAAATGAAATATCACTTTTAGCAGATTTTTATCGAAACATACAAATTAATTCACAATATAAGCGGAATATATTGTATTTCTAAAATTTTGTTGCATACTTTAGGATCTTATTCATAAATTTTATCAATAATTTCGGTTTGAGTTAATGCGCATCTATCGCCAATCAATCAATAGCATTTCTTTGAGCTGAGATCGGTTCCCACACTTTTGGATTTTCGAATAGGCAATCTCTACTCTGATTTGAAATATGCATCTTCATTCTTCTTCTGTTATAAAGTGACTGTACACGTTTTATTTGTATAACTATTCGTACCAGAAGTGCGAATCAATATTTCTTAATCATGTATAATTTTGTCTTTACCATAAAAACAAAATCTGTTATCGTTGTTATTCATGTAAGATTATCCTTTAATTTTGTAGATTTACCATTAACCAAAAGTACCATTGATTTATTAGAAGTATTGTGTTCATACCTCTGTCCCATTAGTAGTAATGCGTTCCTTATTTTAGATAACTCAATTAGTGTCATTTGTGATTTATCCCGAAAATTTTTGTTCATACTTTTATTCTGCCTGCAATTTCTAAATGTATTATTAGATTAAACTACAATCTTATATTTTCAATACTTAAAGCATATTTATTGAATTTTAGGTGCAAGCTAGCAGCTTCTTACGTGAATAATTAATAGTCACATTATCGCGTAAGAGTATGCAGACCTCGCCTGGAGGCAAGAGGCGAGCGAGGTGCAAATGTACTCTTGTCATTGCAGGCTTCTCATTTTAACCAATGCGGATTTGTCACTCCTCCTAGTATGAATCCTGTAAGTGTCACATACACTTCAAAAAGGCAAGAACGGGCCTATTATTATGAGTCTCAATTGAAAAAATTATATAAGAAATCGGAAGAAACAGAGATAATGTAAAGGTGAGTAAGCGCTATAAAATAAGAATTTCACTCAGGGAAAACATCTTGAATTCATTCTGTCCTGACAGAGACTAAATAAGGCAGCTTCAAATCATTCACAACCCGATCTTCTATCGAAACCACTCTTAGAAAAGAACTAAGTTTGGTAGAGAACCTTGCAAGGAAATATAGTGAAATCACGAATCAAAATATCAGCACTAAAAATTACATGGCACCAAACAAAAAAACATCTTCTAATTTAATTTAAATCATCTTCACAATCTTAAATTAGACATGAAAAATAGATGAGAACATGACACTTGGAAATGACACCCACAGTCTAAGAACTTTGAATTTCCTTAGCACAGGTGTTTATGGTCAGGGACTAGATTTAACGCCAATAATCATACTTCCCAAAAAGAAAAGAATTCTTTTTGAATTAGCAAACGCAAAACTAAGAAGTAGGAAAGGCGTGGAAAGCAGTGAGAGAAAACAGAGGGAATTCAGAAGCAGGAGCTCTAGAAAAGGAAAGAAGGCGACGATGGAGGGTGGAGGAATCGCGGGGAAGGAGTAGGAACTCAGAGAGGGCGGAGAAATGGAGTGATGGGCTCGAAGAAACAAGAGAAGGACAAAATGCGACGGAAATAACTTCATCTATTCGAAGAGAGAGAGAGAGAGGGAGCAAGAGAGGTTGGGGGAGAGACAGGGTGGTGGGGAGGGCCGCTTGATCGGTCGTTGATGCAACCTGGGGAAGGGGGAGGGGAAGTAAACGCTTGGCGTCTTGTCTTCGGAAGGCAGTAAAATAGCTGAGAAATTGCGTGAGCGGGGGACGGGCTGTAACGGGGAGGGGGGTGGTGGATGGAGTCATGCGTTTTATAAGTCGAGGGAGCTGGTTGGGGAGTTTATGCCGCCGAGTTTCGTGTACATAGTTGGGAAATTAGAGTGCGCATGGCGCCTGGAGCACGAGAGAGGAATTCCGCAGGGAGACAGACGGTTGAGGGCTCTTGCCCAACAGCTTCTAAAGGCAAATAGTCAACAATTTTATGCTGAGGTATATTGTTCAAAAAACTTATACAGTGGGGTAAAATAGTAGCAGTGAATTCTAGGACGAATTTCTGAAACCGTACTGATTCCATGCTATGCCTATCCGAAAGTATTTATAACAACGTAGCACACATGCATATGTGCTTTACTTTACATGCTTATTTAATATCTACCTTTCCACAGTGCAGAAGTGAAATTTAAACAAATGAGAAATTGAAAAAAATTATGGTAGTCATATTATTTTGGAGTAAAACCATGATTTCAGTTGAGAAGTATTTTTGAATTTTTGTTTTGTGCAACTAATAGTCTAAATTAAATACCAGTAGTTGCTAAACCGTAATAAGCATGGGATGACAATGATAACCTACCATTAGATGAAATGAAAATACCCTAAAAACATTGTTAGGACATTTATTTAAAAATTAAAGAAAGATTTAGGGCACTACACAATGTTTTCGTCCGTTTTCCTCTAGGCGGTCCGATAGAATTTCCGTCTCGAAATCAAAGACATCGTGAAATGACCTTAAATCATATTTATTTGTGCTACAAATATGAACGGAAGAATAACCCTCTTTCATTTTCGCAAATTCACAATG
The DNA here is from genome assembly GCA_037158775.1 of Hetaerina titia. NCBI lineage: Eukaryota > Metazoa > Arthropoda > Insecta > Odonata > Calopterygidae > Hetaerina > Hetaerina titia. Next base: position 60,862,376 of record CM073772.1, on the reverse strand, counting down.
TCAAAGACCGATATTGGAATAAAATGATCAGGCATGATATTTGTGATTACCATAATGAAAAGGAATGTAGTAATTTTCCACAATTTTAAAATTAACTCTCTAAAATAGTGGAAAATTACAGACTTCCTTTTCAAATTCTTTCCAGATATCAGTACTCAAGTAATTACTGTTGGTACTGTACGAAATATATGCTTGCTATTATGATAAAGTTAAAAAATAATAGTAACAATGAATAAATTAGTTATACTGGAGTCCTAACATACTTTACAAACTCCGTGTATTGATTCTCTATTCCATCAGAAGGGACATTTTCCCATTGTAAAAATAAACTGAGTACTGAGTACCAAAAAGTACAGACTATAAAAGGCCACCAAAGTGATTTAACCTATAGCAATTAGGAGCATTCCTCGATTTTTCTTCCTGGGCGGCTGCAATTGGTTTTTCATACTGATCTAAAAGCCCAAATTAACTAGTATACTGTAAACGATTTTGGGAAAAACACTTATTATTTAGGAAAATTTTGATGAAAGAAGTTCCTTGTGGAGCTTTCATAAATATTAATGGGAGGGAAAACATGGCGCCTAAAAGTAGCTGGCAACTGGAAGATTAAGAAACGGTTTCCGATATCCCAAAAAAATATGCATATTTATACTTCCAGATCATTAATTCAAAAATCAATCGATGGGTCGTTATTATGCAAATTATAATCTAAAATATAATAATGGACATTCTTATTTTAAATTACAGCCCCTGCAAGGAAGGAGATTTATATATTTCAAATTTTGGTCCTTTTATCTCATTTCATGAGTGAGATAATTTAATAATTACATCATTTAAAATATTCCTAGCGTGGTACATTTGGAAGCAACTCCTTGAGATTAGCACACATAACTGAACAATTCACTTGAAAGTAAAATGATATTTTGAGCTTGTGAATGTAACCATGTTCTGGTGAGTTCATAAAATAGTTATGCTACAGAATTATAACATTTAATGCATCTTGAGTGTACCATAGAAAGTAATGCCTGGTGCTAGCTAGCTGAGAGCCGTTGATGATGGTAAACGCGGAAAGTTCCCCATTTTAGCGATATTTAAGGATCAGAAAGCAGTGGAGAGAGCGAAACAGAGGTGACGGTGAAGATCCACACCGCGGGGATGGGCAGCGGAAAGGGGGGAGGGAAGCGTGGAAAACGACGAGGGTAGAGCCGCAGGAGAGCTGTGATGGGGTGGAGGGGGAAATCGAAAATGAAAGGGACCAAATGGGCAACAGGGGCGGCTGTCAAATGGGGAGGACTCCCGCGGAGGCCGACGGGTTGGCGGGGAGAAAGGCGGGGAGGCGGAAGACTCAGCGTGGCGGAAGGAGGGCGGCTGCATCTGTTGGTCCATTTGCACCTCCGCTCACACTACTCCACTCGGCTTACCCCCGCCACTCCATAAACCTCCCCAATCCCTCCCCCACAGATTTTCGAAACCCCCAATCGACTATTTCTTCTCTCTCTCTCTTTCTCTATCTCCGCCCAGCGTGACTTCAACTCGCTCTCGTATCCTTCAGGGCAGAACGACCATCTTGAACATCAAATACTACTACTCCGACAGCGCTCCTAACTCTTTTAACACCTCCACTCCCATGCGGGGCGCCTATTACTTAGTCACCTCTGCTCCCTCTTCACTACGCACCCAACAAACCCCTTCGTTTCACTCATTCTCGACTGCTCCTCTATTCCCCATTTTTTCTGCCTCTCCTGGGTACTCAGTTTTAGATTTTGCATCCATCTTTTAGTATTCCAAATCGAAGACTGGCTGAACCGTAGCTTTCCATTCCTCCCTATGGGATGTGATGCTGATTGTCATATGCCATTGTAGATCTCAGATTCCCATTTCATTGGTTCATACATTTGTCCCTTGGTCACCAATGCCTGTCCTTCCCTTCTCTTTTAGGCTGAATTACGAGTGTACCAACCTATGCCTGCCTGTATTGATACGAGAGAACTCCCAAGGATACTAAAAGTTAGTCATAAAAAATGATTTTGATGAATAATAAACACTTGAATAATGAAGTTCAAAATAGAAGACACCCAATAGACTTATATAATGACGTAATCCTTTACAACAAACATTCATTAATCGATTTGGGATATAAGTACATGACATAAATATGTAAAAAAATAGTTTCAGCGCTGGTACCTATTATTAATGTCCTCTTAATGTATTTTTCTCGTGCAATGACTATTTCAATAAGATACCTCAACGAATCCTCCCCCAGTTTTTCCAATATGGACCGTATTTCTCACCATTGCTAGATTAAAAAGATGTTTCGGTATTATTTGCAGGTTTTCTTCACCGCTTTCTTCATTCCATTTCTCGTTAGCCATTAACTATCGCTGTATATCGCATTTGTTTTCTTCTCGATTACCGCTCTTTTCCTTTGCTAAATAGTCGGTTAGAGAAAGAAACGCGTTCAATTAAAAACATTTAAGTAGCTTCAATTACTTCTATTACCAGATATTTTGAAAATACATCATAACTGCAAGTACTGCTGTTGCTGGCGAAATAGATGGCATCATTGGATGCCTTAAATTTTGTGAGAGCCAGACGTCGTGGAAGCGGTCAATTCCCTGATTTCAACATAACCACACACTTTTTATTTTATCTGAATTTGAATTTAGACTGGAGCAACTGTCCAAGTCCGTTGAGTAATCTGGTAATAACTAACTGGTGGCATTGCCAAGCAAGCGTGACCTCTACTTCCCTGCCGCCACAGAAATGGCCCGATATCACTATCTAAGTCTATATCACTAATTCTAACCAAGAATCCCACCACCCACAAAACCCTTCACCACTTCCTCGCAAAAATTCTTTGCCGATAGCGTCTTCCTACTATATATTTCTCCCCCGCCATCGGCCATCTCTCCGCCACCGTCCTGTGCCCCAAACCCCGTCCCTCCTCCTCCCGGCGACTTCTGTTCCCCACCCGCCTCCTCGCCTCCACACATTCCCCATCCCCTCGGGCCTCCCTCCATAGCACTCCATTTTAGACACGCCCTCCGGCGGTGGCGGCGGGAGGAAGCGTGGAAGCTCGGGGGCGTACTTCCTCTTCGCGATTTGTTGAGGAAGAGAATTAAGAGCGAGCCACGCCTATTCGGGAGGAGATGGAAGAGGGGGCGGGGAACGGGTGGTGCGGGTCGAAGTAGGGCGGAGGTTGGGGATGCGGGGGGTCGGGCAGAAGGGGGGGGGAGAGAGCGAGCACTGGAAAGCGGGGAAGCAAAGGGGTTGCCATGCTAAATGGGGAGGGGGAGGCGATCCTTCTTTTATGGAGGAGTATGGGGAGGGGAGAATGGGGACGCGTTCGAGGAAAGTGGATGGGGGCCATGCGAATGCGGGGGGGGATGGAAGCGGGGGAGAGGACAGTGGGGGCGAGTTGATGGGGAACACTTGGGGGCGAGAGCTGTTGAACTTGGCCCGCATTAGACGTCGTCCGAAGGGCAAAGCGGCTCGCTAAAAGGATTCGAACGCCATATTATGACACTCGGGTCAAGGGACGACAACGCCTGGAGAAGAAGAGTGGGGAAGGGAGTCACGTTTTTCGCGGCGGGGGATGTTTTTTGTGCGATGGAGATGGTTGGGATTCCTTAAACCTGGGAAGTAAATCCGCAAAAAAACGACTGGAAACATCGCGTCAAAAAGTGTTACCCTAAATCTAACAAATAAATTAAACGTAGGAATAATGTTATTATACACTTAATGCACAACTAGTTAAGGCTGCCGACAATTTTTCTCTCGAAACATTATATCGCCCATTTGATTCCGCCACCATTTTCAGATTTGAACAATCTCTAGTTCAATAAATCGGTAAAAAGATTTTTTGTGTTTCCTTTAGCAGTAAGCGTTTTGGAGAACGTAAAAAATATCTCAAAGAACGTTTTTAGTTAGTGAGAATGTTTAGTTCTTAATTTTATGAAGGATCTAAAGTCATCTTGAGACCGCAAAACAGGATTCAGATAAGTAATACTGGATTCAAGCTGGATAGATAATACATGCACCATCGTTTCGGAGAATACTCTGGGGAAAAGAGGCAACACCACCTTTTGCCTTGACGGAAAGAAATGAAATGATATATAAATATTTTTATATATATGTATACATATATATACTAAAATATGCGTCAGAGATTCACCGGTAGACTGTGACGCACGAAGAAATCAAGCCTCAATTTGTATCCACTGTTTTTTTCTCATCAATACCGCTATTCAGATTAATACCATGCAATAGAACGGACCGGTACTTAATAAGTGTTGCTAAAGGAAATGAAGAATTTCTGACCCATGAGAAACATGAGGGTAATCGAAAAAATAAACGAGAGCATGACAAATTCTTTGAGCAAAAATTAATGTTAATTGCCGGTAACCGGTTTCAAGAAAGCGTACAGGGATTTTATTGCGAAGCATGACTACCTTAACTTTTGCAATTTTCCTATGTGGGAAAAAGTGCTGACGGTGAATGAAAATACTACCTACATCCACGCAATAATACTTCTTTCGATAGACGTAGTACCTATAATTAACGCTCACAATTTCACCACCGCGAATGAGCTACATCCTTCCACGAATTTTCTATAAAACTACAAATCTATACTGATAAAAGCCTTGATTAATTGATGGATTAGCAAAGGAACGACTTCGGTGACAAATTATTAGAGAATAGACAAATTATATGGGTGGTTTTTTGGAGAAAGTACCCAAAAAAAGTTCCCTTAACTGCTCACCCCCGTAATACCAATAGGTAAAATTCAAAAAAGGTCCCCAATGTCACAGAAATAGATGAAGTTAAACTTCGTTTATAACAAGATGGCGCTAAAAATAAAATTAAAGTTGAAATGCGTAAAACATTCAGAAGGAACATTCATATTTTGCTGGATAACAAATTTATTCGTACTATAAAAAACAGACCACTTAATACAACTTTTTTACGTCATACAAATAAATCATTCAATAAAATGCTGTTCACAAAAGATGAAAATAACATAACGATAATAACAAATGACAGGCTTCCTCGATAAATTTTACCACTAGCCATGAGAAGATTTATCACACAAAATGCAATCGATCACTGCTAAGCATAATTAAACATGAAAATACCGTGTGTAGGTTATTGATTGTCAATTATAATAATGTATTAGAGCTAACATTGTAATTAAAGAAGTAAAGGAACTCCTCCTTTATCAACAATTACCCAACAACAATATCGTCTAGTAGAGTGACCATCGCCAGATAGAGAAAGATATGCAGATGGCTTAAAAGGGGGGAAGAGGTCAGTCGATAATCAAATGAGAGTCCAAGTTGGATGGGGGAGAGAAGCGTAGGAAATATTACAGGGTTTGTAACGGAGGAGAGCGAAAAGAACAGGAAAAGTTGGGGGGTTCCTATTCTTAAATATGTACGTCCATTATTATTTATAATGGAGGATAACTCAACATAAACTATTATCGAATTAGTTTAATATACGCTGCATGCTCATGTTTGTCCGAGTACTCAAATGAATTCCAGTTAGTCATACTTGGCTCGTCATCGGGTTTCCCAGAGACAGAACCACCTGAGTTAGTAAACATTATATTCAACAGAATCAGTCGAGAGGTAGTGGAAGTACGTCATTATGAGAAAAACAAAATGTGCACTTTTCCACAGATTCAATTGTAACGTACAACGCGTTTCAGTTCATCAAACCATCTTCAGGTACAAGTGTCTTGTATCTGAAGATGGTTCGATGAACTGAAACTCATTGTACGTTACATATAAATCGGGGGAAAAGGGCAAATTTTGTTTTTCTCATTAGTAAACATTCTCTTCTCAGAGTAGTTACTCGAAATCGCGACCTTTGAGATGGGTTTTCATATAAATCAATAGGAAGGATTGATACGATTATAGTAGAAATTCCTATTGCTCCGTATTTATACCAAATATAACTTTTCCAGAACTAATTTGTAAAGTAAAAAGTTCGATAATATCATAAAACTGCCATACAGAAAGGCCAAACAGTTTGTTGCCTCAGAAAGCTTCCAAAATTTATTCCACAAAAAAATTCAACGGTCTTCCGCGTTTTTTTCTTTTAAGGAGGAGAAACATTGAAGATCACATAAAATTGACAGGTCAATGGACTCTGTTTTTGCAATGGACTCGTACGATTGGAAACACCTTTTTCTCGGGCTATGTAAAAGGGGACATCGAACAAACTTGCAGACCCCGTGGGAAGGAAGGAAAATCGGAGGTGTTATTTCCGGAGGCTAGGAGGAGAGCAAAAAAACGGCACGTGGGATTCCAAAAATAACAGCCTGTTTGGCAATTGAGAGGTAAATATTCAGAAAAAGACTCGGAAACGCTAAGGAGAGAGAAAAAATTTGGTGACGGAAATAATGGATCGGCGGTTGAGAAAACGTTTTCAAAGGGAAAGTGTAGCATAAAAACAAGAACAGTAAATAACAAAAGATAAAATCGAACACACACCCCCAAGGACATGGAAAGAAAAACCGCCAGGAGGATTTGTTGAAAAGCGGAAGGTGAGTTGTGGGGCGCGTTGGGAGGGGAGCTGGACGGTGGAAGAGAGGAGAGAGGATGGGATAGGGAGTGGGGTAGGGTGGAGGAAAGATGTACGGGGGGCGAGAGTCGAGGAGAGGGGAGGAGGAGCCTCGCCTCGCGGGGGAGGGAATGATATTGGGGGCAGAGGCGGCGGAGACGGAACGGATAGCTAAAGGGCGCCGCCATTGTCGACCGGAGAGTTTGCTCGGATGGTGCAAGTTACGGGTCCCGCCGAGGGGAATTTCCGTTTCCAGAGTAGCTTCCCTAGACTTTTCCACGCCTTGAATTCGAAAAATATTTCTCGTTTGCTTATGCAAGAAAAAACAAGTTTAACGAGTTTAACCATGACGTTAACGCAAGAAATATTTGTATAAGAGGGACGATTTAGTCTTTCCTCTGCTGTTTTTCGAGGTTATCGATGACCGTTTGACATTTTTAAGTTACCAAGAGTGGGGGAAAAACCTTGCGAGCCAGAAAACATATTTGCAGAGTTATATAAGATGCGGTAGTTTTATTTCACCCGTCAGATATATCCGAACAAGAAAATAATAATTGAAATAAAGAAATAAATTGCCCACTTATTTAAAGATGAGTTGACATTACAGTCCACTAGAGAACAAATAGGCTGAAGACATCAACATTGAGACACTGGATAAACCCATATGCGAATATATTGAAAGCAATGTGCGGTGTATTGTAAGTAAAATACAGAGAAGTTCATTCGGAGAGGGATATAAGGCCTATTTTTTGAACGCAACAGGAAAGGGATTTAGCTTAGCAAACGGAAAAGAGGGGTAAGTAGCTTACTATTATTTGCGGCCATAAATCCCCACTCAATTCAGCTGGAGGGGCTTTGAATATGTGTCATCCATCCGTCCTCCAAATTCGTTTTTTTTCCATCCATGGGTCTTTCACCATATGTCACGGAGTGTAGTCTCATTCACTCATGTACTAGGGAATTGTTCAAATTTTCCTAACAGAATATGTATAACGCCATCAGTTGCAGGGAGAGATCAGTAAATCAAATTGAGAGATATTTTAGAGTGAGTAAGAAGTTCCAGTCGAGCTGTAAAATTCTAAGGGGATTTCATTCAGATAGTTTCAACCATGAATACCGCGAGTTGGAGAGATATAAAATATTCTGCAGGGAATTTAATGAAGAACTTAATAAGATTGATCTATGTAGAAAGACAGGCTTCTCTGCTTTTACCGATATGCGATGGGATATATATGATCTCCTCAAGCAGTAATACCAACGCAAGTAGGGGGGGGGGGCGAGCTGAAAGACATCTTCTATTGATGTCAACCGAGATTTAAATGCATATTTGATCCTCACCCGTGGGCCAAACCTTTCCCCCAAGCCGCAGGCAAATATTGGAGCAAGGAATTACCATTACCATTGTGATGCTAATTGAAGATTTTTTCTGGTGAGGGGAGAAAGGACAGCGCAGGGTGCAATAAATAGAGATCGCCGTTTTGCCTACCGCAATCGAGGGTCGGTGCGCCTGGGACGGCTAATACAAGGGGGGGGGTGGACAAATTAATTGGGTAACAGGAAGAGAATGGGTGTTAGGGAAAAAATTAAGGGTAAAAGCGAATGAATTAGTGAAAAGTAAACAAGTCACTTTCACAAGTAAACAAGTCACAAGACACTTTCATGTTCTTTAAATCAGTTACCGAGCTCATTTGTGAATACTACATCGGAGAAGTGTCGTTATTCTCTCCTCGCATCACAAAAAATTTGGAACGCTAATGAAAATAATACTCGCATACTGACATAAAAAGTTATGGGCAGCCAGAGTTTTTCATTATACATTTCAAATTAAACTGACAATTATAACATTAAGAATAGAAACTTAATCAACACAAAATTGTTCAAGAAGCACATAAGATTTTTACCATTAAAAATGACGTAGAGTACAGGTATCATTAAGGCTAAAATTAAAAGAGTTATATAAATAAGAAAAATAAACGCCGTATATAAACATGCAGTCAACACTATTTATGAGAGTAGCTAGAAATAATTACAAATTCACTTATAGGTCTGACATTTCTGATTGCCCTACGAAACGGTCTCGGAACAATTTAAAAATAATGCCAGACTTGACTTTTGTTTCATTTTTCTTAATTTAATTTGCTTGATATCTTGCAATAAAACTGCCATTAACCATATATTTTATTTTCAATTTCTGATTTTAAGTTAAAAAATAAGTTGTTTCATAAGTCACTTACGACGTTGAGGACACCGGTTGGTACGCGAAAATTTCGGTTATAATAAACACAATTTAAATTCGACGAGTTTCTTGTTCCTCCCATTGGAGGCCGTCTGCTATGTAGCTTCAATTATCGGCAATGAATAAACAAGTACCCTGGTGGCGTGTGGGCACTTTAGACAATATTTAGAGGAATTAGGAGGAAGAAATTATACAAAGAAGGCCTGCTTGTGTGTACCTAGGAATAAGCGTAGTAATAGTAAGGCCCTGGAGAGTGTGTCATCCTGGAGGGCGGCGATGGCGGGCAAAGTGCAAACACGAAGCGACTATCTGTTAAAAGCCTCGAATGAATGGGATCTTTAAGCCATCTATGCACAAAACAGGTGTTCTGGCTCTCAGATACGAAAAGATTTCAAGAATAATATCTAGACAAAGACGTGGTGGCTATCTTGTTAAATTATGTCCTCACCTCCTCATGAATTCTTTTCCTCTGTACGCCTAAATTCTAGATTTATTGGGCTCTGAAAGTAATAGTAATGGAGAACAGTTTTTGTTCGGTACACTCGTTGGATGCGCATGACTGGCTCCGCAACAATCGTGCGGAAAAAGTCTAAATGATCACACTAATCCCTTCATCCAAGCTGTTCTGTGGGTTATCTTAGAGATTTCACTATGGGGGAAAAAATCGCCGAGTGGCATTCAAAGTAGCATTTTGAACATTTCAGCTGCAGTGGGGCTCGCTAATTATTCGCACACATCCATAGGTTTTACATACTAAAGCGGATAAAATAATACTTTGTAATTCCACAGAGTTATTTCACAAACACACGACCCGGGTTTCGACGTACAACGTCATCTTCAGGTGATGACGTTGTACGTCGAAACCCGGGTCGTGTGTTTGTGAAATAAATCTGTGGAATTACAAAGTATTATTTTATCCGCTTTAGAATGAACCGATTCCATAAAATAACGCCTGAAACCATCGATTATAAGTTTTACATAAATTTATTTTGTTATGAGTCAGAAAGATATCAAAATACTGTGAAAAATATGTTCGTGAATTGCACAGACCAACTAAAATAGCAATTCCACAATCGACAATCACCAAACATATACGACGCCGGTTCAAAAATATTTGACATAATCAGGTTTCATTCAGATAAAGCCATGCATAGATAAAAATCATGGCCGTAGAAAGGAAACATTCATTGTGAAATTGCTCGTATTACTACGTCTTTAGGATGGAAAATGTCCACCAGTTACGGCTGAAACAGTCTCATATAGATTCTGACAATTAATATTTACTTATTTATAGCAATATTTATTTTTTACGATTGCTCCTAAAATAGACAGATTTTCGGTCCTACGATACAACCTTCTTGGTAGAACAGGATATACTGAGTACATATTGCAAGAGATATGTGTGACATCAAATTACCGTGTCACAATTTTGTAGGAATTCAGGAATTTTTCAGGAATTAGTTCATGTAATATTTTTAACTACGTTACATTCCTTTGAGAGACGATTTTGATTCAGTTATTCTTTAGCCGGTGTACTTTAGACCCCGTGTGGGTTTTTCCACGTTTAAAATTGTAATTATAGGTCGATATTAACGTGAGTAACGCTAACTGGACATGGTTAGGCTTCGAAAATGTCGCCTATGCTATCCAAAATTAACTCTATTTTCATCCGGTGCTACCTTAAGTGGGTGAAGTTCAAGAGAAAGCCGAATTTGCAGCTTACAAATGCCTTAAAATGGTGAAACTACGGAGGTATACTGTGATACTAAGTGCTTTGCCAGACAAAAATGTGATTATAATTTTAGATACCAACCAGTACGTACCAACGATATCGTTGTTACGGAGAAAATGTATGAATCACTGCCAACAACTATTTTTCGACGTATTCACAGGTTATCTTTTTTTTCATCATTGTTAAACGTCTAGTAAAAAATCTTCCTGTTACTTATGAACCGAACTGGCTAGCGAAATTTATCGTCGCGAGTCCCACACAAAGCTTTCCATTGGACTATAGGACATGCATATACATGAGTGACAGTTCCCTCATTAATGCGGGAATCACTTTAATCTGGATCTGTCTTCGAGTTTAGTGCATCTTCCACATAATGTCACTAATTTCCGTTTTGCCTTAAACCAGCAATACACTTCACATTTACAAACAAGATCTGTGACTGGCCAATTCAAGTCTCGCCAGACGCATTTACATTAAAAGAGTGGGTCAATGGAACTCCAAGATCATTGAAAACTTGAATGTGTCGGGGTGAAATGAAATTTGCATGCTGAACTGTTGGAAGTCTGTAAGAGTGTTTACAGGCAATTTATATGGGCACAAATGAGGGTGAATCTATCAGAAGGATTTCAAACTACCTTATATAGAAGATAAAATATGGAAAAAATCTATGCGACATAGAAAGCATGCCACATATTTAAATAGTTCGTCCAAACTAAGTGGAATAAAAATTGTATAATGTGTCGCGTTAATTAAAGAATTGAAGGCAATCAACTTTCGAGGACGGAGGCATATCTTTAAAAGCCACGGGGTTAAATTAACTCCACGTTTATCGTATAAACGTCGTATCTTATTGAGTGTTTTAAAGTGACCATAAAACAGAAAGGTATGACAATAATAGTGAAGCAGTGAATAAGATGGAATGTTTACGGCAGAATAGCTGCATTTACCAAGCATTTCCTTTTTGCTTTCAAAACGTTTTACTGCCCTCTCCTACACGAGAAAAGTGCCAATCCATGAGTCTCCTTTCCCCACCCAAGTGATAACTATTGCCCTCTCAGTTTTATGTAAAAGCATGCAAAAACGCTGCCATGAAGTGTTTTAGTAGGATTTTTGACTCTGAATAGATACAAAACTCATCTCCTTCAGAAAAGAGGCCTTATATCAAACTGGCATTTATTATAACTACTACAGTTATAAATAGCATTGGGCTTGTATGCACGTCAAAACGTGTGCCTTGTTTTTGCGAAGTCAATGATGGAAAATGGAACATTGAGAATCCACATCAAAGTATTGAATTAGGCATGAAAAGTGACTAAAATGGTTATTAGATTTTTTTCGGCTTTTATCCAAAACTCCCCGGTTATCTATTCTCAGCAGATCTAGAAGATTAATAAAATGTTCCGAATGATCCAAACTAGGTTTGTGGCAGCGCGTATTTTTAAACAATGTGGACATTTTATTATTTTGATAATACGACAACGGGAAAAGTATGGATTCTGTTTTAAATTTACAGAAGGGAAATAATAATAAAGCTGAACTACAGAATGAAAAAGGTCATGAATCTATTTTGAGGAATATTAATATCTTTAAACTAATTAAATATTAGAGCGTAGATGCTTGTGTACACAAAATAAGCATGTCAGCATATTGTCAGTCGGAAAGAAGAAGTTCGGAATAGAGCAACGAATTGCTTGTTTTATTCCGATATTACAATAATAAACCTTTGAACAAAGGGTGGATAGGAGCTTTCTAAGTGGGTATTGTTATATCTTCAGTTAAAGAGGAAAAGACGTATTATTATTAGTATTAACATGCGCGTTTAGTTTGAAACGTGTTTTTACATAACGCTGTAACCTAATGGCATACTATTACTGACATACTACGTACACCTTTATAAGATATAATAAAGATCGTTCCAAAGATGACGATCGTCACCTTTGAATCCGCAGATGGCTTTGCCAAAAATGATACACATCCAAAATACATATGGGAAAAATAAATACTTAGAAACAGTTATCCTTGTGATCATAAATATTTATACTTATTTATCAAAAAATAGAAAATCCATAAAATTAAATTCATTCACAAATTAAAATTCAAATAAATACTGTAAACATGTTGAAAATCACAATAATATTTTTCGAAAAACGAAACAAAATTCATCAAAACGAAAAAAGCTCCCTATTCAAGAAATCACCTTTCCAGTTTCAAATATGAAGGTTCATCGAAAGGCTCATGTAAAGCCTTTGAGGCCTTTGAGTAGACATTACCAAATTTGTTGACGCATTCTAAAGGATAACATAGTAAATTAGGAACGTGATCGAACTAATAAACAATAACCCATTGAATACATTTCATCGCGTCAAAGTAAATTACTTCCGCCAAGGGTCGTAAGTTCGTGTCAGGGGTATCACAATTCATCATCACGGGAGAAGGAACGAAACCATCCACCATCTATCACCGACGCGACGACGGTGCACCCATTCCTTATTGGAATTGCCCAGAGTGCTTGAAAGAAAGTAACGGACTGGGTAAGCACTCTCCCAAAAATAAGCAAAGCCACCGTTGGTTCTAGTGCTAATAATAAACTGCGAAATGAGGGGATGAGAATTTAGGCAACGAATTCTGAGGTGAAGAAGAGAATTATCGTTCGAGATGAAAGGAATGTCGGCAGAGACAGTAGGGGAGAGAAGTGGGACTGTGGGAAAATGAGTGAGGAAAGGGATTAAAATTAGAAACGGGAAAGGGAAATTCCTTTCCAGCCGCTGGTTTAGCAACGCCGGCTTACTTTCTCACTTTTAAGGGGTTGGGTGCAGAAAATGATGAATATTCGGAGGTGGGAGCATAAAAGCAAGACGATAAAGAGTTAAAGAGGGGCAAGATTAGGATGAAAACTGACATTACAATGATTTCAGACCAGTCCTGGAAATCGTTATAGAATGGAAGAATTTATACTAGATTCAAATTAATGAATGCTTTCTATTGTTTTAAGCTCAACTTTGTGGAAGTTCATGTTCATTAAATAAAGAAACACAATGTATACATCCACTGTTCTTTATTAATGTACGACTAGTTTCAACGCTTAGGCGTCATCGTAATTTTGTACCTGATGATGACGCCTAAGCGTTGAAACTAGTACAATAATAAAAAACAGTGGATGTATACACTGTGTTTCTTTATTTAATGATAATGAATGATTATTCTCACACCTCAAGTCCAACCAATCATTCGCAGCCCTAATGACATAAGTCGATCGAAGCACGACAATAAAACAGGAGTAATGAATTGAACAACCAACAGAATTATTTAATCAATGTAAAATTACGCGATTTATGCAAACAATGCGTGTTCGCAAACCCTACCTTTATTTAAGGAATTGGATTACGAACGGTTCCTAATCCTAATTAAGCTCCTTAAAAACTATTTCAATACTCATAGCACTCGAGTATACATATAGATGTGTCGTAATAGAGTCATTAAGCCACTGAGCCCTCGCAAGTTAAGGCATATTCTGGATGCATGAAAACTGCGACGAGGAAAATTGCGACCCGGACGTCACAGGAATCTACCAGTAGTTCCACACAGATTGGATTTCAGTCGTAGTTTACTAACTGTCCTAATACACAGAAGAAAAGCGCCAACACCGATTGGGCTGAGTTGAGAGGACGTAGGACAAATGGATGCTCATTTTTAAGAAGTCGGATGAAAATAACTCAGGACCAAGTATGCGTGGAGAGTGGAAGTAAAAACTAGCAAAAACTTCCTCCCTATTGATAAGTGAGTGATGGGATTTGATGGAAGAGGAGATGAATTGAAGGGAGAAAAAACAAATTCATAATGACGCTCAGGTAGCAAGATGGTCCTTTGCGAGAGCTGTTGAAATGGGAATGTGGGTGAGGAGAAAGGGAGAAAATAAAGAACGGGCAAAGATCGCAAAGAATATGAAGTAGGAGACGGGTTGAAACGAAACAGCAGTGCAGCTCAAGGGGAGAGCATACGAAGGTATCATATACACAGAGAAGAAGAAGAGAAAAGAGTCATTAAATAATGCGATAGGTTAGAGAGAAACGTTAATATTTGACACGTTAACTCTGAGATGAGAGATGGCTCAGACAAAAGCATGCATTTTTATTTTATTTGTCATTACATCTCATACATGTTTTTATACATGCAATGTATTAGACATTACATCTCATTTCACTACTAGCAGTTTTACTTTATTTAAAAGTTAATTTCTTGCCAACGACGTTCCGATGAAATAAACCCAAGAAGAATCACGAACATTTGTAAAGGACTTGATCCAAGGAGAGATAAGTAAGTGAAACTTTAAAGTAATACATAAAAACTTAGTATTTAGATATAAATATTATCAATTTCTTTTCAAACATTCCGCAAAATTTTATAGTTTATTTTTCCACCTTTCATCCTGAAATTAACAAGGAAAACGAGTAGGCGAGAAACACGGAATCAGTGCCATTTATGTACGCTATGGTGGGCAGCGAGTCACCAGCTAATTATATTGCTGAGCAGAGAGACTGGCGGGTCGAAACGAAAAGTGCGAAGCAAAAGAGATTAGCTATATGGGCGTATGTGATTCTGTTCCGGTTGCCACACCTTTGACGACACACCCCCTTCCACACCCCAGCATTCGCCCGGTAACGGCGGTGAGTCTGTGGGTAACGACAGATGTGAGCGGAAGGAGAGGTCGAAGGGTGGCGAGGGTTGATTTATATATATATATATATTTAGAACGCGTGCCCCGAGGCCAAATAGACTCGAAGAGAAGGGAAATAAGCACTTCTTGCCAGAATGACCTCAAGTGGCTGACGATTAAAATGAGTCATTAATCTGACATGGGTAATTAAGCAGTTAAGACTGCGAAAGAGACAGATGACCCATTGCAACGGGTGGAAAGGGGCCATGTCATCTATGTACATCTACGTCAATCCCCGTGAGACTTCATGAGGGCAAGGGAAGTCTTTGATATAAATCACGTGCTGGAGTGGGACGGAAGTATTGCCTCCTTTTCTCAAAGAGCTGGAATGAATAACTGTAAATGGACTTGCTAGCGTTTGCAAAATAAATACATGACTTTCCAGTGCAAAAGACAAAATAAGCTTCCAAATATTTAAACGTGTCATATAGACGCTAGTAGTCACTAGAAGGGAACATGATACCTCCAAGAAACACAAATACTTTATGCAATAGAGTTTTCTCAGACAAAAATAATAGAAGCCCTGGCATACTTCTATTTCTCCATCTTATATATAAAATATCAGAATAAGTAGTCAATGACAAAACAAGCTTTACAATGGATGAAATGTTCTTCTCCATTCCTGCTGAATGAAGCACATGAGTTCAAGAGAATATGTCATTTTGCACGCTTAAATACGTATATTTCATCACTAAATAAGGTGTCATAAATAATTAATCAGACGCATGAATGCATTCATCATAGAACCAATAAAAACAATGCAATTCATGACGACTGCCTTTGTTTACATTGGGGAGAATTTACCATATTAAGAATGTCTCCGTGCCTGTCGACACGATGCCATTCAGTTGGCTTCGCATCTTTAATCCCGAACGAACATCAAGAGGTGATTAATGCACGCATGACGTAATAAGTTGAAAGAAGAAAGAGAGCTTGGAGAATTGAAATGCCTTGGGAACGTGCGTATAAAGCGACACTTTGATCAGCAACTTTTAAAGGTGTAAGGCGACACACAGCGAGGCCAACTCGCACGACAACGAAAAGAATGGGAGAAAATAGTTTGAGGATGAATGCATGAGGTACTTTTGCAGGGGAAAACCACGGGACGGGAATCAAAAGAAGAGTATGACGAAGGGAAACGCTCAAGCCAACCCAACGACATTTTTCTGAGGAAGAAAAGAGGGCAGAGGAAATTAAGTATTTGAGTTCTATGTTACCTACGTTCGTTGATTCAATCTCATAACTCTGTGTATCCTAGGTACATTCTTGACACATTGAGTCTGCAAACATATTGTTACCGCAGATTAAACTGATCTTAAATCGAAATTATAGTTTATATATCAGGATTTTACACCATTTCAATACACCATAAGAGAGAAATAGTAATCTAAATTCGCTTAACTAACAAATAAGCTAAAAGTCAAAATTAAAATTAGCTAAGTCCACCGCAGACCACGGTCTAATGAACAGCTCATCATGATACGTCATAGCGGTTGGATAATCACGAAATCATGTGAAAACGGATGCCAGTACTTAGGGAACTTTAACTGCTGAATTAGAGATAATTATAATTGCTCGTAAAATGAGTAATACTAATAAGATTTTTATATAATTTTTTTTGGGGATTCCCCTTGAATTTAAGCTGATTACGAGTTTCGTTTAGGAAAAACTAATATTTATAACTCTCAATATGGTTTAGTTCTCTTACCCATGGCATGGTTACGGTATATTCTGGTGACGACGAAGCACACACTCCTAATCATATCCATAGTGTAAAAATTAAACTTGAGAGCCATAGTCTTGATTGTTTTCTTAGTGTCCAAAAGAACTCCTATCATAGTTTATTCCTAAAGCCCAGACACACCTTCCTCTCTGAAAAAAATGCCAACAATGTGGTTGTTTTTTCTTGAACTCTTTCCAGTGTATCCTAAATAGGGACGTATACTGCACACTAAATGTTACAACCACTGTCAAATAGTATTTCATCTTTATTAAAGCAGACCGAAATTCTTCGTTGAAGATAATTTTTAAAGCCAAGTCCCTCAATGTTGGACTCGCGGGCTCTGAAAAGATATAAAATTTGCAGCGTGAATCCTAAATAGCAGGGTCTCTACAACGCAGGGAATTAAAAAGTAAAGTGCTGAAAACAAAAATACTTGAGTTTTCGAATGACTCTCCGAAGAGACAAGTAAATAAAGGAAGTAACGAACGATATAAGTGGCGCACTCTATCTCTAGTTTCCCCGCTTCCCTTCTCGATCGAAAAAAATCATTCATGCCCTCCCCACGGCCATAAAATTTCCCACCTTCTCTCAGCCTAAGTCATATATATTATATATACTGCCTGTCTTTTTGGAATTTTCTTTTTTTCCGAAGAATGGAACAGGACCGGTTGTTGGAAGAATAAGTTTTGCAGAATTTACTAAGTTGTATTTCTCACTTAGTCGAAAAGCAGTTCAACCATTTTTTTCTGAAAGCGCCTCGCATAATAAATGTCATTCACGTTTTTCAAATATTTATCACGAAAATAATTAGAGGAATATAGTATCATCAAGAATTTTTAGAGGATATGCATATTAATGAAATATTAATTTTACATTTTGGGATTCCTTGGAAATATTCTTGAGTCTCAGGAAGGCGAACTCCGAAGAAGAATGCCACGTTATCCAACACACAATTTTAACATAAAATTCCATTCATGATGGCTTGGTAATTCTGTTTATGAGATTGTTATTCAATAGCCCAAAATAGAAGGAATTGGCTACTTATATCAGCAGGAGATGAGGAGATCAGCAGTACAGATAATTTAAATCATTACCGTTTCAACTTCTAATTTTTTGCTTGCATCATATTCCATACGCGATATGTTATTTAGCGTCTGTAATTTTATTGGACACATGAGTTTTATACTAATTTTTCTCCATTTAAAAGGAAGGATTTTGATTTATTCCGTCTTTAGAAGCCTCTTGATTCTCACCAGAAAACGATGATTTCCCATGGAACGTCCTCGCAAGTGGAATGCATGCTTGAGTTTTGATTCTCGCATGCCATTAGGCAAATGCGTTGTTTCCCGTCAAGTCTCCACTTACTCGTAACACTAAGCCAAGTTAGAAACAGAAATGATGTGCCTCCTTCTGCTTCATTCCTTCCCTAGAGAACGCGACAATATTCCACTATTCCGCAGTTCCAGAAACAGATGTCAAGGGAAGAAAGGGAGTCGGGTGTGTGTCTGGATTATGAGGGGAGGGAGGAGGAGGGTGTGAGGAGGAGCGAGGGAGGAAGGAGAGAGAGAAGGGAGGAGGGCATGGGGGAACCACAGCACCCATTCCATCGCCTCGCCCTTCAGGACGTCACACCGCCTTAGCCACGCCCAGGAAAACCGACTCGAATGCGAAATGCGTGCGCCCACCACTGTGTTTCTCCCATTCAGCTCCCAGATGCCCATTGTGTCTCCCCAGACGGGCGAGAAATAACCTCCCCGACCCCACCATTCTCCCGTCTCCCGATTTCCCGCCCCCCCCCTCGTAGCAACATCCCCCAAAATTACCCATAAAGCCCCCTCCAGTGAATTGAGGGGACCGGGTCGACATTGGGGCCGAGTGGATGACAAAACGGTCAGGGGGGGGGGTTGGGAGTTTGAAGGGATTGCAAGAGGAGTGGGAAGGGAGATTTCGACAGGAAGGGGGGGCGAGGTGCGAAAAAGAGGACGGGGTTGAACGGAAGGTGGGCGGGGGTCGTTGGTTCGAAGGGATGGAACGGGAAGGGCTTAAGGCGAAGAGTGGCGGAAATAAGGTCGAGAAAGGAAGAGACTCTAAGATTTAAAAGAGGGTGGGCGGCGCTGGAATAAAGGGTGTAATTGGAGGGTGAAGGGGGTGAGCACAATATCGCATGGTGTAGAGCGGACCTTACAGTTAAGGCGCATCGAGTGTAAAAGGTTGGGGGCGTGAGGACGAACCTGAAAAGGTAAACATATGAAGGAAATAGGATAAGAAGGGGAATAAAGGGAAATAGGCGAGCAGGTAACATCATGCTTTCACTCGGTGGTGAAGATGATCCTTATCTAAGCATTCAGTAGCATTCCAATCGAATGGATTCCCTTCAATGCACGGGAATCCACGGGAGGATATGACGTGACTTTCATCCCCGTGCGAGACGCATCTGCAATCCGCATTGCCTTCGACTTTTTGTGCTCGTATACGTGCTATTTTCAACAATGGCGGAGGAAAAATCTGTAATAATTTAAGTTATTTTTGCAACATTTTAAAGGGGAATACACATTGATCATAGGCTGTGAATATGAACGGATTCTTAAATACTTAGCAGACTTCTTCAATCTAGGTATATAATGCTCGATGCATACGTATATATCCGTTACGATACTATGCAGAATAATAATTTCCGAATGTATATGTAAATGTTCCCTAAATCCGCTCACGTCGCCAAGAGAAAGGGATGCCTGATTGTGAGTGAAGACTGAATTTCCCCAGAGATGAGGGCGACATTGTTCACTAGCACACATCCTACACGCGGTTAAAGGAAAGTCACAAATACACGACACAACCTATTTAGCCTAGAGGGCCTTCGCCCTTCATAACTCCTTCAGCTCTCACTTCAGACACCATCTTCTATTCCGGCAAGCGTACATTTCGTATATCATAATAAAAATGTCAATGCCTGTTGCGGAGTTTGAATCCTCAGCCTGCTGATGTGAATGTATTTTGCTTTGATGGTGCATGTTAAATAGAAATTACTCTTCTCCTTAAATTACCTGCAACAAACCCTCGTGTAGGTTCGTAGAATTGATCGTAGCTGTATATTATGCCAACTACATTCGCTGAAATAGTCTAATTCTAGACTGACCACCATTTCAACGTTTAAAAATAACGACGACCCCACGACAGAAGATTTGATGCTCAACATATGGCAATTCAACCACTCATTTGAGTACGTACTGGATTTTTTGCGTTTTTTATGCCGAGTAAATGAGGAAAATGATCCTCACCACACGCCAAGCTTATGCCTTTACGAGACGCCTCACTGGGTTTACGACGTCGTCGAATTCGTCACTCGTGTCTTGCTCGGCGATTCGACACAAAACATGACACATTATGAAAATAATTCTTCTGGGGTGGGCCCGATTGGATAACTGCGTGCTCGAATGTATCCAACAATATTTTGGCATTAAATATTTTATCTATGCAAGAAAGATGAAAAAGAAACGATATCAGAAACCATTGCAGAAACAACACAACTTTAATTATGTTTTATCGTTAATAGTTTTTCTGTAACCACGAATCAATGATTACCTACTCATCGGAACTATTTCAACGCTGCGTCCATTTTAAAATGATTCTGGTAATTTTGTCCAAAAAGAGTTCAGGTTTGATAATTGACATTTTCCAACCCTTTTCAACTGTTTTTTTTAATTTTTCAGATTAATTTTCAAAAATAGCAACGACGGATGACCGTTAGATAAGTCGTAGCCCCGCAAGGACAAAGCTAGCTAATATGCGAAAATTGTAGACACGTTAATAATGAGTGAAGTCTGTTGAAATGAATGCTCATTTTACTGCACAATCTCATCAATAAAACTACATACTCCATTACAGTACGATTTATAGTACTATTTATATCTAGCCAATTAACACAGGCATTGTTAAGGGCCATTCATACCTCTTAGTTCCGTGAAACGTTACAAGAGACTAAAATGGGCGTCATTATCACGCTCATCATCGTAAAGGCTATGGGTGAGAACGAATCTACCCTGACGTTTAAGAGTTAATGTACTCCAGCTTGATGCAACATTCGACGGAGCGTCCCCGAAGCGTGAAACGCATTTGCAATGGTGCCTATTGACTACGAAAAAGGAAACGGTTCGTTTGACATTTGAAAATCTCTTGACAAGGAGCGTGACGAAACTGGTGAAATGGTAAAAATCGGACGCTAGAATCGCGCACATGCGCGCTTAGAGGCAGGCTTTATAGGACGAGAGAAGGGCAGGAGTGGGAGGACGGGGTATATGCGTGGGAAGAGCCAGAGAGGGATTGAGACGAGAGAGTGAAATATCTCACCGGATGGCGGTAAGGGAACAGCAGCCCCGTGTAGGGTTGAGTGGGGACCGGGGCGTCTGTTTGAGGGCTGTGGGGAGTGAAAAGGCGGCGTCTGATCTAGGCAAAAGAGATGAGAGAATGATTGTCCCATGGGGAGGTCAAAGGTTGTTGGTTGAGGAGGTAAAGACCGATGGTTGGGAACACCAGTGTGAATGAGGGAAGGGGGTAGAAAGAGGGAGGCGGTGAATATGGGAGGGGAAGAGGGAAGTTGAAAGCATTGTGGACCGTGGACGTGGAGACACATGGTTACGTGTTGGTGGGAGGGGCTTAGGGAGGTATATAGGGAAGCCCTGGCCTGACGTGGGGCAGGGGTGTCAATGGGAGGCGGGAAAGAACGGGAGCGTTACAATGCCGAGAGTTTTTCTGAAGCGGAGAGCAGGCAGGGGAGCGCTTGCTACCGTCACAGGATGGAAGAAGAACCAAAGAATTAGAGTAGGCGAAGACGAGGCCCTGAAATAACGTAATTAGAAATCGCAAAAGGTTTTCCGGAAAGGAAGGAGAAATTGCGAAACAGAATTAAGGACTTTCCGGTAGTCACATGGACGTACAGAACTGAACAGAAACGCTGAACGCTGAATTTGAGTACACAACTGACATTTTTATTAAGCATTAAAATACGTTAAATGTAATACTGTCTTTGGAACTCCCACAGAGTCTTGATTTTAAATTATTTTACATATTTATAGGTGACTCACAATTTATAAAAACTTAATTTTTGATATCGCAATGCCTGGTATTGAATCCCCCCCGCCACAAACACTAGCGGTGGACTTCAGGGTAACATGTACATGAAAAATATTCTTCCAAGGATGAACATGCATGGAAATATAAAAGAGGTAACGCACAAATGATACATTCAGATAAATTTTCCATTTTTTGTTCCTGCAATTGTTATTTCGTATAGCCTCGTGGAATGTTGAGATAAGTCTAAGTAATAGAGATAAGTATAAGCAGAGTAAGTTTATCGAAATATTTGTCGTTTTTCATATTGGTGCGCCAGAAGCAAAAAACGCTACCCAACAAAAAATATAATGGAATCCAATGTATCTAACCATTGCAAAACTCACAAATTTCCCCTAAAATATGATATACGTTTCAATTATCACTAAATAAAGCAGACATTATTAATTCTTCGAAAACCTTTAGTCATCATGCATTTGAAAATAATCTCCACTACATTTAGTGGACCTGGAAAAATGTTTTAGTTCAATGAATAAGTTTACAATTGGTTTGGAACGGAAAGGTCTGAGAGACTCCAAATAGACAAAAGTCTTGAAAAGCAAGGTTTTACTTCTAAAAAAGTGTGCCATTATCTTTATTGAATACCTAAAATATGTGTATAAATTTCACGTGAAATAGGCACACACTTTAAAGTTTAGGAAATAGCTTCCGTGAGTCGTACAAGAACCCTACATTTTTCTTATTTTTTGAGGTTGGAAAATGACTTCAAATTTTACTCATGACTCTAATCCACCTTCATTTTTCAACATGAACGACAAATAGGATGACAGATCAAAAAGGGCAAGAAAGAACTAAATCCTTATGCCATTTTTGAAGTGAAAATAGGAGTGGGAAAGTGGAGAGGAAGGCTTCAAATAAATGAGAATATTTTTCGAATGAACTGGGCTCACGATTTTCAGTAAAAAACTATTGACTCCTGAGAAAAAATTCCTACTCAGTTCCTGGTTCCCTCCCTTACCCGTATCCCCCCGAAATCATCTTCTCTCACCGCCCAATTTTCTCCCCTCTCGCTCTTCATCCCACAGACCAGGCTAAAAAAATGCTTTCGTACAGCTAATATATAACTGGAACACATTTCGCCTTAACGGATCCCCCCGATCCATGCCCGAGGCATTGGCAAAGCGCACGCATGGATTCATCGCCAGAAGGGCTCTTCCTAAACACACGCCCACGTACGCGCAGAGCGCGGACAGAAAAGACTTGGGCATTATATATACCAACCCCCAGGGGAACACGCGAGGATAAGGGGGCATTGAAGTGGGCGATGATGCTGAGAGTGTGCTGTCCGATTAGGGCGCTCCTTCCTTGATTCGCTCATCCACTCCTTCCCTACCACCACACCCCTCCACCAGGCCCTTTATACCGGTCGGAGGAAGGAGAGGGTCGCTTTGTCGCGGGCATTGTGGCCGCATTAAGACCGGCCAATCGACGAGGGTGGAAGCGACGACGGGTGGGGGGCGGTGAGTATCGGAAATTCGAACGGATTGGGGACGAGAGGACCTCGAGAGCCATCCGACCGAACGAGCAGATGAGAGAGGGCGAATGAAAAGTCATTTTTTTCCCTGGGAGAGCGAGAGAAAAATCATCCCGAAATGGGAACGGACATGAATGCTTACAATAGGTTAGTATATAGGGGCAGTGTAAGGGGTATTTATTTTGTAAATTCCCACTGCTGGGGTCACTTCACGCGGAATCGAACAGGAATTCAAATCTGGATCGTAGGATAGGTGTCCAAACGCCAAATACAGAAGCGCATATTATGCTTTCATTTTGCGCAAAGAACTGTTATCAAATTAATACAAGTTTTGAAATTAATACAAGTTTACATTTTATAACGATAAAACGGGAAATATAAATCAAACCACCAACGTATTGAGTATCAAGCCTTCAGGTAACACACTCCGGCTGTTTGAAATATCCCGCAAAAAGGATATTATTATGAATCATAAAATTTGAAATATCAACAAAAAACACATTAAAATAAAAATTACAATTCTATAAGCGATTATTGGATTTTAATTTGATGGTTTGAATAAATAGGCATTACAAAATGGTGGGAATGTAAAGATAACTTGAGAATATGTGGTACCCCACGAGGGTGAAAATAAGCATATGAACATGGAACCTAGAAAATAGACATAAAATTATATATATTGAGATGTAAGAAAAATATTGCTAAGCACCATCCTTCAATCACCTAAAAATGCGTGATTATGAACAAAATTATAGATATATTAACGGCGATGGAATTCCCGATATTTCGTAGGCTGGCGTGAACTAATTCAATACATCCTTATATCTTGTTTTATTGACGAAGGAATTTGTAAATAAAATGTTAACTCCAGCTATTTTAAAACGTAACAATTTAATTTGAAAAATTTTCATTACTTTTGGGAAAATTACGGTTGTCTCAGAATGGTACATATGCTATAGAGCGATTTCAAATGCTTTACTAGAATATCGTACATTGAGGATTTGTTCACCTGTAAGTATAACAACAATAATTGGTCTTTAACATACAGGTACGCATTATTTGACATACGTGAACATCATTTACCATATTGCAGTAAACGTTGCAATATGGGTGGTTTCCAAACTTGCTGAGCTACCAAATACTCAAGTGACTAACGCAAACTACTCTGAAAAGTTAATGGCGTTAAATCTAAATCTATCTAAATTATCCCTCAGTTATCCCAATCTATATCTCGTATTATGTACGGTAAGATTAAATATTGCAAAGTGAGGATAAAAATTGTTCGTTCGGCATCGGTGGCATACATTTACTCCAAAATTGAACCAAATTATTCATATTCTCGTCAATACAATGGTTCGCTGATTTAAAACACCTTCAGAAAATATTACTCAACTATCTTAAGGCAAAGTAAATAAAGTTAAGAAATACGCCATCTAAATATCTACCGGTTTCCAAGAGCATATAAATATTTATAAATAGTGTACTTACTTTTTAGAAGGGGAAGGTCATTCATAAATCCCGCGCTATCCTCGACGTTGGTATTCTGAAATGGAAAAGACATTATTTAGCATGCTATCAAGCATGAATTTGGAGGAAAGGAAGGAAGATGGAAAGAGAGTTGGAAGTCTTATGTGATCAAACCGTTCATTTTTGAAAAGAATGACCAGGAAGCGTGTCATGACATTTCGGATAAGTAATGTTCCGGTATTGCAACGCACGACCAAGCACCAAAATGTTTCTCACCAACACGCGAACACAGTGAGAACGACAACTGCAAAACACTCTGGACGTGCCCTATTCAAATTTAATTCTCTTTTTTTTTTAGAAGAAACAGAATAACTATGTTCCGCATCTCCCCTTTTGACCAGAGCCGATTCTCTGACAGCAGCCACATCCCCCAAAATGGCCACGACGGTAACAACAAACGGTCTCCTCGCCTTTACCACGTCCCCCCCTCTCCCCCCAGCTCAGCAACGTCACCTGATGGATTTTTTCCCACAACAAAGGAAAAAGGGGGCTAAATTCCAGATTTGAGCGCACACACTCGAAACACGCACACAGCAATACTATACGCCATGGAAAAAATGGCAACCGCAAAAATTCTACGCTTAAAAAAATGTAGGCGATCTCTTTGAAAGCGGTGTCGTTTGAAAATGTGGATGTAGCCAGGGCCACAGAAATGAAAATGGAGATGCTGTAAATGAAAAGAACAGGGAGTTGGAAGAAATATGAGAAAGGGATGGAACGGGACAGCAAGGGAGTAGAAATAAACACGGGAAAGAGAGCACAGTCAATGCAGCGATTTGGCGATTTCTTAGGTGAACATGAAGTTTTCGTAAGGAAGGAATACACGACTAGCTAAAGCTAACAAAGAGCAATCGAAATTGAAAGGAACCGAATAAAGGAATAGATGTTCTGCGGTCGGCACAAAAATATTTAAAAAAAACAGAGGAAAGCAATGATAAGATGAAATAAATTTAGGCAATGCAGAATCATTTATCCGATTCGACGCGGGATGGAGGTGAAAAAAGAGAGAGGAAGACAACGACAGAGAACAATTCAAATTCACAAAATTCTTATTAGAATAATTAAACATCTGGCTGAGGAATGATTTGCACATATTAATCTACTGTTGAAAATGTTAGGAGAACCATCGAGATCCATTTAGAATGTTTCACGATGGAGAGATTTTTAAAAGATGAATTAGACCTTCCTCACCTTTAAGAGGCTAATTACCCTTAAAGGATTTACTTGAGGTGCATACCACTTCCGAGGAATGATAGGGATTTTGTCCCAACATCATCTCTTGATTACTAAATAAGCGCTATGTTTGATCTAAATTTTCAGAAAAATACGCATACCAGTCTTTACGGATTGCCGAAAGAGTTGCAAAACCATCGGGTTAAATTAAGAGCATATGAAAATGAAGACCAAATGGCTATTTTTTTGAGACTTGTTGAAAATTACATCCAATACCAAGGATGTTACAAAGGAGGATCCATAATACATGGTGGGTACTTCAAACCTGGGTCCTAATAATAAAACGCTCGCTTATGCGTTCCCAAAGTAACCAACAAAAAACGAACTTCTGACGATGGAAGGGTATGGAGCGAATGCTAAAGATGCGAGAGCGAGGCGAATTGGAATGGGAAGTGTGAGAGAAGCGGCTGGGCGCGGGGGTTGGTAGGGTGAAGAAATCCCGACAGGAAAAGTTGCCTCCTGGTTCCTCGCTGGAAAAAAAAACGTGCGACCTCCCTTCCTTCCTTATTTCTCTTTGGTTCACAGTACAAAAAAGTTGTGAGAGACATGACTGCGGTTCGTTTTTGCCCATTGCGCTTGCATAAATTGCGAATAAAAGTCTCACCAGCAGAGAGAACAAAGTGCTGACTGCCCCCTTGACGTATAATTCAAAGCGTCGGTTAGCTTTATATTGAATCATCTTTTAAATATTACATAAGAACTACCCGTACTCAGTTAAACGCGTGACTGCATTCAGGTGTCCCGCTGAAGCTTCCGCGAAGTAAAAACAAGCGAGTTTTTGAGGCACGCGCGAATATCTACTAATGAGCGAGAAGGTATTAATAGCAGGACACGGATGGCATACTGCGGATGTACAGCAAAGATTTTACGAAATATTTTAGAGGAAGAAAACAATCTTTTTCGATGGTTAGATGTCACTCGTACGTTAATTTAAATTGTTGATCATACTCGAGCGGGCTTGAAAAATACTTGATAACAGTAAAATTAACGACCTGCTCATTCGATCAATGTATGAAGAGATATATGCGATTGTATTGATATGAAAAATTGTGCGTTGTATCAAAAGGTATTGATGTAACAAATTAATAGTTAGTAGGAGAATTTGTAGAGGCAGTAGAAAACTATGGAAAACGTCATTAAAAAATGCGCTTTCCAAAAAAATTAGAAAGGAACTGAGTATATACTGATGGAAATTTAGCAGTGATCGTCCGTACCACTTCTACAAAGGTTAAACATATGCATGCATTGGATCATACAGCTTTGATACAGGCAGAAAAAGTTTTACACGAAAAGGAAAATGGTTATTATTACGTTCATGTATCATTATCACAAGATTTATCATGGTATGGTTTCAATGGAATATTCATTAATACGTCAGTTTGATGTCATACTATGAAATCCTTATTTACTCAGGTCATATTTTATAGATATGGACAGTTAGTCTTTCGTATACATTAATCATACATTTATTATTAACGCAAAGCTTTATCAAATTACAAATTTTATATTTTTCCAAGGAACACCTCTTAAAAGCTGGAAGAGTTAAATTCAAATTCATTCATTCATAGCATAATATTCTATTATATCACACGGAGGTTTCCGTAGAAAGTGTTGCGGACGTGAACGCTGAAAAAAAACAGATCACTATTGTGTAATATGTACGGTCTTGTAAGGCGAAGAGAAACCCTTGCGCGCAACAATTTAATGGGCTTAAGGACACATAATTATGAGGCATAGAGCGAAGGTAAAAAATTCTTACGAACTTTAATTTTCCGAGGATAAGTCTCACTCGCACTTTCACATCGTGATTAATGATCACTGATTTGCATGCGAATGAATGCGAAAGAGGCGGTGCAGCGAAGGAACAGGGGTGCATGTTTAGAAGCGCAGAGGATGGAAGGTCAATTTTTGAGAGGCTCGGTAGTCACACGGTCTAACAGTCCGCTTCTCCAGCCAGCGACGGGACTATAATTCCTAGAATTCTTATTTAAGGACGAGAATACGTCGCATTGAAGCTGGACAAGAACACCACCGCGACCCTTAACGCAAGGATTGCTAGGGATTGAGGATGGCAATTCGTTTGCGTCTCCGTGGGAGTAAGAACACGGCCAACTCCAGAAGACGCATTTCGATTCTTTTCTTTTTTATCCTGAATAAAAGCTAAATCGCATCGTCCAGCCTAGCATGTTCCTCTCAGGCGATTTCGAATCTCCGAGCGTCAAAAAAGGAACATTTATTCCTCTGGACATGAATGGGAATATTCTTCAAGCCACGCATCATCTG
Source organism: Hetaerina titia (assembly GCA_037158775.1). Classification (NCBI taxonomy): domain Eukaryota; kingdom Metazoa; phylum Arthropoda; class Insecta; order Odonata; family Calopterygidae; genus Hetaerina; species Hetaerina titia. The sequence goes on along the minus strand of CM073772.1, from coordinate 60,833,760 downwards.
CCTCTGTATATCAAAACGTCTTGCAAAGCGGCCAATGAGTAATCGAGAGTTGTAGTGAATGTGTGGCCACGATGAGGACATCAATTACCAAGAAAATGGCATCCCTGCAGCTTGTATTAATTAATAACAACTCAGACCTTTGCGTAACCTGAAGACTAAAATCTCTTATCGTCTCTGTCGCAGATTGCGGTCCATTCATGACGGTGTGTCAGTATTTTTCAATATTTAAAAGAGTTAATACGCGATGTAATTTCTAGAATACAGAAAGTGAATTTAGAACCCATTTAACGATGACGGTATTTTTATGTACCTACAAATATAGGGGAAACAATTGAGATGTCTTTGTTATGTCGCATTAGTATTTCTTCAAATTAGAAGGTTCAAAGAGTTTTTGGATTTCAACGAGAGGACTAACGTATTAAAAGTCAAGTTTATAAGATATTACTTTCAACCTCAATAGGATGTTACATACAACTATAAAACGATTTTTAAATCCAACCTTGGGGTAACCATATGGTTCTCAATTTTCCAGTATTTTTCGAATGTAACATACTGCATTTTTCTCCATTCGTTCTCTGACTCGGAATAACTCGGTATTCAGAATCATGCCAAAAATGGACGATTGAACATTGAAGGGTTGGCAGTGAAAACTCAAATCCGTGGGGAAACCCATGAAAATGTTATCCTTTTCATTCATCAGCGCATTATTAAGAAAATTTTCTATCATCTAGTACCGAGTGAAAGAGCATCCCCCGTTGTCCCACTCCACCATGAATGTTGATCTACTCCTCAAGTCCAAAGTTATTTGACGCAAGACCGCCATTTCACTCGAAACTTGCTGTGGTCGAGAAGTTCTCTAACAGACGCCAAAAAAACACGTCGAATCCTTCTAAATCAGTCCGTTATAATAAAATCCACAGTTGAAATGCATTATCTTTAACTTAGTAAAAAAATGTAACCATTATTTAAGGTCTCATTGTCAGGAGAGAAGTCCGTTGACCGACATTTCCGACATCTAGTATAAACCAGTACTTCTATCGGCCCCGCGGCAATCCATCTCCCTTTCGCCCCCGTCGCCCATTTAGAACATTTTAGAGCTCTTTTCTGAGCTTCCTGCATAGGGTTTCCTTGCCTCCAGGCTATCCGCAGCCTTTGGAAAAGGACTGCTGCCTTCCTCGCTATAGAACACCACTTAAGTTTCCACTGCGCCCCAACCCTCACTGCTGAAATGACTTCCCGCTTGCCCTTCTCGCGTTCCCATCCCCTCTCATGACTCACTAACTCACTCTCGCGATGAGCTAATCTCTCCACCCCACTCCAATTTTTACTAGTCCGAGGAATCAGTTCAATCGGAAGAAGGGGACCTTCCTTTCGTGACGTTTTTGTTGATGACAACCCGCGGGGAAAGGCAATTTGATGGAAAGCCCCGGAACATCCTTCGGCTGGTCGGCACACCCGCTAGGGAGGGCGAAAGACTAGGCGGGCGTCGGGCTCTCCGGATTGAAAGACCACTCCAATTCATACGTGAATTCACATTCCTTAAATGTGAGTTCAAGAAAGGTCTTGGAAAAATTGCAGGCGTACATTACGTGATAGTTGTAACGGAAGAATCGGGGCCAATCTGCTTCCATTGAAGTAAACGGAAAAAATGGATGTGGTCAAATATTGGCATATATGTTTTTACGAAAGAAGCAATCGGGTTCTATTGCATAAAAAAATCTAGATGTTAATTTTTTTCACCTCCTGAACTACTAGCCAATCTTGTAATCCGTTCCAACCCTATTCCTCGATAATTAGTCATAATTGAGGAAGCGAAAAGAGAAAATTCAAATCAACATAAAAAAACCACAAATTCAGATTAACGAACCCTTGAATGAACAGCGAAGCAATCCAGAAACAACCTCTCAGCGCTCTCTCTCCGTATAATATTAAATACTCATGTGACAATAAATTTGAGAATTACGGCATACGCCTTTATCTGGCACGTATACCGCTCGATCTCGATTTTATTAATGTTCCATCAAAGCCACCGCTTCGTTACGAAACGGAGAGAGAGAGAAAAAAAAGGTTATGTATGTGGATGGATTCACGCCTGTATGCTGCACACTGAAGTACCGTGGCAGAGGCGGCGAAAATCTCCCGCCCCGCTACATGGCGACGACTAATTTGCTCAGCACGTGCAGGGCCACAAGCTCGCACACACGCGCGCGAGCGCACACAACAGATAGTGAGAGGCGTATGTGCTTCGCGAGAGCGCAACTCGCGGGGAGAGAAAGTGCGGCTAACCCTCCCCCATCCCCCAGTCGGCTCGAATCCGATCTCATTACGAGAGCTGAAATTGGCGGTGTGTCGACGCACGGGGTTGTTTTTAAAGTAAGTGGCGGGGCGCGCGCTCGTGTGCACGGAAGCGCTGACCGCACACCGCACGAAGCCTACCCTTTTTTTTAATCGATTCGAATCGTCTCGTGCGACGAAAGGGGGTGGGCGGGATGTCTTCCGAGGCGAGTAGTAGGTACGAGCGGCGCGGCGGGGAAGCGAGGGGGGGAGGGACCCGGGAGGTGCAGCGGACCGCGCCGACATCCCCCTGTCTCCGGACCCCTTCAATCAGGAGAGACATCGTTTTGCGTGGGGGTGTTTTCACGCTCCATGAGCTTTACCAACACCTTAATGGCGAGGAAAATGTTTTCATTCAGGAATGTACGGGATGGGTTTTTTTTCGTGGAGGCAGACAACAGATTAGTTTTTTCCTCGGATTTACCTAAAAATGGAAGGCATTTAGACCCCATGGAAAAGTAAACACTTTGTTGAAGTTGACGTTGGAATGTTTTAATTACAACTGATCAGGTTACATTAAAAGTAGCGAGTTAGCAGACCAACAAATGTCAATAGCTCAAGATGTAATAAAAAATGCATACTCCTATAATAAAGATATATGCTCTTATTGCCATGCACGTTTCTATCGTATCTGCGCATGGAAGTATATTAAATCCAACCGTCTTTTAGTCGTTTGACCTGTGTTCGCACTTCCATACTTTGTCACCGTTTTTAAATCTTGGTGTAATACAGTCCGGTAAAATTTGGATAATAATTGGGAATTTAAAGCTTGGGTGTTCAAATTTCGAACACTCACATGGAAGAGTTTCCCTCAGATTTTGTAGCTTTGATTATAAAAAAATTACGGAATGCAGCAAACTTTGTGGATGGTTTTCAGTTCTTTTCGGAAAATTTAACCACCCAATGCATACAATTTTTTCCCTACCTATTTCAATGAAACTTTCGAGGTATTTATCGTGAATCTTTGAAATTCGTCGATATATCGAGAATTTGCTTTTGGATCACACTGAAAATTTTCAAATGAGAAGGAAGAGCAGGAATGAAAATATAACTATCACGATCAAAGAGAGAAGGAGAGAGAGAAAGAGAGAAAGACAAGTCGATCCAATGAAAGAGATGGATATAAATGTTCAGTGGTAATGATCGAAGTAAACTTTACCCTTTACGTTGGTTAGCACCTCGTTGCCCTGTGCCCGAGGCGAGATCAGGGAGGAAGCTGCGCACACGAACCCAGAGTATGGCCCGAGGCGAGGCCGTAGGAGTCCCTCCCTTCTCTCGCCCTCAACAGGCCACGGCCTCCCGCCCCGCACACCTTCAAATTTCGGGGCGGTGGAGTTTCTTGAACTCGGAGCAATTTTCGAATCGAATGATACGTTGTGCGCACACACACACACACAAACACACCCCGTACCCGTAGCACGAGACGGAGATCTGTCATTTATGGGTAAGAGAGGGAGGGAAGCGTGGATGGGACCTGCGTGAAGGAGAGCGTAATTATGGAAATCAGGTGAGGAGGAGGTAGGAAGGGGGAAAGGAACGGGGAAAGACCGAGAAGAGAAAGAGATAGAGATTGGGGGAAGGGGGAGGATTGGATGGGGAAGAAATTTTGACAGTTTGCAAAAACAAACGGCGGAAATACGAGCGAATCGGTCAAGGAGGCATGAACACGCAATCAAAACGGAGAGGGTCGCGACCCCGAGGAAGTCTTTCATCATTTGCACTTTAGAGAGGGCGTAATTTAAGCAAAGATTGGGTTCCTAAAGGATTTTATTTCTTTTTTATGTTTAGAAAGCTTATTTATCTGAGCTTTCAACGTTTCGTATCGAACTTTCGAAATGTCAGATGATTCAATTCACCAATTCACATGGAGGTACAGTGTCTTATGACGTAAGCTATAGTATAACGAAGGGTATTCATCCATTCGTTTAAAGCATACAATAGATAGGAATTCAGATTTAAAATATAATAAATTAATTTAAAGAGATAAAATTGGTGATACCAATGTAAATACTGTTCTTATTCCAAGGGGATAAAAGCAGTTTTTCTTAAATAGAGAATTGTACACAAACAAAAGAGTTATTTTCAATTTTCAGGTGAATCACTAAATATTGGACCTAGCACTCAGTTTGAGTTTATTTGTAATATTCAATACAGCCATTGAAAATTTGTGTTTTCTGGTAATGTCTTGGATGTAACAGTGCATTACTGGTATTAGCCATTAATATGTTGGGAATTATTTCACCTAATTTTACAACAATGGCATACTTTTCTAACTTTAACAGAATGTGACAATTCAATTAAAAGTTTTGAACTCAAATACTTGATTAGCACGCGTTTTCAAAGGATGATATGGCTTTTATAGAAGAGCGGTGTTCGAAAAAGGGATTTTCCCGAGCTTAAATGCAAGATATTGGCCACGGCCGCTTATATAACTATTTTAATTCGCCTAAGTCATTCATTTCACCTCGAAGAAATTCATCGTATTTCGTCTTCTTCAAGTGGGAGTAACCATTTTTAGCGTCCTTTTTTGAGCTGAGTACAATGAGCAAAAGGAATAAAAAACCGCTCCTACTTCTCTTTCCTAAATTCTACACGCAATTCGTCCATCTCCTCGTCTACTTAGCCCCCCGCCCGAGGAGGGAAAAGCGGTAAGAGGAGGGGTGTAGCCGAAATCCCGCGCGGCACGTAAGTAACGGTAATTTCCAGTGTGCGTCACTATGTGGGAATCTGGGAAACAGCGATCCATCGCTGGAAAAGGAAGGAAGTCAAAGACCGAGGTGATAGGAGATTCAGCTGGTAATATCGGCGAGGAAGCGATAGAAAGGGGATATCGAAATGGAGAAAGGGAGGAAAATTGTGAACCCCTTCACCACGACGGCGACAGTTTCCAACCTATTTTTGATTTCGCCCATATAGTCCTTACATTAGGGAACGTAAAGGCTATACGTGCATTCATATACTACTGCATTCGAGCTAACTTCTGCGGTAAATTCTAGAATTCACCAACCAGTACCTTTAGGTTGCTGAAATTGTTGGCGGTAACTCCGTTGGATTCTTTAGATTCAACGAAGCTGTGCAAAGTGATCTACTGATCAAGGGCAAACCGCTCCTTCATGCGATTTCAAATCTTGAACCAATTGGCTTTTACCTGAGGGTTTTCGGGTTTCCTTAGTCCTACAAATCCTACTAATGTTTGGGGGTTAATAACAAGAACAAGTGATGTTGTCTAGTCACAGGAGTTTTTTCTTTGGCCACCTAAGGCTTAGAAATACGCAAAAACTTTATTCCATATAGACGGAGTCTAAGCAGGGGAGCCACGAAGCAACTGTAGACCCTGAATTCCTCTTCGGTTACAGTTTTCTCGATTTTCGTCCTTGCTTTTCTTCCTTGAACGTACAGATATTCTTTTTCACATCCTGGAATGTCTTTCTTTGACTCGGTAGCTATATAACATAAAATTTTAATGAATAAGACGTAAAAAAGTAAAGTAGGTGTTAAATTAAAAAAAGAATATAGTTCAAGTACTGAATAAAATATATCTACACATACGTACGATGGAAAGGGTTGCAAGTGCCTAAATAAATTAGCGTAATTCATTTTTAGGCAAGAGCATGGGCATAAACATCTTCCAATAAATGGGCATAAATCTCTCCCTGCACCCAGAAGAGAAATTAAGTACGTAGATATATTTCAAAAGTAATGGAATAAAAACATGAAAATAGCTTGAAAAAATAAAGAATTGAGATTTATTATGTTCAAAGCAGCAACGAGATGGGGGAACGATTGGACAAGTATAAAATGCTGATATCTTAAACTATCGTGGCTCTGTGTTAGTAGAACTTTAATAATGGGTTCTTTTCTTTTACTCTTAACAATATAGATATAATTCCGGGCGAAATCTGTTGAAAGTTGCAATTTATTTCGCCTTATCGATGTTTCTAAATTTCATTTTAACGAGATTACGGGCAAGCAGAATTGCTGTTCCATTTCCAAGCTAACTGTACAGGTAAAAGCTGCGATGGTATCAATTTCACCAAGAAATACGAGAGGGCGAAGAAATAAAAGCCTCCATCAGTCGATTGCAGTGTTTGCGGTGCCGAAATGACTGGCGGATTTTTAACCTCGTCAAATATATTTTTAAAGGGATTACAGGATGAAAAAAACTCCCGACTCTTGACCAGCTTTATTAGAAAGGTATGTTCCGACTCAAGCCATGCACGATGAATCATAGAGAGTTCATAGTATATTAGCGAAGACGTAAAGAACCTTATTTTTGCGAAAGAATCGGGTATAGGAGGTCGAAGCCGAGATTGAAATGGCCACGAAATGGATGAAAATGATAAGAAAGGGAAGGATGCGACGTAGTGGGAGAGAGCATATTTTTTGCGGGAGAAGGATTTTTTTTCACAGTTACCATTAAGTAATCGAGGAACCACACAATTCAAAGCAGGAGGCTTTTGTGAGCAAATAATAGACAGTCTTACGGTAAAGAACGGAGGACATAAGAAAGGTTGGAGAATTGTTGAGGATTTCAGTCTCTTCCAGTCAGCCAAACTCCAAAGTCTCCGAAAATGGGGAACGATTTTAATTAGTTTGAAAGCTTGCCACTTCCGCACTCAGAGGATTGCCATTTGAAGTACTAGAAAAACTGGTACGTTGCGTGGCATGATTCTCAACGCTGCCGCCAACAACTGCCGGCGACAGGGCGTACTGAAGCTACTTGTGGCCGAAATTATGAGGGTCTAGGAGACCGCAATGGGGAAAATGTGATGAGCGAAAAAAACTCCCGAAGAGCATAATGGATGTGAAGGGCTTTCAGCTTTTCACGCGACTGAGATAATGCTTTTGCGAATTAAGTGGTTGGAAGGAAGGAGAGATTGAAATGATTCCGAGGAGACAATTTGAAACACGTTATTCGTAGAAAGTGAGCATAAGCCATTAGTGGGAGTAATCGCACGAAACGTAGAGCTACTGGGAACCAAGAATTATTTCAAAAAGCCGCCTGGAACTCAGAGAAAAAGAGAAAGAACTGAAGATACATCATTCCAACACTCATCTTTAATCTATAAGTGAATTAAATCAGCACCTCCGTGCACTGCTTTCAAAATTCGTTGAAAAAGTTTTCCATCAAAAGGAAGAGAGGAGTTTTGTGCACAAATCAGCTACATTTCGGATGTTGACAATGAATGCAATATTAAAAGTACTGGGTGAATATATACACACATATATATACATACATATTTTTATTTTTTTTTAACTGGGAAACCATAACCGGCACAGGGAAAGGAAATGGCCCCCCTACCCTGATGTGTGAATATTTACACGCCGTCGGGCTTAGTACATGGGTGAGCTCTACCATAGCCTACTAAACCAACCTTCGGGTTGATTACTGTGTTCATGGTATATATATATATATATACATATATATATATATATATATATATATATATATATATATATATATATATATAAACTTAGCGATCCTGCGATGCATTTTTAAAATTCAGCGAAGCATGGCGCGGGCATCGATATAAACCTTCATCCAAGGCAAGAGATGACGCTGCAGATTATTGACAAGCGAAGTTAAGGCGACTCACAGCCTGTGTTAAAATATTTTGAAGCAATTCAATTTCGATGAGTCACGCAATTGACTGCCCTGCATATTCAATTCACTGGATTTCGCTCCAATTCACGCCTTAATTAAATGTACTCCCTTTCGCTGGAGGGAGGAGGCGGTAGAGGTAAAAGACATTACATTACTGAGCTGACGGTGAACAATTGAGCAAGTAATATCACTACGCCGATTGGTGTCAGTAGAAACGTCATTTGGGTGAATGTCCTATGTTCGAAAATGCTTCGCAATGTTATCAACCATCAAAATTTTATCAGCCGTCACTCATTTTGTGAGAATCAAGTGGAAAGAAACGGGTTTACGGTACGAATGTTCATTTCTATTTGTCTCCCACACTCGGAAGCGAGATTTAATGGTTTCCGAATTAAGCTGCGCGGAAAGATGTCGCCAACTGTGGTAATTTGGTTTCGCATTCATTTACAGAGGGAATTTCCGATGGCGAAATAATAGATGTGAGCTTGATGAAGGAGATCTCCACTTTTCAGTTTCTATCGCAGTGTGGTTGCATCATAAAGGTATCTTCTGAACAGAGGACCAATTTAAAACACACATTTCAATTGCTAAAGAGGGCTTTCTGAAAAGAACATGTCCGGAAAGAACGTTTTCATTTTCAAATTACCTTGTTACATTTTTACCTTTTTCCATAGCTTGTAAAATAATGTATAAGCTACATTAAACTTGTAACTATACACATTATATTTAAATTTAACTTCTGTACAAGTTTTAGTACATGTTTGGGCAAAATTTTATACTATACTATTTCAGCATTTCAAACAAATTGAATAAGCTCTTTTATGGCGAAGTTCCATTGCAGTTTGCATATCCTGAAAAGTGCGAAATATCCTTGTGAAAATTAGCATTATCTCTTGCAAGAAGTGGAATAAATCGTTATAAACCAGCTTCGATAAACATATATCTTAATCTGACATAGATTGCCACTATTACGTGACAGCATTTTAAAAGCAAATTTCAAGAAAAAACTTTTCAGGAAAACTGATTAAAACACAATATTAATGAGATTGGCATTTGGAAAGCGCGTAAATAAATTAAAATGGGAGAAAACGCGACTCATGGATATATTTATAGGCGCTATGAGTTTGAAATATATAAAATCAGGACTAGCAAACCTCTCAATTCTCCAGATTACAACTACTAACCGAGAGAACAATGACATGGGATGGATATACTTGAATTAATGTTGCCTTAAGCATAGGCTAACAACCATAATTTTCGTAAGCAACTCAGCCCTAAAAATAATATATGAAACAGTAAGAAAAATACAGGGACAAGGGCGTATAGTTATAACCTTTATTTTCTCCCTTACTACTTCTTTGTGTCTATTTTTTTTCTTTTTGGCCTTTGAAACATTCGTGGGTGAGTATATTGATGGCTTCCAATTGTTCAGATGGTCGAAAAAAACTGTTAGGTGAAGGAAAGAAGCAAGTTTGAACGCTGCATGTCCCGAGAGTGGTAAATCCATGAATGCAGGATCAAAAATTTTGGGGAAAGGGCAGGGATAGAGGATAAAAATCGAAGAAGGAATGAAGTTTGGGCCGAAGGAGAGGGGATGAAAGAAGATGAAATGGCAGTGAGGAGTGAAGTGAGAGGTGACATGAGAGGATGAGGTCAAAGTGGATGAGAGTAAAGAAGGTGATGAACAGACTGACAGGTCACAAAGTGAAGGGTGCGCATGAGAGTACGGCAAAGGAAGACCGGCGGAGCCAAATAGCTAGAAAAACAGCAGAGGCGCACGCTAGAGGGGTGAATTGGCATTGGAATATATGTACATCGTTATTATCATTATTTTATTGGTGCTTAAGTCCTAAGGGTTGGAAAAATGTTCATAAACGTCTAAGACTTTTCTAGATGAAAAATGAGAGGACGGTATTTCTGTCGAATACACTATGATTAAGTAGCTGGGGGAAACTGAAACCTTAAGTGAATTCTTACTTGCAGGCATTTAGATTAGCTTTAAATAAGGTTTAATTTTTGTATAATAATTTGGCTTAATAGGTAGACTCGCCTATCCAATGTTCAGCATTTTAAAATTTTTATTGGTGATGATATGGTTATTTTATTTCACGATTGATAGAGTTTCATATAACCTCAGTCCTGGTTCTCCTTTACGATTCTAGCTGATTTTATTCTTGGTTCATCCTCTGCAGGTTATCACAACAAAACAACACCATCCTAATTTAAATTCGGGGTAGGAGAAAAAATACGAAGGAACCCTAATTAATAAATAATCAAGGATCATACTTTACATTGTGCGAGAGAAATGATTTTTGGTTTAAAAGATAAGGGCTGTAAGTTTTCAATTCAAAATGAAAAATATTTCATTTTGAATATTCATATATATGAAATAAAATTCACAGAAATGAAAACTGACCGTGAGTAAATGATTGATCAGTTATGATTGGTGAATATCAGATAATGCCTGAGAGTCATTGATAGGAGCCAGAATACCGCCTGTAAACAGAGAAAATAGATTCAAAGAACATACGTTTATAATTACGGTTAATAGTACTGATTGAAAGCATACCATTATTGGTTTTACTAGATAGTACAAGGTATTTCTCCTTACTTATTATGTCAGTGGGAGAAAGATCATGGGCGGGCCATATCACTTCTTATGTATTTCACTATTTAGTCGAAGAGATTACAAGTTCATATTTAAAGTGGAAAAAGAGTCATGTACTCGTACAGGGGATTCCAATCATTGATTGTTTTCACATAATGTTCTCATTTCAGGTTCTGGATCTGAAAGGCCTATAAAACATCACTCCCTGCCTCAGGGGTCTGCAGGCCTTGCACAACTAAAAAGCTATACAAGATTATCGTAAACTACAAATCGCATGTGTTGTTTCTAAACAATTCTAATGCAAAGCCTATGGCAGTGAGTGATAAAATTAATGTCACTCCACAATCCTGCCTCAGTTTCACTCCGTGATCCCAACATTCTTCTAAAACTTCTTTTGAAATATTCCACAGTGTTAATATAAATAACTCTTTCTCAACATGCGAACGAATCGCGGTCGTCGAGAGAAAATATCTGTGAGAAAACAATCAAAATTTAAACTATTTTATAGAGTAGGAATTTTAAATGAAAATCGCCGGAGAATAATTTAGATACCTACATTTGGAACAATAACGCAACCTATTTAGAAAGCAAGTTCTCCGCTGAATGGTTACTTGAGATAACAACTCCGTCTAGTATGAAACATAAATATCGACAAGAGCTTCGTCTTCCATGGATGCAGGATATGAAGTATAACTAACTATTAGTCTACCTTTGGGTAAATTAATATTTAAAGGCATTATCTGAAACAAACTTACTCTTTTAGCTATCCATCTTAAGGCTATGGCAAAATGAAAAACCTCAACTATAATAAGGAAACCACATTCACAATAATCTTATAACTTTTTCCTACTTCTCTTCTACCAGGAATTTGTAACAACACACTAGTTTACGCCCTTTGTCATTTCTGTCACCAACTATTTTCCCTCACATCCGTTCCCAACAACTATCCAAGGTAGCCATTACTCATGCCGTCCATTTATTATTCATGGAACTGTAGTATCCCGGAATGAATAACATTTGTAGTGCCTCTAAATTTGCAAACAGGTGTATAAGGATTTCTCAGCTCTAATATATAGTCCATTTATCAGGAAGGAAGGTGTATGTAAAACAGATTGATTCTCATTGAGACGAACCGAAAACTTATTCAACACATAGCATTCCAGCCGATGTGGGCTTGTGTGGTTTTTAGAGAAGGTCGAACATAGATGAGGAAGGCGTTCGAGGGGAAAGGGGAACGTTCAACCTCTGCTCTCTTCCACGGGTGCAGTAAAAATCCGACGCATTTACATCACATCACCGTGGTTTCGGGAACCTTTTTTTAAGGGAAGGGAAAAAAACCGGCTGCATTCTAGAAGGGGTCTTTTTAAAGCGAACAGATTTACGACCAGGGTGGGCGCGAGGAATTCCCCTCCCCTCGCCTGACCCATCCCTCGGAACCTCTCCAATCTCCTCTCCTCCATTCTCCCTCCCTACCCCTAAGCCAGTCAAAAAACTCCTTCCAACTGCTCAACCCCAGCCTCCCGCCCGTCACCCTCGCTTCTCACATCTTATCACCCTTTCCCCCTCTTCGCTCTTCATCTCTCCTCTCTGGAACCATTCCCTCCAAGATCTCTTCCCCACCTATCTCCCTCCGAAGAACCACCCCCGCAAACCTCATCTTTCATCGATAGCAATCGCCAACTCGCAAATCTTTTTTTCTCGAATTACGCTCCATTCACCTTCGTCTCGCTATCTCCATCCGCCATCCCACACATTGCCCTCACGCTCTCCATCATCCCTGATAACCTACAGAGTAATGAATTATCCCATGACACTCAAATTTGCGAGAGCAATTAAAAATTACGGATATACCTACAATATTTTCATAGGTAGCCAAACGATTTGAGATAGGTTTTGAATTATTACTGAAAACAATTATGCATCGTTTCGGGTTTCTTAAACAAAATATCCAACAACTGTATTGCGTAAAAAATATTCGTTTTATAAACATATAAAATATGAGGATAATCACTCACCAAATCTTCCTCATGCTCATTCATTTGTTCTTGTTTTCCTCTACTTATTGTTTTTAATGACTTAACTAATTACTTTCAAAGCGTATTCACCTTTCAAGTTCCTTAATCATTGACTTTAAGTACTATATTGCAGTCCAGGATTTGCCAAGGGTAGTCTTCTTCCGGTTTTAGCCAGCAATTTTATGGAGCGCCGCTAATTCAAATGATTTTTTGAGTTATACCAATTAAGCGCCGAGTTTCCATAAGAGGTGACGTGGCAGGACTGGAACAAGTAAGTGCCTTTTACGGCGTAGACTTTGAAACGGTTGAAAAGCTATTTCATATCATTTTTGGTAAAATTTAATAAATCAAGTGAGACAACTCGATTAATCCGTTGGATGACGTATTTTTCCGCAAAAATCCGAAAGACGTGAGCTCAAATCTCACTACGAGCACAGAGGCAGTGCCATAATGAAGGAGGCTATCTTACGTTACGCAACCGAAACAAATTATACTAGATTACTAACAAAATTATAAAAAAAAGGTCGCTAATCCTTCTACGAACTCGATTCTCTTATACAATCCCCTCCTTTTCAACGAAACATAAAGTTAATTACCTCTTCAAACAAAGCTAAAAGGTTCGACTGGCCATAACTACACCGTAGGTCAATTATACGTTACAGTGCAAGTCCCTACCCATCATTTCAGATGCTACTCTTCTATCGTTTCTCTCCACTCCTTAGGATTTATACTGAGGATGTCAACTACCGTATGACTTGTCGCCGTATTAACAATATATAATGTCCGGCGAAATTATTCGTCTTGTACAGGGTTCGTCCGGAAAATAAGTGTACTGAGCTCAGGAAAAAAATGTATTACACTTTTACATATCTTAAGCTAATATTCCTCAAAATAGGACCCTTGTGAGTCGATACACTTGTTCCAGCGGCGTTCCCATTCCTGGAACGCTCCCGCGAAGGCATCATCGGGGACCTCTCGAAGACACGTCGTCACGGCCTCTTTGACGGCGTCCAAGGTCCCGTATCGCGTTCCTTTCAAACTCCTCTTTATATTCGGGAACAGAAAGAAGTCCGGTGGTGCCAAGTCCGGGCTGTAGGGCGGGTGCGGCAGCGTTGCCACGCCGTGCTTGGCCAAGAAGTCCGACACGACAAGCGCGGTGTGAGACGGCGCATTGCCGTGATGCAGCCTCCAGATTTTTTTGATCGCTGGCCGGACGCGGGCGACTCGTTTTCTAAGCCTGTCGAGCACTTGGACGTAAAATGCAGCATTTACAGTTTGTCGTTCAGGCACAAATTCGTAGTGGACGACCCCTTTTGTCAAAAAAGAAAAAAATCAGTACATTTATTTTCCGGACGAACCCTGTATGACGTGAGGGACCTTAGAAACTGTTATCATTACCAACGATGCTCCCTTGCCTCACACTCCTCTACGTGTCTGATGAGCCACAATTACCTAGGACTTCCGAGTAGTTAAAGCCTAACCTATCAAGCGACAAATGTCATCAAGAAGTTACTGCGTACAGCTCACTTAAACAGAGTATGGGTCATACTCATAACGGATGAAATGATCACATTTGATGTGCATTATTTCGACACGAAAGCGAAACAGGTTTTGATTTAAGATGGATCAAAAAGCATACAAATCGAAAATATGATTTCTGGCATCAGGGACGGATCATCAGAAATGTCTATAGGCTCATAAACTCCCGACTTAGCATGCTGACAGAGAGGCTGGACAAATTCTCGACATTTTTTATGGGAATCCGCGAGCCGAATCGGATATCTTATGGAAGCACGGGTCAGGACCAGGCCCTCTGTGGAACCAATCACATCACTTTCCCTACCCCGAGCAGATCTCCACGAATCATCTCCGATTTGAATTTACAGAAGATTGGTGGCGAGGCGGGATGGGAGGAACCAAGGTAGAGATTGCCGAAATAAATAAAAAGCAAATAAATGAACGCCGTTACAAATAAATTATGCGGAGGCATGAGCTACCGAAGAATGTAACCACGGTCCACCTTCCCTTCTCCACCTTCACCCGTCTCCTTCTCTCCCACCCCTACCCATAATTTTTTTGTGACCCCCCCTCCCACCTACTCACCTCATCCTCCTCTTCTCGTTCCTGCGCTTCTTCTTCCCCTCTTCCGCTCCATAGAAGTATATATTTTTTCCCTTTATCTACCCACCCCAAATGCCGCCCTTCCCCCTTCCTATCATCTTAAGACGGGGAAGCGAGGGCACGAAAACAAAAGCAGAAGGAAAATGAGGAGTAAAAATTGAAAAAAGGACGAGCGGAGATTATGTAGGAAGCTGGTTATTTCCCGCTGACCAATTAGAGCCGGAATATTCTGATGCACCCTTTTTTCCCGAGGTGACTCTTTTAATGGCAGAATCACCTCTCCCTCTGCGGCCATCAAACCTTCCCTCCCCCTCTACCTCCCGAAAGGAACCACCACTACGACCAATCTCTTCGTCTTAACCCTCTCCCGCCCCCCCTCCCTTCCGCTCATCCCTACGTTCCTTCCCCATTCCACCATACCGATCTCCTCTCACCCTTCCTGCCCGCTACAACCTCATATTTTGGTCAGACCACGCACCCGATATTCTTCTCACGGCGAAAATTAAAAGATGAGATAGGAAGAGGGGTGGAATGGGGAGATGAGATTGGAAAAAAAACCTCACGGAAAATATTTAGAAAAAACGCGCAATGAAATTCAAATGGACCGTATTTAAGCTGCTGCTTCCTTTTGATGGGCGAACGGCGCTCAACGGGAGAGGGGGAGGGGAAGTAGGGGGAGGGGGAGTAGGGGGAGGGGAAAAGAGTCGGGATAAAAGCGGAAAAGGAGTGAGATGAATTTATTCCATGCTCTCGACCTTTAGTCCACCGTCTTTTACGGTCACCGATGTCCCTTAAGGTGCTTGCTGAACCATATGCAAACGACCTGATATCGCCTCTATTATTAACGATGGAGGCAATGCGCTGACCAAAACTGCTTATTGTTTTTGATTTCCACAGACGTAAAACAGTTTTGCTTTTATCTGATCTCTTTAGTGCCTGCATTTTAGAGCCTCCCTGCCCGCAAAAGCGCAACGTAATTCAGCACTAAACTGCTGATGCTCAACAAAGATTTAGCTTCGATTTGTAAAATCACTCCAGACCCAGTAAATTTTGAGAAATGAGTGATTGACAAATTTATGCTTATATATATTCTCAGATGCTAGCTTTTTACCATTTTCTTTTGTTGCGCAGCCAAACAGTTTTGATTAAATTTTGCCTGACTACTACAACCTGTGCAATGCACATACTATACTAATTTTCGTTTTACTTTATGCATCGATGAAGCATTGTACACATATAATAATCTACAATATTACGAAAAATACGAAAATATTTAAGATAACATGCATTAGTTTTCCAAAAAAAAAGAAAAATTCATTCAGTGCCATATGCAAGGACGAATGTACCGATATCCTACGGAAAATGAAAAGGCGAAAGTGAAAAGGAGAAGAAAGATGACCTTCGATCGTGTTTAAGCTATTTTTTTACAAGTAGTAATCTGAATTGATAGACAAAAACAACCGGCAAATTTCCGAGGTAAATCAATCATAAATCTTTCCATTTCTTACCACATGATACACTCGCATTTTCACGAGACGGAAAACAAAGAAGTTCGAATGTTGGCAAAGACGTACATCTCCATCGACAGGTTTTTCCCATGAGGAAACGAGAAGGACGTTTAGGGATGGGTGAATGGTGAAAAGATATCACTCACACATATTCCGCATGCTGAACACCTCTCGCAGTAAAATTCCGCCGAAGGCGCATTTTTTTTGCCGAAGCACTCCGTTCCGCAATAATTACGATTGGCAATAAATGAGAGATAGAAGACTTTTAGAGAGAGAAAGGTAGATTAGGAAAGACGTTGAGTCTCAGGCTTGATTCAAGGAAATTTTAAATACGGACACCGGTAGAATTCCAATCATGAGAGGTCGAACAACAATTTTATACCAAAGTTCAGTAGCACAAATCGAAAGTAACATAATCTGTGGATAGGACAACGAACTAAAAAAAATGGAAAAACACGAGGGCGGAAATTTCCAAAAACAAAAGAATTAATACCTAAGACAAAAAGTGTTAGTTAGAATTTACTTTAAATGAGCGTTAATGGAGAAGTCTCCAATAAAACACACTGTTCAGCGTGCAGCATAACCATACAGGTTGATTCAGAACGATTTTCAATCATGAATTCACTCCAATTCATACAAGACATAAAAAATCAGAGTGGCAAGGAAATGCAAAGTTATCGCTAAACTTGTAAGAATTAATCTCTTTGGAGATAGAGTAATAAAATCTATAATGCAAAGTTACATAAAATCTTTATCACAAAAGGAAAACTCTTTGGTTTAACTACAAGAAAATTATATAATGTGAATGAAAAATATTTATAAAAAGTTTGACGGAGATGTAGGCATGGAGCAAACGGAGGGTGCAAGGAATGATTCCATTTTGAATAGCTTTCAGGTCAAGCAGGTGAGATTAGTGAGCTGGCCACCATGCTATTAGCCCACGCGTCATCGTAATAAAATGAAAAATCGTATGGTAAAATATAAAAAATAAGAAATCACAATAATCAAGATGAAAAACTTTCGTCAAATTTAAAATGATCAATATAGTATTCCCCACACGTAAGCAGAATGAGACCAGGCAAGTGGGTGAGGTGGCAAGGGAGGGAAATATGGGAGAAACCTACCCCTTACCCCTAAGAGATTTTGAGAAAACAAATATTCTTCCTGTACACAAGGCATACTTTTCTTTTCTGTACTCCAGTAGTCATTCGAGAGCGAGAATTTAATCGACTACCGTCGTGAGATACCTGCCAAATCCTCCAGTATATGAGGCTGAGTGGCTCCTAACCCCCACCTCTTGGGAAGTGTTGCGATCCGACTCTATAGTAAAATATACTTCAGAGAAACTTGAATGTATCTTCATCACAACTGAGACACTTTTCGGGCGCGAGTTGAGTTTTCAAAGAGAAGATTGACGCAATAACCTAGGCATCAACCCCGACTTGAAGTAAGAAATTGCTTCATGCTATCAAAAATTCACAATAGAAAAGAGAGTCATAATACCTTTTTAGGGAGCAGAAGTTAATGTCAAAGCACGGCTCTATCTATCAAGCACATGTGTCAAAGGTTGGAATATCTCGTCTGGAATGAGATCGTTCATTAATGTTTCATGATAATGTAAATTAAGCGGCATGGAAATCCCTCAATGGCCAACTGAACGAAACCTACTCACAAACCAGCAAAGGAAACATCGTACTGTATCATATCCATTAGTTCAATCGTGTTCCTTTGAGAATATCAACATGCATTTCCAATATTTTATAGCTGCATCTCTAATGATCACTTTCCAGGAGAAGGATTATTGAATATGAAGTTCGACCAAGACCTGAGAGGTTGCATTCAAGGAACGGGATGATATGGAAGGGATACTGCAAGTGGTAGAGGAAGAGAAAGTCAGAATAGGGAACTAGAAGGCTTTGGGGAAGAACGGAGGTGTGATGAAATGACCGAAAGACGGGATTGAGAATACGGAACGATGAGGACGAGGTCTCCCACCATCCTTGCTTGCTCGGGATGGCAGATTGGGAAGCCAAAGGGGCGTGTCTGGTATTCGGCGCCAGAAGCGGTTAACAGGACACGAAGTAATAAGTAGATAAACTGCCCCATCTCTCTCCTCCCCTATTCCCATTCCTACCTCCCCACTAACCACAGCGCCCCTCCGTTTCCCCACTTGATGAATATTCAGCGCCGCCACGGTGAGGGCCGATCCAGCCGGTGTAGTCGACATCATCCCATTTCATCCCGGTTGCGGGAAATGGAGGGTTGCGAGGATTTTAATTTGGATCGAGAGGGAGGTGAAGTTGCTGCCGCCGCCTCCGTTAATAATTTTCGGACGAAGCAATCTCGTTTACTTAGGTTTTACGATAAGTTTTAACAACTTGGCTGACAAATAAACGAATGGAGTGGAGAGGCGGTGGCTGGAACGTTCTCGAGGGTAGTGGCGGGAGGGGGGCGAGGCGGCCCCTCAGGATACGAGGCCATGCACGTGCGGGGGCCGCGCCCCGGCGCGTGGTCTGGTAGCCAACTGCCCTCGGCGGCGAGGGAGAATCATCAGGTATCACCTCTATAGATTCATTTCCTTTGTTTGCTTCTCCTCCCCTTGGCTTTGGTTTACACTGGTAGAGCGATTACGGAACCAATGGTGAGAACTGATATACAGCATTAGGCAAGAGTGCAGACAGCTCGGATTTCCTTAATCGCAGCGGTTAAAAAGCGGTGGCTAAGCGTCTACTGAAGAAATGTGAAAGAGACCCAACCTTCAGTTTTCTGGCTGATATAATTGGGCGGTGGGGGTTGGCAAGAGGAAGTCTCTGGAAAATTTCAAAGGTAGAAAAAGTAGGCATACGAGTATGTAGTAAATTTGAAGTGGTACAGCGGAAGCTTATACATGTATTATAGTGTGTATGCATGCAGGTTATAGGGGACATTGTTTGACGAAGCGTGAAGACGCTGGACTAGAACAGGTATTCTATCCGGCTTGAAAGGTAGTAGATATCATGAAAAGCTGATAAAAGATATAATTAAACATAAAGGTCTATTTATTGCGGATATGCGTTAAAAGTGAACAAATTTGTACAGCAATTTTTAGAAACCGTGCAATAATAACGCCCAATCGGTAGATTATCCATAATAACAATTATTAATCAGACAAATAATTATTTTCATTCACTCTGAAGTATTTTTCTATTTTTAGTAGTGGAGAGAGATCTATTTTACGAATACCATTTACCGTAAAAATGGAATTGCTGAGAAAAATCGAAACGAATGCTGGCAGCGAGGAGAATAAATATCCTTTCTCTAGAGAAAGCAAACATTATAAAATTCCTAACTTTCATGGGAACAGAAAGGCTCCTGAGGAGGACACATTTTGATTTAAGTGTCCTTTTGCCGAATGTAAGATAAAATCCTGGCTTGAGACAACCCTGCCGAAAAATCACCTTAACGTCTTTTTAATTTGGCAAGAGTTAGATTTTCTAGCTGCTAAAGATATTTCTCTATGAGAGAACCTAAAAGGAATCACAAAACACCATTAAGAAGCAATGTTCAAAATCCTTAGCTTATATACTATCGGGTAGCGGATAGATAGGCCGCTTATACGCTCTACGGCTCGTGGGGAACTAAATCCGATCATAAATGAACCCAAAGGAAAGAGGAGGAAGAGATGATGGATTAGGTTGATGGATATTACAAGTGCTGTAATCACAATGGCGATAGTCAGGGGAGTAATGCTAGTATACACAGAAGTTGCTAAATGATACATGAATTAGCCGAAGGGAAACCTGAGTCTTTCTGGAGAATTGTAGTAAATTCTAATATTTGCTATCTTGATTGAGTGGAAATGGTGAGAAATATTTGAAACCATTCTTTTAATTCAGCATAAATCATGAAATGACGACTAACTGAAATTTTAATTTGAGGCGCTCAAACTAAATATATCTACAGAGTATACCTGAAGATTTTTCAAGGTGGGACTTGTTCTCTGAAAGGACTGCAATTATCCTGAAACTCCTTATCTAAATTGCTAATAAAATGGAATTATATCTAATTAATACTGTTGGAAATTGGTGGTAATAAAAACCGACATCAGGTTAGACGAATGGTGATATCCCATCAATAATTTATAAGCATTCCTTATTATCAACCAGATTTCTTCGAATACATGATAAATTAACAAGAGATCAATAATAACCGAATGACAGTAAAACCTTTCGACTCAAAGCCTCTAATAAGTCACTACATTGGTATTAATGAAAATTAACTTATACGCAAATTCACGTGAAAACAATCAAATAGAAACTTTTAACCGAATAAGATGTGAATTATAGCGTAGTCCCAACGTCTAAACTTTAGAGCAGATATTTGTGACCCGTTAAAATTAGATTTTTACGACCCAAATTATTTAACAATAAAATTAACTTTCCAATAAAACAAAACTATGAAGTTAAATATAACTACTGCGTCTTTTAATGTTGTCGTGAAGCTTGCATAAATGAAAAAATGATGTATAGCTGCCGCCTAATTTAATTCGGAAATATTTTAAGAAATCGGTTTTTGATGCATTTTCAGCTTCATGATGTCCAAATGCGGAAATATTTGCGCAATGTTAAAGACGAAATCCGCTAGTTTTGCGTTCAAATGAAAGCAACCGAATCCACACGCTTAAGCAGCACACACCGGAGGGATTGCAAGCATTTTCCAGTCAGTCCCCTTCCCTTTCGGGCCCCCAGAATGTTCCACTCCCCCCTTCCTCCCTCGTCCTCTCCCTCCCAAGTCCCCTGGATCTCCGAGAACAACTTCCCGGCCAGACACACACACACGCCGCCACCAACACATGCGCCCTTAATTCACGCTGGCAGCGATTGCGGAGGTCCACCTGGCCACCCCGCGGATGACGGATCGACCGAGTGTCTGTGGGGGTTGAGGTGGGCGAGGGGAGGAAGAAAGGAGGGATGGGGCGCCGTGGGAAGCTCAACGCGCGCGCATGTGTGGGACGGGGAGAGGAGATGAAAGGGTGCGGGCAGCAAAACCTCGAAGGCCCCCGCGGGGGGAAGAAGCCGCGGATCTCGAAAAATCGAGGTCACTCCGCCGCCCGGGGGGAAGGTGGGGGAGAGCGAGAGAGGGGGAGGAAGAGGAGGGCATTTCTCGGAAGGAGGTGGAGACGGGGAGGGGGGGGGAGAAGGCCGGGACATATATCGGGGATGCCGGGAGTAAAAATCTCGTTTTAATGGTGAGCGACATCCAATCAGGACGAAAATTGGGCCGTCGACCTACACCGTCATTTTTCCACTTGTCAACATTAAGTGTTTAAGTACCTTTCCAGGTTACCCTATCTTCTTACGTTGAAAAAATTGAACGCCAAACTACTGACCGAATTTGTCTTTTATGCATGAAAAAGGGTACTGTTATCATCCTAATACGTTCAGCAAATCTCATGCGGAACGAAAGAAAGCTTATGTTAAAGGGGGAAAAAAGTTGTTTCCACCTCATCTAAAATATACAATAGGGTAGGGGTGACTTCAACTAAAACGATTGGTTCGCAGATGAGAGTAATTATATGTGGTGCGAAAAAATTGATAAATTTCAGCAAAGAAGATAAATGAGCTGCTTTCTTCTTGATTAACGAGTTTCTTTTATATATCCTAGCTCTAATGATACTTATAGTGAATGAAGGCATAGTGGAAGATCATTTTTTCGGTTTAATTACCTCCATAAATATTTTTTTACTAATTGCTTCGCATAAAAGCAAAACAGGGAGTGATGGAGGTTTTTATAGCATATATTTTTCTCAATCAGCAATGCTCTCGATACGACCTGAAATTTAAAATAGAAGGTCTAGCTTAAATCGGTTCCAACCTACAATTTTTTTTGCAGATTATCGGTTAGGTAATTCTACAATAACGATCTCAATAGAGATTTTAGTCAAAACGCCATCCGGTATAATGCCATCCTATATAGTTTCAGAATTAGCAGCTCAGGAAGAATTTAACTTTAACTTAAAATTTACAATGGTGGTATAATTGAGCTTAATCTCAGAATAATGGAAACAATCTTATACCCGTTATGATTTAAATGTAATGCTGACCTGTGAACTTTGTCAAACAAATGTATCGTTAAACAATAACAAATCCATTCCACATATACACGTATCGATAGTATAGAATGCTCAGACTGGTTCACAGCTTTCTTCATAAATTAGTTCAAATAGCTGCCCCCATTATTTCTCAGGTCTGAGGCATAGATTTGGTTGTCTATTCGGCCACAATTATACGTTGAGCACTGCTTAGCAAACGGCAAATATCATCCAGTTACTTGGAGAGGCAATAAAGAAATTGTTTAGTACACGTGGAAGGGTGCCCTCAAGGTTTTGAGTGGAGGATATCTAGGTCCTGAAACACATTCCTGCGGCATACTAATGTGAATTTGATGCCTGAGTTGCTACCCGCCATGCTGGATCAATTGAGCGCAAGTAATGGCAGTGCGGGTTATAAACAGCGACCCCTAATTGAAAAGATACTTGAACCGTTAGGAGAACGCTAGCCGCTGACGAAAGGGGCGAGGAAAATGTGCAACGGCGTGAGAGAAAATATGTAGCTTCGTCGGCGTTTACGAAAAAACCGCATGCCTATAAGAAATAAACCTCACGTGCAGTGTGGACATAGTGCCAGCGCCTGATCGAAGGAAGCTACAGCCGCGGCGAAAGGGAGCAAAATTAAGTTGGCGGTCTCGTAAATCATTGAACATCTCCAGGGAAGTGCCACGGGAAGCGAGAAGGAACATATGTATCGATGATGCCAATATGTAAATTGTTCCTGGCCGCGGTAACCTCCATCGGAGAGGGGATACCACGCGGGAATCGAAAGAGGGACTTTGAGCGAGGGAGAGAGCGTTATGTAGGTCCCCTTTCGTGGAGAAAAGAGTGAGGTAGGAGGAAATAAAATAGGACGAGGGAGGCTAGATGAGGTGGGAAGGAGGGAGAGGGGATG
The DNA here is from genome assembly GCA_037158775.1 of Hetaerina titia. Classification (NCBI taxonomy): domain Eukaryota; kingdom Metazoa; phylum Arthropoda; class Insecta; order Odonata; family Calopterygidae; genus Hetaerina; species Hetaerina titia. Next base: position 60,810,586 of record CM073772.1, on the reverse strand, counting down.
GTCAACGACCCGACCTCCAGCGGCAGCATCTCTTAACGAGCTCGCTCTTCTAACACGCTCGGCGACGCTCGCTTGTTTTTGCCTCACGGATGCTAATGTATAATACGATTCCGACACCGCAGCAAAGTGAGGTTGGGGAGACCAAAGATTGCTCGCCCTACGTGCCACCCTTAAAGGAATTGCACCGGCGAACGTATATGGGCAGGTGTGTCGCCAGAGAAAACGCCGATTTGGATTTACAAAAGCTATGTAACAGATAATGTATTACGCCTCATATTAAAGCTTCTATGCATTTCCTGTAATACGACAAAGAACTGGCACCCGAGAAAAAGCTGCTGGAAATTACTCATGAGTACAAATTAAAGACAAAAGTTTCCAGTTAGTTGTATTACAAAGAAATAGAATAATCGACCGATCGATGCAATTCCATTTATGTGTTAGGCTTAAGTGATTAAATTAAGAACAAGGCATAAAAAACAGGGGTAGTATGTACGATGGCTACGCCGATATTTTCAGGAATAAATTTGATACTCATGCCAGTGAAATCCATGAGTTTCGGAAGGTTATCAAAAAGATAAAACAAATACACGAAAACTGGGTAATCGTGAAAGCATTACAAAATTAATTTTAGGGAAGGCTCGGGCCATTTACTCATTTTGTATTACGTACTTACAATTTTTTTCCTGTAAACTCGAGTGACATACATCTCGAAATAATAATGCGGATGTTTACAGTAAACCTCACATTATCATTGGTATTCCGTTGTTTAAGGTAGGTTTTGGAGGGACAGACTGAAAAACGATACATTTCTTTGTCCTAACTTAATACAACCGAACATCCGACACCACAATGACCCTTTAATTCTGCATACTTCCTTCCTCTCTAAACAATAGTGAACGGTACAACAATAACATAGAAAGCTGAAATACTATATCTGAAATAATTGCTTTGTAATATTAAGTTAGATAAAATGCGTGAATACCACCTCCGAATAAAATCAAAGCAGTAAATAATCCAGGGAGTAATAAAAATCAGGTATTCGATATTTTGGTACCAGCAAAATTAAAACATTCATATTCTCCATCTACTTATACTATGGAGGGTACCATCAGTTGGGTAGGTCCTTTGTGAAACGAGAATTGACAATAAAGTGCAAAAGAATAATTAAACACCAGACAATAGCGAAATTTTCCAATCACGCTAATTAAATCCGAATTATCTCTGGCGAGGCCTATAATGCCTCCGCCGTTGTGTTCGATTAAGCATCTCTCACTTCGTAAGCATGAACGTGATCACACAGAAGGTTAGAAAAAAAAGATTGATAGTTATTCAAAGATGGAGAGAAAGAGAAAATAATAAAAAATGAATAAGAACCTCTTGGCTCACCAGTGAGGCGGCATCCTCATCGCTTCGGTAGCTGTGGTCGCTGCTCACCTGGTGGGGATCGTCCGCTGACGACGATAGCGGACCCCCGCCGCCGTGATGGTGGTGGTGCAGCACCAACGGGTCATTGGGATCCAGGCCCCCGGCACCAGCGGAACCCGGGAGGAGGCGCAAACCGCCTCCGGCGCCAGCCCCTCCCCCGCCGCCCCCGAGGTAGTCGGAGCGGCGGTGGTGGTGGTGGTTGGAGGATTCGTAAGGGAAAGCAGCAGCCGTGGCGGGGTGCATGTTTGCCTGAAAGGGAAGAGGCACAGGTCAATGGACAGTTAAACAACAGCACTGGCAATGTAGGTAATCGTTTTTTAAGATGCTTCGGCATCTGTAGTCTTGTTGCACCGTGATTTTAAGCCATGGATAAATCCATTATGCAACCACAAAAAATTCATGAACTAGGAGTGATTAGACTCCGCGGAATTCGGCCACGCTCGTTAATCACTTGGATAACAAGGTAGAAGGCAGTTAAGAATGTCTTCTTCTTCCGCATGATATGGGATTTGAAACACTAAGCACACAAAAAAACATTGGTTTTCGCTTATTTTCGGTTGAAATGAAAGTTGGTACCTTATTTCTAAAGAGCTCAATAAATGCATTAATAAATGAAGGGGATTTAACGTGGAATTTATCAATACGTAATTAATTAAGAACCCACGCGATACTTTCCAAAGGGTTGATACTCGTGAAAGGAAAGAAACATTTTGCAGGGGAGGTAACTGATACGATAAATATAATATTACCTATGGTTGCTACAATTGCATGGGCAATTATTAAAGAGAAAGCATACAAAACTCCCAATACATGTTGATTTCTGCAAATCCTCGACAGAAATCTTAACGAAATATTTTTTTCGGTCTTCACGACACTATAGAAAAAGCAAGTAGAAGAAAAATTTCTGATATATGACCCACTTATTTACATTCAGGGAATCCTCAACGGGGATGATAAATCTGTAGTGCATTGCATTCAAATAATTACAAAACTCGTATCATATGGGGAGTCTCATTTTGCCTCCAACATTAAAGGTGTCAATAATCTACTATCGAGAATTGTGTTTGTGTTACGCAAAAAGTAGATCTCATTCAGACCTTTAAAAGCAACGATGTGCGCCCAAGAGAATAAAATAAAGTGAATTTATCCACACCGGATGGCCATAAAATGAAGTAAATTCACGAGGCATCAGACGAAGGTAAATCCCAGCCGATATATTGTGTTTTTTAAATACTTCTTGCAGCATTTCCCTCCGGCCCTCGCATCTCTGAACTCTTCCATTAAGGGTTTTCCACCCATTCGAAAAGGGAGCAAAAAATATCCACGCGGGGAGAAAGAGAAGGACGACACACACACACACATTCGTAAAGGGTGAGGCGATTGTGTAAGTTGGATGTGGGGCGGGTAGTAGTCAAGGGAAGGGCTTGAAGAAGCGAGGGGGTGGTGAGAAGCCGTTTATGGGGGTGAGTATGATTGTAGTAGGGATGAACGGGGATGGGGAGCGGTGCGGAAAACCTGGGAGGGATGGGTGAGGCACAGATACGTGGATGAGAGTGTGGAGTTTATTTTTTCCCAAAGAGCAGTACGGAGATGGGGGCCGTAGGTATCGTGGCTCGTGTGTGGAGTGGGGTTTGAGTAAATGGAAGGACGATGCAGGGGTATGTGCGGCGGAAAACCCAGAGATATGGGTGACTTCTTCCAAAGGAAAATAAGAAAGTCGCAATTTCATCAGAAGGACCCCATCCCATGACTCCGTGCCCTCACAATGACAATTCACTGCAACGAGAGCACAACGGCTCTAATCCTTCAGTTTTGGGCCTTCATAGGTTTTTAGTAGATGTGAATCTACGATAATGTCGCAAATTTCTCGATGACACCATGTTTCTTGAGAAACATTTTTTTTTAAGCTTACGCAGCAAAGATCGTTAGTGAAATAAGTAGAACTTATAAATTTCGAATGTACATGTATTTATAAGATTCATAACCAATTTATAATTGTTGACTTTTCATTTTCTGAAAGTTCGCATTAGTTTTCATTTAAATCATTATGACAAATCGTTTGCCCACAGAAAGTAGCACTTGAGCGCTTCATGTGCCATTAAAAAACTCTATTGATATTGGATGACATTAGATCTTTTGCATCTTTCTTGGATGATACAAAGTAGTATAAAGACATGGTTGCCCCAGAGGGCATTTGAAAGTTAATATTTCCGCCACCTCCTCCACAATACCTTTTTGAACGTCAGATGAATGCAAAAGGATTTAACGTAACGGAGGGAGGGGGAGGCTCAGAAAAGAGGTTTGTTTGCAGGAAAACCTAGGATGAGTCAGGGCACCTTTCCACATCCCTTCTCTCCCCAGGCTCCGTTCGTCGCTCCTAGGGACGGGGTTGGAGTGGGGAGAAAGGGGGTGAGTGTGGAACACATCGCGCTGAGCGGGGCGTGCGGGAGGGTTGTGGGGCTCAAAAGCCAATAATGAAGCCGAGAAAGCATTGAAGATATGTTCGAACCCTCTTCCAACCCCTCTTCTTCCCTCCCTAGCCAGTCTGCTCACCCTCTCGAACTCCCGCCCCTTCCGACCGACTCTCATCTCTGCATTGAATTCACACACACTCAGAAGTACACATATTCCCCTTTCCCATATCCGGCACCCCAAACCTACGGCCTACCCCCTCCACGGAACACCCCTCTTCCCTCACTTTTTGCTGCTCTTCTTTCCATCCATTCGCAAAGTAACTTGACCCCCTAATCCAAAATCCATCCCCGGCTACATCCCAAAAAATGTCTCCTTGAACACCGTACACAAAATCTTGGGCCTCCCTATTTCAGTTTCATTGAGGACTTGATAGTTTTTTCCCCTCTCCATTGCCACCAAACTTGATCTGAATTCCAAGTGGAACTGCGGTGTATGACGGGAAGGAAGTGGTTAATAATATCTCTGCCTTTTTCTTAAGCGCAAAATGAATCATTTTACGATATAAGAAGTGTTTCATTCAAAGTAATATAGCGATTTCATTGATGGAATAGTCTGAACAGTAGGAGCCACGTTTTAAATAATATTAAAGCTTGGAGTTATTTTCTGTTTACTTAAAAAAGTAAATTTTAAAATTAACCTCAGAATGAGTAAGAATAAAGACTAACACTAAATGATTTTTCGACGTACATGGTTTGTATAAAAAGTACCGGGAAAAATTTAGGAAAAATAGATTTATTTTCAGATAATGCTACAATTCCTCAAAATCCTTCAAAATAAATCTTTACTTTTACCAGCGGGTTTTCCCCGACTCGAAGGTTCCCTGGTAGACGGAAGGTACTTAAGGGTACGCGTGCGAGCTTCTTTGACGGCACTTAGGGTCCCATGGTGGTGTCCTTCGAGGGAGGATTTCACGTTTGAGAATTGTAAATAGTCTGCTAGTGTTAAGTCGGGATTGTAGGGAGGTTGGGGAGTCGTCGCGATGCCGCTTTATCGTCAGGTAGTCGGTTACCTTGGAGCTTCAAGCGCTCTAGATCTTCGGGACGAGTTGAGGGCATATCTTTCCCATCGCCAAATTTTCAGTGATAATGGTGAGCACTGTCATCTTATCAACGCTACTACGATCTGCGATCATGTGCATATGTTAACCGACGGTCTGAATTCAGCACCTAACGCATGTGTCAGGAAAAAATTGTTACCGATACTTTTCACAAATATCGCACAGCATTAAATTGTGATAATGCTTTAATTTATCAAATAGTTTTTTACTCTTCATCCACTCACTAAATTATACAAACAAAATGAAAACCCTTAGTAATTAAATTATTTATCGTTACATTTTTCATTAATTTATAGAAAAATACCTGAACTTTAATTTCTTCATTGGATATAATTCATCTTAGTATATCCATCATGAGACATGTCAGTATCATCGTAAGATGGATTTACGGAGGAAACATGATGTCTATTCTCGGCATCCTACATGTATCTTCAAGAAAACTTTAAAAGGAGAATTCCTTTCTTGAAAACATTACAGGCATTTCCGGAAGGCATCATATACTCCTCTTGCTCTCATATTTCCTTTCCAAATCACTTTCTCCTATCGTAACTCTTTCCAGCTCAGTCAACTGTTTCTCCATCTGTGTGAACAGAATTGAGAAAAATCGGTTTCCTGCCCGAGAGAGGAAAAGTGAATCAGGTATTTTACGAAAATAATGAGAACGTCTTGGATTTCAGGGCCAATAGAAAATGCCCCACAAAAAAGAAGGAAAGAAATATGAACTCAATATGTATCATCTGATTTTGGAAAACGCTGATATTAGTAGCAGACCTTGACATGCAATAAAATTTATAGATGAAAGAACTTCTCCAAAAGGTACCAATGGGTAGGAAGAGAACCAGTGTAGATGCGAAATGTGCTAGTGATTTGGGTAAATGATCAGTTTGCTAGACTTCATTTATAAGTATGTAGTTGAAAAAAAACACATTGTACTAAATCCAAGAAAACGAGATAAGTATGCGAGGTATATAAAAACTCGAAAACTCAGTTTGATGTAACTGACAGGAAGATTGGTAAGATACTAATACAGTAAGCAGCTAATTTATTATACCAAATTACTAAGGAAGGCATAATATTGCAGTTACTTATCAACAAATATAAAAGTTAACCGAAATTTTAATATTAAAAAAATTTCCGACATTATCACAACTGCATTTACCTCTCTAGGTAAAAGAACGTTTAATATTTGAGAAAAGGAACGGAAAGAATGTGTATCAAATCAAATGTGATAGCAAACAAATATTACCTCATACCTAATTGAAGCATTACGAGGCATTAGTATAAAAATGAAACATTGTAATCACGAAATAACTTATGGTGATTTAATTAACTCACATTTGTACACATAAATTTCCATAAGTTCCGAGTTTTGATTTGAGAATTTTTCTTACATTTCATAACCACTAAAATTATTACTTTTACCTAAATTGGGGTAATTGACTTTGTTCTTTAGGACACGTAATACGCCAAAGGACTGGAGTTTGGATTAAAATAATGTCAGCGTACTTTGTATACTGTTGTGAATGAGTATGACGAAGGATGTAGAATATACGAGTAAGCTTGAAAGGGAAGGAAGAAGAAAAAACAAAAAGCCTTAGGAAAAAAGAGGTTTTGCTGAAAAATTCAAAGTAGGAAGAAATAGAAAATTACAAGGTCTTGGATTGCTGAAGAATGGCATACAAAAAATGCTTGGAACCGCGGAAGAGAGCAACAAAAATCTGTATTTCTCCGAATTGCTGGAGAATTTCACGGCGGCATTCCTCAACATTTTTTATCCTAGTCCAAAATCTAATCTTAATTGATGCAATACCTATGCTAAGAATTTTCGCGTGAAGAACTAGAGATCATTATTCAATAAGAGGAAACCTAATTTTCGGTGAAATTCTGCCATTGAATGCATTAAGGAATTAAATTTATTTTAGATATAAAATTTTGTGGGTGAGAAGACACAAAACGGATGACTAATGGTTGGTACGTTTCCATCAAAAATAATTTTTCTGGAGCATTTTAAAATAAAATTGAACCGAGAAGGCATATCAAGGATGTAAGTGTATTTTATGTACAATAAAACGTAAATTCCATGATCAGACAAAGCTATTGAAAATAAAAACCCTTTAATGTCTTCCAACATCGGTCAGAGCCAATAATTTAAGATGCCAGAGAAGTTTCCCGGCGGTTGCATGCACAGGAGTTCAGTCAGTGGTGAGCTGGTTTGATAAGTAGGGTGGATAAAGGAATGGGAGGTGAGAAGCTGTGTCAATGAGTAAGGTTAGGGGCAGATAGTGGGAGGCGAGAATGGGAGGGAGATGAGCATAAAGGAGTATGGACAGGGACGAGGGGAGGAATGCAACTGTTGGAGCATTTAACAGCCCTTCTTAACTAGGAGTAATTGATGTTTTCCCAGTGCTTGTTCCCAGCTGGGTAACTTGCCCCTCCATCGGCTTAATTCAACCACATTTCCGCTCCGAGCGAGTCAGAACGTCTTGCACCTCGGCGGGCGGACTTTATGGGCAAGTTTTCGTAATTAAAGACGATGAGAATCACGGTATTTATGAAGGCCACGCTCATATGACGAGAGCACCTCTCCCCTGCTGCCCTGGACACGACGCAAAGGCGCATCCTTTCATCACTGTTTTGCTCGAGGGAAAGGATCTCAAAACGAGCTGCGAATAACCATTAAGCCGATTACGCTGAAAATCGGAATTTTCGCCATCTTCCGCGACGTAGGACTCTTGTATTTAGTTGAGCTATGGCCTTTGCTAATCGACTAATTAAGCAAATATGGTACAGGTTAATCAGGGTTATTTATATGGACGCTTGTGGTGATGCATTCACGTTTGGTACCGACGCCACCGATTGGCGAAGAAAATACACAACACGATGTAAAAGGCCGCAACCAATGAATCTTCTATTACAACATCTTTAAGCACATGAAGCTAATTAACGCTGTAATTATTTTATAAAATACACCACTAGTAGAGAGTGAGTTTTCGCTTTATTCCAAGCAGGGATAGAACTAAAATTTCGAAGATATTATCAATTACAGTGAGAGAAATACAAGAAACCACACAAGTAACTGACGTTGTGCAACTATTTTATTTTCAACGGCTATCAATTGGGACTATTCGGTTAACAACTTTGCTAAGGGTTCAACAGTTCCAAGTGAAAATTGAAATAAGAAACCTTTCAACAACTCACTGAATATAAAGTTTTAATTACAAAGCTCTCGTTGAGGAAATACATTGTTCATGAATCACGGACGAAATCTGACGATTTCATTTTCCCAACCAAAATTCTTGACAGGGAAGGAATAAAGCGGCCTCCGGCACTCACAAAAAAAAGATCCTCCACTTTAAGTCGTTAGCTAATGAGGTAATCGATCCATTGGCATCGCAGCCGGTTCTTCAAAACAAATAGGCATAATTTGTCGATGGTAAAAGAGTTGGGAGGGAAGAAGGAGGCATCCGCCATAATGAGGATACTTTATATCGAGGGGGCGGTCGAGGGAGAAGACCGCTGCGCTCGCAGAAAACACGCATGTGGATACCCGTCTTACTCCTAGGCCACCCCTATGCCATCGCACCCATCTTGAGCGTCTCCTAGCGCCGCCACTCAAGCGCCACCTCGGCAGCCGGCCTCACCCTACTCCATCTTCGCTTCCGTTACGCCCACGAACGGCCAAAGAACAACCATGCCTTGAGGTCTTCCTTCGTATCTCACGTATCGCGGACACATCAACAGTTTCCGTGGAAGAACAATGCGGAAGATGTCACAAGCATGAGGACAGGGAGGCGGAGAGAGAGGAGGATGAAATGGCAGATGAAAAAGTGAATAATTCCACGGACTACTACATGCAAAACTGGATGAAATGTCTAATACAAACACATAACTATTGTTAAGTCATTCTTTTATTTCAAATTTCTTAGGTGCAAAAAGAATAAGAACACTCGTTCAAATATAATTTAGAGGTCTTTAGACTGAAACACGAGGTATTATTTTCAAATTATACAATGTTGGATAGCGTTTTGGTAACTCTTTCGAATGAGGTATTTCTCAAGCGGATCAGAATAAATTTAAAAAATCCACTTTTTTGGGTAATTTCTCCTCTACCTGTGCAATTTACAGATAAAATTAGACAATGTGTGATAGCGTTTTGGTAGCTCTACCGAATGAGGTATTACTCAAGCTGATCAGAATACTCTGGGAAAGAACACAACCCCCACTCTACAGAACCTGAATCATTTTCGGAGCACTCTAGAATACTTATCCTCACACCACGAAACTTTACAAAAATTACTGAATCGGTCAATATCTAAATTCAAAAAAACAAAAATCCCAACATCCCGAGGCATTAAAATTAACAAACACGACTAATTGAGGGCACCTCCTCGTATTGGCACCGAATATTTTAATCTTCGAATTTCTTTATTTCGTGTGGAAAATTCTGGAGTGAATGAAGAAACTGAAATAGCTAACATTTCTCCGCAACGGGGAACTGACCTTAGGCCTTTACGATAGGAAATCTAGAGAGCTACCGTGCTAATCCTCTCTTACGTGTAGGGAGAGAAGAGAGAGATAAGGGGATTATAAGAACAAGATTTATCTCTAAGAGCGAACCAGCAACCTCCATTCGATGGGTGCTGGAGATGGAAGCGACCGAGAGACAGGACGGAGGAAGAAGATGGGGAGACGGCGGTAAGTGGGAGGGATGAAAAGGGGGTGATGTACATGCGTCCAGGGGTTCATGCAACCGTCACCACCTACCCCCTACCCCCACGCCTCCTCCTATCTAAGAAGAGAATCGGTAAGAAGACAAGCGGCTGGAGCATCCTCTCATCTTTTCCCTCACTTGCCCTGTCTCACTCTTTTTCCTTCGGCTCCTTACGCACCCACACCTGCCAAGCCGCTTCACAAAACCAAACGGTCAATGCATCAAGTGGTTCCCTCTTCAATCACTGAAAAAACGCCTAAAGAAATATCGATACACAGGGATGTGAGTGGACATATAAAGGAATAGGAAAACATCAGAGGCCGTAAAATACGTCTCACTCTAACAGTGCCTCACCAGATCCTTTCCTTCATTGTTTTGCCCCACTCTTTCTCCCTCTTAAGATCGTTATTTTCCGACTCCCGCTTGTTTTCCTCCGTTGTCCTTCGGTGAAACTTTCCATTCTATTCCGAATCCCATCATTCACACTCTTCATTTCTTTTTCTGGACTGCTTCGATTTTCTTTTCACTAAATTCATTTTAACGTTGACACCACTCATCCATTCGAGACATTTAGCCATTTAAAATGTATTTACAATTAGACTGCAGTGCAAAGATATTTTAAATTGAAAAGCAAATTTCATTTCGAAATATTTCTTTCAACGCCATTAAATAGTGACTCAAAATCAACCAATGCCTCCATTGCACGTCTTTCTCGCTGAATAAATGTCCTGTTTTTTCTTAAATGCTTCTCTATATCCGTTCTCGAAGCCAGGCAGGTTATGGCAGAACGAATGCGTTTAAATACAGTAAAACCATTTCCTCTTCAACCTTCCCAGCCATGTCCTAAAAGCGATAAATCATTTTAAATCTCATACGCCCAATAGCCTGATGAAAAGAGTGAAAATGAAGCGATTTACATTTTAATCTTTCCCGTGCTTGTATGTTCTCTTGTTTCCATTCCCTCTTTGGATCAGAAACTAAAGATCTTTCCCATAATTTCTTCATTTCCGCACACCTTGTTTCACATTTGAACCTCTTCCGACCCAGAGGTTTTCTGCCTTTTGCGACCCCTTAGGCGTACGCCAGATCTTTCTTCTTCAGTCTTTGGGCGCAATTTTCATTTCTTCTGAGGGATTGATGGGAAATATATGCATAAACACACCGGCGGCCAATTAGCGAGGTATCTGAGAGAAATTCTGCCACCCTTGCGAAGCAAAAATTACCGGCATTGCTGCCTCCGGGTAATCGGAAAGCCGGAAGACGAAAAGGGACAGCTCGGAGACACGCTTCGGCTTTGATTTCCGTGACTTCATTTGTACTCCTATCGCATCCACCCATATGGTTCTAGGCGATAAATGAAGGGTTATTTCATAAACCTTTCACGCATATGTGGAAAAGAAGATTTTTCGTTAACTTATGTGTATGACGACTACTGAATCAAGATTAACGACTCGGCCAGTCACGGTTCTTTACGAAATAAATCACGAGGAAAACGTAGTTCCTAGATGCTTTCCCCAAAAACTAAATATGACTCCCACAAAAACTCTTGCACACTTAGAGCTTTGAAATTAAGTAACGGACATCTCCTATTGATGGAATTAGAGCAAAATTGCGACAGATAAATGATAAGGCCAAGGATGATGTTATGTCTTTGATTTTGATTAAAATTTTCCAAGTCTCAGATGAATACCCAAAAGCTAATTGAACTGATTGTATAATAATTATCGCTTATATATATATATATATATATATATATATATATATATATATATATATATATGCACAATGGCACATTTTTTGTGACAAATCTGGTGGATAAATTCCAATTTTAATATCGAGACGAACATTGGAAATAAAAATATCTGAAAGCCAAGGTCGAATGGATACGAATGCGGATTTTGAATGGGGATATAACTTTAGATGAAGCGATGACAGGAAATTTGGAGAGAAGTGTTAAAGATATTGGTGAACTTATTTTTATTTAGATTACTGCGTGGGATTGAAGTGATAACGGCAAAGGAGGTGTCGGACGAAGGTTGAAGAGGAGCAGACAGAGAAGGGCGTGGTCACGGGTGCTGCGAAATAACAGTCGGATGAGCCATCGAGTGTTGAGGAGGGTGTTTTGGTGCGTGGAGCTAATACTGAGGGTTTGGAGGCGTGGCAAAAACGAATAATATGAGCTGAAAAAAATTCTTACCTTTTTTCAAAACGCAGTTTTTCCAAAACATATCACGCATAGTTTAATCGAAAAATATATGGCATGAATAACGACTTTGAGAGATTTCGGATCAAGCTCAGTTAAACGCTGTCCCAATACTTGTTATTACGAACGAAAGAAAAAGCCAGTTACACCCTCTTCACTAACTTCAAAGCATGCTTAACTGAAATATAATCCAATAATATATATTTCCTCTCTGTTTCATCATATAAGTCATATTTCATGGTGAATGTTAGTTAAAACTTTTTGCTACGTCGCCATGAAAGTCTAAAGACTGAAGGATTCCATTCCATATTTTCGAAACATTTTACCTAAGCATGCACAGGAAAAGCCATATGAGAAATGGATACTGTAATAAAACCCCTTTGAACGCAACAGCTAGACCTAAATAGCATTCCTTGTAGCAAAACCTTATCAATTTCTTCATGCAAGATTTTTGGTTTTTTTTTGTGAGCTGCACTCTTTAACGCCAAAGATAGCTCCTAGACCAAAGCATTTTTATTTTCATTATTAAGAATTCCTAAATATTTTGGTGAACATAGCATTGTTTTTTTACCTATAGTTATTATAACTTCTCAATATTTTGTTAATAGGAAGTACTCTGAAATGTAACATAATGGCAAAGGGTATCCAATACATCATTGAAAACATTTTATTTAAACGATCTCATAATAAATCGAACTCGGCGGAGCAGAATCGCCAGTTAATCTTTATGTTTTAGTTTGAAGGTTTATTTAGTAATATTAAACTTTGGCCATCCTTACAAACATATTCCCAACATGCACATTACTTGTACATCTCCTGTTTAACACAAAAATGAGATATTGAATTTACCTTCATATAGAGGGGACAGGAGAAAACCACGGTACATCCAGAAACAATTACTCAATAAGAAAAATGAAACCAACCAAGATGCTAGCTATGAGTCACACATTCGAGCCGATCAAGTAATGGATCGTGGGAAGGAAGCATGAAGGAATAATATTGTAAAATATATGTGTGGTCTGGATTCGGGTGCGCAATAATGCGGAAAGGCAATGAGGCTAAGAGGTCGAGAGTTTTTTTTTCGGCAGTACGGCGTGAGAAATAGAGCAGCCGCGGAATTCTGAAAAGGTCTATTTCCTTACTCGCTCCACGCTTCAGCAGCTGAAGACTCATCGCGGTCCTAATTTTTCTTTCCTTTCAGCACTACCCACAGCAATAACAGCTCGAGGACACTGCAACATTCTATATTTCAACACTTGTTTACGATTCATTCCTCGTCCTGTACAGTCACCTTTATGCCAGAGGTACTCTCGCAAATCCATAAGGCGAATATTAAATCCCAGCGAAATGGATACATATATGTTTTCTGAATTCATTTTAATGGAAATCCAATCTTCCGAATTTCAAATATTTAAGCAGTTACAATACAAGGTTAAGCCAACTCTGATAGACTCAAGTATTTTTCAATTTTAAAACGTCGTCATTTTTAACGTTCAGTTAACTTAGTATATCAGTTCACGCGGAGTTAAGCATACTATATTTCATCGGTAACAATTTGGAAGAATATTATTAACATACATTTTTTTACTAACCAGTCTTTGATAGAAGAAAAGTGGCTCTTGTCCAACTCGAAGTTGGCCGGCCTCATATCGGCGAGGCTTTGGTAAAAATTAAAATATTTGTCACGTGGACGACAATAAGATGCCAAAGATAACTACTAGCGCAACAAATTGAGAAGGATTTTATTGTTGAAGTAACTTTGACATGATCAATTGGCTTTTTTAGTCCCAAAGATGTTATGAACCCTTTTAGATAATAGTTAGGCAAAATATGTAAGTAATGTAAAACACTAAAATGGCAATAATGGTGCCGGACGATAGAAAGGGATGCTTAATTACTATTTCTTCTGAGTCGTAAGGCGTTAACTAACATTTTAATTAAATCTACACAATTCAAATATACCTGACTCATAACAGAGTAATTAGGAGATGAAATTACATATTACATGAGCGCTTTTTTCGATATCACATTAAATAAAATCTGGAAAAATACTCTGTGGAAGAACAATATTTATTAACTTTAATCCCTCATATAGTAGATACGATAACACATTTTCAGTAATCCTTGTTAATTATACATTATTTTCTTAGTGAAGTTTAACATTCGTATATGGACCTTGGCTATCAATACCCACCGCAACTAGATCATTTCCATGCATAAACATTAGGCTGTAGTTTCACGCTTTTGATGCAATTATCCTAGTTTCGGTATGTACTACCCAATACCAATTTTATGCAACAAATTAACGTAATGTATTATGATGAAATTTGTGATTTACGTAGTTTACAATTTGTAAGGCAAAATAAATTGTTGGAACTCTATTAAATATATCCGCTCATCAAACACCAATTACAGTAAGTGGTCGTTAGGAAAGCTGATGATGTACGAGGATATCGTATTTTCACATCTTTCACGTCTATGAAGTCGCAACATCTCTCACTAGATTAAAGTAACATATCCTTGAATAGATTCATATTTTCATTATTCTTTTTAAAAGTATAAATTTTATTCAAAGTAAAATCGGGATTTCAATTTCCTCATTTTGTTTCTTTTTTACGCCAATACTTCGTAACTCTTGGCCGCCTATTTCCAAACTATCGCACGGCTTTAGTGTTTAAGTTGCCAGATTTTGCAAATAATTCTTCTATAATATCATCTTGAAGAACTCGTCAATCTTTGCGAGTTGAGCCCATTGACAGTGTAAGTGTATTCACAACTCTTTCTTTTCCTAAGTGAGTAGTTTCCATAATCGCCTTATAACAAAAAATTCAGAATATCTAATTCTGCTATAATTAGCTCCAAAATTAACTAATAATTAAGAATAAACGAATCCTATCAAAAAATATTAATTTATAAGAATCGCTTTTAATATCCTTCAAGCTCTTAGAGATTACGTCATGATGAATTTATACATTTATTTTTTTACACATACGTACATAGCAAGTAAATGAAAAAAAAATTATCTACACAGCAGTAAATTAATTATGTTAATATGCCAGAAAATATTATTTTCATAAAATTCATATCTTACATTCATATATCTAACACAACAGCATCAACCACAAGTGTGGCAAAGATTTGAATATCAATTTCAAAATTTAAACATAGTTAAGCTGGCATTAACTATTGCCCTGAAAACACTGACGAGATTCGTCTGAAAGGAAGAACTGTTCAAATTTATTGGTTAAGTCGGCCCAGATTTCATCTCAAATAATCACAGAGAAATTTGGTTTCAACAGCATGCGAAGTTTTGCTCATAATTTTACCGAAGAAAGATGGAAGAAGTAATGATATTACAATAATTCAAGCTATCATCCACAAAACCAGGCAGTTTTGGAGAAAAAATAAACCTAAGCCTTGGTGCAAACTCACCGATGCTAGAGTTAAAATAGCCATCTGTTTGGGTGTAAACCCAATTTTAGGAGTTTAAAAGTTCTCGAATAGTCAAATAACATCAAGTGTTACTGAAATAAAATGAAGCGTATAACATACAATTTTTGAACAGAATAACGAAAAAGGTGATCTTTATTTTTTCGAGTTTCTTCGAGCCTTATAAGAGGACGGCGAAAACATTTTTCATTCTTTAACTTTCGGGATCTAATTTAATATTCACAGTGCGTAGTTCCTAATTAAAGAAGTGGCTACCCTTGCAGATTGAATGTGCAATTGTTTTAATCTTCCATTCCGCGGACCTTTACAGCCCCCATCATCATCACCTCTCCCCAAGGCGTCTTGGCGTGGCCACCGCGGATGCTCTCTCTCTCTCTCTCTCTCTCCCCCACCGTCCCTCGCTCCGTCTTGGCCCCCATTAAACGACATCCCGTCCTCCGCCCAACACACGCTTACCCATCCCCCGCTCTCCCGCGGAGCGGAGTCGCTCCACACCCGTCGCCTCCCCACAGCATCCAGATCCTCACTAAACGGACTAAAGAGGCAGTCGTGTCCGGGGCGCCTTCTTTTGCATTCCGCCAGAGCCGCCCATCTTTTCCCTCCCAGGGAACCTCCCCGACCCCGCCCACAAATGTTTCACTTCCCCTTACACCTCTCATTCGACCCACCCCCTACCCACGTCTACCCAGCCAACCAGGCATTTTATGACCACCTTATAGAACTAGCTGGCCGGAGCGTCTTCCTTCCACTTGGACGTCTTTTCCATCATTCTCTGCTTGCATCCCCGAGTATCTCCGCGGACATACACCCCGCTTCCCGCAGTTGCCGACTCCGTGAACGCCTTTTCCTCTATCCTCAACCATTCCGTGACCCTTACACATTTCTCTCCGGTTTTATGAACGGCTCGAGTCACACGAAATTATTTTTATTCCCGAAGGTGCGACATTATTTCTGAATTCAATCAACTTCCGTAAACTGTAAAATTAACGAGAATTGATCGTGACTTCTAAAAACGGAATAAATAATGAATGAATGGGCTCTTTTATGATTTTTTTTCACGAGAACATACTGAATTATTGTAGAATATTTACTTTATAACAAATATATAGTAGAAACAAAATATTTTTAATAGAATAGCTGAAATTATTAAAAATACGTTTGCAACAAATTATCTAAAACAACTGATAGAAACGTTGTCACCACAATCTACCATATAAATATTTTTTTACCTCTATCGGTCTCAATGAATAGGCATGCACATAAATGGCATTGAAAAAATATTATGATAATTGGAACTTATAGTTTCGTGTATAAATATCAATTTTAATAAAGATATTTTTGGTCCATTGACTCATTGATTTTGATGCAAACAAATTCCTCAAGGAATAACTTTATTTCGGAACTTTCAACCTTACAATAATACCACTTCCTATGAAATTACATCTTTGATAACCTCTTGTGGGGACACTAAAGGTCAAATATCGAAGGTATACAAAAGTATACTAAGTAAAGTCAAATGAAAACACTCGTAAAAACTTTATAGAAAGAGTAAGAGCACAAATAAGAGAACATAATGTATTTACACCAATTAATGGATATCATCTTTGAAAATGCTACACATCCTTGAAATATTTTCACATAGCAGCAACTTAACTTTTATTTCCAAAAAATATCGTCATGATTGATTTGGAAACTATAAACGCGAGGGCCATGCGTAGGAGGAAATTTGTCTACTTATTCAAGTTCACATACCACTAAAGGGTAATAGAGGTTCATTCAGCACTTTAGAGACAATAGTCTCATTTGATGAAAATTAATTTCCCAGTAAAATATCTAAGTGTTGTTGAGTATTTACCTGTATCTTCTTTTAGGATTCCTGTCGTATATTTACACAAAGCAAAATGGGAAATTCATTAATTTTTGCCAATTCGAGAAGACTGTGATGGGTAAATTTAACTGAAAGCCGTTAAGAAGAAGAAGGTGTGATTAACAGTACCGGATAAAAGTCACTAACAAAAAAAGCTAAAAGGAAAAGCAATTCTACCCTTCCCTTCACAAAAACTAACTACTGACTGATTCTAAATTTTTACACCAAATCCCATTTCGTATTTAATAAAGCCAATAATAAGAAACAAGCAACAAGCACCAACCTTTCTCACCATACACTTCCCACTGATACAAATCACATCGTGTTGTCAACTACTAGCCTCAGTGTTAATAAATGCTTGGCAAGTGTTTTAGCTCTCGGTTGCTCTAAGGCAATTTAGAGCTAAAAACTCTCACTCCATTTTACTTCATGCGTTCGCAAGACCTCTTCCTTATAATTGGCTGTTAGGTCTAAAATTATCTTTCTGTCAAAATAAAGATAAGCGTGAGAGGTGAAGTGCCCCTCCGATAAATGAAAAATACTATACAAATTAAATCAGCATTTCATTCTTCCCAAATTAATTACTTTAAATACATTGATTTTTTATGAATTTAAATGGATAATGTAATACGATAAAAACATAGAAAATCAAATAGAATAACATTGACAGCAACAGAATAAGAGAAAATATATCTTGCCACGGTGGAAAAGCTTATTTATATGGAAATCTTTTTTAACTTGACAAATTGGCGCATTGTTTCCGGTAAACCCTTAATTACTTCCCGAGAGATCACTTTGTTATAATAAACTATTTTGAAATGTCTTCTGGCTTTTTGCCTCCAAATGCATGGCGCTAAAGCACGCAACAACAAATAAATGTGAGCGAAGTCGCTGGAAGCACGTTTTGATGGATTAAGGTTAGATTAATTGGTAATTCAGAGAGCTAGATAGACAAAATGGCGGCAACGAATGACTGTTTGTTCTTTGTTGTTAGTGAGAAAATATTTGCTCTTAAATCATTCATTTTAATAACTCTCTTCCGTAAAAAAAGGGAACCTTTGGAATGATTCCAAAAGGATTTATTGATTCATCATCGATTACAAATCATTTACACGTAGTAAATTTGTTCTCCACAAAAATCAATTATTTAAGTGAATCCTTCTACAGATATTAAATACTACGTGTAAGATCTACAAGATATATTAATTAACAGATATTCGCCCATTTCGGCATAGTTTAATCAAATGAAGGATGATTCAAACTTAAGCGAAATAATTACTGATGGTAGACTATTATAAATACGGCGAAAAAGAATGTGGTTAAAAGAAGAAACAGTCTTAATTCTTTAAATATCTATAGACACCATTTGAAACAATCTGGATCTATCATTATATTCAGATTGGAAGAGAGAAGGTTTTCATGGTCAAAGACTCGATGTAGCTATGATTTCATTGGCCTATTATCGTAATAAGGACTATATGTATTATTATATTCTAACTGTTCATAGTTTAACGAGAAGATGGGAGTGTATAATAATAATTTGGAAAATTTAGTATTACCAAGCGACACGCCTTGAACTAATAACACTTCTGCGTCTTACTTCGACTGTATCCTATTAACCGAGTACATGTATATAAAAGTAAACACAAAATATAAATTAATTATCATAAATAAACTATGAATTAT
This sequence comes from Hetaerina titia, assembly GCA_037158775.1. NCBI lineage: Eukaryota > Metazoa > Arthropoda > Insecta > Odonata > Calopterygidae > Hetaerina > Hetaerina titia. The sequence goes on along the minus strand of CM073772.1, from coordinate 60,791,712 downwards.
CGACGTAAAAATATCAATCAGATAAAATAATTGGAAAATTTCCCTTGTAATTTTTTTAAAGGAATAGCTCGCAGTGATTGTGAGTCCCGTTGCTTTCAATGATTATTATTTTAATTAGTGATGAATGAGATGAGGTGCTTCAATGGTATGAGTTGTTATTTAGGTGTCAAAGAAGTTTCAAAGAGGACTAAAAAATACCTTTAAAAATTGGCCCTTAAAACATTTAAGTTATGCCTCGAGATTCTTTGAAAGTAAACATTTCGGCTATCTATCAAAGGGGAAACTACATTAAACTTTTAGAATCAGTTCCCATTTTGCGATGAGAAGGAAATGAAAACGAGATGTTTCGAAATAAATGTCAGCAGGTATAGGTCGTTTTATAAGGCAAAGAATCTTGAATTTTATGGCCGCTGGTGAAGTTAAGAGATAAAACTGAATAAGAATGCCGCTGATAAAATATATCCCAGACCCTTGGTATCTAGAGATTTCCTCGTGAAAACTCTCTAGAGAGGACTCACTTGAGCATATAGAAACTTTACATTCTCATTTTTAATCCATTTGGCGTATTAAAGGAATAGACAACGGTTATTAGTAATAACGGAGGCCTAATTTAAGTGAATCGGATCTATAAATGTTTCCATTAAACACAATACGTTCACGGACAAATCACCACTTAAAAAAGAATAACCGATGTGACAGGTTAATTAAGAGTGGATATGAACAAATTAAAGTTTTAAAATTTTCTCTTTTCACTAGTATTTATAGAGTAACCTCTAATCTACTTAGAGTAATGCGCAAAAAAAGCATTATGTGATTTGTTGAAACCATTTGAATAAAATAAAAAATAAGACTATAATTTTAATAAAAATATAAAACTCTAACTACATTGACATTAAGCTATAATATTTATCAGATATGCCCTAATTAATTCGACAATCCCGTTTAAATGACACATTTAAAAGTTTATTGGTGTTAACAATTTGTGCAATGAATACTATAGTGCTGCAGTCTTGCTGTATTTACGGCCGAACGACTTGGAAAGGGAGGTCAGAGAAAAAGAACATATATCGGGGATGCATTTAACAAAATATTAAAGATGAATATGAAAAATCATTCTCTTCATTAGGAGAATAATATGTCATTGAAGATTTATTAGGTCAGAATGTGCCCTCAGATGAATGAAAAAAATTCCTCATACGTATGTACTGAAACATCCGGGAATGAAAAATTTGAGCATACTGTAATAATTGGTCTGTGACAATATATTGAATGGGACAAATTTAAAAGGGCCCAAAAAGAACTTGAAATCATCAAATTAGAGAAGAAAGAACTAGCAAGAACATTAATATCAATTACCTTTATCAAGCACACACATGAATTCAATATTTATTCATAGAAGCTGTGACACAAGAAATACCACAAGGAAAACCAATATGGCTTTAGAAAAGGCACTGGCACGAAAGCATTCACTTTATCCAGCACAGTTCCCAAAGAAGGGGTAAAGCGAATTAATTATTTATGCATACATTAAGCTAAAGAAGTACCATATAATAAGTTAAACAGGATTTGCCGACAAAACTAACTAAAGAAAATGAGAATAATAAAAAGAGAATAATTATGTCAGAATATTTAAAGTAAGATCCTACAGTAAATTTATGGCCATGCAATCAAGAAGTTCGAAATTATTGAGCTTATTTAGCCTTACTATCTAAGGCCTCGAATGAAAATTCAAAAGCTAAAGTAAAAGAAAATATTTAATCTGGGATTTAATGAACGCAAAGATTTAATATGTATATTTCAGCTGGCTCATTTAGAAGATTTATCGAAGGAAACTCTATGAAACATACACTACACGGCGGTTTTTACGAAATAAATATATAAAAACGGTCATCAGGAGGGGAAGAAATAATAGAAGTGTTGCCATCAGAATAGGTAGGAAAGGATGTTCTCTAAACGAAAAGTTTTGTCAAAACAGATTTGGGAATGAAGACATCCATCAAAATTTATTTGTGAGACATTATTTTCTCTCGTATCAAGGCTGAGCAAACAGCAGAAAAGAGATGATTGGAATGTGCTTGTGGCACTAAATAAAAATATGACTATATTTGGAAAAGATATTATATTCCATGAATTGGATAGAAAGCAAGAAGTTTGTTGAAAACGATGGTAGAGATGAACTGATTGACGTACTCTTAAGGGCGGAACAACTTCCAGAAGAAAATCATGGAAGGATAAATAGGAGGAAAGAATTCCTGGGATTGGTTAATAACGGATATATATGTTTTACAAGAAGATAGATGAGGAGGGAGACGAGAGAACAAGCTACAGAAAAGTAATATTCAGGATGAACAATTATCATGGATGATTATTTTTTTATAATTTAGACTTGATCAAGAACAATCGATTTTAAAGTTAAATTTTCTAAGGCAACAATCCCATCATGACACTCTCTGGTTTGTCTAGCTGATGTTTTATCCATCAATTAATTCAAAGGTCTTGGGTTTCGTGGGGGCTAGTTTGAATACCGACTTTGAGAAACATGATGGGAAACCAAAAATTACATACTGTGATCCTAAGTGTACCAGAGCCATCAGTGGCGTCCGATGGAAAATAATGAAATAGAAGCACACTAGAAATCAAAGGGACGGAAAGTTGCCAATTTTGTTCAACGTGTTTGTTGATTTCTATAATCTAGGGATAACATAACATCAAAGCCTACAATGCAAAAATCTACCTGCATTTGAAACTGAAAATATTTTCTGAACAGCAAATCAATTTCTCAGGTTCCCAAATTATAACAGCATATAATTTAAAAGGTACGTTTTTGTACATTACTACGAAATGGGATTTCCCGATTTTAAGAAATGAATTTCCTGAGTTCCTTAAAAAATCTATCATGAAATTCGATTAATAGTTTAACGTTTTTGTTAAGAGGAGATAAATTAAATTACTTTGTATTCTGTCCTACTAGACAACATAGTATTCCTTTATCATTTATTGATTGCCAGTAGTAGTTGGTGAATGTATGAAGGTTTAAAAGATCTTCTAGTAAGCAACAAAATCGCTGGTAGAATAATTGTTTCAATATATAATTTACTGCATACTAACGTTAATCGGAACTCCACAAGATCTCTCTCGATACAATAACACATAAATCCTGCAACTGAATGCCAGGTCACGCATGACTTAGCTTCAATTTACTTGTTTGTATTATTCCGAGCTGCAGAGAAGATAGGGAATTGTGAAACTAATCATATCCATCCATAATTGCTTCGTCACTTTTTAAGATACACAGAGGAAGCAATAGAATAGACAAAAATATTTGGATACTTATCAAGTAAGCCCGAATAAGAGACATCGCTATTGCCTTCTCATGGTTAGGTAATCGCGGAGGAATAGAAAACAATCTATCGCACTCACCACGTGCAGGGGGTCTCCATCCGCCCTCCGCAGCACGTCGTGCGCCGCAGCAGCCGCGGCCGCTGCCGCCGCCGCCCTGCCTCCCAACTGGTGGTGCGTCGTTGCCGGATAGTGCGGCTGGTGGGCTGCAGCCGCCGCGGCGGCCACCGCGTGGTGCGCATGATGTGCGTGGGCGTGGTGGGCCGCAGCATGGTGAGCGTGGGCATGATGCGCCGCGGCCGCCGCGACATGGTGGTGCGCCGCATGGGCCGCTGCGTGGTGCGCGTGGTGCAGGGAGTTAAGGCCGGCATACGGGTCAGCAGCCGACGCGACGGCGGCAGCGTTCAGATGGACGGCGGCTGCAGCCGCCGCCGCGGCCGCGTGGTGGAAGTCCAGGTGCTGCGATTGATTCTGCTGCCCCTGACCCTGCTGGCCCTGGCCACCCTGCGGCCCACCCTGCTGCTGCTGCCCTTGCTGCTGCTGTTGGCCCTGCTGCTGCTGGGGTTGCTGGTTCTGGGGAGGGGGTGGGGGAGGCGGTGGGGGTGGAGGAGGTGGAAAGGGTGGCGGGAAGTAAGGGGGCTGGAAGTCGGAGGCGGTGGGCGTCATCCTGGGTGCCGTGGTGAAGGAAGCCGTGCCCCCGGCGCCGGATCCGATGGAAGCGAGGGAGCCAAGGCCGCCGGAATGGCCCGTGACCCGGTCCTGCAGGAGAGCCGCAAAAGAAATGGACGAAAGTGATTAATGCCACGGGAACCGTGAACACATGCAAGAATGATGTTTGGTACATACAATGAAAATCACAGGGTATGACTAATGCTGAGAAATTGGTCACTGTAATACCTGTAACATGGTACGCCTTCCCGATGAATTTTAAAGTCACGCAGCTCATTAAGCATACATACATATATCATCTCAGTTCATCCTAATGCATGCTAGCCAAAATAAAAGTAATTAACTTCAACGGTTTTATTAGTTTACTTGAAGTTATAGGAAAGAATAAAAATGGGAATATCATCACATTGAACCATCGTTTGATTTACAATTGGCCACGGAGATCCATCAAACACGAATTTGGGCGAAAAAACCTGTTTCAAGTTGAGAATTTTGCCTTAGCCCCAACATTAATAACTTTTCTAATATTAAAGGTGAGATAAACAATCATAAGACTATAAAAATAACATACCTGATAATACTCATAAAAATCTCAATGGCTTGATATTGTGGATGCTAAAAACTGATATATTTAGGGGATCACTTGTGAAAGTTATATCTTAATACACGAAGCACGCACGTTCCCTAGAAAAGCAAAATTCTTGCTTGAGTCTATGTTGTTCGCTAGAGATTTACAATACTGCCCATGATTATAAGTAAAACCCTGTACACTTATTTCAAATGTAATAAAATTTAACCACCTACCCAAAACCGTCATCACCTATTAAAGATAGACACAAAAAGGGAGGAGTAGACAAAAGAGTCAAAATTGACAAACTCTTCCAAACAGCTGATTCCTCTCACCCTCGTATAAAAACATAAGAAGTGAGCGGTTTTCTTTTGATCTAAAAAGCGTGAAACTCGTGAAACTATATGTTTGCGAGAACTCAGTTATTCCTAAAAAAAAGATTGCACGCCCGATTAGGGATTTTGCCGTTTTTCGAAGTGGGCAGCATCCCATCCTCCGGACTCCTTCCCGTCCGTGAACCCAATTGATGGAGATTCTCTCCTCCATCGTGGGAAGATCTAAATTGAATGGGAACGGGTTCGAACCGTAGCACTGGGGAAATAAACACCCAGCAGAGAACACTGGGAGAGTGGAGGAAAGACAGAGAGAAGAGCCGACCAAGGGATGCCGTGAGGGATGCCTTTTGAGGGAAGAGTGGGGCGAAGAAGTCCGGACCACCGCCCACTTCTGAAGACGCAACTACAGTAGAACTGCAAGGTTAATTGCAAGCGGTTGTGTAAGTCACGTATCCCCTCTAACGCTCCCCACAAGAGTCCATCCACTTGGGTCCCCTCGGTTCGCTTCCCTACGCCTCCCGCATTACTATCCCGCGTTGAAATCTCCACTTGGCTTGCCTGTGTGTGGAGCACAAGAAACGGCGCTGAGCGGGAGCGTGCGACGCCGACTATCGCCATCCGGGATCTCCGCCGCCGTTTCCCGCGCTCCGTCCCCGACCCGCCCACGCCGAAGAGGAACGAACGAATTGCTAATCTCGGCGGATTTAATGGACGCGGCAGTAAATTGAAGCGCGGAATGAATTCAGGAGGTTTGTAAACGGGAGGATCACGTGGACAGATCGGGGTGCAGGGAGAGAGGCATTAATTAACGACTCTGTCCCTCCCTCCTTCCCTCTCTCTCTCCACTCGCTCCTCGTTCTTTCTCCCTCGTGCCGGGATTAGATTGAGAGAGGAAATGCTTTCGATTGGAAGGGAATGTGAGGACGGATTGCGGCGACTGGCGACCGATGATGGCACGACGAAAGACACGGAAATTGGGATCGATCCCTAAAGGTGCTCTACCAAGGAAGAAAAGCTAAAGCCGGCGCTCACCAAACCTTCTGTCATTTGTATGGCTTCTTTAATTTGATGTACGCTGTAGATGAATGACAGTTAGACACAGTGATATTTTTCAAACGGTCAATAGGAGAAGTGAAGGTGAACCTGAATCTTATATGATATAAAATAAGATGTGCGGTCACTTCTGATTTGTTTGCTAAGAGTACCATTGATTATAATATAATATTCTTATTTTATACTCGAAATTCAGAGACTTAACATAAATCTATTGTATACATTTCCCTAATAATCAATGATGGAATGCAAAAGAGTCCATATATTTTCGGAGAGATCGTGCAAAGATAATGTATGGAAAATGCAGTAGAAGGATATCTTTACTGATAAACCTATCAATTATTTTTACTTAAACCACTATCAAGAAAATTTCAGGAAATTCGACCTTGCATAAATGTTTAGTAGAATATAAAATCGATTTCAGGTTTCTGTCTAACAAGAAGTGAGTTACTTACTACAGCGTTTCAATAAGATTATGGAGCCTTCTATGGCCTAAGGGAATTTAAAAAATTATTATATTCTCCAATAAATTATTTTCAATGAGTTATATTCGAATAAAAAATTTAATGCTTGCGCTCTATTTCAAAACACACTAGTATAGCACAAATAAGGGCCTCTATTCCAAACCCGCCCACACTGAACAAACATGACATTCTCAATACTCGTACCTCCATGATCGCGGACATGCTGATCCCAAAGCACGGGGATGCCAGTGTTGAGCAATTCCTTCAGTAAAACCGAAGGCCAAACATCACAAATAAAAAGAAGTAATCCACTGCTAGCACCGAACAACACACAGTCGCCCCTTTAGTGGGCGCTCTCACAATTCCCCTCGCAGAGTGCCCGGAAGACTTCGTAAATCCGGAGACCACACACGTCCCTCAGAATTCAACGCTGCCTCCCGGCGGAATGACCTTTCGCCTTTCGCCCACGCCCCACGCGGCCTCCCCCCCATCGGAGACACATCACTCGCGAAACCCCACCCGAGCTTCCCTCCCACCCTCCTCGCTCCTCCACCCGGAGCCACTTCCGCGGGCAGGGTTGTTCCTTCCTCCCTTCTTGAGGGGCTGACGGCCCCGGTTCGTCCTTCGCCACGGAAAGAAGGAACAGGTCGCGGGCAAAATAATAATACGACGCGCTCACAACTCACACTTTCTCACCGGTGCACACGGGATTGCACGAAGGAACTTGGAAGAAAGGACGAATTTGGAGGATTTGCAACGGGCGAGGCCGGCGCCTGTGAACCGGAGAGATGCTAATGGCACCTTAAAAAACACGTCTTTCTCTCTTCGCGGAGTCACGCGATTTCGCTGAGAGCTCGGCACGTCTCCGTGTGCCGTGGTCCTCTCCCGGTGGCAACGCGGTGAACTGCCGAAGACGAGGGGGCCGCCGAGCTTCCGAGAGAGCGGAGGCACCTCTTCATTTGCATGTTGGCACTGGGGAGAGGTTTTAGAGGGGGCGGGACGAAAGGGAACGTTGTTTTCACTCCGCCACCCGGTGACTGTACTTCAGTGGTGGTGCTTAACGTACGCGAGCTTATCGGTCGAGTGAGGTGCGTGGGAAAAATCGTGGAAAGGAGTAAAAAATGAAAGAGGAGGAGGGAAGGAGCCTTAGGAGCTGGGATGAGGGGAGAAGGAGACGACGTAGAGTTGACGTAGAGACGAGGGGGAGGGGTTGGGGAAGAGATAGAGGTGGTGGGGAACGGGCCGGGTTCGGTAGGGGCAGGGGGGTGGCACTCGCACGCCGAACTACGTATCACTTCACGGTCGTCCATAGAGGCGTCATCTCCGCGGTCACGTGCTATCTGACGTCACGAGGAGAGGGATCATCAGCCAATGAGCTCGAGGAGAGCTGTCAATCCCCTTGACATCAGACATTCGCATTTCGGATGCAGCATAACACGAAAATGGGTCGAAGCGAACGTTCAATTTTAATTCCGGAAGTATATTATGTTTTGGGTTTGAACTTCGGCCGGTCCTCTCACAGCTCTTTTCGCTCTTTTGATATGTGCTGGCTGAATCCGAGTTAAGATGTTTGCTTTAAAAAGATGTGTTATAACAAGTCACGGGACGTGACACAAGGGAATGGAATTTCTCGGGGGAAAAGAAGAATTTTAAATGTCACACGAATGAATAATTTCTGTCACTTCACTCATGCCGTTCAACGATTAAAAACGAGTTGATCTTGTTTCGCATCCTTCGCAGAAAATTCACGCGAAACCTGAAGAATGACAAGTCACAACACTGGAAAATCCCAGCGGCACTCATACCACCGGCAATCACGTTTGCCAACACGATCTGGGGACGATAAGCAGTCCATGGTGAGCACGTCAACACAAGCGGCACCTGACACTGGGTGAGAATTTAGGAATATTTGTTTTCATTTCTTTAAAGTAGGTCATCGGGCAGCTAGGGACATCTAATATCCGGTAGGTTTCCGAACAAGTACTATAGTTGGCCTAAATGGCAGAATTTTACAAACAGTTTTAGGAGGAGATCAGATTTCAAGATTTTAAAATGCACACTTCAAAACAACATATCTGCCATAAAGAGTCAATCGGCATGAAGTAAGTATTTTTATTGTCAATAGAATATCTTCAAGTCCGAGGGTATCCTAGGAGAAAACCGATGGAGCTCTTAACTGGGTTATTCACAGAGATTTTGGCTTTTTGGTTGCCTGATTTTCCGCATCAAATGAATACAACATTGCTATAGAACGAGTCCACCAGCATCCATCGGTGAAGCCAAATTGGCTTTCTCACACGAGATAAACCGCCGCTCGGGTTCCATAAATTCTATCTTCTTTATAATGGGCGTTAAAAACGAAAGAGATGCTGGGTGCAATAAAGAGATTTTGGGAATCCAACCGACCGGCACGCGATTCTGAGGATGTAGAGGGGAAGAGATAGAGAGAGTGTGTGTGTGAGAGGGAACGGGAGAGAGACCGCGGGGGATAAGTTCAGTCAAGTCGGTCCTCATCCAAGAGAGACCGAGTCGTCCATCCTCTCCGGCAGCACCGCAAGACCACACCATCCACCCGACAGATCCAAACTGACGGCGTGCGAGAGAGAGAAAGAGAGAGAAGGAGAGGAGGAGAGTGTGGGGAGTGGGAGAGGGAGGAAGAGAAGGGGATCCGAGCAAACTTCCCCTCTCCTCTTCCCCTCCACAGGATCTCACTCCAAACACCCCTCCCACAAAAGTCTCCGACCCACCCACCCCATCAACCCACCCCTACCTCTTGTAGTAACCCACCCCTCGCGCATCCCCCCTCCTCCCCCAGACAACACCGCCACCCAAACCCACACGCGCGCTCACCACCCGTCCCAACCCTCATCCCACGGAACCGAAGCGAAAAGCCAGTGGCCCCTTCTACCTCCACCGCCTCCGTCTACGCAACGAGGCTCCCGCCCCGCCGCCCCTTCCATTGCACCGTTCGCCCAGTCAAGCCGTCCCATCCCCTAAGTCCTCCTCTCAGGGGTACCCCCCCTTCCCACACTCCTCCGCCCCTTCCCCACACCTCAATCCCCCACGCCTTCCTTTCCCTTCCCTTTCTCCCCCGCCCGCCCCCTCCCTCTATTACATCCATCCGGCGGCCTTCCTGTTGCCTCGGGCAATCGCCAGAGGAGCACACACGGAGGGAGGATGGGACGAGGGGGAGTGGCGGAGTGGGGGAGAATAGAGGAAAGGAGAGAGATGAATGAGGGAGCAAGAGATGGCTGGGGGGAAGAGGGATGACATATTTTGGAGGAGAGGGTGCCGAGGTGCGGTGCAGGGTGGAAGGAAGTGGAAGGGAAGTAGGAGAGAAAGGGGGTGTGAGAAACGAGTTGAGGAGAGGCGGAGGGGTGGAGGAGGATGAATTAAAAGGTTTTTCGGGTGAATAGGTGAGTCGGGTGACCGTAGGATTAGTGAAAAGAGAGAAGACGTGGAGGTAGTATGAGGTAGGGGGGGCCGAAGGGGGGAGGACCTTGGGCAGCAGGACGGTTGCGGTGGGTGGGATTGAGTAATTGATTGGCCAAAATTTGAGGGGGAAAAGATAATAAAATTGACGTGGAAACCGAGCAGGGAAAGGACATTGTTTTTTCCTTTCCCTATTCACCAGTGTCCCTCCTGCGTTTGCGAGAAGATTAAATGGAAATCGGCCGGTGGAGTCGACGCTTACGGAACATTTAAAAACGATTTTATGGAGAAATCATCCTGCTAATAGATAACCATTCACATTGCTACACATTCAAAATTCTATGATAGACCTCACCTTATGATACGGCGTAGTAATCTAAGCTTATCCTACGAAGCAATTTATTGCATCCTTAAAACAAATTCTATCAATTTTCACTGTTTAAAACATTATTCGGTTTAGTTGAAAATTAAACTTCTCGGGAACGTTGATTCACAAAGTATTTCATAAACTGAATTGAAATTGAATAATATATTGTGTAAATCAACAACACAATCCACATATCGGCGAAAAACAACAATGATTGTGCTGCTTACCGTTTCGGAGTCAACCCGATTTTTTTCCTGTCGGATATAGTTTCGGTCATTTCGGAGTAAAAGAAAAACTTCATTTACGTGGATGGATACCCTTAAGGATAAACGATAAATTGACGCGGTAACCTCTTAAAAATTAGCCTGTCCACCTAAACTCATTACACACCCAAATGCGGAGAAGTGCCTTCAATAATGCTTATGTGTTATCAGATGTTTCATTGCAATTTCTCAGCGGTTTAATCGAAGTGGATTTTGTCCTACGTTCCTGTCGGGCGGAAAATGGGTTTCGGAGCGAAGGAGGCACGTAGGGAGTCGAGGAAATGACTGCGATTTAGATGAACGGCGAGGTTCTGATGCTTGATAGGAGTGGGGTGGGATACCGGATGGGGTAAAGCAGAGGAGGGGATGGGGTGGCGAAGTTGACTTTGGATGAGTGAAAAAAAATGGATTTCGAGATAGCACTGAGCCACTCGAAGTGAGGTGGAGAAATAGTTATGGAGCGGGTATACTTGTAGGCAGGAAAGAGAGGAATTTAAGATGGTAAGGTGGCGGGTTAAAAGAAAGAGAAGATAAGGAATGATTTGGAAGACTGACAAGGACGAATGCTGAAAGCTTCATCCTGGTATTAATGCTAGACAAATTTTCATGACATGCCCATTTCCAAGAGCTAGACATTGAAAAAATAATCTAAGATGAGACCATGAATTTTGATAAGAAAGTCTACAAAATTGATCGCCCACACGAAACACCCATCTTTATTCAAGTGGTTTAGATGACATTTTTTTGAATTCCGACCGCATAGGTGACCTCGCACCCTATCGCAGTTCAGTGGCATGATTTCTTCATAACTACGTTTCATTAATTTCAAATGATAGACTCGGTCTCACTACGCACAAAAGAGTAGAATATAGTAGGATATATCTGGTATGGTAATGATTCGTTTGAAGACAATGGAAGGCTTAAACAATCTGACGATTAATTACAATATATTGTATCTATCATCCAGACAATGGTCAGTTAACTTTGAAAATAGTTACTGTGAACAGTGTTGTTTGTTCTTCCATCATGAATATTAGGAATTTTAATAAAGTGACGCTATGCATAGTAATTTACTAAATTCTCTTTGAATTCATGTGCTCTAATTCCAATTACTCCTCTTTCCTTCAGTAAAACCCCTAATCAATTTATCCTCCATGAAATTACTTCACAACAATCAAAATCACAAATAAGATAGTCGTGTACGTATTTTTTGTCATGCACATACGACACGGGAATAATTTAGAAATTGAGGTGTCGTCCACTTAAATTTCAAAAAGAAATTCTTGTGGCACACTATTAATAAAAAAAATTGGAATTTTATGAAAATCGCCCTTCCTCCTTCCCCAAACATCATGTTGCCAGCTAGATATTTGGCAAAAATATTAAACGAGGTTCGTATAGGCGGGGGCAGATTAAAGGGATCGTGAGAGGCCAAAAGGATGAGATTTGGGCAGAGGAGGAAGGGAGAAGCCATTACTGCGATAAAGGGAGGCTTCGAGGGGAAGATATGGAATAGGGTCGCTCTCTTGCGGGCTGTCGGACAGATTAAGGGTGGGGAGCGAAGGAAGGGAGAAAGAGGGTCCTATGGAACCCTTGCCGATGGAGGGGAAGGTTACAGGCGTCAGAGGTTTTGGTGGGGAGGAGAACGGGGGAAGAACATGGAAAGTTGAGCGGGACATCTAGTTATTGGGCGAAGTGGTAACGACAGATTGCACGGCGGAGAATCGAAATCAAGGGTAAAAAAGGAGTTGATAGGGAAGGGTTGGGTGGGATCGAGATGGCGGATGAACTGGGGGGAAGAATGAAAATCGGGGAATGTAAAGGGGAGGAGAGAAGGGGGTGGAAAGAAGGAATTTAATTTACGTTGGACCAGATCTCTGCACGGCGGAATGTCCACGAATACAATGGGATGAGATATTAAAGCATTAACCCGCATGAATCACAAACAGTCTGGCAAGGAGGCCCGTGCGCTTCATGATCATCTTTACTCCCCTTAACGGTCAGGACTCAAAATTTTCAGTGCATTGACAAATTGAGTAATTTAGCACAAAAAGAGGAGTCACCAATTTACGTCCACATCCATAAAAATAATTGGACCCAGGCAATCGCGGATTAGTTTCATTGTACAGGTCCAAGCACGAGATTGAAGAATTTGTATCGACTGAGAAAACAGGCAAAGTTTCTCCCGAAGCGGAATTTCTCTTGATATTTAATGGGAAGTTAACTCATGTTATTTCTCAAAAAAAATTCAAATGAAAGAGCTGTTTTATTCAAGGCATAAGATTATCATGGTATTCGTTTCCTCAGACACACGTGCAAATAAACACACTGAAGTCGTGGAAAATTAACACCTGATTAAAGTCCATAGGATCGAATGGGATGATTATCTCCCTTTCATTCAATAGCGGTATTATTGCTTCCCCGATCGGCAATAATTCTAAACTGGACTGCAGTTGAGCTACTATTGTAGAAACTCTATTTATACCGCGTTAAGTGAGATGGGGTCGGCGACGGTATGTTTTCCCTTGAGGATATGAATAGTATGTTTTAAGGGTGAAGCGAGTTAGGGTTTAGGTTACTTGAAGCGAATACTTTTACGACTTTGTTAAATTATTTTATTTTAAGCCTATTTATATTTCTCCTTTGCTAGAGAACTGTAACATTCCGTCCAACAGAAATTTTCTTTTAATGAGATACAAAACCCAGAAATGAGTGCATGTCATTACAAACGCTTCCACAGGTGAAGCGAAAGATGAATACAGATGCTAAAACAAAATCAGAAAAGTTTTTAAGATTCCACGCCATGGCTGTGCTGTTATAAATATTCGAATAACGACTACGCTCATTGCCTTGCCTTATATTTTCTCAGGGGAAATATTACTGACTTAAACTATCTCCTAAATATGAAAAAATTTATAATTCCCACAAAATGCATACATTTTCACAATTCTATGTCCTTCAAATTTAAAAAAAAGTTTGGGTACGCCTTGAGCACTTCTTTAAATGCATTGAAAAGTTGAATGACAGGAGATATCAGTGGTATAGTGGCAAAGATCACAATATAAAGGAAACAGGCAATTTTAATTGCAATTATTTTTAACTTGCCAAAACTTAGACAGAGAGATGAACTAAAACATCTTAACTATTCACAAAAATGTGCAATGGACGAAGTGAAGTAAAAATTGAGGTTATATATTCATTCCTCCTTCGAAGAATTGAAAAAGGTAGGAAACAAGTTCCCAGACTCAGCGTAATTTACTTATATAATATGATGACATAAACTGAAAAATGTCATAGCAAGCTTAAATCTGACGAGGTAACAGTGATACCTGACCACTAAGAAGTCTTCAAGGAGAGGTTGAGAAAATTAGGCGTAACAATGTTACCTGGTTACTGTTTCACTTCCACACTGAACTTTGTAGCATATGACTCTCTCAAATTCATTTACTAGCGTAAAATATTGTTAAAAACCCTCTCTAGATTAGATAGTGATATTTAAACTATCCAAAAAAATGCTCACGTGACGCCAAAGAAAAGATTATGAAATTCGCTTGAAAATTTGAAGTACTTTGCATGATAACGGGACCATTGTTTGTATACACGAGAAAATTAAAATTAATTAATCAAAGGTAAATTAATCGCTATGAAACTTCTGTTGAGTTATAAATTTATATTCTCTAATTTTGTGTGAATTAACGTAGATTTAAAACATTAACTAAGTATTCTGTATCTAAATATTAAAATAATACAAAACAAATATTTTCTTAAAAATTTAACCGAACTGAGCGACCCAATAGCTACACTCGGGTGAGAACTTTTCCCATGCATAGTCTTATTAGGCCCATTTTGCAATCTTAGATCTGAGATTATTATTTGCGAGGAGATGTAACGTACTGGAAAGTAAACCTATTTACCCCTAGGCAAATTTTCCTTTAGAGGGAAGACAACAAGCAGCCCGAGATGGCTTTGTTATTGCGGCTATTGCGTTCCTAATGACGGGATGAAGAAACGAAGCGGACTTCAGAGGCGAGAAATGGGAACAAGGTGCAAAGGAACGCTTGAGTAGCGGAGGGGAGGAGTAGCGGGGATAATGAGGGGGATCGAGGAGCAGAGAGAGGGGGGAGGGGAGGTAACAAAGAATAAGGAATGGCAAAGGGGGAATCGGGGCCGAGAGGATTTTCTTCTTCGCGAACCAACGGTTAGGACCTCCAGAGGTCATCCCTCCATCTCACGTGAGGGAATCCAGCCAAGCCATATCAACATTGATCCGTAACATGATGCTTGATGAAGAATGGGGAAAGTAAGTAAAGGAAATCGAGAATATCACGATCCCGCACTGGTTCATAACTTTTTGAGTCTGCTTCATTTCCCTTGCGACGTGACCTAATAATAAACATTCAAAGTAAGAATCGAGGAAATAAGAAACCTTCGTAAGAGTGATAAACTATAGTAATTAACCCGAACGTTGGCAAGATAAGGAGACTAAATAAGAAAATGCGAGTAAGCACAGATGACTAAACACGCCAAGCATTCTTCCCAAATAACTTATTCTTTCGACCAAAGCCTCAACTCTTACGCGTCATTAGCACGAAGTAAACACCTTCATGTTCAGTCACATTTTTTTACGATCTAGTTAACGAGAAATTTGCCAAAAGGCCAAGAAGAAAACGATCGAATATATTAGTGTGACAAGATGAAAGAGCAACTAACTCGCAAATTCGTTTCAAAATGCAAATAAGCCTCCCAACTGTAAGGTATTAGACTGTATTAGGGCGTTAAGCATGGCCACTTGGAACCGAAAGCGAATTAATTAAAGCAAGTCAATTTTAACAAAAAAATAAGATTTATCTGACGGTGATTTAAACGACAAAGCATATTTCTAAGGTGACAAGGTAAGTATCGACTGTACAGGCACAAATGCTAAACACAGATACAAATTAAGAATATTATGATTATTACTTACTTATGTAAAGGAAATTTTATTGAAATTCGCAGATAGGAGAGAAGAATAAGAAGCACATCAACATATTCTGCAGTGCCATTTATCATAAGCTGCTCAGTGACGACGGAGTACTATGCGTTGGTGGCAAAAATAGTCCTCATTACTTAACCGTTACATGCTTCCTTATAGTGGTAGAAAACTGCGTTTTACCTATTCCTCATTTATTTATCAGAACGAATACATTAGAGAAGTAATCTCTCTTTCTACGCTCGTAATTGGCTTCTTATGCATATTAAGTGAAAGTCATGGGTACGCCATTCCGTGAAGTGATTCTCAGCAGAAGCACGCTGAAAGTTCCTCCTGCCACACAGAATCTCACATTTTATCGTGGAAGTGTTACAGCTGTAAGTATATTCATCAGTTGGCGATCTAAGCACCCTTTTACTTTTCCGTCTCTCGCCGAGTCTCAGATGAGAGACGTACGCATTTCATTTGCATCGAGAATATTACTAAAGAATACGACAGGTACCAACCAACCACGCGCGCAGTCCATGAAATAATATTGAGGATGAACTATTATTTCCGCTGAGTATGGTACATGGATACATGTTTGAATAATTAAAAGCCTCGATCCACGCCAAAAAGAAATGGTGGAAAGGAAACGCTGATAATATATTTCATTCGTACTGAATGGAAGAAATATTAGTATATATAGGAAGTTGGCGATAGCAGTTTATCTAAACCGGCTGAAAGGAGTGGGGTTTATCGCGGTTTTCACTGAGATGAAAGGGAAGCACATGAACGATAGGATTGACTTAAAGCTTATTGGTAATTAAAGAATATTTTTCTGTGTAAATGATACGGTGCAATATCATAGAAATAGGTACATATGTACGCATACCATTGTTGAGATAGATAACTCTCACTAACCACTGGTTCTATGAATTTCCATGTTAATTTTTATTTGGTACCACACATTTTGGCGGTTCAAGGAAAATTGAAATATTCAATGTTTCATCGTTATTTCTCGGGTATAGGTATACAAAAAGACACGGCATGGGTCCATTAGGTTGTGAATTATGGACCACTCTCAACATAATACAGGGTACCTGCGAATTAAGCCAATGTACACGACGAATGAGCAGTTGAAGTGAGTAATCGACGGTACTAGGACAGCGCATGGCATACATCGTAGGGGTAAAATGGTAAACCATTCCAATGAAATCCTATGAATCGTTGTTTGGCGAGTGGCTTTCGTAAAAACAACGGACTGCTAATAACCTGGAGGGTGAGATATTTTACGGGGAAGGAGGCCACAGTGGTAAGTTAGAAAAAACAATTATTTTACTGCAGCTGTGGTAATAGCGTAACGTCTTTCACGTTGGTAGTTCTGCGGTGAGAATCTAATTAATTGCCACCACATTATTATTTCTAGGAGCAGTAGCTCATTGTCTCGATCTATTTATTATATTGATTATTAATAACAGATACCTAGGACAGTAAGAGTAATGACATGAGTGAAAAATAAGTGCAAAGAAAATGAAACTTGGTAATCTTAGAAGACAGACACGTGGCCGTCAGGAAGAACCAAGAGTATGATACGATGAGTAAAAATTAATTAATTTAGTCAAATTTTAAAGTGGAGAAAGAATTCTTCAGCATTAAATGTCTTTTTAGGACGGAAAATATTTTTGGGAACCGCAATTAAAGAATATATAGTACATGTGGAATATGGGATATGAGAGCAGAATACTTAAAACTGAATGTATTTTGGTAAATAAAAAACATGAAAAGCAACGGAAGACAACAATTACTTAGCAAGTTCTGAGTTTCACAATTTTTACGCCTAAATTTTACCCTGAAGTGACCACGAGTGCATGAAGCAGTAAAGGATGTACGAACTCGTAAATATTAATGGAAATGATTAAGATGAAACTTAAATTCAACAAGTTGAAGAGAAAAATAAAGAAGCACTTACACAGGAAAACTCAGGGCAACAGAATATACCTATACTTTCATAATACAAGTTTAGTGGATGTTATTATAGAACATAAGTGATAATTAATATAAAAAAACGAGTTCAGATACAGAAAATGAAGTTCAAAAGGAAAGCTTCACTTGTTACCCTGGCTCAAAAAAGTAACTATGGATCTGGGTGGCGGCTCAAAGAAAAGAAGAAAAGTACATCGGAGGACTCGAAGAAGAGTTGTAATTTTAAGACGTGTCAATGGTTTGATTGCCCTAAATCCAAAAAATCCTATAAAAATGGATAAAATACTTTTCTGTACGCATTAAATACCCAAAAGAAATTATGAAGGAGCTTACACAACTGTAAGAAGTCATTCATTAGTTCAAATCATGATACAGATGCAGAATAGAAATAAATTGGGCGAAGTTACTATGGAAGGGGAATGAAAAGTGGAGGGATTCAAACAAGTTGTGGAAGATACCTCAATAGTAACTTTTAACGGAGTCATCTGTTACACGGGCATAACAATGCAACAATGTCAAAGTGTAAAAATCATTGACCTCGATCGGGATCGGATTAGGGTAGAGAGCTGAACCAATATTTTTTTAAAAAGGAAAATAATGGATGTAAGTCAAAAATAAGATCAGATATAATGCCAGGAAGTAAGTCTCGGATAGGGTAGGATGGAAGGGTGCAGTCAAGCAATCTTAAGATTGAACGACCAATGATGATTATGACCAGGAATGCAAACTGCAGTTAAAGTATCGCCAAGGAGCAAGGAGAAAACATTGGTAGAATTCTCTTTTATTTGCTAAAATTCACTAAAATGAACACCGTGAATATATGTTACTAATTAATTTGATCCGTTTGTAAATGGACAAGTATGAATGAATTCTATAAAGTACTTGATGCCCGTATACTGTATAAGAATAGGACAACCATGCATGAACATTTTTGAAAGATCTGTCCTACAATTCAGGTATAAAAAATATGTACAAGAATTACATGACGGAATGAAAGAATTCTTAGACGAAGACGAAACTGAAACTATGAGAAGAAGTATGATAAAAATGCAACCATTCATTGTTGCAACCGTTCATGCAATTTTCATATCGATGAAAACCAATGAATTTTATTTTAATTTTCAGGATACCTTTCAATAAGATTGATTGAAACTGAGCGTTAGACATACTAATGAAAGTAAGGATTTATGAAAGAAGAATATATTTCAAGCTGCTTGAAGTAGGGATGTAAGGTGATAAAATGAGATATCAGCATTAAAAGAGTGCGACAAGCATGGCCTCTATTGCCCACTTCTTCGAGATTCCTGATGATGACGCAGTCAATGGAAGAAAAAGAAATTTTAAATTGGAAATTATGCCTATGAATCTACATCTTAATCTTTATTCATGGCATTTTTACTGAGAAGAAATGCCTAAGTAGGTTGTAAAATGCAATAAATTTTACTTCGGGATATTATATTAGATATAAAAAGTAAGGGTAATGTAAAACATATAGGAATCAGGGTTCGACATCAAAGAGCATTAAAATTAAAAGAAGGGAATGAATTTTGCTATTTACAGATTAATCATGACCACCAGCGATGGAAGAGACAAAAAAGGTAGTCGCTAAAAGCTTCCACGCAAATATGGCATTCTTCCAGAAGAAATAACTATTAAGATATAGTAAGACAATTTAAACGAAGATCTAAGGAAATAATCATAGAAGATGCACATCAAACCTAAACCCTGCGAATGACCGTTACGGAGAATGCAAGTGTATGGTAGGACAAGTCTTTATTATTATGTGGGGCAGGTTATTGTGTCGTAGCGAGGGATGGGCATTATATTTGTAAAATAGATACGGTAAAAAACAATGTCAATTTGTTGAAGAATGGCAGTATTCTTTTAAAGGTGGTTAGTAAAAATTTAGAGAACCCCACTAATGAATAAAACTCGAGAAGAATAAAGAAGTTCGCAGCGAACAGGACAAAAAGTGTAAAAATTGTTTGGTCATATACAAAAGGTATAATATTCTTCTGAAGGTAATTATGGAAAGAAAACAGATCGTAAGACAGCAATGTAAGAAAAAAGGAATATCTAAGTCAGTAATTAGTTAAGAGAATGCAAAGTGTAATAAAAAATGAAGACATTAGTCTTAAAGATAGCAGAGCGACACAAAACTTATATTCGTTTTGATAAGTACTGGATTAAATTGGAAATCATAAAAAGGTATCTCGTAGATATTTAATTACGGAAACATTTTAATTTCTTGGTCACATTGAAGAAGTGTACTATGGAAGTCATCATATATACATTATTTGATTATTTAAATATTCTGAGAAAAACTATATTGAGGTTTTAATGCCTCTTTAATTCCTACCGAATCTTGATAATTATAAAATGTAAAATTTAAATGCTCTCTTCGTTTGAATTATGTAGATGTGTTAGAAGTTGTGTGCATACTTTGTTGAAATCTTTACATAATTATGGTTGAGAATATATTTTATTTGCCCTGACTATTGAGATCAGTTTCAACCATTAATTCCATTTGATAAAAACACACATAGACAACACGACCCAACATCCATTCCCAGATGACCACGAGAATTCGTGATCTTTGGTTCAGCCGCTATCCACCTAACCAAGTGATTAATGAAGCGTTCATTTCCAAATACAATAATAGAAATATATATACATATATATGTATACATATATATATATATATATATATATATATATATATATATATATATATATATATAAGCTTGAACGTCGTTATTAACTTTCTTTATTGCTAAACGCTTTACTAACACTCGTTTGAAAGGTTCTTCGTGTTCCTTTCCTTAAGGGTTAAAAAGCTCTTTAAGATGACTAGTTTTAAAAGTAGCGTGAAGTGAGTAAGAATCGATGATTCTGATTCTTCCAATAATTTACATTCATGACTCAAGATACTATTCCAAAAAAAAATAAATCCTCCATTACGCAAATTCTCGGCCAGATTAATAGTTGTTCGCCTGAACTGCCCCATTCCCCTTCTCTTTAACTTACACATGCGACTGAATCATGCTCACCAACGTAAACCGGCCGATCGCGCCTGCAGAGAGCATAGGAATGCAGACGAAATATCCGAGAACGGAGGTGGAAGGATGGGTCGGGCGTTGGTCCTCGACGAAGCGATTGGGATCAACTGGCTACACACGTAGCGCCACCGATTGTGGCAGTATCTCGAACTAATCGTCTTCTCTCTCTGTGATCTGACGTGCGATGACGCCACTGTGCTCGATGCTCGCCTCCTGAAGCCTTATTCCCGGACGCAAATATCGTCTTCCTTTGTGCCATAACCGAGTTTCTCCATGGGCTCCCCCATTTCATAGTACGTCATTCCAGGGAGTGGGCAAAAGTCACATAAAAAAGATGGGATGAATTGCGGGAACTAGCTAGAAAGATGACGTTGTCCAGATCAACCGCATCGACCAAAGGAGTTGAACATTAAGGTAATTTCTTTTTGAATTTCATACTATAAGACAAAAGACTTGTGCGTGGATTCCATGTAATAAGAACGAGGAGGAGTTAAGCAGTAAAACTTAGTTGAATGATTTTAAAGTGTGATGAAGATGATTATAGACTCTGCAGCTAATTTATATATTCGCAAGGACTTCCATAGCCAATCGCATAACTTCTAAGAAATAAAGGAAATACTCGGATTGCCTCTATCACTTATTCAATCGTGAAATGTTGTGGCTAAAATATCTTGTTTTTAATATCGGCACTAATTTAATATAGCTGTGTCTAAAATCAAAACAAACCGAAGGTAATTAAGTAAAAACTACCCTAACAGGTTATTTTGTGCACATTCTAAAAGGTAGAGAGATATGCATTAATTAATCTCATCTGGCGTCGCTGGAATGTTTATAATAAGTTAAAGCTAAGGTTTCAAAATTAGAAAATAAATCAATAGTCTGCGCTAGATTGAAATAAGGAGAAGACACCTTCGGGAGCGATATTATCTCTGGACCTGAATATTTAATTTTCTCGACTTAGTCAAAATTTAGTTTATAAATCGAAGCAGCGCTTAAAAACATAAAGTTTTCACGAATTCTCAACCACTAACTCGTGTCACTTTACATGAATGAACGAAAGGGACTTGGGATCTTATTAACGTAACCTTTTAGCTTCTGTGGATCAAAAACCGGATAAGGAATACTACCTGTGCGGCAGAATCACAATACGCATCGCCTTTCACCCTCATTCGGTATCATTCTCTTCGTCACTACGCATGCGAAATGAATCGACACACACTGAAGCCATCTTAGGAGCGATCGGATTCGACTTTTCTTGGCGAGAGTGTGATAAATGGTCTCTTAGGAGCCTTTCGAGTCGTGTTATATGCCCGAGGCGCGACTAGTCGATGTTTTAATTACATGTATCCGGAATAAAATCGGGGACTAACGGGGCAGAGCGGGACGGCGAAGTCTATCGGCTGGTAATTAATCCCCTGAATAAGAACTCACGCCCTTTTGCGGCAGAGGCAAGCTACCGCAAAATGCTTTGAGACAAGTCGAGGAAAAAGGAAAAGCACTATCCCTTAAGGCTTTCTCCCTAAAATACGCGAGCAGGTAGTTTTATCGCATCTGGATCTTTACTCGCACGACACGCTCGTTTTGAACGAAGGAACATCAGGCTGTCTTTAAGATACGCAACGCAACTTCTAAGACACACATGCACGGAGAATGGGAATGAGAACAAAAATTTTCGAAAGAGGTTGCTCACACTCTGATCCCCTGGACAGACGCAGAATCCAAAGTTTCCATGCGTGGTCTTTTCAACCGCCATCGCAGGATGTTGTAACGAATAAACGAAAAGAACCATATTGCTTATTTAAGTACGGACTTAAGTCCATAAGAGCAAGAAGGTATCAAACCTAAGAATATTGAAATCCTCTGGGTATTTTAAGTAATTTTTCCATACGGAGTATTCTTTAGAAGACTCACAGAAAAGGTATTCTTTTTGAAGATACTGAATGGCGTTGATTCGCTAATTCCCACTAATTGCTTACATTTTATTAACATTTGCGCTTTGCAATTTGTAAGGTGAATTCATGCGCCTCGTCAATTAAGTTAAATATAGAAAAATTTTCCCCAGGAAGCATATCATATGCATTTTTGGAAAAGAGAAATTCTAAAACGTTTCAAGAGCAAGCGGAAGCACACTCGGATTCCATAAACACTGTAGAATAAATAGATATTCAAAATACATTCAACGGAAAGCAAAGATGGATCTCAAATTAAAGTCTGAAGTGATTTTATCATTTTAGCTGATTTCAGACTATGAGATTCGTTCTTCTGTGATATATCACATGATATTTGCAAGTGTAACAACCATTACTACTACATGACTACTTACTTATCATTCGCCTAAAATTTTATAAATGAATAAAATTTAAAAATGGAAAGTCATCGCAGTCAGATGCGTCCATGTCAATAGTTATAACATTATAATGCAATGATTTGTATGAGGAGTAGAAACTGGAATCCTCTCGGCAAAAATATCTTTTGAATCCAACTCAGAAGTCAAACCAAGTGTGGAGCTAGGGGCAAGGTCACGCATGTGACGACTAGAGGTAATTTCTATGGCATTAATATCTCGCCTACTCTCGAACAATGAACAATAAGACCATTGGATAGAGTACGTAATGGATACTGAGTATTTGGATTAATGCTGGAAGGCGTATGAAATAACAACCCGATGAAATCACAAAAATATACACGATAGATGGAATGAAAAGACGGAGGACGAGGGCAAGGGTGCACAGAACAGCGATCAATCACTGGCAGGCCACCCGGTCACAAATACCGACAGCATATATAAGCCATCGACAGAGATCCTTTCACTATCCATCGACTCCAGGGTGGTTGGGGGGGTTGGAGAGGTATAAGGGAGGAAGGAGTTGGCCTCCCGGAGCATGAGTGGCACTCATCATAGAAAGCGCGAGAGTGAAGTTACCAGTAAAAGGGCACGTGCCCAAATGACAAACGAGAAAAGAAGTTCGAGTGGAAAAGGAAGCGGTCAGAGTCGGTATGGCCCCTTGAGGCGTTTTCAAACGGTATATTGAATTGTGGGGAGTGAAGGGGTGGGGGTGGAAGAGAATGACTGGGGTGGCGAAAGACTGGAGGGTGTTTTGATGTAGGTATGGCTTTTGCAACACGGGTATTGTTTAGAGACCGTTCAGCGGTTCGAGTCATTAGCACTCGAGAGAAAGGACGATAAACAGATATAGGTGCGTTTTTATTTGGCCGTAGTCGTGACCTCAAGATCAGTGATTATCGACTTATGGGCAATGCTCCTTTTGAGGCTAAATTTGGATTTTATGAATGGTTGATAGATCACGGCTTTGGACGACCATTCAACTGGGACGGAGAGAAAATACCGTTTGCGTTAGTTAATTTAATTTTCGGTCGAAATCAATTTCTCCATAAAACCAATTTATCTAAGGGAGAAAAATGAGTGTTTGAGAATTAGCGGGCGTCAGAATAAGGACGAAAAAGTACGGAAACAAAACAGATAGACATGATAGAAAATATTGTGGCTGTATTTATCAGTGTTAAAAGTTGGAAAAATTTGAAATTATTATACTGTGAAGGACATCGGGCACTAACACTTACCATTGGTTCTCTGTCACCAGTTCTTTCGTGGTGGAAATTTGGGGTGAAGATAATTGGACGAATTGAGTCATAAAAAGGGAGAAATATTACAACTCACAGATTAATATACTGCTAGGTTGAGCTTCAGACAATAGGCAAATGAGAAAAAAAGGGAAGTAAACATGACCCTTCAAGAAGACAACATCATATATAATGAATTCCTACTTCTCAAGAGAAATCAAGGTGAACGGGAACGGGGCATCATCTAATTTTTTTTTCTCTTCGATAAACCCGAAAATCTCTCCCGGTACTGATGACTGCCTCATTCCAAGTACGTATGAATAAGAAATCTAGTCCCACAATCTGATTAACATTGATGAATAAAAAATGAAAAAATAGATCTTAATTGCCTCCAAGGATTTATTAGTGTTCCCAATAATTGTTTAAATCATATCTTGTGTAATTCTGGTGGAGAAATACGATTATTGTCATAGTCCCTGAACCCCTCCTGAATAGAGTAATCGACTTCACCGGTCCTGGCATTGTATGGTCCTCAAATTCAAACTGGTTCACATGTCTAAGTGTGCATTGTGATTCTGGACTTGAGAGTCCTCGTTGATATCATGGATCCATCCCCTATTAGGTGTCTAGTTGATTGAATAAAAAAGATCAACCCCTAAAAGATTTAAATATAATCGAGAAGTGGGTCGCGGTAGTCCAGGGAGTAGAGCGTTGGACTACCGACCGGAGGGCCCGTGTTCGATTCGGCAAGCCACTCTGGGCACCTGCAGCTCCGCACAAGCTATGTGAATTTTCGGGTACCAGATCTTCCTAGGAAACCATAATCGGCACAGGGAAAGGAACTGGCCCCCCTACCCTGATGTGTGAATATTCACACGCCGTCGGGCTTAGTACTGGGCGAACTCTACCATCACCTATCAAAGCGACCTTAGGATTGATTACTGTGTTATGGTTATAATCGAGAAATAACTAGACTCAAAACAAATAATAATACAAATAAGCCATCACAAAAGAGCTAAAATTTCAAGAAAAAACATACCAAAATTAAATTTTTAATCATATCTAATGCATTGAAATTTAATAAATATTTTCCCTACAAGACTAACCACATGACACCGCATCACTTTGTTCTCTTCATTAATTTCATGCAACAAATAAAATACGAAAAAACGCACCACAATTTAATTTGAAAAGACTCCCTTATTTTTCTAAGACCAAATGCTCAGAAAGTAATTATGTCCAAATCCTTAAAGAGCTGAATTATTGATTTTTTTTTGCAATTAATTTTGCTGTAATTTTTCGCTAAAGGAAACATTGGAAAAATTAAATTTTATTTACCTAATCACATGGACATATGAACGATTCTATAGGATGTTTCATTATGTATGCCTCGGAATTTTCTCCCAGAAAAATATAATAACAAACCAGCACCAATGCGAGCAGACGCTTCACAGGGTCGGACCCCTGTCACCACCTCCTGCTATGTGGTTAATAATTTTACATTGACGGAAGACAAAGGATTGGCTCGTGAAATTTGGGAAGACTTGGGACTGCTTTGGGTTCGTGGCCGATTTAAATGGAGATGAAGGAGGCGACACAGGGGGAGCAAGCTGGAGAGGGTAAAAAAGTGTTGTGTAGTGAGTGATCGAGAAGGGTCGGAGGGGAGGAGTGGAGCAGGAAGCGATGACCGCGGTCGAACATCCTCCGATGGAGAGATGAAAAAAGAGATGCGGAGTGAGGGGGACTGGTTTTGGTGGAAGGGAAGGGCGCTGGAGTGGGGAGAGGGAAGCCCTTCCCGCCCGTGCCCTCCTCCCTTGCAAAGGGCGGACTCCCAAGCAGACTCTTTCGCTTACCAATATGTAACTCACTCCACTTCGCTCTTCAATATTATCCTTCTCGCAACCACCGCTCTTGCCTCTCTCCCTCTCACGGACACAAAGATCTAAAATATTACACGCACAGAAATATCAATAGTTACGTATCCAGGAGTTTACACAAAAAAAATCTCTACTCCTCACGCAAACCAAGCCCGCTACTATCCCGATTCCAGTGTGTTCAACCTCTTCCTGCGCCGAACCCGCCCCATAGTCCTCTTTAAATCTCGTTTGCGAAGTCCACTCTCATTCCCTCCCCCACTCCGCCCACGTCAATAACCGCACTTTTTTTATCTTGCCTATTCCGTGGTGGGAAAATAAGGGAGGGCAAAGTCCGGGGTCCCTGGGTGGGAGCGGGAAGGGGTGAACGAGATGCTAGGGATGAAGATTGAAAGCGAAAGGGGGGCGATATGCCATGATGGGTAAAGCGCAGTTTATAGTCTAAGGGAGTAAGAGAAGATAGTTTTTTAAATCCTGCAAAGGCGGGAAGGGGACAGGGAAGATCAAGAGATCGGAGAATTTTATGAACACTTTTTTGACGGTAAACATTGGTAGATATCAGGAGGGCGGAAAGGTAGGAAGGAGAGTCGGGAGAGGGGCTGCCGCAACCGGTGTACGCTATGAAGTCTTCAGACCACCTCCCATGAGCGTATGATAAACCCGTCTTGCGGGGACACTGGGAGTGCTGTCCAAGATTATCTTTGTGCTGCTCCATAGTCATTATTTATTTCAATGGGGACAATAACTGAATGAAATCCATTTATCCCGATCTGCGCGGTGCGAGAATGATGTTTCTTTTTCTAGTGCGCTTATTTACCATAGTTATACACCCCCGATGAAAATTTGAGCAAACGAATGCTTATCAATTTTCTCGCAATACCCAAATGTTCGATTTTTCAAAAGGGGTACTATGAAAAGTAAGATCATTTCCTATGGCTCATATTTTTCGGAGATTCAAGTCAAAGACTCTTATGGCAAAAGAAATTTAATTCCCAAATGACTGCTATTGACACCACTGTTTTCTCACGAAATCTTTCCGATTTAATATTCGACGTCATGTACACCACCATTTCTCACTTTTCCTTGAAACATTTCTTGTTTGATTTCTATCAAGCAAATTTCAAGAAACTGCGGGAGATGCCGCAACAGTAACTTTAACGGAGTCATCCGCTACGTGTACATTACAATGCAACAATTTCAGAGAGTAAAA
Source organism: Hetaerina titia (assembly GCA_037158775.1). NCBI lineage: Eukaryota > Metazoa > Arthropoda > Insecta > Odonata > Calopterygidae > Hetaerina > Hetaerina titia. The sequence continues at coordinate 60,764,563 of CM073772.1, read as the reverse complement.
ATCATTCGCCTTAACCGGGATTCTAACCCCCCCCCAAAGCCCCCAAAATTTCGGATTGTAGGGGGACGTCTCGGTAGCTTAACTGGCTAGAGTACTCGGACGGATATCGAGAGACCCGGGTTCGAATCCCGGTCAAGGCGAATGATTTTTACTCACTGAAATTGTTACATTCTATCAAGCAGTTCTTACTTTGGAAGTGAAGACAAATGGGCACGTTTATATGGTATGTATATAATAAATACATTTAGGATGAAACGTATAATTTTCTTTATTATTATTTATGATTTTTGAACTGTAAGTACACTCTCTTTGAACTGGTTTCTGTTTCGTATAAAATGAAACAACCGAAGCTTGTGAATAGGCCAATTGGCTGGTAAGCCTTTAATGAATGTATTTTAACCTCTAAAAGCTTCTCTTTATGGTATTTCAATGACATTCTTCGGGGCTTTTGGAATCTATTAATTTATTAATCAAATAAATTTGCTTGTGAAAAACAAGCACTATCTCGTGTACATCTATACATTAAGGGAAAACATTAGCATTCGTTCCATTCCCAGCGGCTTTCAAATTCCTTGCAAAACCCACAATAAGCAACCTTAAATGGATTCACTAATAGTGAGAAAATCCTCTGGTTGATGGGCACCAGATTACAGTTACTCTGCCATAACTTTCATACGCTTTCCTATTCAAGTAGGCCGGACCGTTACAATCTCATACACATATTTATGGGTGATTGTTTCGGAATATACATTAAATGTGCGGTTTATATATACGTATATTTATCTTCTTGGGATCGCTTCCACGTCTTAGAATGCTTCCAATGGACACAGGAGAAATCAATGATGGAAAAATTCTAATGACATACATCAAATTTATTTTAAGCCAGGCTCAAATAAAAGCTAGTTTAATTCAGTTACCTGATACTTTAATGATGACCGATTTAAATATTCGAATTCTCAAGTACAAATACGAATTTGTTACCCACATATTTATTTTTTTAATGTAAGGGCTAACTGCCGACAATGAGAAATATGTGGTTAAATCTGCTTAATTTGGCAGAACCGTAGTTGTGTACACGGAGGGAAGTGCACCACAGATGTAGGGAAGAGACGACTGCTGGCGTTCGGCGGTATCGGGAATTTGACCTAAATGGGGTTGTGATGTAAAATATAATATTAAGATAATGGTCAGAATACAAAAATCAACTCTTCACAGTTTCTACTTGTGTCATTATCATTTTTAAGTTACGAACTGAGACCGAAACTTTTTAATCCTTAAATTGAGAATGCGTAAACGTAATACAGGATTGGGTTTGACTACCAGGCGTAAAAGAAAACAATAAACAGAAGATATTTTTTTCTTTACATTTCTTAAAAGACTTTTATTGAAGGATGGCATTGTGATAATTCTATATGGAGGTGTGCGGCTCTACTTTATAGCCTTCCACTTTTTATATTTTCTTATTATAATCCTTATCCTTCCGAAGGAAGAGAGTGCATCGTGAAATTCAATACACTAACAACACATACTGTGTTAAATTCAGTCGATCTAAAATCCTTCAGAATTTCAATCGACATATTTTCTGCAATATTGAATATATAAACAAAGCTTTCCCTATAACATTTTGGGGATATAATGACAAATAAAAGGTTTAATCGCAAAGATACTCAACGAGAGAACTAGAGAAATATACGTAAAATAAAGCCTTGGCTCTGGTTCGGCTCCTGGGATATTAGTGGACAGCTTGATGCCTGTCCTGTCCTTGGTTTAACGAGGGAGGAATGAGGGTGGCAGAAGGGACCCTAAAGACACGAAACACATGAGGTTTCAGGTACTCGTGGCATCGTTAATTTAGCATCATCATTACTTAACATGATGATATGAAATGCACAAAATGAAAGCTTGGAGTCTCTGTTGGCCTGAGGAGACCAAAGAGCGAAGGATGGGTCCTAGGAAGGCCGGAAGTAAGGTTGCCGTCTCGACCCTAGTTGCGCAATTGGTGGCAAGGGATAAGACGTTAGGGCCATGCGGGAGGATCCAGGCTTGCGCCATACGTCCAGTTCTCTGCGTTTGGGGCCACCGGAGAGGGGAGAGCCTTTGTTTTGCATAACCGCAAGGGCGAACAGTAGTTTAGCTCGTACATACTTCCACATGGTCCTCGGCGTCTAAGGCTATTAGGTAGGGAAACCAGAGGTCTTCCGCGGCGGACGGAGAAACTCTTCCACGCCATCCTCCGCTTCGAAGGGGGGAGGAGATGGATGCTTGGAGGTGACCCCGGGGGTTATTTTAATATCCGGTTAACATCCTCAGGTTTCAGGTACTCCTCTTTGGTGCGTGGGCGCATATTAGTTCATGAGTATCTTGTTCAGATTATGTTTTCAGTTTTATTTCGTCTAGCCCATTCTCACTTCGCTTGTTTTGTGCAATTTTAATCAAATTATTAAATGAATTTAAGCTTAAAATTCAATTGAAAAGCTTGGGAATACCTATGTTCTGTCAGATATTATAATTAAGTCACGCCACGTCCGGGAAAAACAGATAAATGTAGTTGGTAGCATACAAAAAAGGTGCAATGTACATTTTTAGGGAGATCGGTTTTTAAGTGGTACTACCTCAGAAAAAGTAATACGTTAAATAAAATTCTCAAATACCAATCAGGGAAAACGGCCAAGTTAAAATTATTTCAAGTGTGAAGGTGTGTTACTACTCTGGGATGCTTAAAATTCTACGGATTTAATTCAGAAGATTATTGGAAAAATTAGTTCATTGTCTCCATAATTAACGCATATGTAAGCAGAGCAAAGTGAGGGGGGAGAAAACTGCTATATCTTTTTATTTTGATGCAGTAAAAGAATATTATTTAAAAGAGACTGCAATTGTTTCTCCTACATATGGCTAATGTCTCTAATTTCAAGAAAGACTGCCTTCATATAGATTAGGATTCATATCCTTGGAAGGAACAATACCTGTAATCTCCCTCTTCACAGTCGTGAACCCGGGGGTAATCTTTGATAGGTGAGGGCAGAAGAACATCTCAACTTAAGGTGTGTGAAAAATCACACCTTCCAAGGCATGCGAGTCATTTCCTTTCCTTTTGGCCGCCTGCATTTTCCCAGAATATGTTGTTACCCAGAAAATCACTCACGGCTTGAATTGAGTTTTCAGGAGGCATCCATATTTGAACCCAAGAGTACAGTCACCCTTCAATCTCTACGTGTCGAAACTATAAAAAAATTTGCATAGTGCTACCTGAAAGGATAGGAACGAAATGTGTCGCAACGTTCACGCCGGCGATTCATGTCGGGACAGGACGGCCCGTCAACTAGAATGATAGGACCGAGGGGAAGACCCATTCTCTGCGCTAGGCACATGAGAGAGTGGAACGAAGGGAGAATGCGCTTGAGGAGAAAAGGCGGCTTGCGCTGTGGAGGAGAAAAATCGCGTGGGTGAGAGAGAGGGTATGAGCCAGCGGGGTGGCGCTCCATGAGGAGAGCGCGGGCATATTAAGTCGGGGGGGCAGAGGAAGGATTTTGTTTGTGTGGGAAGGTTGGAAGAGAGTCGCGAGATAAGGAGAGAGGGCGAGAGGGAGAGGCGGACGGAATCGAGGGAAGAAATGAGGAAGGCCTTAGGATATGCTGACTCATATGTGTATACAGTTTCCTCAGGAACGTGATCTTGCGCCGGGAATTACACACTCCCGGCTACCCATGCACATGAGCCACCTTCACCTACCTCCCACATCACATCTCCGTCCGTTATTCTCATTTCTTTCCCGTATGTCTTTTTTTTCGTACATCTTATTCTTACCTCTTGAAAATATAGTCTCATCTATAAGCAATATTTCAGTCTATTTGTAAACCTGCCTTGAGAATAAAGAAGGATAGGACATGCCGTAAATTCCCATTTCCTCTAATATGGTGGAATATTATGATTTATGACTAATAATTAAGGTTCAACAATTATAAGCGCATTAATCGCTTTTAGGCTTCGCTGAAGGTAATTTGGAAATCGATAACAGAGATCAAGAATGCTCGGGAAGCGTAATGTCAAGTGTTACGTGTACATTGTAACCTATAATTCCAGAAATTCAGTTATTTACACGAAAACTTAAAATTCAACTGAAGATAAACTCATTGAGTGTTGTCTCAATGCCGTTTCACATGAGTATTAGCCACCAAACTAATATTTGCCTGACTCATTACAATTCAAGAAATTATTTATTTAAAATGGAAAATTTTCGACTCTAACATAATAATACTCTTCTCATCTTATTCCCCATATTATGACTGCATTTTTTTTCATTCTCACAACAGCTTCCCATCGTAAAATCAACCCTTTTTATGCTCTTTTTCACCTTAGTCTAACTCATTCCGTGGAATTTATTCTTTCTAAGTAAATGACAGGACTGTATCGCCGTCAACGAAGTTTAGCTGCACGCGGTTAAATGAGACAAATGTAATAATTTACATTAAATGTCTACGACTCAGTGTAAAGGACGTAAATGATGCGAATCATTGATCTCGAGGTTCCCATGGGCACAGCCTCCTATTCATCTGTTTCCTTCCCCTCATTGCCCCCAGCCAACTTTTTGTTCCTCGAATTTCCTCCACCCTACATCCCACCCCGACGTCACCCATTGCCACCCGCTTCTCCCTTTCCCCTCGTCGGCCTTCCCTTCCCCTCTACTGTCAGGAACGCCCACGCGAGAAAGTCGTAGTTTTTCGCCTTTTTTTCTCCCCCTCTTATCCCCCCAGCGTCACAAACAGGCTTATCCCTCGGGCTCCCCGCAGGAGAAGGACGAATCGCCTTGGCGAGTTCGTAAAAGAAGGAAATTGGCGAAAGAAACACAAAAGGACGGCCCCGTCTTTCCATCTTCCCCTCCTCTCACATACTTCCCCCTTATCTCAGTCCTCATTGTCCTCTTCCTTTTTCTCGTACGGCCGCTGATGTCTCTCCACCAAACCCCTCGAATGCGGAACTTCTTCGGGGAGGCGTCCGAAAAATAAAGCTCCGTTGTCCCGTCATTCTTCAGTACTCCGTAATTACCGTTTGGTTTTCGCCATGTTCCAAAGTTGGGACGTGAGAATTTACATGGATCTGTGCTGAAGAATATTCACGTACGTACGTATAAACGGTAAATGAATGCATGAATCTAGCTCTGAAACTAATTTCATAGATAGCTCTTCATATTTTTAAGACGTTATCGATATCGAGGCATTGAACCACTTATGCACTAAATATTAGGATCGCCTCCTCAACAAAGAAAGATATGAACGAATGCCTCCATAGACTAAAAAATTGATTGAAAGAAGTGTCGTAATCGTTTATACAAGACATTTATATTTCATTTTACGCATCTTTAACTACTCCATGTTGGTAGAATATAATGCACAGTTATGCTTTGTAAAGTACACTTTCAGTGCAAAGTGTAAGTTCTGGTAGGTATACGAAGCAAAGGGGTTGGCTCAAAAAAGTATTTTGTAGACGTAGATAAAGGCAAAATTCTATGCAAAGAGGTTAAACACACATTAGTTTTTTTAACAATACATGGGAAAAATCTTAAGCATATAAGATAACATTCCAAGCATTATTTTTTTATGAATACATGAATTGATCAATTGAAATGTCGAAAATACGAGTATATAGTATCCTGATAGATGCATTAGAAATTATACTAGATCGATTGCCTAAATCTCAAGAGAAACATAGTAAATTCGTGATTTAATTTAACGGTATTATACGGCTAAGGCTTCCTGTAGATGTTATACGTAATGGCTAACTATGTATTTTGAGTGGAATTTTCCTCCCTGCTTGGGTGCAGAGAGGGTGGTTAGAAAATACATCGGACTCCGAAAGGCAGCCGACAGTGGAACAATGGCAAACAAGAGGGAAGCGATCGGCCAAATAGGGAATGCAGGAAAATTTGTTCAGTGATTCAACCGATGTAAGAGAAGTAATAATCAATTCGGCGCCACTGAGGCTCCAAAAGAGACTCGGAGTACACTCGGTTGAATAGACTTGTAGGAATAGATTGACCAAATAAGATGATAGTTATTCGGATCTATCACATGTTGGATAACACATTTTTATCTCCGTTTTTTTCAAAAGTAACATTATTAAAAATAAAATAAATATCCCCATGTTTAGGGCCTTTAGATGGTATGCCAACCTAATTAGATACAAAAAAGTAGTTGACTAAACAAGGGCAGAAAACAACTGCGTCAACGTTATCACATAAATGTGAAATTCTTTTTTAATAGCCATTCGAATTTTGCATATCAGATATTCTTCTGAAAAAAGCAGAACGTTTCCCATGCAAGCAAACGCAAAAAAAAATAAAAGAAGCAATCTCAAAATTTTTCTCTCGACGGGAAACAACGTACAAAACGTGAATTCGCTCATTTCTGCCCAAAAGTCACCCTCCCAAATTCGTTAAAATATTCAACGCAGGGATTCTCGAGACAGGATCTCGCTACCGGAGTGAATGCTCCCGCGTAGGTAGGGTAAGGGACGTCACAGCGTATAGAGGGAGTCTACGGAGAGAGAGAGAGAGAGAGGAAGGCAAAAATCGAGAGATTAAAAAAAAAAAACGCTGTAAGGAAGTGGAGAGAAGAAAGGGAGTTCCATCTGTAGGAAAAACAGGGAAGATGCGAGCCAGCGTAAGGAATACTAAGGAGGCGAGGAGGGCGGATGAGGCAGGTGCATATATATCTCTGCAGGTACCGCCTGTCGTCATTAGTTTAGTCAGCGGACACGGAAAGAATAGGCTTTTTCTGGGGAAGAGAGACGGCGCGCGGTGAGGTGAGGGTTGAAATAAGGAAGCCACAGGGTTTCGGGAGAGGAGGCTGGATGGAGGGAGCGGAGGGTGGGAATACTTGAAATGCTTGTGGCTGGACCGTAGCCACAAGAAAGTGGACGCAGCCAGGAGAGAGATTCGCTCTCAGACCCAAAATCTTCCGGCCTGGTTGAGTTTCGGGTAGTCTACGGATAGTCATATTACCGTGGGAAAAGAATGGGTTGGCGCTGGTAGACTGCTTTTTACACTTAAATATGCCACAAAACGTAGCAATATTTAATTGATTTAATTATATTAGGAAAAATCATCAAGTATTGCAAAATGTATTCTTATTTTTCAATCTGTGCATTTGCATTTCTCTCGTTACAATGAAAAATTCGATAAGTGTTACACATTTACAAAAAAACTGCTGCGAATGTAATTATAGAAAAAATATATGATTTATTCTAAGCGATAAAACCTCATCATATTATACATTAAATAATTTTCAATGTCAACGTTTCGGCGAAGAAAACAAAAGAAAAAAAATCTACTACAATATGAATATATTATTATATTATTTCATCTTCAACTTCATAATTACAAATTGGTGCTTTCTGAAAACCTTCCATTCTTAGCTGTGCACCTATCCGTACAGAAGGTGACGACGACCAAATAGGAGCATAAATCCGCTTGCGCAAGTATTTTTGATAAGTCGGAGGAAGAAAAAAATTCCATTTAATAAAGTAAAACATAGATTAAATTGCACACTAAAAGCAAAAACCGGTATCCTATTTGAAGTATTTAAAATAATTACTCGTAAAAAAATGTATTATGTCACATGCATCACGCAGCAGGAAGACCGAGCATTTAACTTGGGAGGTCCGATCCCTTGTTTCCGCACCTCATGTTTTTAAATGATGCCGGGCCATCCAAGGGACAGAAATAAAATCCCAAATCAATTTTTCGCAACTAAGTTAAACTTGCCGAGGGCTGTTCTCATTATCCTCTTAGATGACATGATATTTTAAATATGAATAGTTCACAAAGAAAGAAACCACGACAGGCTTTGACGCCTTAATCATCCGGAGATCAGATAGGCTGAGAAAATAAACATTGCCCGAAGGACCTCTTAGGTCCTTCGATTGACACGTTGTAGCACTGGATGAAACTTACATCTCACTTCCGCTTGTCGCCTCCGGTCAAACTTCCTGTTTTCCGTGGCCGCTTTGTGATTCCAATGCTCGTTCCCCCGATTATGCCACCCTAGCAGACCCTCTTGCCTCGTGGAAGCCCGAGTCCCACCACCCCCTAAATCCCTGTCCCACGACCCGAATCCTCACCAGATGAAGAGGGGAGTCCCGTGGATTGGGGGGTGGGAGGGAAGGTACCGGGAGTGGCGGGGAGTGACGAAGGGCGAACGCACACCTGCTGCCGTGACCCAAGTCGAGGGAGGGACGCGCCGACGAGGGCTCTCTCTCCCTCTCCCCACCTCCCTCTTGAAGGTCAACGAACTCCCAACACAATCCCATAAAAATCTCGATTCCCTCTTTCCTTCCCTCCCCCACACACATACACTTTGCACTGACTTCAACCCCTTCCTGCTCCTCCCCTCTTATGCTATTTCCCCTCGCTCACTGGTGGTCGCCTCTCGGAAGGAAAATAAAAACCCTCCCAACTGCACCTTTAGCGCCTTACCTTCGGCTCTTGGAACAAAACAAATACGTGACAGGGAAGGATTGGATGAAAGGAGACCACAAGGAGCACGCCTTGCCCTCGGAGGTCCTCCCGAAAACGGCTCTCGACGGAGAGGAGTTGGGGCTAGGGAAATAAATACAGAAGAAAGTGGAAAGTGCCTGTGAGTGTTGAGCCCCGGTCCTCTCGTATCCAGTCCAAACATCTCCACGTCCACGGACGGGACTGCACCCACACCCGTCCGTTCCACTCGCATCCGCCACTTCCACCCCTCTCACTCTCCGGTCCTCGCTCGCGAGAATTCGCGCCATCTGCAATCGACGGGGTACTTCAAGATGTTTGTGCGATGCGACGAGTTTGTGTCCTCGGACGAGATTAAAATTCCCCGGGAAACGGACAAACGGAACGGTCCGAAATAGAATTTAAGATCGAGTTTCGGACCGTGACTAAGTTGTTTTTCTTAGCTGGAGTCCAAAGCACTGAGGAAAATATGACGTAGCCTCGTCGGATACCGTTAAGTTCGCTTTCGCATACCATTTGAAATGATAATTGATAAATGCTGTCTCATTCCTCACAGTTTAATGCGAAAATATTTATCAAATACGTTCGTCTAGAACTAAAAGATGAAGCTTGGAGACGTACCGTCAAATCGATGGAACGTATACATAGATCCATTGGCCGTGATTCGTCGACTAATTTATTATTTATTTATTTTATCTATACACACCCAGCAAGCCACCGCCAGGGTGTGCGGCATGGGGTGAATACACGCCAGAATAATGTTACCCCAACATGACCCTACCGCGTTCGAACAATGTTATTATTATCCCCCGACCCATGAAGGACCAACAGGGATTTTTCTCTCTTTAATGATTTGCGACAATGAAATTAACTTGCTTCAACTTTTCATTAGTCTCAATAAATGCCTAATTGAGTGAACCACGCAGATGCTGTGAACTGGGACGCATAAATATTCCCACTTATCAAATATAAAATGAACGTAATTACTGAAACCATCAAACATGAATAATTCAACGAAAGAAGCCTTATTTATAAACGGAGACCGAATGAAAACCATTTCATTCGTATGAGACAATTATCCGATTAAAAATTATTTTAAAAAAATTTGTTTAGGTTATTTTCAACATTTTAAGAACGGAAAGTAATTACAATAATGCGCACAAACAAACCGACTGGCAGTAATTCCCGAGAAATTATCTTTTCCGAAACAATTACATTCGCAATTGTCTTCAATTCTTGTCGCGTGCTGATGAAAAAGCTGAATAATCTTCTGCTCTATTACGCAGCAGCGCATACGGAATAACTCCACAGTCTTAGTGCGTGAACATTGCGGATGCCGGCCTTGAATGAACACACCACGTGTACAAGAAATACTTTCCCCGAGAGCAAAGATCATGTATTGATCACGAACAGTTGGTTAGGAATTGGGTACACCATCATATGCACACAATATTAAAAATGTCATTCGTATTATTTTCCGTTGAATATTTACGCTAAATTCTCACGGGGAAATTAATCAAAACATAGATGAAAGACTTTAAATAATAGTAGCCCTCACTTTTCGTAAATACTGTTACATTTTAGTTTTATGTGCAGCTGCTTTCCTAATACATCTTTTTCACCATTACCTCAACAGTCGTGCTACTTCAACTAAAAAATAATATCTAAAAATTCGGAAATGATTAGATATTATTCTCATTGTTAGTAGCTTTCCATTAAAATTACACTGAACATAACAAATATGGACGAGTTAACGTAAATATATCGTTTCAAACTTTATATTGAGATAACATGAAAGTTATAACCAAGCAGCACTATATTGCAGGCTTTTAAAGAAATAGTTTCCTTCCTTGAAGCTAAAACTCTCCTTACAAAGAACCTTTTTGTTTCTCTATGTCTCCAACAAGAACAAGTAGAATAAATCAACTCCGAATGCAGGTATGATACCACACGCCGCGCACTACTAGCAAGGAATCAAGCTACCTAGCTTATTTAGACCATTCTGAAAAATTTCTCCTGAAAACCACCAAACTAGAACTATAATTTTGATCCGCAACACCTAGTATGAATCACACATTGATGGCACACACTATTGACGGAATAACACACCGAGTTTACCCAATTCAGATTTACTGCTATATATTCAGGTAATTCGTGATCATTACAAGGAAGATGCTGAAAGAGATTCACCGTGAAACGTTCATCGAATACTCGCAATGAGAGAGGTATTGAAGGAAACTCATCCTTGGCCAACATTCGAGCCCTTTTGACCCCTTCGCCAGCACGCTCCGTCACAATCCCATCCTTTAAATCGATTATTCGAGAGATCATCACTATCGTACTGACTGACTTCAACTCAAAGACTCTACGGTTTGCATAAAAAACGTGAAGGAATGCAGGCTGCAATCTGATCCATGGATCGCAATGCAGCACCCTACCCTTCCTATGTTACCAACTACATATATAAACACACATATGTAGAGTTTCAAAATATATAAACACAAAGAAAGGAAACTCATATATGTAGTTTTGACGGCATGACAGTCTTCATGAGATATATATACATCTGACTTTACACATCTCCCAAGCTTGAAGCTACACATCTCCTAAGCTTAAGTCGGATATATATATATATATATAATATCTGACTTTACACATCTCCTAAGCTTGAACCCACCAAGGTCAAAAGGAGAATGGGGATGGAGGAGTTGGAGAGAGGTGAAATTCGCACAGAAAAATAAGGAATATAAGCATGGGAACGTCACGAGTTTCATAAAAATATCAGGACCTTCACCGCATAAATTCCTGTACCTAAAATCTCTCCAGAAAAATTATTTAAATGTTGCATTCAGTCAATATGCAATAACTAAGGTCCGTCCACATGGGACAGATTGTTACGGCTCGAGACCAGAAGTAGCAAAGATTATTATACACGTACGAGTACATGACCTTAATGCGGCCTCTTACCGAAGTACATATTAGGTAGATTTGTCGTCTTATTAAAACACAGACAATCATTACTGATAAGTAATAAAGAGTAAAAATCATATGTCAGTTCTCATCCCTCTTAATAGGGATACTTAGGGATTATTAGAACATGGGACGTATAGTTGAATTCTTACAATATGGGTGAACGCTATCAGGTTTGTAAAAGTAACCAGAAAAAACAAAGTAACGCTCTATCGAATTATGGTAGGAGAGATCACGATAGTAAAATTGTAGAGATTAATTGTAGAACAGAAAGATTTAAGATGCCATTTCTTCCACGAACTATAGGGGATCATAATAATATTGTTCGACCGCGGTAGTGTCATGTTCGAGTAAAATTATTCTGGTGTGCATTCACCCCCTACCACACACCCTAGCGGTGGATCGCTGGGTATACGTGAATTTTTAAAAATAAAAAAAAATAAAAAACTAGATGAAATATTACTCACTTGTAATTTAATACGCATTGTGTTAAATATAATTAAATAGTAATTTTTGTGCTGGAAAATTGGTTATAATATAGGTTTACAAAGTGTTACCGTCCTATTAAAGGCATTACGAACACCAGATTTTCTTTTCATTGAAATAACGGTACATTTTTGAACTTTGATTTGGGAGTTTAATGCAGAAATTAATATTAATATTCCCTAAATTATCATTTTAAGACCAAATAATATACGCCTATAGGGGACAAATAAAAGTAATATGTAACTTTACTACTACTTACAACTTCTACAATTCGTTACGGAATAAAATGAACACAGTGATGACAATTACGACGACTACCAATTTAAAATTTCAATCATCAATGAACGGTCGTAATTTTGTAAATTAGAATTAATTATAGTTGTTCGAGTAGTTTTACCAGACAAAGAAGCGTCCGCAGCGTAACAGCTGAGATGACTTGTTGCGCTGCCTGGAAAAGACATCCCGATATCGAAAATGCTTTCAACAGACATTCTATATGCCGTTCCACAGGTAATGTTGAAACATGAGATCCTACTTAAGTGCGAAACACAAGGACGGCGGTAAAAGTGAATTCTTTTGCTTATTGGTACTGAAACTATAACCTCCCGAAGGCGACAACCAGTCTCTACATCTTATATTGACTGCTTGTCAAGTGGGAGAAAACGTTTTCGCGTGGCAGCCATCGGCCTCCCGCGGGTAATTCAAAGTCCCCACCAAGGGAGGTGAGTGCGCGCGGAATTAACAGTCACGGACATTCGATTTCTCGGCCGACTTCTCGATGGTACGCCACCGCCTCGTCGAGAACCCGCATTCCCCAACATCCCTCACCCCATTAACCTCTCGGCCCTCGACTTCTCTCCCGCTCTCCACATTCGTCTCGCAGCTAAACCTCGCCTCCTTTCTCTCCTTCCCTCTTTTTGCACCCCCAGGCTAACTGGGGAATACCTTCCTCTCTCTCCCTTCTTCTCGTCCATATATATATATAAATGTATTTTATCTTCCGGGGCCAAAAGGCCTGCTCCGTCTTCACCTCGTCCTCGCCTACCCCCGGGCGTCCATCCTACCGCCGAGATGTTGTGACGGCTCCCTACGAAGTGAGAGCGGTGCGTGCTCCCTTGGGCTACGTTCTCTCTTTCTCTCTTTGCCTTCTCTCTGTTTCTCCGCTTCTCCTCCTCCTTTGGGGCTGTGCCTGCCTCCGTGCTTCTCTTGACTTCTTCAAAGGAGGCCGCGAGGGGCTGAGGACGGGGAGACGGAGAAAGGGGAGGATAGTTCGGAAGGGGACTGAAAAAAAACAGAACTGGGCCGTCCCTGGCTCATTTACCGTCGCCTTATCATTGGCGCCGTCAATCACTCGATCGGACCTTGTTTCTGTTTCCATACTCTCTCACTTTAACGGCTCTCCAGAGATTTGGAATTAAAATTACTTTTGCGCCCCTTCCTACGATTGGGACCTCGTCCCCCGTGCTGCCGTCGATGGGAGGGCGTTTAACGAGAACTCTTTGAAGACATGTATTTGCAATATTCGGGGGTTGCGTAAGGGCCAATAGAAAATTAGGGATGGATCAATTAAAATCTGCCAGCTGCTATTTCTGCCAGCTCATTCCAACAAGCCTCGCAAAGTAGCTCAAGAGTTGGGTGATTTGTTTACCCAGTGGTTTCATCTATCGGTTACACCAGCTCCGGTTACTAAAGTTATATTGCACTATCTATCAACAAACGGAACATCAGTTCCCAGAGGTGTGGGGCAAACCAATGACATTTGAGTTACCAGGTCGGTATAAAGATACTTGTCTCTCACAATAGGGGGATAAATTAGCGCCTATTATGCACGGCTAAAACTTTTATTTTGGGTTGTAGGCTAGACAATTATTTCCATATCATTATTGGTCGAAAGTTAATTGAAAGTTTGCAAGAATGACTGTATTTTGGGATAGGCAGGAGGAATTAATATTCCGAATGTTCCATTGCATTTGAAAAGTGTTATTCTCTCTATATTTATAGGCATGAATAATTTTAAAAAAATGCATTTATAGTTATTTGGAGAGAACCATTCGTTTTCACCCTTAACATTACTGTTTGCCTTAATAATCAAGTTCTCCCATGCTCTGAATAGAATCCATCGGTTAACAATGAGCAAACGTGTTGAATCTTCGGAATTCAAACAAGTGTTTCTGGTGATTCCATCCGATCTTCCAACGAAAACGGTTAATTGAGAAAATAATGGGATTCTGTTCCAAAACAATATGCAATCTCCCTTTATGCTTAATTCAATGGGTCTTTTCGTAAGCTCAACTTTGATAGAATGCGAAATGGAAAACTATTAATAGAAGAAGGCCGAAATATTGTGATTGACAGCGAATTCTTTATTTTATCTTTTGTATTGTCTGAGATTAAATTTTAAAGTGATGACACGACCGAGTAATGTTCAATGTAGATGTAAACGCACAAATATATTCACGAGGGGTTTTCCAATTTCGTGAATCTTCTCAAATTTTCTTCTACATAAAGATACTGAGGGTATTTTCATTGATGGGTCTTTAATAGCTCACGTGAAGAGTAGTTCTAATAGCGTCGCGCATCTTGGGAAACAAAGAAAACAACTGAAGGGTGGTACAAAAAAAACCTACCTGCAGATCATAGTGCTAGTTTTTTGTAGGGGTTGATGTGTGCCACTGATCGACAAGGAAAAGATATTACGAATGTACATCATTTTTCACTATGAGCACAGTAAGTGCCCCTAAATACTCCTTACTAACAATAATATCATATGAATGTGGTTTTTAATGAGATATTGGATTTGGGTGGCAATCGCTATTTGAAAATAATAATCGATTTCACCAACTAACAGTACCAACTATGAATGGATATTATAATTGAATAATCGGGAAGTAAAATGCTTGTCAAATAATTTTTTTCATTGGTCTAATAACCAAATTCTTTAAAACTGGCTTGGATTGTGATGCCCGCTCAAAGATTTACTAATATCTTTTTTTCTTCTAATTTTGTTTCTATAATTCGTAATTACATTCCATCATATTCCATATGAAAGGAGCACGACAAATTATTATTCTTTACAAGATTTCAAATAATCATAATTTTTCGGGAGAAAATCAAGAGGCGTGCCTTCATTTATCCCAAGACAGTACCATCAAAAGTGTGAACTGAATTTAGTCAAATAAAAATAATTCTTGTGTTAACATAAGACTTCATAATGACAATAAAAAAACAGTACTTTTCAGTGGTTATTACAAAAACATAAACATTTGAGTAATTCAATATGGGCGAAGGTTTGTCGAGCATTATGCACGGCGCATGTCCCCATTACCCAAACTCTTACTGTATGTCAGAAAAGCTTTCAACTCATGGTCCAAAATCACTGGCGATATAGACGATGTGCCCTCCTTCCGATCCTTGGTCAAATGGAAAAGGTTAGCGGGTAACTACAGAAAATTGTGGAATGTAAAAAGTAATGGCTATACTCTACATGCAATTTTGACGAGAAGTTCGAGACGATAGCGGGATACAAAAGTCTTCCATAAGTCACCGCAAAATCCTTTGTATCCCCCATCCATTTCTCCCGAGGGATTATTTTTTCCCTATTGTTACCGGAGAGAGGAATTTGGCATTACTGCAGCCTGAAAATATTATAGAGACCTAACGGGAGAGTAGCAAGAGGGAAGGCGGGCGGCTGGGGGAGAGGAGGAAGCCCTTCGATGGCAGTCTGCGGCGATGAAACGCCGTTATAGCGCAAACCTCAGCTTGCACGGCGAGTCGGCGAGTTCCTTTCATCTTCTCCCACGGTTCGCAGAGCGCTAGTCGTCTCTCTCCCTGGAGCTCAGGTCAATTTGCAGACGCCTCCGGAGACGCATATGGATATCAATCCACCAATATATTAGACGAAATCCGGATCAATCCTCTATTTATATGGTCCTATGCTATCCTCCATCTTTAACTTCCAAGTTGTCATCACAGGATCGCTACAATACTTGTGAATTGATTCTTAAAGCAACAGGTGTGACTTGAACTTTGTGCGAAGCGAAATGCGTGTACATGACAATGTCGTTGAATCGGCAATGTTGATGTAGCATTTTGCAATGTAGCAATTCATTCGCATTTCAGTGTGACGAAAGTTACCGTATATTGCTATCTAGAGTCAAATTTAAATTAACTTTCTGCCAATTTGACCAGAGTTTTACACCAGAAAAACTTCATGAATTATCATTGATGGATAAACTTAGGTTGAAAGAGACTGAACTTGGAATTCATGCTCTACATAGCAATTAACCAGAAGGCTGGATAGGTGAGGGTAGATTTCAACTGGAACTTATCTTATGAAATACCATAAAATTTTGTGTAAAAGATCAGTCCCATAACCTGTGAAATAATTCGGACATCGACGAAGTTTTAAAGACCAGAAAATTTCACATGTTGGCTCTTTAAATGAGGTCACCCAAAGGTATCACCCGTGATCCGAACGCTCTACCTACTATGTAAACACATCCTTATGTGATTCCTTACGCAAAATTAATTAACTGAGAAGCGAAATGTCTAACAACTGTGGGATCGGATAGAAACACTAAAGCAATCTCTAGGTATGATTTAGATATTATTAAACATGGTTTCAGAAGATTGTTGCGAATTTTTGCAGAAAAAATATGCATATGCGAAATGAAATCATATCGGTAGCATCGTGAAAGGATTCAAAAAACTTTCATGGGCAAACTACCTACACACGTCCATGAAATGTCCGAGCCTTACGAAATAGATAATGTAGGGGAGTTGATTTCTTTAATACTAAAAAAAACTAACTCACATTTAATTTGTACGATGAATATTCAACAACATCATCCCCCAACGCCTATAAATTTCCAATGCCCCATTGATATAAAAATATACATGACAGTAAATGTAAAAAAGGGGGAATTAAAAAGTTTTTCGACCAAGCTTTAGTGAAAAAATAAACCTTTGATGATTGCAACAAAGAGTGGGTGAATTTTTAGTTCAAGAAACATGGGGTAGTCGGCAAAGTATTTCTTATTTATACAATTCAATATGAGATTATTAGGTCGTTGATATGACAACCACGTTGTTACCCAGTGCAAAAAAATAGAGATCAATGCGACATTACGAAACAATCATACGCTTGAGTATTACCAGGTATTGTCTCCTGGAACAAATCTTGAACGTGAGCCGCGTATCAATCTCAATTTTTCGGTTCCTTCCGTTCTTCCCCCAACGGCCTACGTCCGCGACAGTGGGATTTTCGTCCACCATCGCGGCTCCTTCGGTACAACGGGCGCCTCTACCGGCCACCCATCATTCAACCCCCAGTGCTCCGTCCTCCCTTGGACATTGGCAGAATTTTCTCCGAGGGATGAGGCGGCGACGTAGGGGAAGGGTGCGGGAAGAAGAAAAAGAGAGGGAAAGGAAGGCTCGAGAGAGGGAGGGATAAAGAGGAGGAGGGAGGGAGGGTGGACCGGGCGCCCTTGAGACTCACGGCAGGAGCGAAATTCTTTCGTATTTTTTTATTTTAATTTTTTGAGTCGCAGCCTCCGCCCCGGACGTTTATGATCCGTCTTTCCTATTGGCTACTGTTTATCGCCCGTGTTTCTCATGCAAATGCAAGGGGAGACTGGGAGAAAAATGCGGCACAGTAAACAGAATTTTCTCGTTAAACCGTTCCACGATAGTTGAAGCTGCGGATTCAAAAGAGTGGAAAATATTTTACGCATGAGGCGGCAAACATTTAATTGATGACTTACACGACGGCAGGAACCAGTGTCGCTATGAGACCGATTCGGAGGAGAATACAAGGTGGAGGATGATCGTAATGGTTTCTTGATAAAACGCATTAAGACCCAGAATAGTATAATGTAATCGGTGGACATTTTTGGAAAATATCAAAAGTTTGTGTAGTTTCCAATTCCATGGAGTAAGATCGAGGAAATGGATTAGTGAAAAAAGAAAAATGAATTCATTTTAGTGTCGCAAAAGAATTTTTTATCAAGCTCTATCATTCTTTGCAGGCATAATATAAATTTATGGTCAGTATCCCAAGAATAAGCGAACGATCTGAATGATTTGGAATGGTTATATCGATTGTACAGCCAATGTAGCACCTTCAAATTCTTCTATTACGAGCACCGCTATTATTCTAATAATGGACCGAATTGGTTCACTCGATATCACTTGGTTTCTGCTCTCTAATTTCATATAACATTGAACTCATAAGCTTACTTTCTCTTCCCAAACAGCTGGAATTAGAAGTTAACCCTTATAAGCTCTTGAGTGAACTCCAGTACTTCAGAGATAACATCGTTGAAATTTAAAATTAAATTAAGATTCATTGTTCGTAATAGTCTGCATCAACTTAAAAAAAAAACCAATGCACAAGTGCGTGCCAAACGATGTCAACCCAGGGGTTAACGGTGAATCGGACGCAATTTCGTCCAATGATTTCTCCTTAAGAGAATTAAAGCTTACGCGTGCACCATCCGATGGGTAAAGGCCGCGAAGAAAGGAAATGGCTCATTCAAGAGGAATGGAGGTGGTGTAGGAACACGGGAAGGGGAGAGGATGAGTGAGAGCAGGAGATAGATACGTGCGGACGTGATCGTTCCGTACGTCCCACGGAAGGAGACAAAGTGACGACCATCGCCTTCGCTGCACTCGCTCCAGCCATTCTTCCCACTGTCGCGCGCGAGGCCAGTCGCATCGGAATGTCAGGCACGAATCACTCGTCCTTACTCTAGATATCCCCGGGGGCCCATAAGGCACGCGGAAATTTTATCTCTCTTTCCCTCCTCTTCTCCCGGAAGGCGCGCCCACAGCAATCAGGGAAAACGCGGCGAGGAGAGTCAGAGGGATCGACTGAGGTAAACTCGCGGCTTTGTTATGACATCGGAAGTGTGTGTCGAGTGCCGGAGGAGGGCATTGTGGGAGGAAGAAGTTAGAGAGAGAGAGAGAGGGAGACAGAGAAAGGGGAAAAAAAAGCGAATGCAACGCTCCATCGAGAAAGACAGATCTACCAAGTTTCTGCGAAGGTGATCAGCATTTTAAACGCGTGACGCGGAGGACGGATGGGAAGATGCCATTAGCAGTGTTACGCACAGAGCACGTAGGCAACTTGGTGCTCTGGATCTTGAATAATTTCCTTATGTCGTATGTGACCGTTGACGAATCCTAAAAATTAGTCAAAATGGTGTTTGCCCTGCTTACTCCTTTAATTGTTTCTTCATGCGAAGAGAATGGCAATTAAATATTGTAAAACGAACTTAACGCTATAGGAAAAATTTCAATACAAAGGTGTTTGGCAGACTTGTTCGCAAATAAATATCAGGATATTTTGCATGAAAGGCAACATAAAATCATGGAAAAAAGTAGTTAATATTTTATCAGGCACATGTGTAATTACACAACGGGTAAGTCTATAAAATTTGTAGACAATAAAGTAACAAAAATTAGCATTAAGACCACAAAATATAGAAAAGTGATTAGTTTCTGAATAAGTTCTTTTTATTGGGAGACAGTAATAATAAATATCAAGTGACCATGGGTGAACAGCTACTGGGAAAAGTTAAGGCTAACTGACAATCAACAATCTCTTACCCTTAGAATAGGAAATGAAGAAACATTTCAAATCGTCAGAGGTCTTTAAGTTTCAGTTATTATACTACAACTGTCACTTTGATAATTGCTTGAATTTCGTCCATACCAAGCACCTTACATAATGGTAAGTCGCCAAAACGATTAAGCATTAGGAAAAAGGGACAGTCGGGAAAATTTTACTGGTACTATTTCAAACTGCTAAACAGGGAACATCGACACGTAGAAATGCAACACGTTAGCCACCTAGATGCTTTATGTGTAGCATAAGGTGATGGTAGAGTCGTTCTGAAGTGACATGAGCGATGGAAAAGAAACTAAGCACGACATGAGAGGAGTAGTTGTCGCTTGAAGATTCCTTTTGAGACAGCGAAGTCCAAAGGCGGCGACCGTTACAGTTCTTTGGAATGTGATGCACTCAAGAAAATCACTGTTTACGCTAAAATGAATTCGCGATGGGATCTCGGAATCGTAGTAAGTGTGAGATAAATAATATCATGAGTGCAAAGAAGAGACGACGCTTTAACTTAATACTAAATCAATTTAACTCTGTATCTGTGTATGTCAAATATCTACCAATAACAATTAATTTACATAACAGACAATTACTTATTAATTATTTATTAGCATTAATCACTCTAGATATTAAGGCTGATGAGTCCACTTAGAACCGTTAAAAAAATTAAGCAAATATTTCAAAGGAAAGTCCAATTCAACCTTACCCGGGGATGGCGTTATCTAAGTCCAGGGCTAACAGCGAACCAGAATCTATATTTCATCCTATTCCATGGTTGTGTAAATACGACCACACTGCAAATAATTCCAATTTTTATGCTACGCATCAATTTAGAAATCTGTCCTAAAATACACTGGAAAATTATAGTATATGGATAGTAGATAATTGCCCCTGTTCATAGTACTAACACTTCTCACCACAGCGAAACTTGACTCCGGGTAATATTGACCTATATTTGACTCCATCTCGAAAGCAACGCGGCATTTTTTGCGCGACTCACTTTTCTCATTCTCTGAATTCCCTTCCATGTTGCTTCAACAATTCTCATGAAAAATTAACCCCCATTCCCTCTCGTCAAATCGGCACATTGCCTTCACTAAAACTGCCGACCAAGACTTCAACTCGTCTAGTATTTTACTCTTTCCGTGTACGTACGGGTTTCCTCTGAAAACAGGTAGAATAAAGTGGGCTAAGTCTATGATTTTGTAAAAAATTTGGTCTGCGTATAATCACCTATCTGGAGTTTTCAATCAATTCGAAGCAGTGCAGAAGAAGCAGACTGGTCCTTCTAAGGACGGCGCTACTGGGCCGTCGTACTCGCGGTGCGCTCGACCAGTTTATTATTCAGTAAATGCTCTGGTGGCTAAAAACGGGGACATTGGGGAAAACTGTCACGTCCGAAGGAAGACACGCGCACTCTAGCTCCGGCTACTGGTTGAAGAGTTCTGCCAAGGATATTTGACATTAGGAGACCTAAAAAGGGGAATTATGCGCACCGATGATTTCAACGAGTGAGCAATACCAAATTGGCAAAGTTTATAATTTCTCAAACCTATTGCTACATATTTTCCTAAATACACCTATAGATGGTTTTCATATTCTATTCCGCAGATTAAACATAAGTAAGAATATATATCTTTCTGCCGAGGACAGATAACTATAATATATGAAAACGTAATTGGTTATTGTCGTAAATGCAACGTATTTACGTGGGAATTATATATAGATTGTGCATTTGAGTTAAATCATGGTAATAAAGCTAAAGGCCATTAATTAATGAGAAAAAGGGTAAATACAGGTACGGCTATTTCGTGCAAAACAAGTCACAGAAGAAAAATAACGGAGTTGCGACTGTGAAAATATGCAATTTGCTCAAAGAATTCAAATAATTACACATGCATATATATATATATATATATATATATATATATATATATATAAGTATCAGTATTACTAGTATATAAGAAGCAAGTTTGACTAAAAGAGCTAATATTTATAATGGCAACTCTTGTAAAAACAATTTTTACTTAAATAGGTATAAGTACTGTAATACGCCGTAAGAATGAGACTTATTATATGTAATAGTCGAGAGCTACAACATTTTTCAAGTGGTAAAGATCAAAAGAAATAATGCGTCATAGGAGATCACTACAACTTTCACTTTGCATCCGGATTTCCTCCATTAATTCTTGAATGTCACTTGACCTCGGTTTTCCGTTATAAAACGACAATCGGCAATAACATTTACCAAGGACAGAAAATTAAGGTTCAAAGCCGCACTCACCTCATTTCATGGATAGAGTTGCTTTTCTCCCATAAAACTTTATCAAAGAATATTTCATATTTATCGTTCCATTTAATACGGTTTTAAGAGTTCGTAATTCACAATCCTTTGCAGAGGAACTTCGTATTTGAACAACCCTGCACTAGTAATAGATTCATCAAATAATGCATGTTCCACATCTACATCTATAGATAATTGGGGATTATGTTAGAAATAAAATGTAGAACTTCACTGTGAACGATGTCCCATTCCAAAGGAACATATCACTTATGGCGTTCAGGGACAACATTTCAGCCCCTCTAATCCCCAACGGCGCCGAGACAACACCCATTATCCACTGGCTCTCCCCAATTAAATTGAATAATTTATAAGCGCGAGGTTGGTATCATCGGAACATCAGTGTTACCAACTGTGTCCACTTGATTTCCTGGGAAAAGGTGGTTGCCAGGGGAAAATGGAGGGACAATGCTGTGACGACCATCTTCGACCGCAGCACCAGAGGTCGCTCGGCCATAAAAGTGACTCGGAAATTACATGGTCCAGCCAGTCATCTGGGTCTGACGACAGATAGGTGTCGTCTTGCAGGCGAAGGGGAATACGGGTAATTGTTAAGGAGGAGCAAGAGTAATTACTCTCTTGAGAACTGGAAGCCGCCATAATAGAGACAAAAACAATCACTAAATCCTCTCAGTTTCACATGTGGAATCGTTAGGTGCGACAGGATAAAGCTTGGTAGCACTACTTAAAATCCTTTTTCTATCTGATGCCAAGTGAGGAGTCTGACAAAAAGCACTATGGTATTTGGCTTTTTTGAGATATTCGGAAAAATGGCCATTCATATGTCTATACACCAATGCTACGAGGCATGTGCGTTGCTTCCTTAATTTAAGAATATTATTAGACACGTGATGAGAAACGGTAGTAGATAGCTATTCGCTTAGAATGGAGAAGCAGACACTTATTCACAGGGTTAATTTATTTGTATACTAATTTAGATTTTGTAAAACATTAACGACCGCATAACGCTCATTTTGAAGGGATGCTACAATGGAGATATCATTTCGCAACAGTTAATTCAAATTGAAAAAATTGAAATAATTACGTTCTCCCAGGTGGCGCAAGAATATTTTGCACCATATTAATGGCCACTGTTTTTGGGTCATCGTGTAGAAGACTGAAGTGGAAAAAAATTAAACTTCTACCAAATTTAGCACATAGTTACAGTGCCTATGAATAGACACATTTTATTCCGTTGTTTCATGATCTGTTCATTCCCTTATTACACCTCATGACATCGTTTGCAGGAGTGGACCAACTAAGAAATAGTTTATCCATGGGAATGAACGTCCAAATAATATTCACTAGATTCCATACATCCTTCCCTTGGAGACATGAAACATTTCAAGTACTATTTATAACAAAATTATTAACATAAATTTGCATTTTAATACATTTATAAGACGATTATTTAGTCGTGAGTGGAGTTCATAATTGTCTTTATCGACAAAATGTTCACAAATTAAAAAAAATGAAACGGCGGTTTCCAAATAAAGTTAATTTTGATTTTTAAAAAATAGTATCAAATGAAACTTACACTTTTTTCTCTAGTTTAAAAAAAATATCGCTCAGTAATCATTCACGACTTCGAGAGTAACCAAAGGCACGTACATGTACATAATGACACAAAAATGTTACTGAAAAGAAAATATTTTGTATTCAACTCAACACTTATTCCACTGACCACATATGATATTGACAAGTAATCATATAATTGAAAAGAACCATTAGCTGCATATTTTCTGCGTACCGAGGTTTACCTGGATACAACAACGTTTAAAAAAATGTTTAATCCTTTATGTATCGCAAAACAAGAATCATTTCAGCAATTTCTACCGCATCCGAAGGAAACATTTTTCTTAATTCTGCGCTTTAAGAAGTTCATCCAATTTCCAATTGACAATGAAATGGGGCGCTTTCAGGAATCTTGTTATGTCTATGTGATAAACGTTTAATCCTTGTGACCTCTTCTAACTGTTTTTTATTGCTTGAAAAAGCACTGTATTTTACGTATAAATATATAAAAAATATAAACAAAATGAAGTAATAAATTAAATAAAATGTATAGTAAATCATTTTCACTGAAAAGGGATTATACTTTTTTAGTTATTTAACGTTAAAAAATCATTCAAAAAGACTACGACGAGGTCTTTGAAGGCTACTTACTAAAAGTTACTGAAATTGAAGAAAGGGTTTGAATTCCGTTTTTCAATTTTCCGTTTAACACTGTTCAATGAATCTACCGAGAATTCATATTCGCACGCAAAGATTAATTTCATTCTGACACTGTTGATATGGAATCGAGTAACTTTGCGGTTTTATGATATATCTCTGCTGTGATGAGCATACCGCAATCCGAAACAGAAGCGCTGGTCATTGAACCAAGAAAACCGCAGCTGACGTAGAAGACGTATAGATCTGTACCTGCTATACGCACGAATGTAACACCAATATATATATATATATATATATATATATATATATATATATATATATATATATATATAACCCCTCCAGACTACACAGGTCAATCTAAGCATACATAAAATTCGATAAAGATGAGTTAAATTGAGAAAGATTTTCACAAGTGATCTGCAACGTGTTCCAAAAAATGGTTCATTCGTTCATCATATATAAAATGGGCCTAAATCATATATAAAACAGCAATAAAAAAACAAAACTAAAAGTATTATGTTACTAAATATATATGCTTGTGTTGTGTCTAACCCTAACGCTGAAATGCATACCTAAGCGCCAAAGAAATATATAAGTAAAGGCACTTTACTAAGTGTAGTGTGGAATGAAACACTTTACTAAGTGTTTCATTCCACGGTAACATAAGCAGTATATATTCATACACACTTTGATGAAACGCTTTCAATTGATACAATAAAATAAAAATATAAAAATAAAGTAAATCCCACATTTTAGAATTCAAAATGATTTTCACTGAGGGACAACATATTGGGCCGGAAAAGCATACATAATGGTAGTTCCTTCCTAAATTTGAATATCAAGCCAGAAGACCATTTGAACCTGACGGGTAAAATCTAGCGCTTCTAATGCCTGTAAACAAAAGTTGCTGAATGACTCAAGTGATTTCTTCGAGATTTTATGTAGGACGGCTCTAACGTGAGTATGAATACATTTCGTGAGATTCATGAACTATAAAACACGTCACGAGTCGCAGTTAATTTAGTTGTGGCAGTATCTCGTGCTGCGAGCTTGGAGATAGGTCGAGAATTTTGGGGAAAGGTGGCTTAGAGATGGAAGGGATTAGATAAGGACAACTGACAAAGTGGCGCCCAACGGCTCCTACGCATTGGGAAGAAGGAGGTTACCGGAGTCGGAGGAAAGGAAACGAGGATGGCGACACCTAAGAGTGTCAATGACATAAGGTCATTTACATTGGAAGCCTTGAAATTTGGAAATTCATTTGCGCAAAAGGGAATATGGCCAATCGCACATTTCCGGAGGGCACATAATTAGTATCGGGCCGTCCTGATGAGCTAACACCTTTCCGTTGTATTTTCATTGCCGGAGTTATTCCTAGTTCGAGAAGGAAGCATTAAGCATAGTAAGCATTCTAATGGGGCATTGACATTATAGAAGAATTCTTATTTTTCGAGAGAATCCTCGAAAGAGACTTATTTAGAAGAGTTCCTATTTTTCAATCTTAGGCACTCTGGAATGTTTGCCTTGAAAACTTTTATGCACGTCTTACATACCCTCCACTAGCGAAAATCACTACAAATATTACTAATTTCATAATAAATGTACTGGCTCAGAAATGCTTTTTGGTTTCATAATTATACTTCTATTATTATTACTTTAGCAAAAGATAGCTTCAAAAATTACAAAATATAATATGTACATAACCAGGAAGAGTATATGTGAAACTAATGGGATTACATTTAATATTTTATGAAATACGATAAGTTAATTTTCAATTCCACCTGGAATAATGAAAACTTGACATTTATATTTCACTCTAATATAATTTACTTAATTTTTTAAATAATTCGCACAGGAATCATGAAATATATCCCATTCATCTTTATATTTTAAAGATATTACCTACTATTACTATGACCTCAAAACTAAGTGCTCTAAGGACAGAAAAGGGCGAAAGAAGTGTCTAGCAAAATAATTATGGCGCCATATTTAAACTTACACATATGGTTATCAGAGAGAAGAATCTGTATTATTTCTTGATCAAGCAAACCTAAACTGAAGTAAATACACATACTTATATATTGAAATGTATTCTTTCTTTTTTTTTAATCCAATAACATAAGCGGTGACTCAGGCCTTGTATCCTCTTAGTATTTAACTGATCGTATCGAATTGAATTCTACATAGCTACCACTTTTCAATGAGGTAATGTTTACAATACACGCCATAAAATATCAACAAATGGATTCCTTTTCATATACAATTCCACAAAATATATCTTCATTATTTTCTGGTATTTTAATATCTTTGACTAAATAATAACTATCTCAATTATAGTTAAAACTTATATTAAAATACGTGAAAGGAATGAAGACAAAAATGAATTCACATGCTAGCATATACATGTTTTATTGAAGCTTGGCTCTAAAATTATACCTGTAATGTATCTAGATTGACCTATGGAGTGTTTTCTTTCCTAAACCAGCAATCTGCTGTCAGTCGTCATCCACAAATATACCCATTAATGCGTTAACAAAAGACCGCTCACAAGGAATAGTGTAGATTGAATTGTACTAATCACATAACTATTAAGAACTAATGGTAACTAAAAAATGTGTGAAACAGGTGCATGAAAAAACAACGGACAACCCGCAAGGCACCAAGTCCACAATTCATAAGGACCGAAGCGGGTTTAGTAATATTTACTTGCATTTAATGTCAAAGAAAATAAAATAGTAATTTAAATTGCCAATTCGCGTAAACACAACAAAACAGTGCACATTTTCCAGACTTAGGAATGAGAAGACAACCTGAAACCATCATTCGTGCACATTCTTCGACCAGCTAGGAGCCAAACAGACAGACTCACAACAGGTGGTCAGGTGAGACGACGAAACTTACGAAGCAGGCGAAAAACTCCCGACCTCCCTTTCCCATCTCGCCAGGGGTCCTACGAAGAACCGGCCGATAGGACATCCAAATTGGACACAGAATGCGAGACATGAACCTTTTACGTCGAAGACACGTACCTCGTCCACATCTTCCTCATCCCCGTCTCCCATGAGAACGAAATCGACTTCGTTGTTATTGTCGTGGCCGTCGGTGGCCCCGGAGTCGTCGTGCGGACCTCCTCCCACTCCCACCATTGATCCGGAGTCCATCTCCTCCAACTCGTCGTCCACCAGGTCGTCATCGTCTTCGACCGCCTCCATCTTCCTCGGGAGCAAACCATCCACGTCGGACATCAACTTCCTCTTGTGTCCGTTGCCCAAGGAGGACAAGGAGTCGCCGGGGGCCACGGACGAGGAGGCGAGCGAGGAGACGCTCGAGGCTGACGAGGAGGCGGGGCTGTCTGCACGGACGCCCCGTCCGCCCCCGCCGCCGTCACCTCGCGACGGACTCACGTGGGTCATGCCGGAGGGAAAGAGCGCTTTGCCGCCGCGACTCCTTCTGCGACCGCCCCCTCCTCCTCCTCCACGCCTCCGCGCGGCCTCGTGCATCCAAGCGGAGGACCACAGCCCTAGGCGGTGCACGGAAGGATCCAGCGGAGGACGCCGCGAGGGAAGGCGGGTGACGCGGCCGAGACCGGAGGTGCCGGCGCCGGCGAGTTTCGCGATCCGTCACCGCGCAACGTCGGAAACAAAACACAGGCGATTATCCCTCACGATGAGGGGGGGGCGCGAGGTGGTGGTGATGGGGGAGGGGGGGCGAATTCACCCTCAATGGACGGCGCGTGGGTCACTCACGGACGCTTCTCGTTTTGAGGTAGTTCGGGTCATTTCCGGTGGGATGTTCTCGCCGAACGGCCCTCTCTTAGAGCGATCAGGGGTGGTAAGGGAGCGCACTGATTCGTGGAAAACGTCGGGTGCTTCGAATGTGGCGGCGAAAATCCGGGGAATCCACGCGGGAGACGTGAACGCGCGAACGGGCGGGCGAAGATACAACACAGCTGATGGGTGCCCTCGGGCTGTGACACGAGGAAAGCTCAGTTCACAATGAAGGGAAAGAGAAGCGAGTAGGAGGGCGGGAGGGCGGTGGGGAGCGGAGCGGAGAAAGGAGGGGGTGAAGAGGGAGGGCAGAAGAGAGAGAGAGAGAGGTGGGCGGTGAAAGGAGGATGAGGTCGAGGGGGAAGGAGAAGACTCCTCGCGGTGGAGGCGATCAGTTGGAGCACTCAGCCTCCACAGGCGGCGTCAAATCGAGTCTCACTCGTATAACCGTCACGTGACCCTTGAGCGTGCTCGCGCACGGACCGACACACACACAAACACAAACAAAAACACATGCACCCTTTTCTAGCGAAAATCAACAGGTGTGGACGGAGAGTCCAATTAGAAAGAAGTGCAACGAGACTGGTTGAAACGGTGACTACAATGGGATATTCTCGGGAGAAAGTGTTTTCGGAGCTGGTCCACTAATGTATATCGGATCCCCTCCGACGTCGGGTGCGCCGCGAAAGCGTTCCTCACAACGGTCGGATAATCGTACTAGCCTTCATGGTTGGTGCTAGAGGTTTCACCTCGCATCCCCACTGTCTTCACCATAACCCCAGTGTTTACGTCTCAGGCCTCGCGGGCACGCGCAAAACACACCGAAAGGCGACTGTTCGCCCTGCCTCGCGGCTCGTGTTTGAAGGCGGGCGCGAGGAGGAAAGTTCTCCCTCGTATCTTTCACCCTGAGCGGCGGCGGTCTACGGCGGGGTCCCTGGGGCCCACCGGCCGACTTGTGTATGGAAGCGAACAAAAAGAGCGAAGGGAGCACAAAAAGGATCAGAAGAGGAAGAGAGGGAGAGAAGGAGAGGAAGAGGAGGAGCTGCTTCAAGAAGGCGATCGAGCTAGTAGTGCTTCAGGGCTCGAGTGAGTGGGAGAGAGAGAGAGAGATGTGGAGGGGCAGTTGGTAGGCATGGAGGCGAAGGGGGAGAGACGCATGCTGCGTGCCCATCCCCACCTCAAGGTGGAGATACATCCCAGTCTCATCCCCCTCCCGAGCTCTCTTGACTACACTAAAAGGCCCACTCCACTCACACCCTCCCAACGTCGACCCACACGCCTCCCGCTCTCCTCCGCTACCCCCAACCGCCCTCCCGGCCATCCCCAGTCCACCGCCGCATGGTCAGAAACCTATAACCCCACCCACCTTCTCTCTTCATCTCCCCAACCCACCCCTACCACCTCCGCCCGCCATCCTTTCCTCCATTCCACGGTAGTTCTACCCCTTCCCCCGCGCCGTCGCTCCCACCTCCCCAAATCGCCTCCTCCCCTCCCATTCCGATCCCTCCATTACCTGTTCCTCCGCCTCTACGTCGTCAGTGGTCTCGCTGTGCGGAGAAGGGGGAGCGCGGGCTGAGAGGAGGGAGGAGGAGGAGGAGGAAGTGGAGGGTAGAGGAGGAAGAATGATGGAAGGAGATAGTGTGGACTCTGGTGTGTGTCTGTCTCCCTCTTTCCCTTCTCTCTCTCTCTCTCCCTCCTTCTCTCTCTCCATCATGTAGAGGAGGAGGTATAAGAGGATAGTGTGAGTGAGTCTGGAATGGGCGAGGATGACCGGGGAATTTCGTGAAGAGTGGGGGGGAGGGTGGTTTGAGGTTGCGGCCAAAGGAGAACGTTGAGGAGCGGAGGGCAACATTAACCTGAGAGCGAAGGGGGCGTGTGTCTCGAAGGGGGTGGAGGGCAGAAGGACGGGTGAAAGAAAAGAGGGAGGGAGGAGGGTAAGACGGAAAGGGCGGCTAGCGGCGTGTCTGTGGGACCTTCGGATGGTGGTGATAAAAGGGCGACTTTTCCACCTTTCCCCCTTCCCAGTCCCGGCGGGACGGAGGCAATGCGCCGGCCAGCGTCCCTGCCCCCGCCGCTGGCGACGGAATCGCTCGCTCCCTTTCATCCCACCCACGGAAGGAGAATCCTTCGACCCGCAGAACGTCGCGTGTGTATGTATAAAGAGGTGTTACGAGGAACGGAGGGAAGGGGTTCGAGATGGACTGGAAGACTTCGCTTACCCGGAGTACTCGACTACCACATTGGCGCGGGATTGGTTTGAGAGGCCTGGGAGAAAGGGGACAGCGGGAAGCAACAGGTCTTCTCCACTCCTTCCGAGGAAATATATACATATATATACATATATAATATATATATATATATTTATAGATATATACCTTCTATCAATTCCTTCAATTCCACGACCCATGTTTTATTCCCCTTTCTACCTGGAAAACGATTCTCATTTGTTCTTTCTTCAATTTCAACACTTTGATATTTCCTCATTTTCACATTTACCCATTAGATCTCCTCTTTTCTTCTACACGCAGCGTAAAGGGCAATAACAGCTGCCAAAAAGAGAGCCCGATTATATTCTTTTCAGCACGTTTTGCGGAAAAAATGTAAATTCCGTTCAGTGAGGAACAAATCATATTCTGACCAAATATGTTTCTTACGCTCGATCTGATAATTATTTCATTTCCCAATTCCATTCAGTATTCGCCTGCTCTTTTCTCGTTCTTCCTTCACACACTCCTCGTTCAGGCTCCACAGCTCGTTCGATCCTCTCTCTTAAACCTCAGACCAATACCTTAGCAGAAGAGAGGTTGGAAGACAGGAAAAATTCTTAAATACCTCTCACCTTCTCACGCAAGACATTAAGAAGAAGCGGGACGGATTTTTGAGGGTGGTAGCGATATGTGGCAAAGGAGAAGAGAGAGAGGAGAGGATACTTGTGAGCGATGGATTGGGAGTGGTGGAATCCGGAGAGAGGGAGAAAGAGAGAGAGAGACACGAATCGAAGAGAGGAAATGACGGAGAGAGAGAGAGAGAGAGAGAGAGGGACAACCTTGAAATCTCCCGCGTGCTTCCATCCATTTCCATTCTTTATTCCTTTCTCTGTCCTCACCACATTTCTCTCCCTCCTCTTTGGCCCTTTCTTTCTTCGATTAGCTTTCACCATCTTCCCCTCTTGGACCCCTCCTTTCCTAACCTGTGACCTTTAACCGTTTTTGAGACTAATTTTAAAAATTTTATTCCAGACTTTCCTCGTCCTTATTATATTCGTTGATTTAGCCCTGACGCCGTGTCCGGTATAATGTGGGACGCAGTGGTCTCAATTTCATCCGAGAAATGTTGCTTTTTCTCCTGTGTTTTTATTTCCCCCGTTCGTTTTGCAACGCCTTTCACTCCATGCATCTTGCTAAACATTCCTTTTCTCATTCTTTTCGTCTGCAACATTTTTACATGTTTTTTCATATCACACTTCTTTTTTTCTTTTTTTTAATTTTGGCCGGGCAAGTGATTATTTTTCGGAGGAACCGGTAATATCTGTTTCCCCCTGAAACAACGGGCTTCGAGCTCATCTCCCATTGAGGATAACTCTTCCCAAACTTCTCCAACGAAATACCAAATGGGCGGTTTGAGGACATTCTAATTCCATTGCTTCATTACAAAAGCCGGGACGACAGTTCCAGTAGAATAACGAGTCAGGTTGGGTGAATGCCGGCAGCAGGCGTCATTCTGGGAATTTGTTCTCATATGATCTCTTACACTCCTATTTATGCTAATGGAGTTCTCCTGTTGACACAGTTATATGAATGTCCACATTCGATATGCTCTGGTAGTCGTATATATAACGTAATTATGCCAACTAATTGTTTTTCCTCAATCAAGTTCAGATGTTTCCTTTTTTATTTACACCATTATCGTTTCCATCATGAAAATTAACATAAATAATTGTTTTCACACTTTGATACCCATAATTATATCAATTAAATCCATCAAACATGACAAAATCCTCTCGGTCACCTTTCCTCTTCATTAATTGTTTTGAATGACACGCATTCATTGTTTCTTATTTCATTCATTAACAGCACTCAGTTGATTTCGAATGGCATGTGAAATTCGAATTTTCACGCTCTTCAGCAAGATTCGTCCCATTTTTTTCAATAAAGTAATTCAATGAGCAAATCATGAATGTTTGCTCATTATTCTTTAACGTTAGAAAATTCTAAAAACTGAGTTTAACTTTTGTCATCCTATTACACGAATCGGAAGCAATAGTATAGCTTTTTAAGATACAATGCACGTTAAGTTACTTCACTGGCATTGTGCTATGAATATTGAAAAGACTTTTGAGAATTGATTTTGAGATATCATCCGACAATATTACGCATATGGATTGTATTTATTAGCTTAATCAATGTGAACTTCACCTCCACGACTACGGAGAAAGATGCAACATTTTCGTGACATCATTTCCGCATTCCTACTGGAGATAGACCAAACACCTGCAATTGTAAATCAATTCAATTTAAATAACTAAATTGTGAAATTTAAATTATTTGATAAAGCCAGGAGCTACGGTA
This sequence comes from Hetaerina titia, assembly GCA_037158775.1. Lineage (NCBI taxonomy): Eukaryota > Metazoa > Arthropoda > Insecta > Odonata > Calopterygidae > Hetaerina > Hetaerina titia. Next base: position 60,732,144 of record CM073772.1, on the reverse strand, counting down.
AAGTAGAAGGCACACAACCCAAAACTGAATCAAGAATACTTCATGAAGTTATACTCTTCGACAATACCTAAAACTGTGCACCCCTCCTATGCCTCTTGCTTACACTACCAAGTTTGAATTTGAATGAAAATTGGTCTAGAATTTACCACGAAAGAACAAACATAAAATGCAGCGTTCCAAATGGGATCAGCGCTATGAGCGTGTCTCCCTCGGCGGTACCAATGACTTGGTCTGAGTACTACGGGAAAAAAGAAGCGAATTTCTCTAACGTGCAAAAAGTGACCTTACAAGATTAAATCGATGACCCAAAGGGGGTTTCTAATGAAGCATAAAGAGTTAAACTCACACGCTTTCAAACACTCCGTAAAAGAAACGCTCACGACCGGCAAGTGGCCAAGTGAGTTCATTACTAAAGTAATTACTTTGCAGAGACTTGTTCTTCCCTCTTTCAAAGTTGTTTTGTTTACTCTTATATTGAAAAGGAGATGAAAATTTATGTGTCGTCTTTTTCTTGTCCATTTTCGTTTGATCTTACATTTTTTTCATCTCGTGTTAACCGGAACCTCGCTTAGTGACAATAAACCTGATTTAAATTGCACCTAACGCAATTCAATAATGTCTATTTAATAGCTCTACAACATTTTAAATGCTTTTTCAATCGGCAAGCTAACCGAGTAACAAAGCTCTCCCATTCATAAACTAAAGCCTCATATTTATAGTCTACACAATAATATTATAAGTTTCAAGAAACTGCGGGAGATGCCACAACAGTAACTTTTAACGGAGTCATCCGCTATGTGTGCATTATAATGCAACAATTTCAGAGAGTAAAAATCCCGGTCAAGGCGAATGATTTTTACTCTCTGAAATTGTTGCATTATAATATTATAAGTGATTACATTTTGATATAATGGTTGTGATTAAACTCATATTTAGGGGCCTCGTTCGGTTTATATGTTCTCCGAATTCAAGAAGGGATTATTCCATAATTAATTGGAAAAATACGGTAGTTAGACTACCAGGGAAACCTTTTGTGAAAGAAATTTAATTCAACGAAGACATTATGAAAAAAAGTATATTCTCGAGAGGAATCTTTTTAGGTAATTCTTACGATATAATGACTAAAACAAATCACAGCCTAAACTATAATACATAAAACAAATCTTTAAATAATACTCTTATTGGATAATAAGGAGTACAAATAATGTATTCACTTTTTGGCTTATAGCGGAAAATATTTGCACAATGACAATTATTGCTTACTGTAGAGAATATGTAGCTCGCCACGGATGCTTTATAAAAGTAGTAAGATGCTGTTTGAGTTTGGGAAATGTAACCTAAACATGATCACTATGTTCCACGGGGTCCAAGACCCTGGGTTGAGTTCGCTAGATACCTTAACTCTACCTGGTGGAAAAAAATTATCGATAAATCCTCAGCGCCAGATCCTCCATCAGGAACGTTCACACTTGTCCAACGGACGGAGAGACAAACATCACCAATAACCATTGCGTGGGAGGACCAAGTTTTGAAGAACCTCCAAGTGCGAGAACGGTGCGGAGATGACCAAAGGGCTGCAGACAGCGTGGGTAGGGGAGAGACGAGTCTGGGAGGTTCTCCGAGGGGACCACGACGAGTGGGAGGGGCGAGTGGGGGGGAAGGGGAGAGCGAGGAGCGGGAGAAAGACGGCCACAGGGCTGCGCCGGGCGGGAGGGCTCCTCAACTGGTGGGAGGGGGGAGGGACGCGGGGCAGGAGTGTGGACTGTGGCAAAACGACATAAAGGCGAGGGCGGTCGAGGGGGGGAAGTGTGCGGTGGGGGAGGAGAGAGCGGGAGGATCGGCACCGAAGGAGGGTAGGGTCAGGCGAGCGGTAAGAGTCGAAAGAGATTCGAATGAGCCCCTCCCCTCCACACCACTCCCACCCGTACCTCTCCCCCTTGCTCGCTCGCGCGCCCCTCCCCCGCATACCGCTTCTATAAGATTTCAGGTCGTTCACTCCTTCCCCGTTTCCCAGCACTCACACACGCATTCACCTTAGCTGGATGCTGGAGCTGCGAGAGCAGATGGCCCCCACTGCCTCGCCACCACCTTCCTCTCACTCCTGACTCCCTCTCCATCCTCTATCTCTTTCTCTTCATTCTTCCATCCAGAGGCGCGGGGAGGGCGGGACGCATACGACGATTCAGTGAGTTCCTTCTCTTCAGTGTCCCTTTCAGCTTCTTCCGGGTTGATTCCCACGGCCGGGACCGCGTCCCGAGGCTGTCGGGCATGTGCGGCCCGGGCGCAGTTCTCTTTGGACTTTTTTTTTGTTTTTCGGAACCTCATGCCGAGAGGGTGCCGTTTTCGAGGAAAATTAATTAAGCGCCTTGCGCGGGCAACGTGAAATTTCCCTCCGCGTCACTTCGAGAAGGTTCTGCCGCGAGAGAAAGACCACGGGCGATACGACGCTCATGAATTCAAGAGTCGGTGGGCCATTAAGTGGTCACAAATATTACGCGTATGAGAGAGAGAGAGGAAAATCAAATATGTGGCGGTGAAACAAAGACGTTCTCCCATTTGCGAGGCACCTTTTTTAAATTTACATATTAAAGTGTACTTAAAGAAGCGGATTGAAAATAGAGGAAATTTTACATTTATCTAAATTCAAGATCTTTTAAAATATATTTTTACCTATTTTTTGAGAAAGCTGAGGAAGGTTTCATAATTGTTCAACAATTAAAAAAAAATATATGATTAGGAATTTACCTCTGAAATATGTTCCACTATAGCATGCGAATATTAATTTATTCCAATTATCACTACTTTGGCATGGACTTCAAACAGAAAGATGTCGTGACGTCTAAATTCCTCTCTGCATTCTGGTATATGCGACCGCGATTCCCCTAATTAGGTATTACCTCCATTGCGATTGGGATTATTTTCTTATAGTGATATGCATTACACGTAAAATCCTTCGGAATAGATTGTGAATGTCTCTTGGTATATGTAGCATTCGTCTACTTTAATGGAATACAGTCTTTTTTCCTTGGGTGATTTACGAAGAATTTCATCAAAGCATTTGTACCCAGTTTAAAGTTATTTGAATTGATACCTCCGCGGAAAGAAAATTATGAAACTAGTAGTGAAACTAGAAATGAAACTAAAAATTATTAGAAAAAATTAAACTCCTAATAGAATATTCAAAAGTAATAATGTGCCTTTTCAAGTTTCATTTGCAGTATTAGTTGTAATTTGCCATTAGGGGTTTCAATACTCAGGAAAACTCATAAGCTAACCAATTTGAACCATTAAGTGACGGCAGAACTATCTTTCCGGGCCAAGAATATCCAAATGACCGAGTAGGAAAAATAAGAAAAGGGAGTGAAAGCCAGATTGTTTTCCGGGTTTTACTTTCTTTGGATTATTATTACGCACCCTCTGTGGCGTATGAACGCAAGTTAAGAAAGTGTAATTACTCAAAAATCCGATGTTTTTCTCGGGTTAGATTCAAGGTAGAGGTGAACCTCTATTTTTCCTACAAATGCTCATGCTTTTCATTTGAGTTCGTGTCATTAAACGTTTCCATTTTTATATGATTATAGAGCATTAAATCATATATCGCCCAATTAATTCTTCATATGTCATTCAAATTTTTAATATTGACTTCATACACCGTCAGTTTCTCATGGTTCCCTGTTTTCTTATGAAAAAGAAGTGTGCCCATACCAATGCTATTTCTTGGGTATCAGCGTATGATACTGGTGCAGAGACATCGAGTCACCCTAGCTGAAATCATACGCAAAATAATTTTATATTTCAATGTGACACTAATTAAGAAAATGCTGGAGGTGTCAAAGAAGATCGAGGAAGCTGTTTTCCTGGTTGAGTTCAAAAATGTATAACAAATTAATTCTACAGCTATATCCGTTCATATGATATTCGCTGAAAGCTACTCATCGTGAAGCAGGGCACAGTCCTATGTATACTATGTAAGTTGGTGTATAGTGCTGATAATAAGCATGTCAGATTTCAATTGTGTCATTAGATATTAGTTGTAGGGGTCCCACACGTTGGCTTCCATGTCATCGTAGCTTGTGCCAGGGAAGAATTGTTATGTGCCTACGTAAATCGCTTATATTTTTTCATCCAGACGGTCTGGGTTGTCCAGAGTGTGCGTGAAACCAAAGTGATGCCTTCAGTTTCAAAAATAAAATAAGTACCCAGCAAACATTTAGAAGTCTTTCTTCTCGATTTGGAGAAATTACTATCCTAGTTTTTCTGATAACCCTTTCACATTTTTTCGTGTTATTTTCAACAAAGCAAGCCTATCTTCTTTAAATTTTTAATGCAATTTTGCAATCAACACTTTATTCTATGGACTTTATTACTTTTCATGCATTTTAAATTATCGAAAGTACAAAATTATGCTTCTCAGTTTACTTGCCATTGGAATTACTTTCAGTTCATAATACGAATCCCAGTTTCTTCTAGGCAAGCGCAAATGTTCTTTTAATACATGCGGCCATGATAGCACGTAGGTTATAGGCTAGAGTGGAACCGTATACGTACTACAAATGCACACTAGAAAATATACCGCAGACAAACGAATACTCAGCAATAGATTAGTAGAGTAAAAGTGTTGAAGAAATCTGTTTGGAAAATACAGTTGGAAATCCTATGAAGAACGTCAATTTATGAATTTATTCGCGTATTTCGTTATCGGCAGATTATTCCGTTACCAGGTTTTGAATTTCCCATCTTTCCTCCGTACCATCACCTCAAAACAAATGCACTTTCTTGAACGAACAGGGAAGTCAGAAAGACAGAAATCTAGATGTACTTGACTAAATATCTGGCGCTGAAAGCGGCGAAATAAATGAAAGGAGAAAAATGATGTGTAAATCAATAAAATGCAGGTTATTCTTCGCTTTGGATATAACGCACGGATAAAAAATAAGGAATTGATAAGGCCAGCATCACAAGGGAAAGAACTAACTGTTTATTCCATCATCCTTTTAGAGTACATAATTTTCATCCTATAATGGGATCCTTCCTTCGTCAAGTGAAAATGTAGTTCTTTGTGGATCTAATTGGAAACCCTGGAGAGGAGACATCAGCCCCTTGAGAAGGAGAGCGGTGGGTCCAGGTGAGATTGTTGAGTGTGGATCGGTGTGTGGTGGGTGGGGGCGAGAGGGGTGAGGGAGGTGGCCATGGATGTTGAGAAGTTAGAGGGTGGAAAGAATTGCCGCCATAAAATTCAAATGAGGAGGAGGACTGACCGACTCCCACTCTCGACCTCCGTGCCCCCTCCCACGCTCATCCTTTTCGTGGGTCGAGCGACGAGTCTTACTTACTCGGCGGGTTCTGGGGAGACGCGAGTGGAGCAATCATCACACTCGTGGGAGCGGTTTGCTTAGTGTCTTAGTGCTTGCTTGCACGTCGGACAAGAGAGCGAGCAGGCGTGCGAGCGTGCTTGTGCTTGCCGAAGAATGTCAGGCATTCCAAGCAGCGGACGACATGACTTTTTGTAGAGAGAGACATTCCCGCGTCATGAGCGAAAAAAAGGGTCCGTGTGCTCGATGAATGTCTAAATTAAAAACGTGGGAAATGTGCGACGGCCATGGGGCAAAGGAGACGTGGTGGGTTTGTCAGTAGGAGAGGAAACGACATGGAATTTGATAATGGGAAATGCAAGAAAGGTTATCCCGGAAGGGGATACGAGAGAGATTAGGGAGAAAACGCATTAAGTTGGAAGCAAGGGCGAAAGGGACGAGCGTGGAAGGTAAAAATGAGGTTGGTGGAGACGAGAAGAGAAGGATTTTTTTGGTACAGAAATGGGACATAATATCTTCACCCTTATTTCAGAACGAACACGGCATCTGAAACGATGTGGCGGAGGGAACAATAACGACATGAGAAAATATAATCAAAATAGAAGTCTAATGCAGGACATTTCTAGAAAAATAATCCAATTTTGATGTGCAAAAGCTTGAATAAAGTAGGTGAAGCAATTTGGACGAAACTTTGATTCGAAAAGAATAGCTATGGAGGGCAGACGAGAAACAAGAAAAGGTCTTTAAATAGATTGTAGTTGAACGGATTCGTTAATTGAGTGAGAAATTTGAAAATTATTTTGATATAAAAATACTGGCATAGTCTTCCTTTTTAATGAGTACACAGGGAGTGAATGTAGGAAGAAGCGTTGAAATTCTTACGTTGGGGAGATTAGATTGATATGGGACAAGAGTTGAAGATGTCTAAATTAACCAATTACGAGGCTGGTGTTACATTCCAACGGCAAATGGCATAGCAAAGGGTTTTCAAATCAGTTCAGCTAGCATTTGCAGATAACTTTAGACACCCACTTTCATCATCGAAGAAAGGAGCATTGAGTTTATCTTTTTTCAGCGCAACTCCTGGTACCAGCAATTTTTTTATTCCTACTTAACCTATTCAATGGTTCACCCTAACGAGGATATTATTGAACTGAGACAAGTTTTGAAATTCTGAATAAAATCAGAAAACAAAACATACAAAAAAATTGACTTCTTTATGCTCTTATATTTCGTTGATAATAATACAAATCAAGTTACAAAAACGATTCACACAGTTATCAGCCTGATGGTAGAGTTCCCCCAACACTAATCCAAGAGCGTAAGAAATTCACACATCAGGATAGGGTCATCAGGACAGGGGGAGCAGTTTCTTTCCCTGGGTCGCCTAATGTTTCCCAGCAAGTTCTGGTACCCGAAAAATCACACAGCTCGGATGAAGCTGAGGGTGCTCAGAGGTGTAGTCAGGAATCAAACCAGGGCCCTCCGATCAGTAGTCCAATAATCTGACCCTGAACTATCAAATCCCAAGTCTATTAAGTACAGGGAATAAAATATAGCTGAAACAAATCACCCTGTGTCTGGTCAGCAGAATTATCAAGAGTAGAGAATTTTTAAGAGTAGTAAAGCTTCAGCAGCACATTATACGAGTATATATTAAAGTTTGTTCACTACTCCTGAAAAATACTATATAGATTACTGAATGATTCAATCTAGCTACTTGGTGGAGATACGGAGGACATAAGTCAAAACCAATTAAAAGCAAAAATTGAAAATTATCGTACGAGGCGTATTCTTAAAGTAAATACCGTTTGCTTATATTTAAATATTGGCGCTTCAGAACACAGTTTTGCTCCCGCAGCGCCATCTACTGATTCATTGAGAAGCTATAGCAGCATTTGTTTTGTTTCAGAAGACGTTTGCTTGTCCGTGCATGCAAACAACAATGTCCGCGACAATCGTTGATCCCGCCAGCTGTGAAGTGCGTTCTGTCATACGATTCTTGTATGCAAAAGGATTGTCGGCTGCTGAAATTCATCGGGAATTACATGTATGCCTAGTTTATAAACCTACAGTTATGAGTGAAGGAAAGGTTAGACAATGGTGCTGTGATTTTAAAAATGGACAAACAAATGTCCATGACGAAGAGCGAAGTGGTAGGCCCAGTATTCTGACCGATGAAATTGTTTCGCAAGTGGAACAAAAACTGCGATGTGATCGTCGATTGACAATTAATGGCCTCGCTGAACAATTTCCTCAACTTGGACGCACTACTGTCTACAATATTGTTACGGAAAACTTCGGATACCACACATTGCGTGCAAGGTGGGTACCGAAAATGCTCACCGACCACCACAAAGAGCAAAGAATGTCCAGTGGACGAGAGTTTTTGGGTCGTTGGGAACTCTTTAAACCACCCACCGTACAGTCCTGACCTTACACCCAGCGACTAATTCCTCTTCTTGCACTTGAAACAGTGGTTCGGTGGACAACGTTTCGAAACCGAAGAGGAACTCAAGAATGGCGTTGTCGATTGGTTCAACCCTCAGGCGGCGAGTTTCTATGCAGAGAGGTTAAAGAAGCTGGTGGAGCGGTACGAAAAATGCTTAGAAGTGAACGGCGATTATGTAGATAAGTGAAGTAGGTTTGTAGCTAACTAAAAGAGCCAATAAAATGTGTTTAATATGAGTATATTTTTTCCTGTGACCAAACGGGCCTTACTTTATGAACACGCCTCGTATATGGGAGTACATTTGTAAATTTGGACTAATGAAGGATCGAACCTGGGAAACAAGGAGACATAATTTTTAATTGGTCCCATACCTGGATAATATGAAATTAATAAATGTACATGCTAGTTATTCAAGAAAATATGAATATGAAATGGAAGATGATCAAACTATATGGATCAAAATTAAATGTTGTAGCAATATTATTTGCTGACTTGACAAATAACTGAAGAAAAAATATGAACATCTCCTGCTCATGATAACAAGAATAATTTCCAAAATACGGCTAGAGGAAGAGGAATGGAAGGTGTTAATAAGGAGGAAGATAAATATGGAACAAAAGAATACAGAAATGGGCAGTGAGGGACATAAAACAGGGGTGGAAGGGGATGTTTTTCGGACCGGGAGGGGTTGCGGTTTGGAAGAACAGAGTGGAAGAGATAGGGAGTAGGGAGAGAATGGACGATGGATGGAGTGGGAGTTTCCCCAGGTAGGGTTAGGTTGGACCTTTGGAGGGAAACGAGGGAGAGGAGCGGGAATAATAGGGGAATGAGATTTTACGGACCGAGGGAAAGGAAAGGGGTGAGGACACAAAAATTCCCCATTCCTCCAGGGGAAAAAACTAATTCGTGGCTGCTGTGGAATAGGATAAGGAAAGATAACAAAAAAAAGACACAAAAGCAAACGTTTCAATTTACAATTAGCTGATGCGAGGTAAGAGATGAAAAGGGGGTCGGAAGAATGGAGGAGAGAAGAGGGACGTTATAGGAGAAAGGCCGTGGAGGGGATATCACGTGGGGCACAGAGGAGATGTGCCGCGGCAGGGTTGGGCAGAAGCCCCAGAATGGAAGGCCGGAATCTTCCCTTTTAATGGACACTTTCCGAATTATTTTTATGAAGACAAGAATTAGAATGAGAAGCGCTCTAATACTGGAGTGAGAAAGATGATGAAATTTATGGGGCCTGCCACACGGATTTCTAAAACGTGTCCAACGTTTAGACCCAGGTAATATTAGAAAGAGATTCATCGTTAAAAATTCCCGCCTGCTAAAGTGATAGTAGTATCTCAATCATTCATTAATGCAAGGCGATCAGAATAAAATGAAATGGTTACGGCCCAATAATATGAGGTAAAAAATAATTCAAAGAAAGCGACGCCTAAAAGTATTTCCACGAAAGAAGTGCGCTCTGAAATATGAACGAAAAACGACGACCGATCAAGGAAAATGTGAAAATAATAACAGAACTGTAAACAGTGCTCATTTCTAAGCAACGTGGAGTGAAACAGTTTGAAAGTAGTAAGCTTCCAGGAATCAATAGATTTTCAACAGGAGATGAATCTATAACATATATGATCGTAATTTTATGGGAAAGTTATCATTGGTTGAGGAGATTTGAAAATGTACCAGAAACTTTGCGTTAATTGAACATTTCACTTTATTTATTATCAACAGATGATGAGGAGAAGTTTTTAGCAACGTATAGTAAGCTTTTAAGCTGATAAGGCAAGTAATAAAATGCGCAACATACTGTCCAACTTTTTCGATTTAAGATCACTGCTAAGAATAAAGACGTGATGCATAGACAAGGTTTTTTTCAGGTTTTATCTCAACGTTACCCTGTTGATTTTCTTCTCCGAAAATGCATGGGTGAGACGAATGATATATTTTTACAGTTAGCGGTACACTTAAAATCATGGCCAAGAAGTCAACGTATTTCTACATGTTTGAGGAATTGAATGGAGGCTTAAAAGGCTAATTCTATTCGCAATCTTTTTAAAGGTCAACTTTATAGGAGGCTTGCGGATGCATAAATTTCGGTGGCTCCGTGAATGACACAAAATAATAATAAAATAAAAAGAAAACAGTCACACCTAAACCAAAGAGGTCAGGGAGGGAGGAAAGCGATGACTAGATAGGTTGGACAGGTAGAGTTTACAAAGGCGGTGGTGGGGAAAAAAAGAGGAGGTACTGGAAGAGGATGAAGAAAGCTGGAGAGAAGGGGAGAGAGAATGGAGTGGGAACCGTATGGAGAGGTAGAGGAAAGAAGGGTGAGGGCGGAGAACAAGGACGCAGCGGATGCCGGGGGAGAGGGAAGGGGGTAAAGTCGGAGGAGTGGGAAAGGGTTATTCTGTTTGATGTCCTGTTCCCCTGTGCTCGGAAGGGGTCGCTCTTTTTTGGGAGGGGAGGGGGAGAGAGACATGCGACGCGAGGACCAAAAGGGATATGTAATCCGGTTTTTCAACCCTCCCCACTCCCCCGCAACCACCATTCCCGCCGCCGCACCCCCCCCCCCTCCGTCCCTCTCTCCGCACGGCCAGACCGAAACCACTCCCCCGTAAATGTTTCTTTTATTTTCGGGCATCCTACTCTTAAACTTTCCTGAAGAGCCGGCCATCCCGCTGACCAACCCACCCCATCGGCTCCTCTTTCCAGCTCTTCCTCCACCTCTCCCGCAACCATCACTCCCTTGTTCTGGCCACGTCCCCCTCTCACAGTGACACCTACCTCCTCCAGCCACCCCCTTCCTCCCCCCACCAGCCTCGGCCTGCTCCCGCTGTCTCGCGTTGGATCCTTATCCAAGCGGACGATGTCCTGGACCCACCGTTATTTCGGAACCGTGTACGAAAGCAGCACACGCGAGGAATCTTTTCCAAACACAAACCATCCGCGGATCCACCACCCGCCTCCTTCCTCGGCTTAAGCCACCGAAAGTAAGAATTCGGATATTTAGTTTTGTGTTGTTATGTCGGCTAAGTTGTCCGTCCCATTTCAATTCGATTGCTTTTATAATTCCAACTACTTTTTGAGACCCAGGCATTCCTAATAAATCTTAAGGTTTCAGCGGCACAGACATTCCTGTTGGTAACTTTCCTTTGTAACCTCCGCTCTTCTCTTCCCCATCAGAATCCGGAAACGGAAACGAAGTCATTTTGAAGGATTTCTCAGAACACGTTTGCGAATCTCTCACGATATTCGTGAAAAAAGTGATCACAATAGTCATATTAAAGGAAACAACAGCAATAAACCCGATTTTTGGTTTGATCGGTGAAGATGGAACGCACAATAATTCCTAAGGCATTTGCTATCATACGCATGGTAGGGAAATCTGTTTTTCTGTTGTCTGCTGTTTCCCCGAAAAATCTTGCGCTTGAAAAATCAAAAAACTGGGTTAATATGGAGATTTCCAGATGCGTCACACGGAATTAAACCATGGACCATTCAGGTCCGAAACACTGAGCTAGTACTCTCTAGCTCCGTGTTTCGGACGAGAATCATTAATTTTTTAATGGTACTGATGATGTGTAATTCATTGTTTACGAGAAGGCATAACACTTTAGGCACCATTAGATCAGCCGTGTTGACTGGAATGTACGACTGCAAGGAAAAATGAGCTTGTGAAAAAAAATATATTTTAGACATACACGAAAATAATATTTACGCATATATTAAAGACTGGTCACCCCCTGCCACACACTCTTGCGTAGGACTGCAAGGTATTGTGTAGATGTAGATCATGACGTGACGGACCATTGATTTAAAACCTGCGAGGCGAACGATTTACTTGAAATTGAAAACTGTGGCTCCATATTATGTCCTCAGTAATGATAATAATTTTACATCTTCATCTATGTCGTATTCTGGCCGTCTTCAAGTGGATGTTAAGTTAAAGAAATATGATACAGTAGTAGATAAGTTTATGTGCCTTCAAGTTTCATGAAATTGGCCTTCAATTCTCCTACCTATATCTAAAATGATTATTTTTGTAAGTTTGTACTACACTAGGGGACGTGGTAGCTCAAGAGGGTAGATCTGAGCCATTGACCAGATAACCCGAGTTCGAATCCGGGTGATTCTCGCCTCGCACAATTTGGGATCACAATTAAACGGTTTTAAAGCTGCTCAACAGCAAATATAATCGGAAAAAGTAGTTATAGTCTCCTATGCCCATTACGAACACATTACCTTAACCAGCAATATCACAATAAAAGCTGTCATCATCAGAACCGTTTTACACATGCCCACGTGGCGCAGCGTATAGATGTAGGTTTTATGTAGCCGTAGATGTAGATGATTCAGGCAAACAATTTGGTAGGCACATCGATCGCTCTCTCCGCCGATTCTGACAGCTAGAGAGTTCACGTGCGAATGAGGTGGTGTGGGCGATAAAAAGTTAGGATGAAAGATAGGCAGAGAGAGGACACAGGTGAACTGCAAGGATGAGGTGAGGGTGATTAGGAGGGAGGGCGGGCAAGGGTGAATGGGGAGAGGGAGTCCATGCGAAGAGAGTAGACCAAAAATGAAGGGAAAGGAAATGACGTACGAGCATAAAAAGGAATCGGCGATAAGGGGGCAGCATGCGTGTAGGGGAGGAAGAAGTTAGAATTCCCCTTTATGTGAACGGAGGAATATAAAGAATGATTTATTGGGGGAAGGAAGAGCGGAGGCGCAAAAAATCGGAACCCACCATTTTGGTTCTGAGAGGATCAATAAAACCTGCGGATAATAATTAAGGACCATCCTTCCGAATATGTTTATCTCTCCCTGTATTTCACTCTCTACTCCACGAAGCAGGGAGGCATTGTTCAGCAACGTTTTTTATGATAGCATCTAGGACGTCGCTTACAGCCGAATATTTATCACTTTCAAGAAATTAAGATTCTGGCATTAGAAATTATCTCATTTTAAGGGTGACCTTCTTGGACCATTGGTGCTGAGTGCTATTATGACGTTAAGTACGTAAAATAGATCCAGCGAGAGTTGATTTTTCTCTCGTCACTAGTTCTAAGCTTCATCACACAAGAAGTAGTAAAATGAAAAGTGCAATAAGGGAATGGGAAATATTCTATCAGATGTAATACTGAAATTGTTATATCTAAAATTGCTTTGCTGCGAGTAAGGCAAAAGAGTATTTAAAACAACACAAAAATATAAATGCAGTGGCATTTCAATGCTTGAACATGAGAAAACAATCACTCATAGGCAAGCTCATTGACAATTCAAGAGCTAAGTGCTCAAAAGTAAAATAGAAGCACCATTCCTATTTAATCAAATGAAATATTTTCCCTAATCAATGAAATCGACATAAAAAGCCATAATTCAGATAACTCATTCCGTCGTATCCATAATGTTTACAGAATCCTACCTCCAACTGAAATTACTGTACTGGAAGAAATAGTTCTTGCACAATTAATTCGAAAAATTATTTTACATTTTTCGAGCGAGGTATAATCATTTCCGGGCATCGAAAAAACTGCAAGTAAGACTGATACCAGGAACATATTGAAAGCAAAAAATTAAATTTGCTCTTCCATTGAATTCTACATTCAAGAAAATTGCACTTTCAGTCGAAAAGAAAAATTACACAAAAAACATTAGATCATTTATGTACGACTCAATCCTGCGGAGTAAAGAAATTATCTCGTGAGCACGATAAAAAAAACCGCAACATTTTGTAGCTATGCTTCATCTTTTCTTTTCTATTTAATTTTCTCTCGGGGAGTAAATGAGTTAATTGCGGCATTTCTTTGCAGTTACTTTTTTATGGTCTTGGGATGAATCGCAGTTTTTGAGAAAGCGAAAGGAAGAGTAAGGGAAAGAATACATTGCTCCATAAGAATAGGAAGAAAATAGGACCTCGATTAGAGAACGGAATAAAAAAAGAATCGACGTGGACAATGCAATGAAGACATGTATTTTACAGGTTAAAGATATTTATGTAGTATAATAAATATATGTACTCCAGATTGAAAATTTCCACTCGAATTTTGATAGTTAATTTGCAGAATTGATGAATGAGGAATAACTTTAATTGCTCGGGACACCCGTTTCAAGTCAGGCGATAAAAGGTGAATATTAATCGGCTATTACCATCCTACTAAGTCAGTATCTCTCTCAGTCTGGTAAATTTAATACCTTTAGGTAAATTTATTCCTGCTCTTATGAGAGTTCCTCCGATTCATATCTCTAGAGAAACTGCCCACAAATAGGTCAATTTAACCAGAAACCGTATGAAATACAAGGTTTGTGTATTCGAAAGAAGGAATTATATTATTTCTCACTGAGAACATTAAAAAACTTGCGATTATGATCATGTCGTAATCATTATTCCTAGTCCCACTTCAAAGTAAAAGACACGAAAACATCACCGGGTCAAGTCCTTCAAGCCAACAATTGATGGGAGAAAAAAAGAAATCCCTTCGCTTCCATATTAAACACGTCATAAGCAGATTTTTTTATTTTTATACTCAAGTCAATGACGTCGTGAGAAATGTATTTTAGGGTGGGGAGTGAGTGGAGGACGGTAGGAAAAAATGGGATCTTAGGTTGAGGAGAAGAACATCAGATACCTATATCATTTGGAGTGTTCCTTCAATTCAGCACGTGAAAAGGAATGGCAGATGTTTATCATTTCGGATGTGACTTTAATTGCCGTGGCAACACATTTGCATTTAATAACACACCTCCACTTTCCTCGTCATCTCCGCCTGTGGACACCACCTCTCACTCTCACCCCTTCATTCTTGAAGCAAGGGCGCTCGGGGTTGCCCGATCGCGCTGGATTCGAAGGCATAAAAAAATTTCTCCGCGCTGTGGAAACGTAATGTGTCAACGGATAAACGTCTCATAGAGACACATTTGCACACCAAATGAGTGAACAGTATTTGACTTTCCAATAAGCTTTGAAGTAATTTGCGTCCCAAAAACATTAGACAACACTTCATGAAACATTTCCATGGGAGCACGATCCACATGGGAACGAAGATGAAAGGGAAACATCCTTGACTCGACCATCACCTCAGCGCTATTAATAAAAGCTCAAAAATTCGAATATTTACCACCGGTAACGTCGCTTCTCGGGTGAACATTAATCATACGTGTTTTTCGACAAAAATATATAATATATAGCCATAAAATATAGAACGAATTTTATGTAAATACAGGTATATCCTTTTCCGTCAAGGTAATCAAAATACAATCTGGAAAACCGATGAAGTTTTACACCAAAAAAATAAAACCGTCTCACGAGAAATGTCGCGGGAGCGTAACTTGCTAATTTGCATAGTATTTGTCATTCAAATCAGCAAATTATGCTGCCGCACCCTGCACTTGCCATCAGAAACCAATTTTTTTTCAAGTAAACTGATCTCATAATATCATTTAGCAGTTATTACCATTAACAATTTCGTATTAGATTATCACAAAACCTGTTTTAATTCAACGCTATTTACGAAATAATGTTTCTCAGACGTACACACTCAGTGTTACTCTAACGAGTACTGAGGCCTCATGGGTTACTCGGGTTGTGTAGCGCTCATATTCGCGGCAGTGGAATAGGAAACCAATTTGCGTGTAAGAAATTTTCATCGAGTCTGGTGATTCTATTTGCGTGACTGCCCTCTATACCGCAGCCCGTGGTTCCGACTACAGCGTGGAATATAATGCCCGCCCCATAGTGTCGTTTTGATACTATTTGTCGTCATTAATTAATGTCAGATCAGATCACGCAGTAACCAAATCAGTTGCCCTCCTGTGAGAATCCAGAGATAAAACAAGCTGTGGCATTCCTCTTATTATAGGACGCACGTCGCTCATGAATTTAAACATTTAGACCAGTGCTTAAGGAAAGCAACTCCACGATCGGAACTTTAATTTTATTAAGAAATGTAATATGAAACACCAAAAGATACCGTTGCGGGAGGGATTTTAAACTGACTAGTAATGTCCATGAAAGGTGAGACCATCAGTTGCGGTCATGATTCCGGCTGGGGAAATAGATAATTTTATAGCGTTCCCCACGCTCCGAACTACAAAATCTGGAGGACTGGTTTAAGAAGGGTGAGAAACATGAAATAGATCTCATGCAAAAATAGGTCATTTTATTATAGCTGGCTTTCGAGGAAGAGGAAAGAATCAATATGGAGAGTTTCAAGGAAAAGTTCGCATTTACAATTCCATAGACGTAGCTCCTTATTACACATATTTAGGTGTTTTTGTGTCATCATGGTTTCTGTCAGACTTTTGTGCTAGTTAATTCAAAAATAGGTTTTAAATAATAGCAGTAAAATGATGACGGGTATTAACTATTGAATTATCATTGATGATTGGTCGTTTCCTTCAAGGAAATGAAGAGCGATCCACTACTCTAGATATCTCGTTCTAGCAACATTTATTTTAAAACACTTCGTACGGTAATATCAAGTTTTTATGGGAATAAAGACACATTTTATAAATACAATAAAAGGCTTTATATCTTTATAAGGCTATATTATCTTGATTAAATTCTGTATGAAATCAGTAAAAAATAAATAAGTTTAATAAATAAATAAGATGGGAAAATGATACGGAATGTAATGGTATCTTGACCTATCTTTTCTTAAATCCCTATCAAACATCGGTAATAATTCCTTGAAATTAAACAATTGAACTCATTTATAGTATTTGAAGATAATTTTTATGAGTATATCAATAACAAATACCTTAAGCATTTTGTGCGGCCTTACTGGTGAGTCACGTTTGTAGAACGAAACTAATGGTACACATTACAAAATAATTATATCGTCTTCGCTGCTGTTATAGTAACAACCGTTCAAATACTGACAATTATGTCGAAAATGACTTTGAAAAAGTATCATTGACTGATCGTTTCCAAATGACGAAAACTACAACGGATCATGGATAATCATTCTCCTTTTCCTCGAAATAATCCGACGAGTGACCTTCACATTTCTTCCAGGGAGGGGACTAGGTACATGGGAATACGGCGCATGTACTCGAGGCCAAGTTTGGATTTCCTGGGATGAGCACCTTTTCGAGGAGGAAAAGAGAACACAACAGCAGAGTAAGGGGAGCGGCAGGAGAAAGATGAGAGGGGGAAATAACCGGGGGGCGGAGGGAGAGTCTGCGGGACGGATCGGGGTAGAAGGACGAACAGGAAGAAATGGACACCTATCATTAAGCAGCAGTAATGCACTTTTACAGCTTCGGGTTTAGGCCACAGCACGTAATGGGAGTGGGAGAGAAAAAGAGCAGGGAACGAATTAAAAACGCTTCCTCCCACCTACGTATTTCGCCTTTTCCGCCATTACCCCATCCGCTCTTCCCCGTGCTCCCCAAAATTCTTTTTCATCCTCATTCTCCTCTGCGGTAACTTACATTTTATTCTCGCTCGTTTTACTTCGCAATTCTCCTGGGGACCTCTTTGTTTCCTTAACCGCATCCAAAATCGATCAAAAATTTTACTTTGAGGCGATGAAAAAAATTGATATTGTTCCTTTGAGACTGAAAATTCCACGAGTCAGTTTCCAAAGTTTAGTATTTTCACCCAGTCTAATCGGTTTACTCATCTATATTAATTTTACCAGATTCATTTTAAATGCCATTCAGTCCATCATAATGCTACTAATATAGTTGTGTGGAACTAATATACAAGAAAGAATCAAATAACTCAAGGGTTTCCACAAAATAAAACTGTTACTGCAAACTAGTTCCCATACTCTGTAACCCCATCTGAACTGCCCAGATGATACTGTAGTGTAACAAAAATAGTTGACAGTAAACATTTTATTCTGCG
This sequence comes from Hetaerina titia, assembly GCA_037158775.1. Taxonomy (NCBI): domain Eukaryota; kingdom Metazoa; phylum Arthropoda; class Insecta; order Odonata; family Calopterygidae; genus Hetaerina; species Hetaerina titia. Next base: position 60,714,530 of record CM073772.1, on the reverse strand, counting down.
GAAACGGAAAGTTAATTGACATTTCCTTGTGCATTACAATGGAATTCCACAAAGTATCAACCTCAAATATCTCACAAATATGTGGATTCGCTCAGAGCAGGCTAATGCTGACGCCGTTTTCCTCTCCACCATTCATCCTGTCCATCCCTAACGGCGCAAATGACCGTATACATTTAAATAAAAATAGACACACACACATACATATAGAAAATATAAAGTTTTTATGTATATATATATATATATATATATATATATGTACATATGTATATTTTTTATTTATAAGGTCATCTATCGGTTAAGGTAGGTTTTGGATAGACACAACTATCAATAAATATTTTACATATGTATATAAAACCATAAACAAAGTATTCAATCCGAAGGTCGATTTGGTAGGTGATGGTCGAGTTCACTCAGTACTAAGCCCAACAAGTATGGGGGCCGGCTTCTTTCCCTGTGCCGGTTATGGTTTTCCAGGAACATCTGGCACCCGGAAAATCACATAGCTTGGGTGGAGCTGCAGGTTCCCAAAGTGCCTTGCCCGGGAATCGAACCCGGGACCCTCCGGTCAGCAGTTCAACGCTCTACCCCCTGGACTACCGCGACCCACACAAATGTATTTTCTCGTATATATGGAGGGTTTTTCTTTTTTTACCACTATTTTAGGCAGGCCGAGAGTAAACACCTAATCAAATTTTCAAAAAGTATATTCACATTTTATCTCTTGAATTTCTTTCCATCAGTCGAATATTACACAACAATGTAGAAACGTATAGCCATTGAAATGCCATAAGAAATTGTTTGAATTCAAACAAAACAGCCTCTCTACCTCAATGCAATATGTCATGACCACTCTATGGTCATAGTGCCGGTCTATCCAAGTGCTCATTGAAATGATTCATGACTCGTGTTTTTCTTTTCTCTCGCAGCGTCAGTAAAGGTTACGCACTTCACATTGCAATTATATGGGAACTTGAGAAAATGAATCCTAATGAAATCATCCTTAACGAAGCTTTGACTATTTGACATTTGCTTAGCCGGTGAACACAACTACATATTATCTTGTTTTTCCTCCATATCTTACACCGCACAATTTAAACTACGCAATATAGTGCTCCTAAAATGGCATACACTCTGATAAAAATATTAAGGCCACCAAATGTTTATCTGTAATTCACCAACGAACCTACACTCATCGTAAGATATTGACAATCAAAAACCAAATGTATAACTTTCAGCTTTAGACGGTTTAGAGTGCATGGGTTGGTAAAAATAGAGAGATTACAAAAATCTCAATAAATATCGTATTTCATGATTCTATATTTTACTACACACCGCAAAAGTATTTAAGACTTTTTTTTGCAGAATGTTTTCCTCGCCAGAGAAAACGTACCTATATATTATCCTACGCATGATTGTTTTCCTCGCCACATTCTCCAAGCATACCAACTTCATATATGTGAACAATACGATACGCTATTTTACCACAGGGAGGAAAACTTTTCTAGAATGGCATTTTTCACGAACGTCAGAGCATGGCGGATCGGTCGTTTTTGCTCCTCTAGCCAAGGTTTTTCCTTTCGCCTTTCACACCACTTTACGCCCTACGCTTTCGCGCCATCCATCATCCTCCACCAGCCTATCTACAACACATATTACCAACCCACTACTGTCCTAAATTACTCGTCCTTCCAGGCCCGTCTTCACCAATCCAACCGCCGTCATGAGCAGTCCATTTTCTCGCAATCCACCGCCTCTAACCTTCCCTCGATCCAAATTACCGATGGGACCCGGATTATCTTTCTCCACTTCGCGAACGTACCTCCCTACCACTCCTATCTTAATTCAACTTAGGTTCTCATATGGAAGAACAAATACTCATAGGCAAAAGTGTATGCCCAGAGCCTCGTTTAGATTCTTGACGTGAGCGATAGATGCCAAAGTGCCTATGAATACTTTACAAAGCACTTACTCTCATTGAAGCTAAATGCGGACGCATTTATACTTGTGAAATTTGTCGTCGTATACTGCATTTTTTAGCCGAAGACAAAGAAAATCATCCTACTCCAAAGGTAAAAAAATCCAGTGGGTTATATAAAAGTTACGTTTTATGTTTAGTACCAAGTTCAATTTGTGACATAAGGTATTCACTTCTCATGACCAATTTCTCAAGCATTTCTCAATCAAGGGATTCGAAAAAACCGGTTGAGGTGCAATAAGTATCTCGTAAAAATGTCCAAATAATCGAATGCTTAGAACGAATGAGTAGTTAAATGAATATCCAAAATGGTGTACAAATACAATGTCAATACAATTCACTTGTGATGCATAACATCGTAAACTTTGTCAGTTGCAAATCATTGTAAGTTTTTGTTTGCAGCTGTTGTTGAAAGAAAAAACTAAAACGCAGATAGAACATAGGATTATAGTATAGAAAAATTATATATTTCTTACCTTGACCGCAAAGCTGAGCCAGGACCCCGCTTCCAGGTCGCGGACGCCAGAATCACCCAAGCTTACCTAAAAAGAGAGAAGAAAGAGAGAGAAGAAAAGGAGAGAAGAGAAAGATGGAAATTAGATGATGACCGAATTTGAATAGTATTTCGAAAGGTAACGCATGATAATGAAAATGATGGCCGTAAATGGGCATAAGTTATGATATCGTGGAGGATCACTTGTGAATATATGATCTTGAAATATCATATTTTTAAACTTCGGCACATTAAATCCACAAGAAAAAATGTACAAACAAAAATCTTATCCAGATGCATAATCAATCCAAAAATACCGAGTTTTTTTAAATTTTAACTGTTACATCTGAATTTGCCTAAAGAATTTGGTAGATGATTTTTTCAAAATTGGAAAAGTAAAGTTTAAAATATAATCCATACTTATGTAAGCAAACATAAATTCTGAAAATTGAAATAGTGTGTACTGAATTAGCATTGAATCTGAGGACATTTGAATGCGAGACAAATGACATTTTCCACGTGGTGGAGAAGGAGTTTTTTTAATATTAAAAAATATTTAATGATTCATGTGTAAAAACAATTACAAAATTTCTACAAATGATCATTTATTATCGAACAATGAGCTACCTATACTTTTGCGGTCAATAAAATTGGAGAATAAGTTATTGGAAATGATTTTAAAAAATAAAAAGGCAACCACCATCCGTCAGTAATTGAAATTTTACTTTGGGTTGTTCAAAAAACAGGATTTTTTTAAAAGATAAATGATTCACACAAAAATGACACCAAACTTCAGCTCAGCATCCACCGCACTGGACATACGAGGAGTGAAAAAATCCTTCCAATATGGACCAATCCAAAATATACGAAGTGAAAATCGATTTTTCAACGATCTCATGGATTATCTAATTAAAGTAGCCGCACGAAAACAACGCATTTTAAAATTCCGACTATTACAACTGCTGCATAGAAGTGGAGCCTAAGGTAGCATCCTAAATCCTTCCAACAGTAAGCGCTCATGCCATAGTGTCATGGGTGCCCATAACGAGGCGGATCAGTTAAGTGCGGTACATACATCTGTTAACTAGCGCTGAGCCCGACCGCGACTATCAATGCTTTGTAACTCGTAAAGCCCATACATAGGGGCGGTCTCCTGTAGCAACCGGTTCCGTCGCCACAAAAGCATTCAATCCTCACGGAAAAGGGACTTTTTTGCTCTTCCTCGTACCCCCCTCACCATCCCTCCACCTCTCCTACCACGGATTCTCCTCTCCCACCCCTTCCGCGTCGCGAAATCAACAAAGTTTGTTATGCATGTAGCGGTGCCGTAGCTTACACGGAACATCGCCGTTAACGATGTTCACCATGCATCCCATGAGATAATTCATTCATTTTTTTCAACTTCCCTTAGGGGGTGGGGGAGAAGGACAACGGTTATATCGACGTGTACCGGGCTCACTGCCTTCCCTCCCTGCCCTTTAAGTTAGGCCCGACGTCGTCGGATGGGGGGCGATCACGACTCGAATAAAAGGCGGGCTTTGAGATCGGTGCACACGGGTCATTCACTGGAAGCATTCCCGTGACCCCAGCGGTCGCACGGATTAATGACGAAGCACGCGGTCACGGGACCGCGGGGCTGGACTGTTTGAAGAAGGAATGAGTGAGGAATATCTAGCGTAAGGGAGGGAGGAGGAATGCAACGGGAGAGGGAATTCGGATTTGTAACCTATCTTATAGCTCCACATTTTCCCGTGGAAGAGCCTCCTTGGAATTTAAGTTCTGGGAACGTTCTGCGTCAACCGGTGAAAGGGAATATACCTGACAAATTACTGAAACGATTAACTCAATGGTCTTAGGTTCAACACTGAGTAAATTCGTATGATTTCGTAAGAATTTGTATGTTTTCATAATAATAGTACACCCTAAAGGTGGATTGCAGGCTAAAATATAATAATAATAATAATGAAAAACATTAATTTATTTCGGCCCTACCAATTTAGTCGCATGGGCGACATGATTAAATTACCGTAGGGACCGTCAGGTTATTATTGACAATATCATCAGATGCCGCTTGTGCGTCGAAACTATGGCTACCGAAATAAATGAACAGTGAAAATATAAAAATTTTACTCACTCAGTGGTACTAAAATGATTTCCCGACAGTTTCTATGAACTCGAGATTGACTGCGGTCTCTCCATGAAACATTTTAGTATTTCATAAGTCAACGATGATCTAAAGTAGGTGCTAACAACTTTTTTATTTGACTTTAAATTCATGCAATGTTTTTTTAGAAGAAATGCGCATTACCTTACATATATTTTCCTTGTCATTAGCACATGTGAATAGATTTCGATCAGATGTCTATCTATATTACTAGTTTCTATTGCTAATGATATCAAGCAACACTCTTAATCTTAAAAATAAGAGCATCCTGAGACCAAAAGATCACTGCCATTTTCCACTATTCTTACAAAGATAAGATAGAAAATTTCTAACTTTGCTTTCCCCCAGTTCATCTAAATGTTCTCAAAATTGATTAATTAAAGTCTAATTTATTTCCATCTGATTTAAAAAAGTCATAGGCATTGTTCTCCTCACAGACTCCATCTCCGTTACATGTACAGCGACTGGTACAGACGGTGAAAACCATGGACTAGGAAAACAAAACGTAGAAATCATATATTCAACGCACGATCAAGAATGGCATTTCTCCTACACTTGAGAATTCAGTAAGATTCATGGGTTCGTTTAACTTTTCCGGTTCCACATAAGGTATGCATGACCGAACTGTATTCATCTCTTTTAAAAACTGGGAGTGACATAATCAAGTTGTTAGATCAAGTGCGGTGTTTAAGGGAAAGCCTTTTCTTTTGGTCTCTGAGCTTCTTACCATAAGGATTTTATCGTACACAATCGAAAATAAAATGTTTTTCCTCATACGCACGAAAACGATATTGTAGCTAATACTTGGAAATTGGAAACGAAATTAAACGGTGGATAGCATGCTTGTAGGTAAACACGGATGTTGGGATAACCTTATCCGTAATGAATTATTCAATGTTAAATTTATGGTGGGATATTACATAAGCCTTTGAAAAATGTGAAAAATGCATTTAGTGTTGGTGCTTAAAAGAACAAGGAAACGATGCGTGAAGGCATGGGCGATAAGTGCGTATACATCTAGAAAAACGTTTCATTTAAAGAGTTTTTACGTTATAATTCACTATGGCAAAGCTTCAAATCAATCATGATATTGTGGTTGTGAGCAAAAAATTTAAAGACAGAAAACATAACGTCTTTTACGTGAAGATATTTCCAAGTAAATCACAGCATCGATGTCGTTAAGGGAATGGGTGAAGCACATTCTGTTTAAGATTGAGATGAAGTACCTACTCCTGGAAATATTCAAGAAAACCTCACTACATGCTCAAAATCACTCATTTAATGCAAGCACTAATCTCCTCCAATGGACACAATTCTGGACAGAATAACAGCTTTCTTGAACAGGAAATATTTTTCATCAAATGTGTAAGATGTAGTTAATTATAGTATTTAATATATGACCACGAAGCTGAAATGGTATAGTTTCACGCATTCGTAAAGTTGAAGACGATACCCACTTTTACTATTCACGGAGAAAACACCGAAGAAAAGTTGTTAATAGTGTCACTTTATGTAAAATGCTTTTAATTAGATTAAATATCGAGTACTTCCATCAAGTAACATAGTAAAATACAAAGGTTTTTGAAACTCATACACATCACGACATCAGCGGAATGCAACACAAATAATATCTTATCACTTTGTAACAAAAATTATAATTTTATCATAGGGTAGGATATAAGATGAGTCTTATAGTTAAGCTCTTCCAAGCAAGCTAACTAATATGATATCACATGTCAAAATACTTGAATTGCGGAATCTGAACTGGGAATTCAAAACATTGTAGCTAGGCAAGAAGAAAAATCAGAATCCTGGAAGAAAAATCATCATTTGGAAAAAAAGAAAGAGAACGAATAGAGAAAAATCTAAGAAAAATAGAGAGGGAGAGAATGAGGATGAAATAGAAAGTGGGAGAATGAAAAAAAATGTAGTCACGACAGATTCTCCCGTCACGGTTCGTGACGACGAAAACGGTTTCTCACTGCACAGTCACGTGCTCGTACAGGACACGCCCATCCCACCAACACCACCACAATGTCCCCTCTCGTACCTCCCAACCCCCCTCCCCCCTGCCGCAGCCCACCATATCATCCCCAACCCTTCGTCTCCGCTCTCCCTGATTCCCCGTGACGTAAAGCGGCATGTGCGGCCCTGGCGTACAATATGAGTCGAAGCTCCATGGGCGGGAAGTGAGGCGGAGTGGGCGAGGGTCGGAGTGGGCCCCAGATCCTCCCGCGTAATCATTTATCCTCCCTTCTTCTGTTTTTCACTGCCAGCGCCGCCCTTGCGGCACGTCTCTGCCTCGAGCCGGAGGTCCGCTTGGATAACTCCCTTTTGTATATGTGCACGTCTATCCTATACCACTCATCCAGCGCGTCCCTTCTGTACCGTATGGAGCACCCTGTCCCAACGATGTATAATTCATTCAACGTGTGGTCATAAACACGCGTCTTAGATCTAGCGAACCCCCCCCCCCCCCTCATCTACGTGTAATATACGAACTTCACTATAACATTACTAATCATTGGGGACATTCTCTCAATGCGTCACATGTATCGATTGAAGGATGCCGGATCTTAAGTTGAACAAAACATCTATGTAGACACATTTGACCTACAGGAATAAAAGATGACTAATCATCATAGTTGAGCATTTTTATCGGAACTGACTTACATGCCTTGATAGCATGCATATCCTAAACAGTATTAAATAAAATTCTCCACAAAAAATACTTTGAGAACCCAGTTTTTCTTATGCACTGGAAAATTTCTTTGAAACGAAATATTCCGAAGAGAATCAAATTAATACTTTTACTTGTTTATAATGTATTAATATTTTTTCCACGGGAGTGGCCACGTTAATAGACACGTACATCGAAACCTGAGTCTACAAAAAATTGTCGAGTCGCATACCTATATATCATCGCCATCGTTAAATTTTCGCGTCAGGGGAATTAGACATCTATCGCTCGTAAAACCTCACCGTGTGACTCTAACACTAAACTCTAAAACGTAATTCATAACTTTAGAATAATCAGAATGTGGAAAATTTTAAATGTTATTTTTGACTTTTTCCATCTTTATTCTGAACTCTTGTGCATTTTGTGATGCCATTTGTTTATTACGTAAACAAAACATAAAATTCTGCCTTCATATCGCGTTGTTGTATCCGATTTTTCTTTGATTTATAAATTCTATAGAAGTTAAAGAAGTAAATCAGGTCAGGGTAGCAAAGAATAACATAGCGAAAGAGGAGAAGGTTAGTAAAATAATATGACCTAAATGAACATGAATTAATCTAACTATCCGAACACAGAGTTCCTGAAAAAACTAAGAAGTTTCAAACATTTGATTTTTGCTAAGTGTCTAGAATCATCAAGCACCAAAAGCTTTTAAATGAAAACCTCAATTCTCTCCTTTCTGTTAGAAACTCATTAATTATAATATTATGTCGTATTGATTTCATACTAGGATTGGAGACTTTGGAAGAAAACTTTGAACTTTTTTGAGAAAGTTTATCAAATTCTGTGGCTACTTTTATACAGAAACCATTTCAACATATTCGATCAAGGTTCGATAGTGTGTAAAATTCTTTTAAAAACTAATTTTACTCAGTTTATAATTTTCAATATAAAGTAAGCATTTGAATCCTTTTAAAAACTTAATGAGGTACATTATTAGATGAATTGGTAAAAAAATCAAAACCTAAGACTGCAACTTTCCATGAGAAAACGGAATTTTGTTCACCTTTACCCCATAAAGAATAAATCACAAATTCACAATTCTCCGCGAGTCCCACTCATAATTCTACCTCTACCTTTAAATCAAAAGACACCTTCCGCCTAAATCGGAGTGATTTTTACCTACTCCTTCATATTTTCCAAAGAAGTTAAGGAACGGGTTGCTAAATGTGACGGAAGGGAAGAATGGAGCGGAAAACGGGAGAGCGGGAGCGAAATAATGGCCCGAGAGTAAGGCACGAAACAATTGGAAGAATACTCCATTCTGTGGAGATTCCGTGACCCGTCTCGGGAAGTGGAAAACGGTCCGCAAGAAAAGGAGATGTGAAGCTTGAGTTGCTCTTTTTTGAAGAAAATTTCCAACCGCGTCCACCTCCGAACTCATCAGAGATCTCCACTTTTGAAATCACACGACCTGTCTACCGTGGCATATAAAACACGAAGTAGTTGTAACTTCCCGGCTCTAATATTCAGGTATAAACCTAAAAAAAAAACCTTCATCATTTCCTTCTTTTATTTAGCATATGGGTGCAATATCTCTTTCAAGCACTTACATATTATACTTTCGGTCAATTCAGTTCCATCAATGATTACTCGTTCATTAATCAACCAATATTTGTTCGCGAGAAAATTGATGTAAAAATAGAAGACAATAAATATGCATGTTTATTTTGAAACACCAAAGGAAAACTACTTTAGCTACTCCATTTTTTTAAAACGCGAAGAAAATTACAATTAATGAATAAAAGGTTTAATTCGTGCAAAAGGGTAAGTTAATTGAAGTTAATATTGATATGTCTACATTTCCTCATACCACTTACAAGTCTTTAAAAAAATTCGCACAAGAGGTATCCTATTAAGAGTCTCCCACTTTTATAAATTGAGCATTCGCTAGAAGCTGAAAGTACATGTTTCACTTCCTTGGTCCAACTTTCGTACTAACCTTAACTTACTTCATATAAATGTACTGTCCCATGCTCACTTTCACAGCGAACAGAGCTCTTTCATAAACCTTTTAAAAGATATTTCATATTGGGAATATTTAATTCCGTTCTATCCTCGTATTACTAAGAGAGCAGAAGACATACAGAAATCAATGCAGTATTTGATAATTGCCAAAAACAAAAATTTGATGAAACCATGAACATGTCAATGGTCTAATTGAACAACTTAAAATCACCTAGTACAACATGTGAGCAAGTTAAGTACCATTCCAATTCTACGAAGCCAACCTCTTCTAATGAATAGTACCGGAATAGTGCCGGGATAGTACCTGAATAATACTTCTCACTCCAAATAACTCTTAAGGGGAATTTCTTCATTAAGCCTCCGCATCCGTCCAGTGCTGGGCGGAATGAAAAGGCGACACACGCAGGGAATGTGATTTCATTACCTAGTGGGCAAACCAATTATTTCGCATCAAATTGATCACCCCAACTGCGATATTCTTTTGTCTCGCAGTGTAGAGAGAAAGGAAAAGGTTATTTCAATTCTAAAGGCGGTTGGGATGTGGGTGAGAGGAGCGATAGATAGACAAGCAAGCCCACGCCAGAAGGGGGTCTCGGCCGCCAGCTTTATAACAAATGAATCCGGCGAGACGAAGAGAGGGCAAAAGGAAGGGAGAGGTGGAAGAGAAATAGAGGGAGGACGGTATTCTTAAGAAGCCAAGAGAGAGAAGACGGCGCAGGAATGAGATGAGGGTGGGAGGAATTGGACGAGAGGATTATACACGGTTCGTGCGGAGGAATGACTCTCCGAATTGGCAGAACCAGATGAGCGTGCGCCTGATTTTAAAGACCGACGGCTTGAACCCTTCGCCTCTTCTTCCCTAAACAGAAAATATTTCCTTTATCATTTTAACTACTCTTATATTTAAATTTAACGTGAGGCTACATCATTAATGGACCCTAAAATTAAAATGTAGGCCAGTGATTTAATAAGGAACATAACCATCAAACAATGCAAATATGAAGATGTCCTTTTATAGGATATATTTGATAGAAATTTAAAATTAAAAGTCAGACCTTTCGCATCATCATAGAGAGAAATAGTAAACCCTGAAAATTAAGAAAAAAATTGTCCAAAACAAATAGCGTCGTCCAGTCATATCTTAACCATACTGGAACTATTTCTTAGTACTCGTTTCCTAGTCTAACTACTTTTTAACTAACAAGGGTTTGCTAGTCATGAGACTCTTCAGCCATTAAACTGTCTTATACAAGAAAAGAGACCCTTTGGAGTCGTACTTAAATTGTGCAACGTCGGTGATCGAGAATTGCCAATAGTATGCGAGAACAGATGCTAAAATAAGAGCAGCGAATGGAAATTGAGATTTACTTTTACGAGAATTCGAGGTGACGGAGCTTATGGACGATGAAGGAACTTCCAGTTTGTGAGTAACTTCGTTTAAACAAGAATTAACCGTGATCTAATCGAAAGCCATTTAGATAAATATGAAAACCCAATTACCCTATTGCATGAAAAGTACCTAGGGTCGTTCATTTTCTTAATATTTATTATAAAATACAATAATAAACTCTTAAATTCTATTATTGTTTTAAGAAAATCAAAAATTTAATTTTAGACTAAGTTTATTTGTTGATTTTTGGCCAAGGAATAATTAAAAAACAGAACGTAATGCGTAAAGATTTTTTTCAAGGAATGAATCACATATCGTAGAATTGAGAAATGCAACCATTCTAATGGAAATATGTAAAATAAAACAACACAATCAGTATTATGTGGACATAAAATTGTTTAAAATGAAAAGTAAATTGTTTCCGACAAATGTAAGTGAAAAAATACGAAATAAGCAGTATGATTAGGTTTTTTGAACGAGAGAAATGATGAAAAACAGTTAATGATAATCTGATGGAATGATATAAGTAGACGTAACGAAAACGGAACCATGTTGAATGGATATTTTTAGGTGGTGCCAAGGTAAGCATCTGATGGAAATTTATGATAACTATAATGATCATTCACTTTGTATAGCTAAGGCAAAACAGCTTTCAATGGAATCAGAAGATTGCAAAATAGGTATTAGAATAGGCAACCTCGGGATTAACTGGAAAGAAAATTAAAAGGCCCATCTTAAGCAAATGAGCTTCCTTTATCAAATACAGGTATTTGATTATGTCGCAATTGAATTATACTTTGTAAACCAAGCCGCTTTCAGGTAAAAAGAGTACGCTATGCTGCAGTACATTTTGACTGGTATCCTTAAATGGACTTTATTAATTCAGATTTGTAAAAAATGAAAAATATTTTTAACCGATTATTTTACGTCATTATTTAACTTAAAAATTAGTTTATTTTACTCAAAAAGCGCAAAATAATATTTTCCGATCTGTGCTGATCGGCGCATCCAATCCAATTTCTTTGCCTACCGTAGCAATATGGATCACATGATCCGTGTCTCACCGGCGTAGGAAATCTTTGACATGAAAGAGGGGACAAAAAAATTATCTCCCAGAGAGAGAAAGAGATAGAGAGAAACAGGCCGCCACGACCTGATACGGTGGATGAAGGCGTGTGCGAGATGACTTAATTTACCGAGGAAGGACAGAGGAAAAAGCATTAAGAAGAAGGGAGTCGCTACAGTCAACCCCAGCCGCATGTTTTGCCGTCGTTTCGGTGAAGATCGCCGAGCTCAAGATTGGCGTGGGCGTTGGTTATGGGAGGGCAGAGGTGACGGTCACTGCCACATATCTCGCTCCTCCCCCGTACACACGCCCTCACACGCACGGATAGTCCACAACGATGTGCTCACCATCCAGATTCTGATTTAATTTCTTATACAAGTGACTTCTCGCGGGGATGTCTCACGGTGGAACCACAATTGACTACCCATTACAGTCATGAGTTTTGACAAGAACGAAGCTTAACCAGAATCAAAGATCTCCTTGGGAGACTCAGTGGTTTCGTTGCGTTTTGTCTGCGTCTAATTTGAATAGTTGAACATAAATCTAGAAATCCAAAGGCAAACCAAATCTGCTTACATTGGAAAAATTTCAGCCTGGTTTTAACTTGTCATTACTCAAAAAAGGTCTAGTACACGCATTAAAGATATTCTAAAATTTTAATTTACAACAAGTTCGACCTTGACTGTTATCACGCGTTAAATGAAGGAAAGTTGAGGGTCCAAGGGCAATTTTTAAAAATAATTTGTACAAGGAAATTGAAATTTAAAAACTGTAGAAACGGTGTTAGAAACAAAATATTATCGATGATTTGGGTCATAATTTCAATGTACTAGAATGGAGGACAGTGATTTTAGTGATTGATTATCTGATAAAGATAAGAAACTAAATTAAACTCAAGACTTTAAGAAAGAACGCATACATTTATTCCACCTAAGAAATTACATACCCAATGAAAAAATACTCTTCCATCGAATAACGACTCAAAGAAAAGATGTAATAAAGTTCTAACGAATTATTCCGTGGCATAATAGGTCACAGGATAGTGTATACAATGAACTGGAGGATGTCGGGTTCTAATTCAAATAATGTCAATGAACAAACTAGACAAATGATATTTTGGGTACTTTATAAGCCTTGGAAGCCACAGGCTGCACAGGAAAGGAATTTACCCCCCCCCCTAGTGTCATCGTAATTCTAAATACATGTATTTGAACTAATGAATAATTATTTACTCAAATAATTTCTTTCAGTAAATGAAAATTTTCATGAATTGGGTAAAACTGGATTAAAAATCAGTATACAAGGTCTATGTAGGTACCACCAACCACAGGTTTCAACCCGAAAGTTGGTTTGACAGGAGAAGATAGAGTTCACCCAGTGCTAAGCTCACGGACGAGTGAGTTTCATACATCAGGGAAGGGGGAGGCGGTTCCTTTCCTTGTAACACTTATTGTTTTCCAAAAAGATCTGATTCCTGAAAAAGCATACAGCTTGGGTGAAGCTGAGGAATTGAACTCGGGCCCTACGGTCAGTAGCCTGGTGCTTTACCCACTGAACTATCGCGGGTTTATAAGAGTGAAACACTCCCGACAGCGTCATATCTAACGATTTATCAGCGGTAAATACAACGAAACATTTTGGAAAAATCTGGTAAATTAAAATGGCATCACTAGGTACTCCAATTTCATAAATTACCCATGTAAACATCTGATCCCCGAACCAGAAATTTTAACCGAGCCTTGAAAACCATTCCTGTTTTTTTTTCTCCTCCAGAAGATGATACGCGGGATACTATGGAACTCTCATATACAAGGGGAATTTTTGTGAAATTCGTTCACTATCGAAATAACGTGCATATAATCGCATTAACCGAGTTTCAAGAGCTTGCACACTTAGCAAAATACATCAAGGGGAAAAAGTCTGCCTCAAGGAAAGCATAAAATGACGTACATAAAGCCAGTTATAGCACTATATATTTTGCGAAACTGTTCAAGCCAGTGGTAAGGATGAAATGAAAATTGAACCCAAATGATTTAAAAAGTCAAAGCAAATGGAAATGCCATGCCCCTTAGGATTTGCCTAGTAATTAAAATTTGTCATTTGTAACACTTTTCCACGTGAATAAGGACCTCTCTTAAAAAATAGAGACTCAGAAAATAGCCCTACACAGAATGATGATAATTATAAATTCAGAATTGCAAGATATTAAAATAATAAAAATACTAATCTCATAATTATCCTAATGACAAACGAAGTAACATAAAGTTTTCAAATCTTGATTCAAGAATATGCTTTCTTCTGATTTATTCTATATTGGATATTAATGATGGTTAATCCCTCAAAATGGTAACTGTCACCTTAAAATGATAACCACATCAGTAATATCCTAAAATTTTTTGCTGATTGAATTCCTATGAAATATAAATTTGATATAAAGATGAGAATAAATATAAAATGAAAGGAAATGGAAAAGTTCAGTTGAAATAAAACTATTAAATACCTGAAGCTAAGGGAATTATACGCAAATAGGGCTACCCTCAGATATGCCTCAGATTACTTTTCACAAATTCCGACTCCGCCAAAATATTATTTCAATAATGGTTAAGCATTTAAAGACTATCATCATTTTCGAACCCTTTATGGTAAATAACACTAAAGTTATTTATCTGTATGGCAATCATATTTTTCCGAAATGCACATACATATTCATGGTGCCGTGTGTATTCAGAGCCTTTTGCGATGAATGATTGCTCCATTACCGAACAATGCTTAGCACATTTTTCTGAACTGGGGAGGAACGAACTGGCTCGGCGCATAACCCACAAAGATTGTCGTGGCATCCGTCAAAGCGAAATATGCCCCGTCGTCCCCGCCCCATTCACTCTCGGTAACCTATCTTAACACGCGGAGGCGGGGAGGGAGAAAAAGCGAGGAAAGGAGGGAAGGGAAGTGACAGAGCCACGAGGGAAGCAGACGGCGAAGGGCGGAGAAAAAGGGGGATAGGAGTGGAATGAGGAAAAGTGGGGAGGGGGATGGTGAACTGAAAGATGTTTGGAATCCTCCCTACTCCTTCCATACATCCGTTCCGAACACCATTACGGCCCCGTTCTTCTCACCCGGGGGTACATCACGAGATAAGGGGCCTTTTGAACCACGGTACTGCCGGAGGAAATTTTTATGGGGCTACAAATGGCTAATGGGCATACATTACTCACGAAACGACACCCCTACAGCCCCCTCTCCCTTCCGACTACCTCCTTCCCTCCCTCAAACCCTCGATCTCGCGAGGCTCACCTGCAACGATTTGCAGTTATGGCTGAGGCGTTCAATAAAAAATGAAACTAATAACAGTTTTTCATCATCTTGCAGATATTTGCAAAAAGATTCGATCCTAGAACGAACAAAAATACACCTATGGACGGTGCAAAACTTCAACCCGCATATCTAACCGAAGGTGAAACTAAGAAAAAAAAAGTAGAATGTATTATCCCCCCCTCTCATTATAGTACTTAAAGTTTTTAGGCTACTGTCGTAATTCTTAATTGGACCGTAGAGGAAATAACCTAAGCCATTAAAATATTACCACGGAAAATTCCTCAGTTTTATGACTACACTGACTATTTGCGAAAGATAAATTAGTTGCGTAAATGTCAGATTATTCTAAGACAACTACTGTTCAATAATCACTGGGTAAATGGATAAAACTTTGAATTAATAGACAGCGAAATAATGTTAGACGAAATGTTGGATAAAGTTAGAACAAGTGAAGAGAGAAAAATAAAGAAATTGCTGTTGGAATTGGTTTTCTCATCCTATCAACATCGAGGCTTCGGGTTACATAGTAAATGTTCCGAAATCTTGATTGTGTTCTACAAGTGGCAGTACGCTAACAGAGAACTTTGTGAAAAATCCAAATGTTTACCAATACATTTAACGATGACAATGATTTTGATTCACTTAGGGATATGCAGGTAAAGAAGAATAATGGATCACGAATGATGACCTGAGTGAACCATAATCAATATTTTAAGTGCCAAAGGCCAATTTACAGGCGTGATGGTTAGAGATTTATCGTCTACCCTTTGGAAACGGCATCGGAATAACATGTTCTGCTATTGATAACATTATGTTGATTCTCTGGTTAGAGAACAGCACGGAAACGATGTGCGTGGTATAGTTTTATCTCTACCTATTCCAGGGCATGAGTTTTCTAGACCACGATTATGTCAGGTTTAAGCTTTCAAAATTGGCTGAAATCGAATATTAGGAATTATTACCCCTTGTAAGACTTTTATTCTTTTCAGCGCACCGATTATCCGTAATTCATGCTATTATGATATTAAAATGATAAACTAATAATAGTAATACATACATAAAAAAGCACTCCAAAAATGTTTTTTTTGAAAAGGACGTTTCCTTATTAAAACTTTTTTAATGGCTTTCAAATGCCTTACGCTCATTACATTTTATACGAGGGACTATTAAATAATAAAGAATATGGAAGTTCAAAATGAAAATATTCTAACTCTATCAAATCGATGATTTTCATAGTTTATTAAAACGGTTTTCATTGAGACATGATTGATTGACAAATTGAGGCATAAATTATAATTTGAAATATACTTATAACTACTTCAATATACAACTAATAGTTTTAACATATGTTTAATATACTTTTAAAGATGATAACACCCTAACGACGCTGCATCAGAGGTAGGGACCTGATCAACCTTATGTCAGACCGGAAATTCTCTGCAAAAGACGGCGAGATAAGAAATAAGAGAACCGAAAAGCGAGAGATGTCCAGATACGCCATCCAACGACATGGCAAAAGACGCTTACACATTAATAGTCGAGGTCTCCGCCGCGCGAGTGAGACAGAGTGAGAGAGGAAAAAATAGGGTGGCGGAATTAGAAGCGGCAGCCCATTGCATGAGAATGCTCCGTTGCATGTCGAATGGTAATGGAGGCGAGGGAGATGGTTAGGAATGAAGTACTGCGTGGATAACTACCCCTCCACCACACCACATCCCATCCCACCTCCATCCCCATTGCAAATTCAAGTTCAACGTCCGGCGCTAGGGGCGTGTGTCCGAGGGAGTGTGTGTGAGAGAGAGAGAGTAGGGTAGAGAAATGGGAGGAGAGAGGGGACGAGTGTGGACCGACCGAACGGGAATGTTTTTCGACTTTTCCTCTCTGCCGTTCCCGCGTACCCTGTTGTTTTCCCCGCCGTCCGCCGCCTCCGTCCCTGCTCCGCCACCGCCCCTCCCCCCGCAAAGCCGCCCAACCAATCGCCACACCCGCTGACCTCACCCTCGCACCGCGCTCGCCGCCCGTGATGGTGCATGGGGGACCCCGCGCGCAGCCGAGTCAATTACACAGTACCCTTCGATAATTGCCAACCTGTTGGGCCAACCTTTTCGAGTTCCTCACAAACGCGCGATCAACCCCCAAAAAAAAACCCAGTTACCCAGTAAAAAGTTGCATAACGCCGTTGGAGAGGACGTTGTGAAGAAGAGTGCAGTTTTATATGAGGGAAGTGTATGGTAGATGCCTGTGGTATATTCCTGACTCATCCCAGGACCACTTAATTTCCATAGGTTTCTTTGATGTTTCCCATACATTAATATTTTTCTAAAGTCTTAGTCCAATTTATCTTTTAAAACTAGTAAATTCACTTGCTTATGAATACGTTAGAACAAGATAAATTAAGAAAAATAATTCTTCAAGGGAAGGTTACTAAAGGAATGATCATAACGCACCATCGTGGTGATTTGATAATTATTACCAATCTACTCGTACGATACATAAATTTTACTTTTTCCCCAAGGAATAGCCGACTGTTGACTTTTGGTCTCAAATTCTAGCAAAGACTTAGAAAGGAAATTATTCTGAAACCATCTGAATTTCTCTTCAGGAATGCGCCGAATAGCACTTCTCTATTCCCTTGGAGGTCTTGGTCCATACTGTCCACTCTTCAGACCTTACCTCGCAAAATTTGCCCTTCTCCATTCCCTAAAAAAATCACGGATTTCCATCTACATAATGTCCCTGAAACCACCGCAAGGGCGTGTGGCGGAGAGTGGTAGGCCACCAGCCATGCATACACAATCCCAATCATGACATCTCTACTTTTAATTTACTCCGAAGGCCAAAGAAAATCATTCGCTATCTACGTCACCTCTCAATTCTTCATTTGGTCATCCACCCCTCTCCATTCACACGCTTCATTTGTACACAGTAATGATAAACAATCTGGCATGAGTTCGGAAAGGTACTATTAGGCGTGCCGCAAGGAAGGGTTATAGGCCCCATAATGTTCCGAAATAATGTCAATAATAAAACCTCCCGTGTAAATAGTAGCATTAAGTATTTAGGAAAGATAAGTTCACCTATGCAGAAAAAATGTGCCAAGTTGATCGCGGACTACTCTACTTTAGATTTAAACATTAATTAGGATTAGTGCAAAGAATGGAGCTTTGAATTAAAATGAAAAGAAATTAAAATATTAACATTTTGGGGAAAAAGAAAAAGGAAAGAGGACACCATGCAAAGATTTGACGAGGTCGAAAAACTATATTCGAAACAAGTAAGGTACTTGGGCGTTAACCTAAAAAAAGTGATCGTGAAGCTAGCACGTTAGTAAAACCTGAAGAGTCGTTTTGAAGCAACTGGGACTTGTACGCCGAGTTGTTGGAAAATGTACTGGAAAATTTAAGGGAGGAATGTTAGTTTGCGCTGGTGAAGACACACTTGAAATACCGCACTAGTATTTCGGACCAGTCTGATCTGAGAAGGAGTTGATTGAGGAGATAAAAAAGGAGCAAAGTTTAAAACACTTACGTCAAGACAAATATTTAATATATTTAATCGGTTATTGCATGTTGTGTAGGCATGCATGTGTGTATGTACACGACTGTTTTTGTATATGAGTTAATACATATTCAAATGTATGCATGAACTAATAGTTATATTTGCATGGCGGTACTCTACCACTTACGCTACACGCCCTTGCGAGGGCTTGTGAAATGCTGTGTACGTGTAGATAAAAGAAAGGCCGTTAGCGTTTTGGAGAAATGCTACCATAAGAAAGCAAGCGTTACGCGGTTAATGGGGGAACTAAGACGGGAGTCTCTCCAAGCACGAAGGGAGAAGGCGGGACTAAGGCTATTAGAAAGGCACAGGACACTCGATTAACTTATGACACTGAAGAAATCATTAAGACCCCTCATTTTATCGCCAGATTGGACCATTCGGATAAGATAATGGAGATACGGATAATTGATACACCAAAGGATGGAGAAACTTTTTTTTCCTCGTACGAATCGCGATCAAGACAAACATTCTAAGCAACAAAAGAACTACTGCCAGTAAACCTAACTGCGAATCAGTAACCTTGTACACTCGTACGAAGTAGATATCCATCTAAGCACGTAGATGATCTATACGAAGCCTTGATCTGCACCATTAGAAGGTTAAAATTATTACCTTAGAAGAGGATACGCATAACATTAATATAAAGAGCGTGGAAATTCTAATCGATTCTTTAGAGATTTTTGATGAGGTTAAAGTTAATACGTTATTTTGAAAAAAGGAAATCGTGTTTAACAGTTTCATCCTTATCATCATATCTACATTTTGATAAATAACACTAATTGAAATAAATCTCCCAGAATAATTTCTTGAAAACAGTCCACTGTGGTCATTGTCTTTTCTCCCAAATTAAATAACGCTAACATATAATCATACATATTACAGCAGTATAACTTTTATAATGATCGCAAAATAAATCTTCAATACCCATGTCGAAATATTTTTTTCAAGTATTCACACTTTTTTGAAACGAGCCAATCACCGGTGCGAATATTGTCAGTAAACGTATGTGCTGTACGTGACTTGTACCCTCAGAGTCACATCCGTTAATTCTCTTCCATCAGAAACCCCTTCGTAGGAATCCAATTCCTCCACCCAATGGTGTGTCTCCTAACTCTATCGTCCTCCACGGCCCCTCACCCTACCCTGCGTCACCTTCACTTACGCCTCCCCGCTCCACCCTTCCGCCCATTGCCTCCCCGCATGGCTTAACATGAGGGATGAGGAGTGTGTGATGGTGAAAAAGATGGTCCTGCGACCACAAGGTGAAAGAGTTTACGGTCGATCGTTTTAAAACGGAGGTTCCAGGAAGGAACGGCTGTAATTTCGGAAGAGGTCTAAATAAAAGTGGAAAAAATAGGGATATGCGCTCGAGAAGGGCAAGTTTGCTGGACTCGAGAAGGACGTAGCCTACCAGAGTGCCCTGTGCAGTATGCATTCGTGATGGGTTGTTTCGAATAGGTGAGCAAAGTTTGAATCTAGAGTGATAAAAAAGAATCGCGTCAGTTTTGGTTGTACTTGTATGTCGTCGGATAATTCTTGTGCGCTGCAACTATTAATATTCAATTGTAATACCTGCAAACATTTTGCAAAAGAGTGAGTTCTTATTACGATGAACTTATATTGGTTTAAATACGGGTACGAAATATCGTATATTGATAATGAAGTTGATACCTTGAACCTTTCCCACAAGTCTTGGCTTCCTTTTAAATTCATAATATACGATAACCTTTCGCACAACACAATCTGGAATGCTAACATGTACGAATTAGTCAATAAAATAGCCGAAACTGGAATTAAGGGATGCAGCAAATACCTTTTATCTAATTCTAACATTTTCTTAGGCTTTATGAGCTCATATGATTTTATTCTACTGACTCCATCATTATTGAGGAATGATATAGGCAAGTAAAAAAATGTAATTTCTACTCTAGTGATCGACAATCCAGTTTTGCTGTTCGCCGCAAATCAAAAAATTTATTTCCATCCTAAATGGAGGAAACGAGAACGCTTTCAGTCGAAAATGAGATCGCGGAGACTTTAACACTCGGCGAATAATTTACCACGAATTCACTTCTTGTCGCCGCCACAATTCCGTCTTAGTCGTTGACTCTCTCAGCCTCTTCGCCCACCACCCCCACCACTGCCGTTCCCTCCCCGCTTCCAGCGGGAGTGGTCCGGAAGAGAGGTCCACATCTCGGTCACACTGCTTTCTCACACACCGCCAATCATCTGGGCAAGTACCCGCCCATGCCCACACAACACACCTTCCTTCACTCACGCTTAAAGGGTGGAGATGATCGAGATGCGTTAGATTAACTTTTCTCGTGACGACGTGCAATATGAACGGGCACACATTTTACATTCATAGGGCTGTCTCCGTCCTTTTTCCACTCTTGATCATTCTGCAGCTAGAAGTAAGCAAGTTTTTTCCTGAAAGACACGGAGATGGACGCAGGAAGGGGATTATCATACACTTTGTATCTGTATTGTGGAACACGTCCACCTCGTGTTCTGTGGCTTTTTTATCGGATTGTTCGTTCGAAATGTGTACACTAATGTTTTATCCACACAGTTTTGGAACATAAAGGATTAATTGAATTGTGGCCCATTACATTTTACTCAACGCAAAAATAACAAGCTTCACAAATATTGTAATAATCCCCAAAGCTATCAGTAAGCGTAATTTAGTATAATTTCTAAATTCTTTCACCCTTCTAAAGCAAGATATTATAAAATGATCGTACATTTGCAGAGAATTTCGATCTCAATTTTGAACGATCCTATATTCCAAAATTACGAACGGCAATCCATGAGTTTCATTTTAACTCAAGGAAACAATGTAATTCTATAAATAAAAAAAAACTAAGAGTAGGACTAAGGTGGACAAGTGACTTTAATCATCGAGGTTGCAAACGCCTATTAATATAATGTTCCTAATTTTATTTTCAGGTTTAAGAAGGCTACTACTACGTCTTCCTGTACAATGAAAAAATTTGCGGAGGAAGTTATTTATCAAACGATGCACTCCTTGGAAAAAAGTGTACAGGTCGATGAAAGTGTGCGGCAGAAAGGACTTCAAAAATCCTATTGCGTCATCGAGGAGCCCTTCCATGGTGACGACATCCGCGGCGGAGATAAGGAAAGATAGGAGGGAAGATGGAAAAGGAAAAAAAGAGGATAACACCGAGAGCGGGGAAAGAGCTTCCTTTCTAGTCTCCCCGAAGGCTGGTGACGTTGACGAAGTGATTTCCTAAGGCAAAGCCGTTAGGGCCACGGCCCCGAGCATCAAACAGATGGTCCCCCGCCGACGGGGCCATCTGAAAGGCTTTAAGCTGATTTCCACTCCCTCCCTTTCTCACACTCTGAGATATTTGGCCCGACCCCTCCTCCCACCCATCGACCTGCCCTCCTGACTTCTTTTCCCAGCTGAGGCCTAGGGCGAAGGAGCTTCCAGTCACCACAAGTGCCACACCCAGCCGTATAAAGAACTCAGCCAACCTCAAAGATGAGAAGGAGAGAATCCGTTGGAGAGATAAGGAGAGAAACGTCGAGGCGGGGAGCTGGAGGAATAAATAATTAAATTTACTTATGGAGCCACTAAGGGCGCGTCGATTTTACTTTACTATGACGAAGAAAAAGTTAACAATGCCACCAACAGTGGAAGTACCATCCCGAGAGCCTAATTAAAAAAAATATTCGGGCATGGTTAAAAAAAAACGTATAATGGAAAAGTAATATCGCATAAATTAGTAGATGACAATAATGTCACTCAAATGTAATAGTTATAAGGTACAGTAGTATATAAATCCATTCTACTTACACGGATATATAAAAAATTCAATGTATAACACAAAAAACACTTTCCATTCGAAGCTGTTAAATTTTTTGTCGAAACTTTGTTCTGCAATCACTGAGATGTCATTCGTAGCTGCAGCCAGCTTGACATTTTTCCCGAATTTTCACGGGCAAATGGCAGGGAAACATTGCTTTCGGTATGCACAGATTTCATTTGAGGAAGCACACATTCCGATCGCTTGAGACATTTGCTTCGATTACAGGTATAACATTCCCTCCTCTCCACCACAGGGAATGTCCTTATTTCGACCAAAGGGGAAAGGTGGTACGAAGCATGGAGGCAGAAAGGAATACAAAAATCCAGAATTCTCGTCTCGATCACCATTGAGCGTATCACTTGGCGGCGCGCGCCCTGAAGGGTCTGATATCACGCGTGCCCGAGGCAGCGTTCGTTCCTCACGACACGGCCACGCGAATCGCGGGCAAACATACTCTCCCGTTGATTGCCCCGACCACTCACACGCCCACCCATCGCCTTCATTTTTTTTTTCCTACCTTCACGTTTTTCATTCCGCCACGAGTGTGTGTGTGTGTTTTTTTATGCCTATTTTCAATCTGAGACTATAGCTTCTTTCTTGATCGAATTTTGGGAACTCCCTTCAGACGAGAACCGGTCGGAGGAGGTCAAGCGATGTTGGGCATAAGGGTTGGGAGTTAGAGGGGAAGGAAGGTGAATGAGGAAGAAAGCAAGACGGAATGAAATGTGAGAGGGAAAGAGAAAGGTCGCATAGAGAAGAATGAGAACACAAAAACAAAGGTCCACAACTTATAGCAAGGAATAAAAGCGAGAAAAGAAACTTTAGAGAATGGGAAATAGCACAGAAGAATAACGATCGAGGATAGAGAAATGGAGGGAAAGTTGGAAGAGTTGTGGAGTTAAAACGAATAATATGATGGAAAAATAGAAATGGGAGAAAAGATTTCCAGCGCATTTAAGATAGTGAATAATATAAAATGAAACATCTGACCAAAGGACAAGCGGAAATAAATACAAAAATATATTGGTGTAAGAATAAAAATATCTCGAAAAATGGTCTCGAGAAAAAGATACCACCTAAAATTAAAGAAATTTAATGCCACATGCTAATAAATATTTCGCGATCCAGAACTCAACTTGGCAACAGCCCGATGGACCGCTACCGGCCAGAGCGGTTGACAGCGCTACCAACCGGTGGGAAGAGTAACTTCTTAAAAGGCCTCGGTGGGTATATTGAGAAAGATGAAACTGAAGAAACTGCGTTAAGTTCGCAAAAAGTATTTTCTGAGAACAACGTAGGTTCACACACAAGTGAGTGCCTCACATGTCGAGACATCACGAAAATTAAAAAAAAGCCATTCAGGCCATTTAGCGCAGACGTGAGATAATTGATTTTCATTCAACTAAATTCAAAGGGGATTTACGTGTTTGTGAAGGAATTATAAAATTGATTTATTTATTCCAGAGTCTCTTCACGAAAATAAAATCTAAGTTTTACTGCGTAATAAAGTCGGTTGGTTTTCCACAACGTGCGTCCCTCTTAGTTAATTTAACCTCAAATACGGGTCACTCGTATTCGCAATTGTATTCTCATTTCGTTTATGTACCAATTATATAAAAAGGTAGAATATATTAAGTATTAGATTCTAAATCTATCGACAACGACAGTGTAAAATGCTACGCGCACGAAAATAAACTGACGAGAATTAAGGAGCAAACGATTTCTTTTGAAAGAGGTACTTGTTATGGTTTTTCTGGATCATGTGAGACTCTAAGTACTTTCTCTCGCTTTGAAGCGTGGCTAATGAAATACAGGACTGAAGTACACCATAAGAGATACAGTTGTAAATAAATTGATGGGGCCGGTTAATTACTTGGCTAGTATATTACGGGAAAATGAAAGAATATAAATCTGGTAACACAAATAGGGGAACGACGAGAACAAGAAAATGAACGACGATAATAAGTAAAATGATAGGGGCGAGAAGAGTTGTGGATGTATGAGGGCGAGAGAAAGAAGAAAGCTGAGGAGGAAGGAGGATTAGGGCGGCGGAGGAGTGCGTATGAGTGGGGGGATGCTGGATGGCCGAGAGGTGAGGGGAGGGAGCCCCTGATGGAGGCGGGGCGCAAGCATGTGAACGGTAGGGAGTGGGCGTGATGAGGCGCGATGGGCGTGTGCAGCCGGCACCGATTCTGCAGAGCGCGCGGGAGGCTATTTCGTGGGAGGGAAGGGGGAGGGCGAGAATTCGGAGAAGGGGGCTCTTTAAAATTTTAATGGGTGAAGAACGACGCAGGTAAGAATTATTAGGCCGCGCTGAAAACGGGCAGCGGGAAGAGTCACAAATGGGTTGAGCTTTCTTCCATTTCAGAGGTGTTCCATGAGGTAAGACGAATTTCACGAGGGCGGGAGAAGGATGGGAGCAGGAACGATGAAAGGGGACGAAGTGGATAGAGATGGATAAAATGGTACACCAGTATTTCAAAAGGTTTCAGGTCATTGGAATATTACATTCCTACTTGAAATTTGTACATTGCATCGTGAGATTATCTTGACGCCCTATACCTCAAATCCTTCTAATTCACGACCAAATAATTGAAAATAGCTACGTGAAAAATCGATAAATGTTACGTTTTTCCTTCCGTAATGTTTGCAATTTTGAATCTAAATTTATGAAATAGGGGTAGGATTTCATGTTTAACTACTTCCACTACGGGTCCAACTTTTTCCTGAATTTAGTCCAAACAGTTGATCACTTTTGTAAATATTTGGAAGGATAAATAGAATGCTAATCAAATATAAAGTTATGACTCTGAGCATTAGAATCATTCATCTGATTAAAAACCGTAAAGCGAAATGAAATATGGGTATGGGTAACCATAAGAAATAATAATAAATATTTAATGGTGGTGCAGTGGTGTACAATTGGCCGCTTGTGCTGTAAGATCACTCTTTCTCCTGAACTTGGACGCAATGAGAAAACCACGAAACCCATTTCATACACCAAAATCTATTTTTTTATCGCTCATCAGTGTTATCCAATCTTTTTTTCTCCTTCGAATCCTTCTACCCTCACACAATTGCTCGGAGTAATTTCCATTGAGTCATACATCTCAAACTTTGTACAAGGAAAACTTTCAGCTTAAAGTGTAACGAAAAAAGAAGTACTGAATGTGTCATAAATTATCAAAAAACCTGCGGATAATTGCAATGGTTATAATTTACAAGAACAAGTGACGTCTTACCATAATCATCACTTTGATGACTAAAAATCAAACGGTAGAAAACTTGTAAATCAAATGGAAAAAATGTGATCGCCTCGGTAACTGAGAGCCAAAATGGAAGACAGACTCAATAAAGCTGTTAGGCAATGACACCACTCCCATTGCTTTCTGCAGGACTAATTCCACTCTCTTTCAGCCACCAACCAGACTTTATTTAAGACCAATTTGTATTCCCGACATCTCTCACGAAATCATCTCTCCAGGCCCAAGGGTTACAAAAACCGGATTAACTGCGTTCAAATCGCAATGAAGTGAACACAGCCGTGCATCTTATATTAGCCGAAACCATGCATTCAAAAGTCACCTACACATTCGGGCCAAAGATAATTTCGCACAAAATTACTCTCGAGTGTCTGCGGTGTCCTTCATCAACCCGTGAAGACCGGACTCTCCAACTTCTTCCCTACTTAGACTTCACCTTCGATTTGTCTAATCGCAGTTGGTCCTCGAGACCATTTATCCCCTCTCCCAACCCGTGTTCCAAACTTCCTCTCCTTGCCAAGGCTTGAAAATCTTCCTTCATCACGTCAGTCCCACTTCCTTCAGGAATAACTTTTTAATCCTCGTTACACCTGCGACCTGCTTCCGCTCAGACTGCGGGAACGCCTATCGGGTTAAGTAGACGTTTCAAAGGAGGCGCCGCTTTTCACAAGAAGGGATAATCGGAGCAGAGGGAGGCTGGGAGGGTGGACGGAGGGGCTAAGTGGCGAAATCTTCATGTCATTACGATGGAGCATGAAATGAGATCTTTTAAGTGCCAGAGGGATGCAGAGATCGATTCAGATTATTTCCACTAATATCTTACCCTCAAATCAGACCCCTTACAGGTGACTCCTGGAGTTAAGAGTGACGATGCGTATTAAGCATCCTTATGTTAAGCATCTTTGAGCAAAATCTCTTAAACTTGCAATACAGTGAACAGTTAAAAAAAAACAGAAAAATGACATTTTTGCCTTGCAGCAGCAATATGTGCATTGATTAAGGGTTGGGAGGATAAACTCCAAAAATGGAAATAGCTTGTGTCCTTAGCGACCTAATTCACAGAGTAAGGCGAGCAACCCTCGAACCCGCCAGACCTACCGAGTACCTACGTGGGAAGGTATGCAGTGTTGTGCCCTCATCTATACACTTCATCTACATAATACCCCGCAAGCCGCCGCAAGGGCGTGTGGCGGGGGGGTTTGTCTAATGTGAGTAAATGCTTGCTATTGGTGAAAAATGAAGGGTTGAGATTGAAATTTTGACTCGTGAGTCCTAAAATGAATGCTGAGGTTTGTTACAAGAAAAACTTTCTTTAATACATTGGCATTGTATTGATTCTTATTTCAACGAATGCATCCGGAAACAGTCATTTCGGTCAATGAGCACTTAGTCAAAAGAAGGAAGCACGTACAATTGCTCTATGAACCGACGTCACTGCAGGAAAAAAAATCGTGTTTCTGTTACATTCCTTCCAAATGGGTCGTTTTTTCTTCAATTCCATCGCTCCTATGTAGCTGAACAATTGTTTCGACTTAACCGCCTCCATCCCATACCCCACCAACCATCCATTTTGCGGGAGAAGGGGGATGAGAAACGTAAGAGGAAATGGGCGTGCACCGAACGTGGGAGTCGAAAAGGTAAGAAGGGAGTGTTTGCGAGAGAGACCTCTGGTGCTTCGGCCTCTCTCCCTCGCACAAATTGCAGTCGCGGTTCCTCTCCCGTCCGGGCAGTGAGCGCGGGAGGGGCGGACGCGGAGGCTGGGGTGGGGATATGGTGGAGGCGAGGGAGGGAACGGGGGCACTTGTTGCGAGGACTCGGGGGTTGCGTATGGGCATTCACATCCGGGAGCCGAACAAGGGAGGGGACGGGCATGGAATGCAGGGGGGCGGGAGGGACTGGTAGTAGGAAGAATTGCGCCCCGACTTGGTTTCAGCGGTTGGTTGGGGTGGGTATGGGTGGGTGAGGGACCGATGGGGGATAGGTAGACGAGAGTTTTGGGGGTGAGGAGTTTGTCGAGGGGATGAAGGTAGGGAACTAACAAAGGACGTCCTCGGTTTCTTGCCAATTACGTCGATTTTTCATTCATAGTTTCTAATGGTTTGCTGAATTGGAGTACCAGAACAGTACATTCCACAACTGGCATAATCCACAAATAATTAGAAGGCCTCTACGTTTACGCTACACCCCGGCATACCTCAGGGGGCGTTGGAAAGGGTGAGGGAGGACCTTGGTAAAATATACCAATGTCTTTCTACTTTACTACTGTGGGTTAAATTAATGAGGTCGTCATAGGAACTTCAGAATACAATTTAGTTGTCACTCTTCCGGAGGTAACCTAACCCGGAATTTGATATGATCCGCGAATTTTGTGAGGAAATTAAGATTATTTCATATGCCTGGCTCCTTTATCTGGATATGAAAAGATCAAAATAGGAGGGGTGAAAAATCGAGTGAGCGAAAAGGGTTGAGATGGATGAAGTTTTCGACTTTCAATTGGAACCACATTTTCTAATATACGAATTTCGTATATGATTACTATTAATCATGAACTATTTACAAATATGCAGCTAATTTATGTCATTATGAGATCCAAAGTACATTTAAATCTACACAATATCTCGAAAAATCGCCGTAAGGGTGTGGGGTGAGTGGTGTTAGGGTACCATTCACGAATACAGAAATATTGGTTTACATGTTGATAGGGTGACAGCATCTTTAACCAATGAAAAAAGTCATATAAAAATTGCTCGATAGGAGAGAATTGATATATTCTGTCTGTTTGACTTCCTAAGAGCTCATCATATTGTCTCTTTCCCTGGAGCGACGATTTCGCATGAATAAAAGGTTGTTTTGACCGATGAGCAAGTCAACGAAGGTGTGCAACTTCGACCATCCGTTGGCGAGTATTTCTGTGGGTTTAAATGGAGAGAGAGAGGTAGAGAGAGATCGGTGATGAATGGGGGAGGGAATGAGGTGAGCAAAAATGGAGGAAAGAATGTGCAAAAGATTCCACGACCCATCCTCCAAATACCAATCGAGGAATCTGAGAGATGCTGGATGTCCGCTTTCAAGTGATGCTGCACAAGCTGCAGATACGCCCTTAAGATCTTCGTGAGGTGTTTCCTTACGAATGAGAACAAAAGAGATGCACGGTGGTGGTAATGGGTGGAGATGCTAGGGAAGATGAGAAGATGTGATAGCATAGTGATATATTAGCATGTTGATCGATAGTAAGTGTACGATATGAGCGAATGTATGACTAGAGTATCGATCTTTGCTGAAAATCGACGGGAGTCATGCTCTGCCTGAAAACGCGTGCTCCATGATGTCAACTTTTGCTAAAAAGTCGATTAAGGGAAATCAAAAATGCATTACTGTTATTTAACGTAAAATGAGTCTGAATACATGCATGTTTTTCAATATAATTAATTATTTTCTCATTATGATTTTTAAAATAACAACGGCAAATTTTGTGCTTTAAGTTATCTTTGAAGTTTCTGTCGAAGGGAAAGATGAATCTCCCAAATAGCTGTTTTCATTCAACAAAAGGAAAATGAGAGCATGTTTATCGCTACAGCGAGAATAAAATGAAGGAACTACATCTTTTGTTAAATGAGGCGAACTGCTTTCGTGAGGTATGTCGTTATAATCTTGATCAACTATAATAACGCAAAACAAAGGACAATTTCCTCTGATTAGTTCCAAATATAAATAACAGAAAAGGGTTCCGATGCACAGTGCAATATACAGGTGTGCCTACATAAATATACGTACTACGACATGGTGAGAGTTCGTTGGTACGGAGATTGGTTCATGGATAAAAAATACGCACGTAATAGATTGGTAATATTAAAAATTACTATACTACAATGAAAGCAGGTAATTTAATGGTAGCACATAATTACGTATTTAATGATAGCTTTCAATTGTTTCAAAAGCTAGAGGTGGTATATATCCCCACCCATCTTTGCACCACTAGTCATCTAGTGCGCTTGATTTGGGGCCGAATTAAAATTCAAATATTAGCTAGGTAAGGGGGTATATATTTTTGTAACTGTCCAGATTTCCACCCGGATGCTTACGAATTCCCAACCAAAGTTGTACCATTTCTTGTGTGAATTTCTGTAATACAGAACATCTGGGAAACCACAGGAGACGCAAGGAATGAAATTCCCCAACACTAATGTTTGAATTTCAAACTCTACTCACTCTAATCAAGCCTTCCTTTGGGCTGAGGCTATGGTTTTGGTTCGCATAATTGGTAGAAGAACACTGTTGAGGTCTATTTCGATGAATCTCTTCTAATGAAGAGCTTAGAGCCAGAAATCAAATAATCGTGATGGTTAATAACGAGAAAAGTGCGTAGAAAAATCTAACCACTTCTTTACCTTCTTCATCCTGCATGAGTCCGTTGTTTTTTCTCCAGATGCCATTTACGAGCTCGTATATAACATAAAATCTGAGCCGAAGAAGTCGAAAGATGTGCAAAATGATCACCTTCTCGATGGATCCTCCCACACTCTTCTCATCCAACTGTACTTCGACAATCAATTCCGTGGGCACCACGCCCTTGCCAAGCTTAGCCATCCTCTTGACAATAAACTATGGACTCTTGACAGAAGCGTGTGAGCGTATGCACAGGGACTCGTGACTTTGTTAGGGACGAGGTGATCATCCGAGATGGTGGAGGAAAAAGCGACGATCGGAAGCGGACAGTAGGATGTGGTCTGATGAAAAGAAAATAAATGTTCGTAAAAAGAAAAAGCGCATTGTCGACGAGCGAGTTACCTTGCTTATTAATTTGAACCGGTACCACCCAAAGAATACGAATTGCTTGTCATCCCACTTGGCATTTGCTGTCCCTACAGTGGCGTCTCTCGCCATTATTTAGGCAAATCGGATTACGGAGAACTTTATACAGGTCTCGGGCCGGGAATTACTCATACATGTGCTAAACCTCCAATAAGCCAAAAACATCTCATTGTTCCCTCTCTGTGACGAGAGAATACGATTTGTGATTACTATAATAGAGTGGTTGCATGACTCATTTTCATGAAGACGCGCGAGGAAAGAACGGTACGCCAATTGAGAAAACGGTAGATTAGTGGTAAAATTCCATGCCAGTTTTAACTCATTTCCGTTAACAGAGATGACAACGAAGCGTCTTATGCCGGGGAGTTTCCGAAAATATTTACGAATTCAAATCTCAGCGAAACGAAAACGAAACAGTGCATCCACTGCAATCGAATTCCATCTTTTGTTTCTTTTAAACGATGTGAAGAGTGACTGGATGAGGATTGCTGCATGTAATGCTAAGACAAACGGAAGTATCAACAAAAATAATTTATGCAACACATAAATCTATCATCTTTTTGCAAATGTATGCTCGAAAACCGTTCAATGAGAAGAGGAATTTTAAAAATTTTAGAGTGTAAAATACTGTGATTAAAATAAATGGACAAACTAATTGGAGACTAAGGAAAAACGCTTCATGTTGTTTTTAAACTCGATTATTTGTTCTGCTAAGGCAAT
Organism: Hetaerina titia; assembly: GCA_037158775.1. Classification (NCBI taxonomy): domain Eukaryota; kingdom Metazoa; phylum Arthropoda; class Insecta; order Odonata; family Calopterygidae; genus Hetaerina; species Hetaerina titia. The sequence goes on along the minus strand of CM073772.1, from coordinate 60,683,230 downwards.
CTTTGGAGATGCCAGGGCAACTTTGAGGAACTTAACGGCATTAGGTGTGCAAGAGCAAGATAAATATCTCCCGAAGAAATAAAGACGTACGTTTGGAGAGAGAGTTAGGCGAACTACAACAAACACCCACCATGCCGTAGTTTTTTTTTCGAATAATTTTCCCCCAATTAATTTCCCGCTGCACACCGACAACATCCATCACGACGGCAATTTTCAATCGTGCTACAAGTGATCGACTGCTCTTGAAGTTTAATTACGATTGCCTCGGTCGGTTCTCACAGCCTCGGGGGTCTTAAGAGGTGGGGAGGGGCGAGTGGAGGGAGAGCATGCGAGAGAAAAGGGGCGAGGAGGAGTGCGAGGAATGAGGAGAGTGAGGTAGAGGAGGCAACGCGGCTAAGCAAAGCCATGTTTCACCCATTCGATAATGGGTCTCCACCACTAGCGGCCAACGTGACTCCGCGTTCTTACGTGCAGGAAGCAATGCATCTGCAATCGCGGGAAAGCGGACCCAACCCTCCGGCACCCCCGACTGCATTCTTCCTTCCTCTCTACAACTCTCCCTTCCCTCCCCCCCCCCGTCTCCCTTCCTTTCCACTTAAGACCAAACCTCAGAATACCTGGCGTAACCTCATCAGACTCATATCTGCGGCAACGTGAATTGCAATCGGTAAACTATTAGAGAAGTCCTGGATGTAAGACGCCTTGGTAAGCCGTCTTCACATCGCATTTTCCTTCTCCAGCTCCCAACAGCCTACTCTTCTTCAACCCTATTTCACTTCCTCTTAATCTTTGATCGCTAATGCAACCAATCACTCCAACAGAGGGACTGTTTTGTATTTCTCGCCTGCAACTTCATGCCTTCTTTAATTGGGATATTGTTTAATCAGTCAACTTTCAGCCAGCATTGGTATCGACATAGTATACGCAATCATTGGCATATGCTATGTGTTTTTTTCTATCTAATCGACACTCCTGGTGACCCACGTGTCCCTGGAAACCCGATAGAAACTGCGGGAGATGCCGCGAAAGTAACTTTTAACGGAGTCATCCGCTAATGTGCATTTCAATGCAACTATTTCAGAGTGTAAAAATCATTCGCCTTTACCGGGATACATTCACACAACACAACATCTTGTTCCTTTAAAATCCTCAAAATTTCAGAGTTTAAGAGGACACCTAGATAGCTTAACTGGCTAAAGCCCTCGGGCGGACATCCTGGTCAAGACGAATGATTATTACACTCTGAAATAGTTGTATTGTTTTTTTTACTGTTTCTGCTTTCTCAATTCTTAGTATAGAATTACATTGAAAATAGAAATCAACAAAGGAATACATGATAAGTAAGGAAATGTAATGTAAGGAAATACTTTTTTGGAAGACTTGTGAACACGTGAGAGTATAGAAGTCTCCTGATGATATACGACCGCAGTTTTGGTGTGTATAAATACTTGGTTGGGATCCCGGGAATAGCTAATTTTCCCAGAATCAAGAAATTCGAAAATTATTGCTTTACTAGTACCGAATGGAATTTTTCGAAATCAACTTACTAATATTGGACATTTTTCTGAAAAAGCTTTCCAAAATATAATTCAAGAAATTATCAGTGCCCGAGTTAATTAATACTCCTTCTTCATTTAATATGATTGCAAATGTATATCTTGTATAATTGAAAATTTTGAAGTAGGCCCCATTAAGTAAGAAGTTAAATATTTTTATACCACGAAGACTGACTCAATGATGAGACTCAAGATCGGAGTCGTGTGATTTTTTAACATTTATAAGAAATAATATTATTATTTTTCTTACACTTGGTTTTTGTGTGAGAAGACCAAATTTATGTTCACCTATTTCTCCAATGACAATTCTTTGCACCGATATTTATCATTTTGCACAGACCAGAAACTTCTTAGTTCGTGGCATAGTAAGTTTTGTTTCCTTCATTACGTTTATATTTTTCATTTATTAAATTAAACAGGAAAAAGTTCATTGGGACAATACATCTTCGTTAACACGTCAAAAATATCTAAAGAGTGTTTCCGAAATGATGAAACATTTCTTTCGAAGAGGGGTCGAAAGATTACCTACACGATTTTTCTTAGAGAAGAAAACCGCGAGGGACACGAACATAACTCGTCCTGGAGGTCAATCTTTAATGATGAACAAGCGTCTTGTATTTATAGACCACACCCTGGCACCAAGCCATTAGCCACTGTCCCAGTTGATACGCTTTAACGAAAACCAGAAGAGAAACTCGACCTTCAGATCAACGCCTCTGGGAAATATAGGGTATCTGAACGATTTCAGGAAGCTCGCAGAGAATTTCTTAGGAACCACTAAGCCCCAAGTTTCAAAGAATAAATTCTACCATTATTCATCCTTTCCCATCCCAATTTTTACGCTCCTTCCGATTTTCTGTCATCTTCCCCTCTAATCTCCCTCTGCGTACCTACCCCTCGCCCCTCCTAAACTCGTCGGCCGGGGTCAAACACGCTGGCCAGGCCACCAGCCACCACACACTCCAAGAGAGGAGAGATGTAGAATGAAGGCATCTCTCTCTCTCTCTCTCTCACACACACGAAAAGACACACACGCACACATCCGCTCGCACTCACATATTCGAATGAGTACCGTTAAACAGACCGCGTGCTTCACCTCCGAATCCCACGGCTCCCATCCCCACCACCCCGCCCCCCGACACTCTCCCCTCCAACCTCCTCCGCTGCCTTTTCAAACCCACCCCACCGCCACCTTTTCATCTTCCTAAACCCCCCTCCTCCTCCTCCCACTCGTCGACCCGCAGCCTCCCTGCTACTATACACGCTTCCCCCAATTCCATGGGCCACCTCCCACCCAATCCTCTCTCCACCCCACTCCCTTAAACCTCTCACCCTTCCAGACCTGGCCCCTTAAATGCGACTCCTCTACCTTCCACGAATGCTGCTTTGCTTTCCTTCTCCCCTCTCTTTATTCTTTTTTCTTTGCTCCTCTCCCTCTACATCCTCATTCTTTCCCTGACTCTTTCTTTATCTTAACACTCCTACATACCCCTCTCAGCCCTTCCCCGTCTAACCTCCCCCTCGTTCGCGCTCTGTGTATCTCGCTCTTTCACATCTCCTTTTATCAGCTCCCAGTATTTCCTTTTTCGTACTTATAATGCCTCCGCGCCGGCGAATGTTTTTGTTTTTTTCCCTCTCTTTCTACCTTCGCCTGTTATTTATGCCTTAATCAACTTGGGATTTTTTTCCTCCAAACAGGAAGTTAATGTGACCCTCAAAAAGGTCAGCGCAGTATCAACTGTGTTACTTCGCATTCTTGGAACTGCTTTTTACAAGATGTGTGGCAGAGGAGTCATGTGCCTTCTGTTCTCCAGATAGAATATTTGGACGCATGAGCACACAATGATTTTTTCCTGATTGTGTAGTTCGCGTATAACACGAATGAAATTTCCGTAGATGAAGCATAAATGTGCGTATGTTTTGGGCGGCGGAGGAAGCATAAAGAATAACATACTTTTGAATTTGTCAAATCAGTAATGAGATCCTACCTAAATTCTATTCATTCGACAGTTAAAAAGTTTGCATAAGTAATCATTGGACAGAAAACTAAAAATGTTTTACAATATGAATATGACCACTCATAGGATGGCGAATATAACTTAAAGCTTGATAATTTTGCAAATATTTTTAAAACAGACCACATTATATTTATAGAGTGGGTGACGGACTTTGATGGTACATATTTGGATTAAAAGGTAAAATACCCTCGTGGTGATTCATTCATTGTGGAAAATCTATCATAAAGTTCCGTTCTATTGCTGGAAATCGTTTCATCTTGAAATCATAAACCTGGGAATTGGACCAGAAAATTAAAATTTCCTCAATTTCTTTGAATGTTAGACTTGAGAAGCAAACGAAATCGGAAAGAGATTAAGTAGCGATGCCCCTAAGCTGGGAGAGAGGCCGTAGATAGGTAAACATCAGCTCTAACCACTCGGTCAATACAAATAAAGGCGTCCTTCTTCCCTGAGGTCCGAAGCACCTTGCTGCGGCTGAATGAATAGCCAACCCCACACACAAACACACACGCACTCTTAAGACAACAGCGCCTGTTTGCCTTTCAAGATCATTAACTACTCTCTAAAGGATTTATTTGAAACCATTTGGGAAGGGGTGTGAGGTGAGAACATGCATCTCACACCCTTCAAATTTCCCAGCTTACCTTCAAAGGTCAAATTAGACAAGGGATCGGATCAAGACTGTTCTTTAAAATCAGTTTGGATGATACAATGCGCGACTGACAAGGAACCGGAAGGTACGCCTCGCGGCACGGGGGGTAAAACATCCGTAAAATTGAAAAACCGAGCGAAATTTATGCGTCGCACATAGAGACATGCATTTTACTATGATGTGGAACTGAATTCTTCGCGGCGCAGTAAATATTTGCTCGTGATTAGTTGATAGGTTTAAGGAAATTGTACTCCATTATTTACTTTATGTTTTGACAATATCGCCTATCACTGCATGATCGATTGAAATTTGGTATACCAAAGTACGACCTAAAAGCTCCCATTTCAACAAAAGGAATCTGTCTGAGTATGAATTTGAATGGTTATAATTCATCACGATTGATGGATGATTTCATCCATTCTCCCAATTTTATATGAGCTCATCTCGATTGTACTCCCATTTGCCCCATATTGTTTTAGATGGAGTGAATATTTACATACGAGATGTTTTTTTTTTTTAATACTTCAAGAGGTAAGGTGCTGGATCGATAGAGATTAAGGAAATCTAAATAAGCTAGGAATGAATATACTTGAAAGGGGATACGACATGGTAGATTTTTTTTGCCCCTTCTATGTCCAGAAAAATCCACCAGGAAGAAAACAGAAAAAAAATCCATTGGTGAACTTAAATATCGCGTATTAAATCTGGCGTTGTAAAATTTGCTATTTTTAAGATTTTGAATTTTTTTCTCATCAGAAATATACCCAGTAATTGTCATGTTATTTTTTTTGCAACGAGGATTGCAAATTATCGAGATGACCTCAAGCTATCAAATTCGTTCAAGTTAACAAACAAAAACATGTATTTTCCACGGTTCCTCATTTCGCACTATCTATATAGGTATCTCGAAACGTCGACCTCCAAGTATGCATAGAACACTTCCAAGTGGGTACATCACGTTCGTGAATGAACTATAGTATCTTTAAAAAAAAACATGAATTCGCTACATGATTGTAGTGATACGGCAATTTGGCCCTACCCCGGAGTTAGCCTCATATTTCCGGGCACGTGTCCCGCGAAGGCTAATCGCAAGAAGCCAGCATACACGCATTTCTTCCTCGGACCCTCACAAGCCGCAATAACGGGAAGTTCTGATGCCACGAAGTTTCGATCCCCTATATTTTCGCCGAGTGGCTCCTCATTATCCTCACTCGTTTTTTTCCCCGGCGTTGGAAACAGACTTAATCGCGCGGAAAAAAGCATCGCCTTCTCTGATTTCTCTCCTTCTTCCATCCTTCAAACGCCTTCGAAAGTGAGGAGGGTTCAGTGCGGCGGAAGCTTCGTTAATAAAACAACCTAATGACGGGTTCCTCCTGATATTAAATAGTAGTCATCCAAGAGGTTGGAGCTATTTATCCATAAATTTCAAAATACTATTTAATGTTTGGCGAGACCTGTTTGGGAGATGGAATAAATGCGCACGCTAGATTTTGTGTCCTGATTGAAGTAACGGAGAAAAAAACTTCTTGCTTTTTCCTCACTGGCGGTTGTTTATCACGGAGCGGACGGCGATTGAATGATGAGCGCGCGGGAAATAAGCTCCTTGGCTCGGTTTATGGGAATCAAATGTGCCGTTGCATCAAATGGGTAATCAATTAGATACAAAGCACTTGCCATTATAGACTTGTAATGTTTCTCGACATTTCACTCGAAAAATGATATTTTCCTCTCTCTTTTACGCAACCTGTGGTTCCTTAAGTTCCCATTGATGAAGCTTTTCGATGGTTGAACTGCAGAGGAGTACTTTAAATTCATGCTAGTTGACAACATTGTGAAAATTTATCTTTTTCTAACCGATTGAAATCGCATAAAGTTACCCAAGGAGGTTAGCGATTGGAAAGTGTAGGTTATGGTAGATTGTAAGGTTTTATTAGATAGTTATTGATTCATCTACACGTGTACAGCGATTCTAACCCTTGCAAGGGTATGAGATACGGATTACGATATCAATTATGAGAAAGGGAGGGAAAATAAACCTGTCAAAGAGAGATTTATTTTTTAATGCTTTATTCCTTTCTATTAGCATTGCGTCATAATTCATAAGAGAGAAAAAAAGACGTTTTAAAATTGTAATTTCGACCTTGATACTTTTATTTTATCGCTATTGTACGAGTTGATGATTTGTTTTTCAAGTATTGGATGATGTCAAGAATACTAGAACGTTGGTGACGTAGTGCCTTTGGAAATATTCGGCTGAGCTAAAAGTATCGAGTTTTGGGATATTTATTGGTGTATGGAAAATAGTTCAGAGTTTAGAAAACTTTTTCTTTTGCTTGAATGTTTGATTTAAAGCTCAGCAAAAACCTTTATGCGACTACGGATTGCTTTCCTCAATCTGATTTCATTTTTGCCAAATGATGCTAAGCATATCAGTTATTTTAATCGTCCAACTTAACCACAGTTTGCTCGGTGCTCAGAATGAGCTGGGAATCAAGAGCACAAAATATACCCGCCGATCGGATCCTTTTATCAATACGTTTACTCATTGTCTCAAGTCTCACGTTTGTCTAGGCTATCCTACAATACTAGTTTGGATTTCACAGCTCAGACAACGCTAATGTGGAAGAGAAGAATAATTAAGGAACCAGGAATTAAAGCTGGAGTTGGAGTTTGCAAGGACGTTGACGAATAGGACAGACTGGCAGAGGGTAGATGATTTGGCGGATGGATGTCGGGAGGGAGGCAAGGAGGGTGAAGGAGCAGCCCGCGTGAGATGGTGGGAGGTGGGCGTGAACGTTAATGTTCCCGAGGCGCGGGAGGGAATGGGAAGGAAATAGCAAAGACGAGGGAAAGAAGGGATGAATGGAGTAAGAGGATCATACTTTGTCGTGAAGAATCTGCATGACAATGGACTGTGTGACATGGGTCTCCGAGGGCTCAGGACAGGGGTGAGAGGGATAGTAGCTAGGACAATGCAAGAAGGAGAAAATCACAATAAAATTGTGGGGACCAGACCAGGTGGGTGTGATAAACGGATAGGGGAGTGGTTGACATTACCATTTAGGAGCAAAATATTGTCCAAAGCCAGATGGCCAATTGATAGTGGATGGGTAATTCTTTGATCGAAGAATAAAATGCCTCCAATCAAAAAAGAAGCTGTGAGTAATCAATCAGCCCGGGAACCGATAATTATGATTAATGTGAATTTAAACAGAATATTAGGCGTATAAAATCCAAGAGAATATTCTTTTCAAAACAGCGTATATGACAAATATTTCAAAATATTAACATCATTATAGGTTGAATATAACCCAGAATGGTTTGCTGTACAAATTCATAAATAAAAACCATGTAAAATGTGTGAAATCAGGATACTGAGAAAGTGTTACGTTTCACACTTGCTCGAATTGCTGCAACTTGGTCCGACATAACAAACATAGGAAAGATAGCACATGTAAATTTCGCATTTAATCAAATTTAAAAATGAGTTGATGAAAAAGTTAAGCTTTTTAAATACAATAATACTACTGATAAAAAGAACATTTGACCAAATGGTGATTATTGATTTTGGAAAGTGTCTCTGACTTCGGTGAAGTTTGGACATGATTGTGGAGGGATTTCAACGGCCAACGAGAGCGTAGTGGGGAAGAAGTTGGGGGTTCTGCATGCGCTAATTGTCGAAAGATTCTCAAGATAGCAATCAAACCCCGTGAGTTATCATTTCCCTATTAAATCCACCCACCTCCCTTTGGCTCCCAAATTAACTATCGTTGGTCTTTGAAATTTTACAAAAATAAAAAATAACAGTTGGTAGTTAACTGAATTATGGCAAACTCAAATATGAAAAACCACGGTGAAGAAAATGAATTTTTTATTTAAATATTTTGGCTTCAAAGTTATTTTGAATCTTTTGAAACGTGCCATATATCCGTCTAATATGTCTAGGAGAGTTTAATGAAAATAGGAATGCCGACCAAATTTATAAGAAATTGTCAAATAAGTTTTAAAATACTTTTACTCAAACAACACGTTTGAATATGTCATAAACACTTAATAAAACAATTTATTTGGGCTGCCGTTAGAACTAACTTCACAGAGAAACAAAAAAATAGTTGAGAAAGGTACATAGTGATTTATAAATACCTGACTTATGATGTTAAATGAAAACTTTATGCTATCAAAATAATATTAGATAACTGCCTAATATTTACGCTGCGACACAGATGACAATTTTCGACGACACATTATCACAAATAATATTATCATTTAAAGCATGTATACATACATATGGTGGAACGTGAATGACATGAATGGTTTTAATACGCATACTTAACTTTGAGGCATTAAGCTTAAAAACAATTGGGAATACCTATGGACGTCATGAAAATGTTTGGTAGTAAAGCTTTTGTTTATGTTTAGTGCCACTTTCACACGAAACATGATAAACTTAAATCGATCTAAGATGAACTGAGTATTACAAAAAAGAAAATATTAGCAAAAAAGTATTCTATCGTATTAATACCGCGGGAAGACTTGAATTAGGCGCTCCTGGTTTTCGCCCAGCGACGTGTTTCCCTACGGTACCGCCACCTCCTGGTAGTTATGTACAGTGGCCACCGAGCGAGCGCTGCAGTAGCCACCTGTTTGTGGCATCTGACGGAAAGAGCTGGAACTACTTCCGCCGGCAGCGAAGGCCATGCATATTGATGAAAACACCCAGAAGGATACGATCTAAGATGGAGGAATGTCGACGAAGCGGGTCATTTGATGGAGATGCACTCGTACGGTATTTTAGAATGTTTTATTTTCACTTCATTCATTCATGAACTCATTCCATTTCTCAAGCCGTCGTGTACAAGTTTGACAGAATATTTTGAATCTGTGGCGGAAGCGAGACAATGAAAACTCTTAAGCCAGATGGATAGGATTATTAAAATCAGCTATCATAAAAGTAGCTGCGCTTAGATAATTTATTGGAATTGCCGAAGAAAAAGTATTTTAGAGTCATGTGAAAAGATATCAATATTAATGCTCCAAAAAATGATTCGAAGAACACAAAATTCATAACTATATTATCATAATCAATATTATACCGATTTCGATAATCCAGTGAAAATTGAGTACAAATAAACATACTTTTCTTTTATTATTTTTGTTAATGATTTGCATATTTAGAAAATTTCATTGTGGATCAGCAGATTACTAGTTTTTAATATACATACAAAAATATAAATTTGACATTTTTACGAATATCAATAAATAATGCTAATTCCAATACTCTCACATCCGACATTTTTTTAACAAAGATTATATCGCAAATGTGTAAACAATATAACCGTGGAGATGTGAATTAAAAAGCGGAAGATAGCTATTTACTGTAAACTCTAGTTTTAAATGAAGAAAAATTGGCACGCAAAAAACAATTAATATAATAAAATAACTTCGCCACTAAAAATTGCATCTACGATACATTTACCACATAGTATGCACCGTATTATTCAAATAAAACTAATTCTCATTTAATTTCCTCTGGTTCGAGATTTTATTTTATGCAATCTTTCGGTTTAATTTACACGCAGTTAGCAAGGGGGTCATTTTACCTCGAACAGTTTAGAAAAAGGCTTACGTAAGGCTTTATTGTTTTTTCATGATCAGCATTATTTTTAAAGAGTGAAAAAAGAGGACTTAAAACCATTGATATCGTATCACTCGAATCAATTTGTGTTTAGAACGCTTCCATTATCAAATTCGTATCTTCTAGTGCCATTTCGAACAATATAAACTAAACTTTACATATACTGATAAATCCTCTCCCCATCCGAGTTACAGCATAAATTAAAGAACTTTACAACGTTTTCCAAATGAATAATGTTCACTCTAAAATGAATTAATGCGATAACTAAACTAACTTAAAATTTTGAGTCTAATGACGCTGTACTATAAGTACATATACGTTACAAACTTAAATAAATGACAAACGGCGTACGCATTGAAGGACTTTAAAATAGTTCTTGAAGACCTGCTATAAGACCTCTCAAAATGCCTATTGTGGCATTCGCTCTACCTTGCTTTCTCAGTAATTTCACTTCTTTGTCGTTTTCGATTCAGTCCATTTTCAGTGAAGACTCACAGGGCATGTGCAGTAAAAATTTCATCTATAGAGGTACAGATTACACTAAATTAATTCCGAGAATCAACGAACAAATATAAATGCCTAAAAAAATAAGGAGTTTGTGCATGAATTAAGTGGGAATAACACAAATCGCGATTTAATGAGCTTTAATTGAATTACAGTTTAGTCATTAATTATACTCATTTGCTGGTGTCATTTGATGATACCAATTACATCTTTTTAAAAATAAGATAGGTTTTCCTGTAAATAGCCTGCAAGTAAAAAAAGATGAATTAATTCCATCTTCGATAAAAAAATTGTCCATTATTATGTATGTATGGGGATACGTTATTTCACCAATTGCATATGAAAATATTGTGATATTAAGTTCAATTAATCGACTCACAAAGAAAAAATTAACCACGAAATTGCATGAGTTAGCAACATGAACAGAAATTTCCGGAAGGGAGGGTGCGATTACAGGATCATTTACTAGTTGGGTAGAGACTATATTTTAATATCAATCTTTTCAAAAAGACAGTCGCTTCTTAACTTTTTATAATATTCGTATATTTTGTTATTGCAATTATAGGTCTCGAAATATGTCTCTTTCTAACATGGGTGATAGAATTACTTGTTATCACCCGCATTTGTAACGGTTAACTCAACGATTCGATGGTAGAGGTATTATTATACGTTATACTATAATTACGAGGATCGACCGACAGCTAAGGTTATTGCTGCCATCCTTGAGCCAGTACTATAAACTAATTGAACTACCGAACCTTGGAGAAAACTAGAAATCAAACGGATCGGTCTGTCGGAACTTTTATGGATACTAACTCTGAATAGAAAGAAAGCGTTCTGAAGATATCAAACACAAAATATATTTGTGGTCTATCGTGGAAACAATTTAAAAAAATATTCTTTCCTACTTAAATGCCGTATTTAAAACAAAAGTGAGTGGTAAAAATTATTGATGTTAGAATTTATCTACTGTCAAACTATTGTAATTTATCATACTTTGTACATTTTTACGTTTTAAAAAATGGTCCCAAACTTTCGAATCATGCACTCTTGACTTTCTAATATGGATTGAAACCGAACCGGAAAGAAGAACGCTTTGCAGCTCTTTTAATATTTGTTCTGAAAAGTTTCCACTATTTGTTTGTGGACGCGGAGCAAGATATAATACGGCACTTCAAAAACCATCACGCCACTTAAACCAGGAGCTCATGGTATCATGTGTTGTACAATGATCGATTCCGCATTCCAAACCATAAATCGTTAACACCTTAAAGGAAGGTACAACAATCTTTGGGCAAGTGCCAATGCTTGACTAGTTAGGAAGACCTAGTAATGTATTAGATTCCGAAGCGGAATCGGATGCATGCTTATTTTTTCCTATCGAATCAATAGGTAAGCACAATACAGAATTACTTAATACATTTCACAATGAAAACGTATTCATCAGTCTGATCGCGGAGCTAATACATCTAAATTGAATCACTTATTTTGAATTTTTTTAAGGTAATCTACTGGTTAAGGTAGGTTTTTGGATGGACACAACTTCCAAATAAATATCTTGTGACCCCTAACAAAACACAATCCAGCAACCTATTCTATATTAGGTCCCTCTTCATCTCTATGTAAAGTAAGTAGAATTATCCATTTCTAGAAACCGTAATAAGAAGTTTGACTTCTATAACTTTGCAGAAATTAACGATTTTCTCGGTCATTTATTTCTCCTAGCCGAAAAATTCAGCTATTATATATATCGCGAACCATCAATAATAAAATCAGCCAATATTGATTCATAAAAATGTTTCTTACAAAAATTAATTTTCCATTCCGATAAGAGTGCTGTATGCCTCATAAAACCAACATTTACTTTTTACTAAACCATAAGAAAGTTTCAGTATTTAAGCGAACGATTATGCTATAATTCAAAATGTTACCATAATTTTCACAAAACTGACTTTGGATCTGAGTTCTCATTCGCTGCCTTTGTTTATCATTGCCTTTCCTTTATTTCTTGTGTCGTCATCTATGCATATTAAGCATACAAAAATATAACGATAGAAATAAAATGGACATATGTATTTTAAAAAATCAATGTTTGTCAATGTAAAGACGTCCAAAATTGATGGTGGAAACTTAAGTCACCGTCAAATATTGTCCCCATACGAAAAGATGATACACCCTCTTGCGGAAATTGATTAATCTCAACTGTAACTACAAATAAGGACCGAGTCAATGTAAAAGTAAACCCAAAATGGAAAATCACGCCAAGACTTGACATTCCACCTTTTCCCAAAGTTTGACGTCGCAATAAAGACGTGAAGGTAAATATTTTGCGAGTGTGTAAATAAAAAAGCACAGACAGAGAAATTGGTGTGACACCTGTAGTCGCAACTCAAAGTCGAATGGATTTGAATTGTAAACATTCTGGGCAAGAATTTCTCTTTGATAAGTTTTTCATTTTACATTTCCCTCCCTTTCTCGTCTCCTCGAGGGGGAAGAAATTCCCTCGTTCTTTTCGTCCACGCAGGAATCGTCTAACCTCCATCCTCATGTTCCCCCATCACAACCCAACCACTAACAAACACACTGTTCTTCTCATTCCGTTCCCTTCCGCTTCCCAATCCACTCCCGACCCCCCCCGACCCCCCTACTTTCAGTTCCCCATCTCTCCGTCCATCCCTCGCTCTCCTCGCTCGCGTCCTCCCTCTCTCCTCCACCCTCTTCCCCGGCTTTCCTTCGCCAATATGGGCTCTCTTTTACGCGCCGTGAGCCGAAAAGTTAATCAATGAACGCTTCGCGAATTGGATTTTAAGCTCGGATGGGCGCAATTCAATCACGGCCGCCTCAACGCCCTCACGCAAAAACTGGAAGCTCGTTGATTTCTTCATTACGTCATCCCTTCCTAGCTCCCTCGGCCTTCCGTACCTACATTCTCCCTCACTCCACAAATCCCCTTTGGAAACTCTCTTTCCTCCCTGTCTCCCCAGCTCTCTCACTTCTTCCCCAGTATCACACGAGCTTCAACACCCTCCCTCCCTCTCCATCGCAGAAATCACTTCGAACGTGTTTCCTAGGTCATTTCCCCAGAAAGGTGGGCTACTGGGAGCACACGGTTGTTAGGCTCGTTTCAAAGTGTGTGCAGCGGTGGGGACTATTTGCTTTCGCCTCTAATTTTTTCACCGCTGAAACACGCTACATCCTGGCTCCGAGGATTTACATATCGTTTCACGAAAGGGTTGAACAAAGTTTACCGTCTCTACAATTAATTAAACACCTAATTCTTGCACGTATGCCCTCATCATACGTAGGAAACATTCTCTCCTCTTTGAGCCATTAATTCTTTACGGTTATTTGAGACAGGGATATGGTTGCCCGCTTGCCGAAATGTAACTGGCAACAAAGGGTGGGGTGGTGAGTGACACCTCACTTCCTTACACGATCCCTTATTTGAAAATGAAGTATGTATATCTCCGTATTGCAATACTGCATTACTTAAAGGAGAATATCCTACTTTGGAAATTAAAGATAAAATAGCCTTCTATTTTTTTAGAAATTAATTCAAAATAATAATGATAATTATTATTATTACATTTGCAAACGCACATGAATTCGTACAATTTTTGATGGTGAAGAACAAAGGTTATCAAGGGTATCAGATAAATTTGATAATATTAATTATAAAACAAATTTAAATTAATTAATTATTGCGAAACTCCTTCCACAGAGGGGGGAGAAGCACGGTGTTTTCCAGTTTTCAATTTTACAACAGCGAAAGAAAAATAAAAATTCACGATTATTGACGGACTGTTTCAGGGTTAAAATAAGAAATAACCCTTTTCAGTATAAGCCTACATATAAAAAGTAATCACTCAAAATATCCAAAAAATAACATCATCAATGTGGATAAAACTGTTTCAATGTACCTATGGCCTTTGTAATTCTAGATTCTCAAGTTTTCTAGCCTAACTCAGTTTTGCATGTCCCACCGTGACGAGAGATCAGATATCGTCGCACGGAGAAGCAAATTCAGTGTCAATCTGAAAAGATTAAGAGTGGTCAATCCAACTCATGGCGCGAATCAACTTGAATCCGCGGGACATGAAATAAAGAAAGTATTCCAAAATTCTCCATCCGCTGCAGCGATTCACGTCGGATTACTGAAACGTATTTCATGATTCCGCTTGCCGGTGTCCCATTCCACCCCCGAGTGCGCGCTTTTACGCTTTGATGAGGGACGCCCTCCGCGTCAGCGAAAGCTTTCCTCTCTTTCACTCCTCCCTATCCTTGCCCCACCCACAAACCCCCCCTAGCTCTTCAACCTCGTCATCGCCCGCCCCGTACGATCGACACGCCTTGCGCACTCCCTCCGTTCCTTTGTTTATTCATGGCGACAATCGCAAACGAGCGTCGTTCGGGGCAGCCAACGGAGCGGGCGCCACTCCTTTTGTGGCCAATTCGAATTTCTGGAGGACCACGGGGCACAAAACAAGCGATAGGAGGAGGAGTGGGAGGATGGGGGTGAAAGGAGGAAGGTTTGAGTTTAGATTGGGGTGGTGGGAAGTGGACAGAGGGGGTGGGACGGTGAAAGGAGAGAGGGGATTGCCCGGGGAGGAGGGGGGGGTGGCGTGTTAGGGGACGAAAGAACGCGGTGGGTGGGGAGGATGGATGGATGGATGGAGGGTAGGGTGATGGGAAGAGATGAAGGGCGACCGGTTCAGCCAGGAGATGAATTTGTTTTGGTGTCCCCCCACCCCTCTCTCTCTTTTCACTCTCAATACGAAAACCTAAGGGTTCGGGACGGCGGTATCGCCTCAATTTTTCAGCAACGAAAACGTTTTTTCCCTTTATTTTGAGTTTAAATTTTTGTTTCTTTTCTTTTATCAAGTATTATTATCATTATTTTTTTTGTACGTTCGGCTCCTGTCGGACAACGGTCGTACACACATGCTTCCCTTCACCCTTTCTCCCTCCCCCACCCCCAACACGCCTCCTTCCTCGCTTTGTTTAGATATTCCGGGCGACCTCCCACAGCATACGCGCGCACACACACACGCAAACTAACTCCGCTCTCCTCCCCTAAAATGAAAAAAGAGAATTTTTTTGAGTGGGATGAAAAATAAGAGGACGACGATGGAATTGATTCGTCGATTCATTTCTCCGCATCATCCCCCTCTCCAGCGTCCGTATCTGACCTCCGCGACCACCCCCTTGCCCTCCCTTTCTCCCTCTAACCACCCACTTTCCTCCGTCGAAAAAGAAACAAAATGAAAAATATTCATGAAATAATACGTATGTACATTTCTCTCACTCTTTCTCCCTCCGCCCACTCACTCACTCCCGTATCTGTCGTGAAAGGGAAACTTTTACTTACGTCCGCGGGAGTGCGACCGCTGCTAACCCCTGAGGTGGACGCTCGTTTGCCACCGCTGCTCGGAAAGCAACGGAAAAAAAGTAACGAAGTGTCTGCGATCCGACGCGATTGGAACAATTGGCTGAAGGAGTAATGGGAACCTATTCAGATTTGTTGACCATCAACCACAGGTTATACTCGGAAAACGATATCGTTTTATTTCCACGCCTTGTCACTATTCCTTAGGCGATGAGAACCTTTTTGTTCCCTTCTCCGATTTACTCTGTGGCGTAACTATGGGTTAAAAAGATGAACATCTTAAAGCTTTACGCTAATACTTATGCAAGCTGATATAATGTGTAATTAATCAAGATGGTGACAAAATACTGTTTGCAAAAAGTAGGAACGGAAATAAAGAGTTATAATTGATACGAAACTTCTTATACTATATGTTCACGGATTTGCATTTCCTTATGAGATACTAATTTACTCACATTTGGTCATTAGCGTATAAAATGGAAAGATGTTGTTTTACAATGATTATTAGTAATCTATTCCGTTGCATGAATATAAATTCTAACGAATAGTATATTTATATTTTTAAGGTAATCTACCGGTTAAGGTAGGTTTTAGGATTGACACAACTATAAAATAAATATTTTCTAACTCCAAACAAAATCCAATCCACCAAACCACTCTACATCAGATCTCTCTTCATCTTTGTGTACTTCCTTCCTCCCTTTATCCCGTCCAACATCCCTAACCTCTTCCTGCCCTATCCTCGTTTGCCTAACATTCTCCCCTCTATTACCTTCTTCAACATCCCAGTGCCGCTCAATACGCCTTTCATCCATTTTTCCTGCCTCCATAGGATTTCTCTCAACAAACCCCTCTCCTCCCCCACCATTTCTAGTACTTCCTCATTTGTTTTCCTTGCGGTCCATTTCACCTTCTCCATTCTTTTCCAAACCCACATTTCAATAGCCTCCAATCTACGTCTATCCTCCAGCTTCAGCGACCACGTTTCCACGCCGTAAAGTAACGAATAATATATCAATTTATAAATATTGCGAGCAAATAAAGTGAAAATAATTTCCTAAAGGATTCTTCTGTTTTGGGTCTGTTCTAAATCAAGTCAATGATCTCGTAAATTTATATAGCAATTTCTATAAAATTCCTGATTCGTATTTTACGACGAACTCCATTATGAAAATGAGATAGTTAATGTTATATGAAATTATTACTGCATGCAAAGTTAGAATTTTATCTATGAAATTCATGAAATCGAGAACGCGACGTTAGTTATTATTATGTACATATTTGAACCAATGCGGGTCGCGGTGGTCTAGCGGGTAGAGCGTTGGACTGCTGACCAGAGGGTCCCGGGTTCGATTCCCGGGCAAAGCACTTTGGGCACCTGCAGCTCCACCCAAGCTAGTTGATTTTTCGGGTACCAGATCTTCCTGGGAAACCATAACCGGCACAGGGAAAGGAACTGGCCCCCCTACCCTGATGTGTGAATATTCACACGCCGTCGGGCTTGGTACACGGGTGAGCTCTACCATCACCTACTAAACCGACCTTCGGGTTGATTACTGTGTTTATGGTTTTATTTGAACCAATAGGAGGAGTAAACTGCCAAGTCCCCTTTTATGTATTGGAAATGTGCAAGGTGGAGCGTAATAATACCATTACCATTTATTACCAATCCAGCATTTGTGTACCGATACAGAGTTAATGAGAAAACTGTTTGTTGAGATTATGTTCAGTCGATGAGTGAGGATGTTGGCGTTCATCCCAGAGTCCTCTTTCAACACCCTCCACCCCTTCAGTCACTCTCATCTTCACGGCCACTCTATTTATGCATGCTGCTCCCGACGCATCGGGCGATGAAAGGAATACTTCCATAACGTCTAAACATCTCAAAGTTGTACGATCACGCATAGCTTTGTCGCGAAAAACGAGAAAGGGAGCGTCACTTAGAGACGATAGAAAAAAAAGACAATTTTTCACTCGCGGACTGAATAAAAATAACCACAGAGAAAGATTGGTTGCGAAAGAGAGTGGCGGGATTGGTTGATGATTTCGGGGTTGGCTGGTGAGGGAAAACTGGCGTGGCCGGGGAGGGCTGCGAGAAGGGGATGTAACGGAGGGGGCTGGTTGGGATTCTGTTCCCACGAATTCCTCACAGAAGGGTGAAAGGGCAGTGGACGGCTGGTGTATATTTCAAAGCGCCGGATGGGAATATGTGTTAGCAGAGTAGGGAAGGTTGGCGATTAAAAGGGGAGGAAGAAAAATTCGACTGTGGGCAAGATCGCGGAGAAGTATCGAAGGGAACGTTGGAATGAAAATGGAACGATTCACTCCGCAGGTAAAACTCTTTGGCGTTTGCACTACCAGGGTATCTTGTCTTTATGTCTAAGATAATATACACTCCATTCTGATGAAGGTATAAGTCGTAAGATTGTTACATCGTACCAGTAGTGATGAACAACATTTTCTTACCAATGCAAAAAATATTTTTCGAGCTTTCCGTGCCAAACAGGGAAAACTCTAGAACACATTTCAAGAAACTGCGGGATATGCCGCAACCGTAACTTTTATTGCTGCATTAAAATTCTAGAAGGAGATGGAAACGCTTTGGGGAACTGGAATTACTGTATTACATTAATGCGTGAACAAATGGGCTTAAAAGTTGAACTTTTCGTTTAATTTGATAGACCAAATTGCAATTTGAGTAATAACGAAATTTTAATGCAATAACTCAAATATATTTGATTCAAATGTCAACACCAGCGGACGCGGGGCAACAAAAGAAGGAGGATTATGGCCCACGGATTATGCCGATGACTCACGAGTTGCGCACAACTGATTCACGCTATACAGTCTTTCACTTTCAGGATTAACTTACCCGCTATATTTTGTGGTATATCATTACGTAGCATAATTCATTCCAAATTAATCCGTTTCCCAAGGAAAATGTAAAATTTACCTTTGGTTCAGCATGTACTCGTATATTTTTTAAAGGTTACCTCATGCATAACTTCGAATAGGTAGATATATTATACTGTGATTATTATTCTCCGCGACAATAACTTAGCCATAAGGGATTCCGTGTAGCTGTTCTAACAATATGTGGCATAAAGCGAAAGGAAAATGAGGAAGATACAGGGAGTGCGAACAGGTGTTATAAGGGAACCGAAATATTTTCTGAAACTCATTCTTTCCAATGAATATTTCAGGAGCTTCTTTGACCTCATCTTCAAATGGCTCACATGTTGATTCAAAGTAGTGGTGAAATATCCTACTTAACTAAACGCTTATGCGTTAGTGGCGATTAGACGAGATTCCCGATCTGACCTCCCACTGTTAACAAACGGCCTTCCGAAATACTTAAGGGGTCTGAAAGTTCTGAATTCGAAGTCACAATATCTTCTACTGTGAAGTATCACGAGCTCTAACAGCTGGTGTACTTTGAGATAAAATGGCAAGTATCTGAAAGCATAATTTTACATTTGGACACCCAAAAATATTAGTGAGCATGTTGTCAACTGTTTTCAACAGAAAAACTAATACTTGAGTTTGGCGAAATAAATGTTCACTTATTTGACAATAACAATACAAAGTTTAAACAGATAAAAAGTTACAATGAGGAGGGTGTTCACTTCAGCACAGGAGGCTGAATAAGGCTGGGCGATTGAAAGTAACTGAACCAGCTAAATAATAAGAGCTAATATTTGGGTTCAAAATCGTGATCATTCCAATTGATTTTTCATTGAAAGGGAATTACATGAAAACCCTCCTAGTACCAATTAAAGTAAGAAACTCCATTCCAAATTATAATAACATCATCACAACCAAGTGACAAAAAATCAGACCCGTATCGTAGCACAATGATTAGCGTAGTTTCCCCATTGTAATATGCGAAAAATTACAATCAAAAGGCACTCCTAGGATTACAATCCTTTGCGTTTGGAAGAGCATAATTCATACATTAATATTCATACACACGCTAATTAATAGGGTTCATTCAGTTCGATTGAAGCGAATTTAATACGTACACCACGGAACTCATTGGGTATGGTGACGGCATTACTACAAAATTCTAGAGTATGCGTGGTGGAGAGGAAGAGATAGGGATGCAGGAACAACACAAACGAAGTTAACACGAACAACTTAAAAGGAGTGAGAAGGCTATTATAGGCTGGGGAACCCTCAATCTACGGTTTGGTCTACCTCACAATTCGAAGGAATAGCCGGCCAGGTAGAAATGGCCAAGTATCCGGGGGAGTGGTCGGGATTGGTCGCAGGGGTGGTTGGGAGAGGGATGTTTCGGCAAACACGGAGAGAAAGAGATCATGCGATGCTCCTTTTGGGGGAAAACTGCCCGTAAAAGCGACCAAGAAAATAACAAGCCATGTGATATCCTTGGAAAACTTTTCCGTTGATTTGAGACGAGGCAAACACACTCCCACGGTTCGGGATGAAGTGACCTTCGCCGAAAAAAAAGGCCGATAATAGTGTTGCCAGAGCGCCACGGGAATGACTCAAGCCGAGCGATAGGCACTCTTCCTTCACCGGTCCCGATCCCAGGAAGGGCAATTCCAACAAAACAAGGAAAGTCGCAAGTATACCATGGGAGAAAAGGGACGGCCTGGCGTCGCCCTAACTCCAGCCATTGCGTGCGCTATTCTTATAGATATATATTCTTTAATTGGAAGCTGATCTAGTCAGTAACTCTTTAGGAGGGGCGAGGAAGCAATTTTGCAGCTTTGTTGCGTGTCTTTCAGGGTTAAAAAAAATTGTTGCAATGCATATTTTTTGATGCGACTTCCATTTTCTTTAACATAGAGGATTTTGTACGGAGGATTGTGACAAATCGAAGAAATAAATAAAGAATTATTAAACTGGATCAAAAAGAGATCAATTTAAGCTTAGCAAATTATAGAACTGACTTTTATAAAATTCGAGTGTTGAAGGTAGAAGTCTATCAAGTTGTGCGTAAAATGATACATGATAGGTATGTATGATTACGGAGTCAGATCGTTACTAACGAAGCAAACTTGAACACTAATATTCCGAATATCATTATTACTCGCGGGGCACACAGAGCTTTCTTAGACTGTTGCTGTTAGCTCACAGTCAGCTCCTATGGCAATGAAATAATTAGGTACATTTTGTACTGAATGTAGAATGTTATAGGAAAGTAAATGTCTCCATTAACAGAATATGCAACGAAATAGCTGAGCATCAGTTACTCAATGCATAAAATTATTGGCAATAATTCGGATATCAAATCCATATCAACAATGCGTTCATGAGTAATTTACTAGAGTGAATGCAGAAGAGTGCGATGCGATTCACCTGCCGTCATCCCCAACAAAATTCTTTGAATGAATGGCACGAAAAATCATTAAAATATTCTTTTGTTAACCATGATGGAAAAATTGCTTGGGTTTGGGTTTTGAGAATATTCTCAGAGACTTAATGTTATCTACGACATTAAATTCTAAAAATCTGAGTGTAAAAACAATATTAATGCGTTTCAAATTCCATATTACTTAATTTATAATATTCAATTCCACAATATTTCAGAAAACTCAGCAAATATGAGAAATATTTTTCGTTGTCAAAAGAAACTAACATTTATGCGAAACCAATGAAGTGTCAGGACATACCGTAAAGGAACATAAATATGCGCACCAAAACTGGGCAATTTTCAGTTTTTTCGAGATCCGACAAGAATTCTCTTCATGAAAATACAAGCGTTTAATAGATTGACATAGGCATCTTTGACAAAATTTCATCCAATTTTCTACATTTTCTTCCCCGCAGGAAGTGTTATCATATCATCGACAAATAGTTGAAGAGCTATTGAATACCTGTCGAAGAGAATTTAGTTAATCGAGTAAGTACGTGTATGTCGAAGTCCCAACAAAACCTTCCCACCTATGGTAACCAAATATTTTACAGCCATGTTATCACATTTCACCCACTATTTTTGATTCCGAATTCTTGTCTAATACAAGACTTTATAGGAAAAACCCTGCGTGTAAGGAAAAGGGATTTGTTAGGATCAGGATTTTAGAGGGGATGAAAAAGGATATGAACCAGTGATTTGGTGGAGGTGGCAGGGAAAATTAGGGAACTCGAGACGAATGAGTGGACGAAGGGGGGGGGGAGCAGAAGTCGAGGCTTGAAGGGATCGTGGAAGTGGGATGGGGAGAGGGGCAGCGGCGGGAGTGTTTGGGGCGTTGGGCGGCTCACTGACGGGAGTCAGAGACAGTAGACCCGTCTGTGTGGGCGTGTCGTGCGTGGGCACCGAGTTTGCATTCGGTTTGGTGGCTCTCTCTCTCTCTAGGGACGCAACCACCACTGCGGGGTCTTTAATGGCGATGATCAGAATACCGGAATTGGCCGGCGACCGTTAAACGGAGGGACCTCGGGAATGCATGTCGTGCCGCTCCTCCCACTCGGGCACGCACGGCGCGGCGTCGGCGCCTCCTCCCAAGATGTAGTGCGGCTGAAGGGAAGGGCATCATTTCGTGTCCCACACCGTTTTGGCGCGGCTGATTCGAGCCAATTACCCAACACTGCTCCCGAAAGGAATTCGACTTTTAAACCCTTTCCCAACCCTCCGCATAAAAAAAGAAACCAACCCCTTTGTCGCCGTACAAATTGGGGTACAAGAGGAAAAACCGTAATCGGACGACGTCTGCGTGCGGATTGAGGGGATAGCCTCAATAGCCACGGAATTTAAGAGATGACGAAACCCCTTTCGCATACATTCCCATGAGATTTCTAATTTAATTAAGTCGGTTTCGTATTTTATGTTTCTAGCACACCCAAGCGTGTGAACCAATATTTTCGAAGAAGCATCATTGGGTATTTGGGTTAAAGCCAATGGTGTGCCAAGTGTATTCATAGATAAATTCAGCAGAATGTATTTACCAATACAAGAAGTTATATCGCATCTAGATGTGCTATTCGTTTTCAACTCCTGAAGATTGTACGAGCAAGTAAACGGTAGGTATGTCATTATTACTAGTACGGAAAGATGAACGTTATTGTATTGTCCATACGACGGTAGAATTCGTACGAATACGTACACAGAGTGCTTAACAATCCTCGGTAGTCCTAAATTTAAATCAATTAAGTGTTAAATATTGACGAGAGTCCCATGTAAGTATATTTATACGTCATTTGGTTAACTATTCATTTGAAAGTATCCTAATAATTAGAGAACGAGTTTAATGTTAAGAAATGCATGATGATTTTTGGTGATTTATTTCTCTGTTTCCCGCCTTCACTGCTTCATGAGAGTAAAACCGAAACAGGAACTGGTTCCAAAACATATACATGTACATGCACTATTTTAAATAGTTTTCGCCCGCTATAACCACGTAGAAGATCATTTTATTTACCGCAGTGTTTATAATTTCCCAACAACGTTCTTAGATTATGACGCATCCGATGTACCAATATGTCACAAAATTTCATCTGCTATGTAGACATGCGATGTATCATAATAGCTGATGGCTCAAATGGATCAACAAAATTTAAAATTCCATTCAGTAATTAAATATAAAGGCAAAATAATTACTGTCCTTATTTGTGCCACATTTACAATAGTGATCACGAACGAAGGGTAAAAATGTAACATAAAATCCGTAAGGCGCATGGTTTTTACGTTAACGTAAATTTAAACTTGCGTCTTTCATTTGAAGAAAATTTAAAATGGTGTAATCATCAATGTATTCAAATTTGTTCATAGTAGTAGAAAATAGGATATAAACGGCTTTTTTTCCTAAAAGACACTCTACTTACATGATAAAATTTCGGTAATGCTTCTCGAAAATATCGGAAAGTACTTTTTTCATGTAATTGACTTTTCACGACAGCGGGATTTAAAGATACAAATTATTTTCAGTAACTTACGAGTATGTATTTGTAAGTTGGTATAAGTGCCTTGATTATTAACACCAAGTATTATTGTGCACATTCGGAGTCGAAAACTTGACAAAATGTAGCAAACTACATTGGCAAAGTTTGAAATAATCACAGACTAAGTTTGATACATTCTCTTGGAATTTCATATTGATGAATTATTAAAATATTGATTTCAAAATTTTTCGAGTGAATGATCGCCTGTCCTTTTTTTCGTGATAGCTGACAATAACTACATAGAATTTTGAATTTTGCAATTTCCAAGCACTTCAAAGTAAGTTTGCCTAAAGAAATCCTATTATCTAAATGAGAGTGCAAGGACGCATCTTGTTCTTGTACAGCAATCAACTGATAAATTATTTAAAACATATTTCATAAATTATTGTCAAATTGATTAGAGCATGTTAGATATTATATGAATGCTACTTCATCTTGATACATGTAATGGCAAAAGAGTAAACGTTTAACAGGTTAATTAATACAGTAAAGGAACCGTGAACCAAAACAGAACAGAATGTGGAATTCACCTATCTCAAGAAATCACTGTCTATTCATATTGCAAATCAGAAGTTTCATTTATGTCAGAAATTTGCTCAAAAAATTCATTTACTATCATCCTTATTTACTGGATAGATTCCAAGAACAGGGTGAATCAACTTAATTCCACATGGATTACTACAAACTGAATTCGGTCGTCTGTTAATAGTCTGTTTGTGATTTTAAAATATTCGATGAACGAGCTTTTTTTGAACTGCAGCCAAGACTAGAGACATCAAGTAATTGAGGAGGCTTCAAATAGAAATCAAATACCAAGTGTTATGCCATTATCCGACTAATTTCCTGTCCGTACCTAGCGTTACCTTATTGGAAATTAGGGTTTTGTGCATAATAGGATTTGTGTATTATGGATTTGAAGTATTCAGTTTATGTTTTGGGATAGTTGCAATATCCATTACGTCATAAGGAAAATTTCAACCACACTCACTACATTAACTAAAAATTATAAATCACGTCCATTTTCCTTCGCAAGTTTAGAAAATTGCTGTAAATTTCACTTCACATAATAATTTTACGCCTTTATCATGCTTTTTTGTCATTATTGATATAATGAGTACCAACGTCTGACCACTTTGCTGGCAATGGGAGCATTATTCAATATTGTATCAATTAGTACAGGACAAAGAGGAAAGAATTTTATACCCGAAACACGAAAACGTATATTTCGTCCCCCAGTTAAAATTTTAAGGAAGGGGTACTACTATATAAAGTTATTCAGACAATGGGGTATTATACCCTGAAATAGGGTACGTCTGTCCTCTATAACCCTGCATCGACCCTCTGACTGGACTTTTCAGCCCTTACAATCAAACCCTTTGATAAAAATCCAAATGATATTGAACCATCGCCACTCTTGGTGTGGTTCGCACACACGAGTTTGGAATTTTTGAAATCTAAGAATATCCACTGCCCTGACGAAACGTAGAAAACCGTTACGCTCGAATTTGAAGGTAAACGCACGTCTATCCCTTGACATGAAGCATTTCACTCAGGTGCAAACTCTATCTATTGTTTCGGTATAGACGGTATGCTCCGGGAAAGCATCGATGTGTAAAATCTATCGTATTGGCATTTACCTATATTATAGTTTCATTCAAATGAATTGAATATTAGGTTTTGTACCAAATTTGAATTAAATTTGCCTACTTGTATGTCTATTTAACGGTATTACTTAAGTATTTCCAACAGGTAGTGCTAGCCTTAGGCGTGTGAAAGAGGAGCAGCATAACGTTTATATGACGTTATTTCTTCAACGACTGTGTGACATGGATAATAACAATAGCGGGTGTTAATATTTAAAAGCGACGAAAATAGAGTAGTTACAACGGAATAATGATGAAAATGAAATGAATAGAGTAACAGATGAATAAGTAACTCCATCGGAGGGATCTTACCAGGGGGAGAGGGAAATTAATTGATGGGATAAATTCTGAGGATTTAATTCCACATTTGAAGGAACAACAGGAATGAGAAATTACAAAATAAATCCAATGATTAAATACACAAACCAGGAGATGGAGCATGCCATTGCTAGGAAGTATGATAAAACGATTAGAAAATAACAGGATGGTTTACGATAGCCGAGCTGTAATCCCCGGATGATGACGATGAACTAAATAATCATCAGCGACAATTCAAGGCGGGATGTGCTTGGAATTCGTCTCAAGAATCGTATGGAGCAAACAACAAAATATATAATTTATAAATTATTTTTAATTATAGTATAATTCTTATATGGTTTGTACAATTTTACGAGGAAATATAAATTTGAATAAGCCTGTATCATCTTATTTCAATTATGTTTTTACAATTCATATATATTATAGAAACTTTGTTGCTAAAATTTTACTTGTGTATCAATATCAAAACTATTGATTATTTATATTTGCGAGTTTTTTTATATATATATATAAATATATATATATATATATATATATATATATATATATATATATATATATATATAGTCACTTTCTTGAAAAACCCACGGACGTGCACAATAATGTAAATTCACTAATAGTCATATAAAACACAGAAACTAAAACAACTAAAAGAGGGACTCACTGATTCTCGAATTTTCGGTGGTGCAACCACCTTTCTCAAGAGGAATTAGGAACAGACAGTTCCTGTTCACTGACAGTTCCTGTTCACTGACAGTTCCTGTTCAGACACTGTTTTATGACTATTATGACTATTAGTGAATTTACATTATATATATATATATATATATATATATATATATATATATATATATATATATATTATGCACACACACACACGGTATATTCTATTCTTTCTGGATTCTGGAGTTTTCAAATGGCAAAAAAGAGATATCGTTGGCATTTTATGTAACCAGAGAAGTTTATATTTTCAGTCAGCAAGAGCACCTACGACATTCTGTTAGTATTTTTGCCCTATCGTAAACCACCAAACCAATATCATCATACGAATAACTTTTAACTTCCTCAGTGAAATTGCTAACCAATATAGGAGAGCAGATGAGGAAAAAACATCTGCCTCTTATTTCCTGAAAACATGAAAGCGTAATACCGTGGCAGATTATATGATTCCTTCAATGCCATTTGAAGAGAGAGATAGGACAGCATACCAGCCAGGTAGCGGGAATCCTGCCTGGAAAGGGATGCTACTTTTACGCACTGAAGGGCGAATGGCGTGGTTGATGGAGGTGGGAGGGGATGGAGGATGACTGCATATAGTTTGGGTGAAAATGACAGGGTATTCTTCGTCCACTCTCCCTCCATCTCTCCACATGCCTCTAGACCCAACTGGATTTGTGATTCGGTTCGAATTAGACGACGGACTCTCTGACCCACATTATCCGGCGTTGACGGAGGTGCCTCCGTTACCATGGACGACCTATTATCCGAAACTACTAATATTAGAGGCACGGAAGTCATGCATTTTTCGCTCGCACCCGGGTAGTTTTTCCATTATGAGCGGCGAGTCTTCGACGAGGCTGGAATGACTTCAAACGATGCGCCAATCGAATGGAAACAACACGGTCTCTTGGTAAAATGATTTTATTTCCATTCTCGAAAAATTCAATACTTTCCAAAATACATCAAAAAAAGATTTTTTTATGTAATGAATAAAATTATGAAGCGCAGATAAGATAATATTGCCCATCTCATTAAAACTGAACTAAATCGCAGGGATTTGGCGGAAATCGAAGGTATTCGATTTCATTTGAGTATTCGTATTGTACATTTGACATCGATCGCTATTAATATAAGTGCAATAGATATCGATGCAGGGGTGTGGTCGGCCAGTGAGTACAGCAATGGGCTGTTGACCAGAGGGTACGGGTTCGATTAAAATAATTCGTAATGCACCTTTGGAAAACATTTAGAACGGACTTTTAATAATCAAACCACTTTACTTTTCCACATAAACAGTTTATGTGGAAAAGTAAAGTGGTTTGATTATTAAAAGTCAGTATCAAGATTTTCCACCAAGTTACGCCAGAAACTGTTTTATTTAGAACGGAATTAGAACCGATCCAAGATGGTTTGAGGCGACACCTAGGTCCCTGAAATTATTCATTCATGTTGTTGGACTCTTTCCACTCGAAAAATTCGTCCCTTTTCAATGTTTCATTTGATTTCTTTGGTTTCTAGCAGTATTTGGAATTTTTAAAAGCTTATCCTCTCTACGAGGGGTTTTATTATGCCTGTATGTCTCAAATGAATATTGTCCATTATAATAATAACTATCCCATCATCATGGGATGGACGTAGAAACTTAGGCATCCGATTAGCTGAGAAATCATGAACACCTCTAGAAAATGCAATGCTAAGATGCGTGATTATGAATCAATTAAGAATCAGAAGAATCGTTTACCAGAGGAAGTCTGTTATTTGATACACCGGCATCAGAATATAAGGGCGTTGGGGAGCGGGAACACATGAGCGTAATAACCACCCATTTTTATCGTCCACCGTTCATTATTCAGTAGGGGGTGGGTAATTTCAAAGGAGGGAAAGTCTCCAATCTGGATTATCGGCTTGACTTTCCGGAGCAATGTCGAGGGTAAACGCATGAACTCGCTTTGACTGCAAAATGCTGTTAGGATGAGGGTGCGTACTTTTTAGCCAAGAACCCATTCACCTCGAACGATTGCACCGATGATGGCTAATAAAAATCTTCTCACCTGTAATTAACTAATTTTTTTCCGTTTACTGGACAAGTGTGTGTTGCTCAGATAAATTTCCCTACCACAGCAGGGACAATAAAACGGGCTAACAGCGCCTTACAGCTCCTTGAGAGGTTATTCTCAATATCCCAGACGATTGAGCGATTTTCAGAGGCTATTATGGTATTAATATGCTGTTATATTTACAGTCTTTGAATAATCGCCAAACCTGCTAATATGAATGGATACTAACCGTGACAAAGATCTTTCGAGAGTCATAAATGCCCTCTCGATCATAACATGACCAGGTATCCACTAGATTATTGCTATTACGTTTCTCCATGTTGTTTTCTTTCACTAATGCTTCCATTAATAACAGTTTCAGGCCCAGAAGAAATGCTAATACATAAGATTAATTTTTTTTCATATTACGGAAATAAAATATTCTGAAATACTATATCATAAATTTTATATTTGAAAGTAATGATTTAGGAGAGTGTGATTTAAGGCAATTTCAATCGGATTACGTTATGTTTTACCTATGTCTGTACAGTGTCTAGAAACACCAATTTAGTTTTAAATAACCTTAAAGATTATATTAGTATTCATATCGATCCACCATTGTCAAGACACACATGGATATACTGATAGAGAGAATAGTAAACAAATTGCAAGGTTATGAAAGACTATCATATACTAATTAATGCAGACTGATCCTTAGTATAACTCTACACAGTGAATAAGTAGGTAGGCTTTGGAAATCCATTGTAATATTGTTACTAGACCGTATTTACCATAGTTTTGTCATCTCATAACCAGTTGATCAGACAAAGATATTGTTCTTAAAGGGAAAGAAAAAGTTCACGAAATGTTTGTGTCAATAGTAATCCGTAAAGTCATCTGCACTTATAATCCCTCAAATTGTTTTGATTTTCAAACAAAAAATGACATAAATACCGGAAAATTGAAAAAAATAATATTTACATAAGATACATTCTTAAGAACTGGGAGTATGGAGAAAGGCCTGGGAAATTTAAACATGCATTACCAAGAAATTATTTCACTTGATCGATGCATCTGAAAGACCAAGAATGTCTGTATACTAAGTGGTTAGTATGTTAGATACTAGATATATCTCCTTTTTTAATAGTATCCCTAATCGAATTGAAAATATCGCAAGTTTATCACCCAAAAAAGTAGTCTTAAAAAAATAACACCATAAAACGGACACTGGACAAAAGGTAGTAAGCCAGCTCCAGATTTGTCGACATTAGAAATGGTCGCATCATTAGACACTAATCAGTAAAAATCAACTATCAAGTAAGCCGATGTTACATTTACTTAGAGCACTTTTAGTTGAATTAATAAAACTGCATTATTGAATTCAGAAGTTAGTTTTAGAATGATGAAAGAGCAAATTTTTTAAGACTTATCCTACAGTAGGGGAGAAACCATTTGTTCAACTTTATAGAAATATAGAAATTTCAGGAAGATCAGAAACCTCTACAAGCACACATATTCAGTTGAGAGTGAGTGGACGACGAAATCACCTGCATATGAGCCCGGGAGATTACGGAAACTAATCCAATGCTCTTGCCAGTGGAGTTTTACATAACCATAGTTCATTCTATAAATAGGAAATGGATTCCAAATATGCACGCGGGGAGTTTAATTGAGTGTTTAAGGAACATTCATAAATTTGGGTTTGCATAGAGGGTAACAACTAAAAATAGATTTTTCATTCCCAAATAAACATGGCATTCCACTGAGATAACTACGAAGATGGTTTTCTTGTGATAATCAAGCCATGAAAGTCTCCGTACTGACCAGTTTCCAAGAATCACCACACCCCGGTACATGAAATTCCCAAATCAAGGCTTTCAATTTCCGATCTAAGAGAAAGGCGCTCCGATATTCAAAAAAGTGGGCTTCAATACTACGTGGATTGAAACGAAGAAAATTGCTATGAAGTGGTCGACTCGGAAAATTATCCATTTGTAAAAATATATTTATTTAAGAATGATGATCCATTAAGATAGTAGTCTCTTATTTTCCTTGGTACACAAATTAAATATTACAAGCTTTAAAATGTTCCAAAAAATCAAATTTTAGATCAGTATTCTCATAATAAAGAGTATTCATGGGTACTGCATTTATCTGGTATATGTGATTGATATTTTCTACATTTAAAACAATATTTTAGGTACATGAGAACCACGAGGTTCAAGGAATTGAATTAGAGAAAAATTTGAAAAAAATTACTTGTTTTACGGACATAGGATATCATGAATAGGCGGAAAAAGTTCCCAAAAGTTCGCTTCTCATCAACCTGAAATTTTTATGCTAATTTGTCGATCAATCGAGGCGAAGTACAAGCAGTTTCATCTTCACCTGTTATGAATACCTGGTGATGTTATGCTCTGATCATCATCACCATAGTGGAACGACTGACCTCTCCCTATGGATGATTCCCAAATTGAGAGCTTAGGGCATGTTTACAGCACGCTAGAACGCATGCATTTATTGTTTCGGCAAACGGCGAAGAACATACATTTCGTAGGATAAGCCAAGCAAAACATGGACGGTGAGAGATAATCTCCACGTCGTGGCATCATCCCAATCGCATCACAATGGCGTCAAATATTAAGCGCGTGATCAACCAGGCGTGTCGGACCAATCACGTATCCCCGCCCCGAAAAAAGCCCGCCAACGCCCGCCGGCCACACGGTGGCGGTCCGCCGATCGTCCCTGCTACACCCCGGTTCCGCCGGATTAACGAGCACAACCACTGGCACTTGGTGTGTTTGCGGCACGGCGCATCCATCCTCTCGCCGCTTATTTGCACTATCGGAAGCGCATCCCTGATCCCAGCGACGTCACCTCCGTAAACATGTGAAAAACAACCCACCAACACCTGACAACCACATGCACTCATTTCGATTGTCCATTTGCCGATACGACGCAAGCACCTACGTAAAAGCACTTCAGCAGTTGGGAGTTTCTTCTCCCCGCCTTCAAACTACCCTTAATTTATCTTCCTGCCAATTAATTAGCGGCCACCTCATACCACCTCTTTCCCTCTTCTCATTCGGTTCGTATCCTACCCTCCTAACCTTACCTCCCCATTCAACTAAATAACGCCCCTGAGGCACACTGCATAAGAGCATCACTCCCAGCGCTGGAGGTCCCTAGCAGGCAGCATAACATTGCTCAAGAGCGAGAAACGGACCGTGAGCGCACACCCTCTGGTCGTCTATGGGAATTTTTGTGCTTCCAAAGGCCCTTGTCTGCCGAAAACAAACCGCAGTGAAAACGGCCGGCAGCCATGCAAATTCACGCTATATTACGGCGACTGCCAGGGCAATCGCTAGGACGGCGCCCAAATAGCAAGCCATTTTGTTTCTTACCTCCCTGCTTCCCGTGAAAAAATTCTTGAAGAAAAAAATCAGCTGTTGGACATTCTGAGTAGACCAGCAACCTCAAGGTTTAAGGTTAGAGTTCACGAAATCTATCGCGAAATATTCTACTCAACGGTTTTTTGGGCGGAATCACGCGTGTTGCATTCGCAGATAGTTAATTGAAAGCATGCTAATCTTTATTTCCATATCAATTGCCGCAAAAGCTTCGCAATTTTCTTTAATTTATTACACGACATGAAACAGAGTGCATATAAAACAGAATAAACGTGACATGTAAAGGAGACAATTGTTTTTTTTTGTATCGTCTACTGCACTATTCCCAGCGAATGAACAGATGTTCCTTCACTTAATATTACTTAAACATATTTTTATTTTAAATCGATATTTTAATTTTAATTGAATACATTATGGTAGGGTTTGTCTCAAGACATTTTTTATCATGCAATGCAGTCGTTAATCTTTCTATTTCGGCAGCTCAACCGAAAGAAATGACCTGCCGCATATTAGGAAACGGTAACATGACTCGAGATATGATTTTTACTTTCATCTATGCATTTCCCAGGAAAAATATACATATTATATTTTTTACTATTGAACAAAAACACTTAAAAGAAATTTAACAAATATGTAATTATCTCCCTGATCATTTTCTCCTATACTCTCATTATTAATACAATAGAAAATTCGTCAATTATTATTGACAGGCATGCAGCATTATTATTACATTATGAGTCCAAATTAAAGAGTAAAATTTATTCCATGCTGGTATGTACTGCTGGGAATGCAAAAATATGCGGATCTTATAAAAATGACTGTTTTAACAGATATATTTTTTTTACCTATCCTGCCTTTTATTTTGAGAATTTTTTAAGACAATCATTTTTGATGTTTAAGCGTTTTATACATGATATAGGCTTTAATTTTCTCTTTATGCTCCCAAGGCGCCCAATTATTAAGCTTATATGATATACTTCGTGGTCCGGAAGCATATCAGTGCAGTTTTTAAAAGTAATTTACTGTTAAAAAATTCGTACGATACTTTTTGCTTCATAGGTACACTTTTTTAAGCAAAACTTTTCACAAATAACTACTTATTTTGAACAATTTTTTTGGTTGTTTGTATAATTGTCTGCATTGTTTTCACTGTTAAGTGTTCGATGTAAAGCCTAAACTTAGTTAGTCTAAACTCTAAACTTAGGTAGCCTAAACTTAGTAGAAAAGTCGATGCCGTTTTCGGACTAAGGCTAAATAAATAAAATATTACTTATAACTTTTAAGAACTCCGACATTACAATGCGAAAAAAGCTACAGAGTGTTTTGCGGTAAATCTAGGCTTTTTATTGTGATTTATCGTGAACTATACTCGTAAATTAATCCATATGAGCATTCGCGGATTTTTTGAGTCCTTAGACCTGCCTAAATCCGCCATTATTGGTCCAGACGCATCGGTTGGAACACAATTCACTTTGGGCTCAGTTTGAGTTACCCCCTTGTTTCTATATTGCTTTCTTACATTTTCGAACCCAAATTCCTCATCATTTCATAATTTTTATTAAATAATGTTACCCTGTATCTTCTGAATAAAAAAATTAAAAATGAAGGATTTTTTATTTGGCGGTAAATACATCAGTGCTTTTATTCTCCCTCAACTATCAATAATTGTTACTTCAGAGTTATTTTCATAATATAAAAATACATAAATATCAATGGATGTTTATAATACTTTAATTATACTTGGAGGCTTAAATATGCTATCTTTATAATGCATTAAAACAATTTAAATCGGCTGTCATAGGACATAAGAATGGATTTAGTTACGCAATATGGGTGTAATAGTTAAAAAGCTTCGTGGAAAACGAACTTACAACCTGGATTCACGTTTTTTCCCCTAGCTAACCAGTCAAAGACTGTTTCTTTTCATGATGGAACCGATTACATGCGCTGAAATAGCTTCATTACAACCCCATCAATGAAAGACTTTTTCAACACAAAAACAATTGCGACTCAAAATTTCCACACGGTTCTTTCAACAGGTTAAGCTCTCCATCTCCGCCGACGTTTCGATGTTCGACTCGCTCATCTTCAGGACTTCTCAATAATTCAGTGAATAAACTTTTAAGCCCTGACGACGATGAGCGAGTCTGCCATCGAAACGTTGGCGGAGATGGGAGAGCCAAACCTAATGAATGATTCAAAAGAATGCATTCAGCAAATAGCCAGGGAAAGGACCAGATCTTTCATTTGCGACTCAGTTTTCGGTAATATTTAAGCTATATATTTTTCACCAACAACATTCATTGTGAATGCAATATGATTGAGTATCGGTTCAGTATGCTCCCCTTCATTAGTATCAGTACTTAATAACAAAATAGCAAATTTAAATTATCTCCCCGTTATTGTTCCCCCCGCGATCAACATATCGATGTAATTGGTATGCGAAAAGGGAAATTGTTTAGTTAACATGTAGGTATAAACCTAAATTATTCAAACCAATTATTCAAAATGTGTACTAATACCCTGCTATATATGAAGTTTTCTTAAGTTTCTATTGATGTATAGCGATTTTCTTGCATGCATGATTAATTAAGAATCTATAGAATCAAGATGGGAACTGTGAATAAATACGGTATACAAGCTCAGTTCTCAAGCCCACTTTATGAAATTACATGAAGATATACCCGCATAAACAATGTAATAACTGAAGTCAAATATCTTACACTGTTCCATTGTGAATGTTCATTAGTTCATCTGAAAATTCCTACATCGTCTGAATCAATAGGATTTCAGAAAGATCATAATATAAATCGAGACATTACATTTCGATACAGTGCAAGATTTCGGTGCCTCCTCAAAATATCAGTGCTTGATCAAGAAATGTTTGATAAGATATCATATTACGTGTATTTAATGTTTAATAAGTGAAATTTCCACCAAAGTGTAATGCCATTGGAAGAATTTGACATTGTTAATGTTTCTTAGCATTAGGTAAATAGATGGAAACACATTAAAATTCACCGTTTTCCCACTACATATAGTACATTACAAATGACGACCTGCCAAACTTTTTCGGGCTACAGGTTACATGGCGCTTGTTGGTGTATTGTAGACACTACGGAAAGGTTTTCCTTTTGGTAAATATTCTTTTCGAAAAGTATCTATTTCGCTAAACCACTTCACAACGCCTGAAGTGAATGCGTCGATGTCAAGCGATATGCACTAACGCACCACTTATCCCTCACGTGTGTCCTTCTCTAACATTCCTTCTTCCCTCTTTCAGTCACATTCATCCTCGACTGCAAACTTCTCATTGTTATTCCATGTTCTCCACTCACCTTCCAATTGTTTTCCTGTGCTATGCCCGTGGCAACGCACGTCCTCTCCTCTAAAAATACTGCCCAGTGCTCCATTTTAAAAAGCCGCCGAACTCATCCAAACTCTTCCCACGCATTCGCATCTCAAAATGCCCTTTTAGCGGAAAAACAAAAATATTTTCCTCCACGAAGAAGATTCGGAGGATGACCAGAGTGAGTGGGAGGAAGACAGCAACGGTTTCGATGGCAGTGGCGAATCGAAAGTAACGGAAAAAGAAAACGAAACGGGTACTTGCCAAAGTCCTCAAGGTGAACCTTAGTGCTGGTAGATATACTATATCTTAATTGCGTTTGCAGATGAACACCGAAAAATGACGCAGGCGTAAGGGGAGAGATGTTTGGAGACAGAGAGAAGGGTGAGACTAAAACCGATTTTTACTCTGTGAAATTTCAGCACTCCCACATCTTCTCAAATAGTCGAAGAAACAAAAAGAGTAAGAAAAGACGTGGATGTGTTTTACGCCGAAGCATCAATAATATAATGTATTACATGGAATTGTACATTTAGTTGGGAAAATGATTT
Organism: Hetaerina titia; assembly: GCA_037158775.1. Classification (NCBI taxonomy): domain Eukaryota; kingdom Metazoa; phylum Arthropoda; class Insecta; order Odonata; family Calopterygidae; genus Hetaerina; species Hetaerina titia. Next base: position 60,647,547 of record CM073772.1, on the reverse strand, counting down.
TCTAGTTCGGACCCATTTCCGCAAATGAATCGTTCGTTACGAATGACTCTTTATGTTTTGAATGAATTTGGAAGCTCGTTTACTTCATTTCGTAGGGTTAAATGTACCGTAAAACACCTATAAATACGTAAAAAAAAGTAAAATACCTAGCCTAAATTTAAATGCATTAAGCCTGACATTTTAATTTCGCATTATCCTATTTCTTGGCTACTAACACATTAGTTCCGTCGGAAATTATTTTATTCCAGGAAGCATATTTTTTCTTTATCTTATGCATTTTTCGGAAGCATTACAATTCAATTTAAAAAAGGCGTCAAAAATTTTTTTCTAAAATTTTCACAATAACATTTAAATAGTCCATTAGGAACTCAAGGGTTAGATCTCTAACTGGGATGCAAAAATATTAAGGAAAGAAAGTAATTGACGACGAGTTGGCCCAAGGGAATACGAATGACAATAGAACAGCGGCATCAATTAAAATCAGCAATTTTCCACAAAAGTAATTATAATAAGAAAATTGCTAATTTTAATTAATCATGTTATTCCACCATATCACGCCTGAAACGTCTCTTTTTATTTTAGAACAGCGGCAATTAAAATAAGGGCAGATAGTAGCATTTAAATACAATCTTGGAGCAATTAATAAATTACAGTAATCTATATTATCCCTACCAGCACCCTGATAGTATTCTATTATTTTATGACCTCTTTGGCAGTTAATACCCGTATTTTTAATTGTAGTGTAAGGTGATGATGGTTCCAAAGTTTGAAAAATAGATTCACCTCTCCAGAAATAAACTAGTACCGCATATTTTGTAGGAACGTGCTCATTATTCACATTTATTTTATTTGAAGTATATTAATTAATGCATTTCATTTCGTTCAATTTTCTGACCCTTTAAAGCAAAAGTGCGTTACAAGCCATCATATGCTCCATGGAAATCACTAGCAAGGGGTATGTGTAAAGAATCAAACCCGGGCTCTTTCTGGAATATACGTATGCTAGAATAAAGTCAGGAGATACAGATGTTTAAGAATGCTGGAGAGTTGCAAAGTGAATGGTTGGGATTTCAAAACAAAGGCAAATAATCTGACCAAATCCTAAGAATAAATGTGTAAACAGTTTATTCGCCAAACCATTCGATCTAGAAAATTCTTCCTGCTTATTTTCAGAGGTGTACAATGCATATTTAACGAATGTACTTAGTCTTTACGAAGCACAGCAAATATTTGATGCCCAATATATTTTATTCATCCACTGAATTACGTTTCCACTAACAATAAATGAAACTACGACAAAACTCGTACACATTCTACACCCTAGTGTCCTCGCAGTCCTCGCGCTAGTCTGTGACATTTTCCAACTCAAACACCGAATGTTGAAGGAATATTGCTTGAGAGAGGCGCACGCATGAATGAGACTTTCTTGAGAAAGGAATCGTCCGTGAGAGAAGGAAAAGAATGCGAGCGATCCCGGGAGGGATGGCGGGGAGAGAGAAAGGAAGAAGGTGGCAATGCTTGTATTTCTCTAAAAATACCGATGGGAAGAGGGGCGGAGAGAAGGGAGGCTTCTGCCAGCTCCCAATCACGACCCCCCTTACACCTCTCTCCCCAACCCCAATCGGCCGCCCCTCCTTCGCATTCCTGTGCCATTCCTCCACCTCTCCGACCCCTCCTCCTCTCTGTCTGTCTCTCTCCCACGTTATGAGATATAATTTAATTTCTATGTTCCTTCGAATTCCTCCCTCTCATGTCTTTCTACCCGAAATCATTACCTTCACCCACCTCCCCTCTCCATGTGGATTCCATCCCTTGGATCTGAAACGAATGAGACGCGACTTTTTTTTTTCGACCGGACTTTTTTAGGCCGCTTGGACTCCACGATCGTCTCAAGGCATGATTACGGCTTTGACGTTTCCTCATCAAAGTTAATAAAACTATGCTGGAAATCTCTTTGGGGGGAACGACGTGATTAACCGCATTTGAACCACTAATGAACTACCAACTCGCCGCGGACGTTTATGCTGACTCTCGATTTGGGTATCTATTGACATAGCGAGTTTAAACAGGGAAGAAGAAGGATGACAAACTGGAAAGAAAACACACAAATATTGGCCATTATACGGTGGCAAAAGAATTTTTAAACTCCGCCATTTAACCATTTTCAAAACTCACAGTTAGTCATAAATATATATGCATTCACGTATCCAAAATATACTTAGATGCAAAATATATGTACTTATTAGAACTCAATTGGTGTTTATAATGCTTTGTGATTTTATTTTCAAGGGTTCCATAACATTAAGCAATAATTTAGACATTATTGTGCGTCATCAATTGGTGCGAATTAGCATAAAGGAATGGATAGAATAAAAACATCAGCGTGTTCTCGTGACATTTGAGTTTGCTAAGAGGTGGCTTGAGTTTAATCGGGCTATCTCTTTGATGGGAAAGGCTATACTTTCTCGTTGATTCGAGCAACTCCAAGGGTATATCCATAACAAAATTTATTGAGCCAAATGCCCTGTTTTCTGTTGAAAATTTCCTTTCGAACCTCATCCTTTCACGCTCGGCATGAGGACGAAAGCTGATTAAGCCGGCCACGGCGAAAAAATAACGCAGCTCGCTCCGACCCAAGGAGTTAAATTGATGTCCCGATCGACAACAGAGCGACATCCCGCGTCGGCCTCAGCGTTAGGTACCCGGGAGAGCTCACGCGCCACACGGTGATTTAAGGGTAACTCACTGTTTGCTGGCGCAAGTCATCAGTTAACACCCCTCGGAGCCCTAGCGGGACGTAGTCCCTCGGTTCGTTAATGACCACGCGATGGACGACGACCGCTGTTAATTACACGTCAAAATCAGCGGATGGAATGGGGTCGGGGAATGACGGGAGGGAAGGGCTAAAGGGGATGGGAGGAGGATAGGAGAGGTAGGTCAGACTGTCCGACTGTCCGTAGGGGGATTTAGCTGGAGGACCCGGGTTGAAAATGTGTAAAAGGGCGAGGTTATGGGGGGGGAAGTTGATGATGGCCGGCACGTGGGCGCCCGACTCGAACCCCGGTTTCGTGGCCTTTATCCTCGGCTCGATCTCGCGACGGCGACTTAGTCAAAATTCACAATTGTTAATCGCCGCTCCTCATGTTTAATTCATCCACTTAAAACATTCCTCGGGCACAATATTTTCTCCCCTCCCCGCCAACCACCCCACTAAACTCGTCAGCTCCCTCTTGGCGGAAGGAACTTGTGGTTGCATGTGAGCACTGTTAAAGCGCCTACGACACCTTTTTCTAATAAGAGCTGAAAACCTGTCCCCGGCATATTAAAGGACGTTCCGTCACTTGACAAATGGGAAATTATGAAACCCCAGACGATGGTGTAATATTTGTATTGAAAACCTTATCTCTTCTAGATCCATATTTGATCAAATCTCCGTTTAATTACTTGATAATTTATTAAACTTATTAAAATGGGCTTCTTAGGCAAACACTTTATGACAGTTTTCGTCGCTCCTCTTTCTTAAACTCGATAACTATCACAAAGCACGATAGATGTGAAGAAACTCCTAATGGATGAACATAAATATTCAAAATACTTAATGATTGGAAAAGTCATTCCTAAAACCTAAACATCTTCCATCTTACTCCACTCGCCTCATTCCTTATGAGGTAAGGTTGGTATCATCATGAAACAATTTTTTCGTTATCAAGTTATCTGGATAACATTTACGATTCTGGCGCGTAGAACATATTAATCAAGTGGATAAAATGAAAGGATTAAGCGCAAGAAAGTCCACAAAATATTTCTAACTATAAACCATTTGAAATTTTAATGCATCTTAATTACATTGATGATTTTAAAATTCAAAATCGATTGACAGAATTTTAAAATTAGGCAACGTGCTTAAGACGCTATTTAATTTAGGAATTCTTACTGATATATTAGTTTTACTTCTGGATATTGGTTTTATTGATAAGATTATTTTTCAAAATCCCAAGAAGAGTGGGAGTCAATTTTGTTTGTAGTTAGTAAGCACATTAAAACAATTTACATGATAGGCTTGGTTACAATACATTGCAAAAAACAGAGTGAAAAATTTATCTAGCCCACAACTGTAAATGGACATTTTTTTTAATATAGTGAAATCAATTTCATTTAAGGAGTAGTGTTAAACCCGCAGTTAGCTTTTAAAGGTCAGTGTAGAGATCACCTAATACCTAACCTTAGATATACACGGCGGATACACTGAGCCCAATGGTGTGTGAAATTCATACATCAGGGTAGATGGCCAGTTATTTTACATGTGCCGTCTATGCCCCTGAAAAATTGGGTACCCCAAAAATTACACACTAAGGGAGTATGTCCTGGAATTGAACCCGGACCATGTGACCAGTAGTCTAGGGTCCTACTGACTGTACTGTCAATCCCCCTGAAATTTGCTACGAAAAAAACAGATGATCCTTAAAATTATCATATAACAAATTATCTACCAACATCATACAAGCGATGCTCACAAAAAGCCATTTCATTGCATACGAAACGTCCACTTTTGCCTAATATTTTCTACTACTCCACAGCTATAATTTTTGGTCGTCATATCTATCTTCTCTATTTCTACCTTTCAATTTGTTGTTTAATTACTAGAATATGTATATATATATATATATATATATATATATATATATATATATATATATATATAGGCAAGTAAATTTTCTCGATATCTCAGGTGGTTAGAGCATCCGCACGGCAAGTGGAGAGATCCGGTATTCAAGTCCCGGTCGAGGAAAATATTTTTACATTAGTGGTCTGCTTGATTCCGCCTTCCCCACCTCTCCTGTGTTCGTCCTTTATGTGTGTTCCTTTCCTCTTTCCTTATATCTATTTCTATGTGAATGAATATATATATATATATATATATATATATATATATATATATATATATATATATATATATATATACATATACATACACACACACACAAACACGTACAATTTATGTGTACAGTTTTACGTGCACATCGTTTCCTCGTCATAGAACTGATATCCACGCATTTGTACAACTATCTTTAATTAATTAGCTCAGATGATATCTCCGCATATGGCAAACTCGCCTCAAACTCCAAGGAACTACAATAATGAATCTTGCAACAGGAAAACAGTTTCCCCCACTAAATAGAAATAGGCTGCATCAGTGGTCGTTAGCGAAGCTGAGAATGTGACAGTCGCGCCGGTCTCTGAACGCTAGAAGAGATAACCGCGAGAGGTGAAGGAAAAGCACAATTAAGAATTATTTGGCTCCAAGGAACAGCGGTATTATATTTCGAGCCCAGGCGCACGACACAGCTGCACCGGCCATTACGAATGTCGCCGTGGGGCCACACCTTGTACGTCCCCTGGAGGCGACACGCGGGATAGGTCGCCCCCGGGGTAACGTGCGCTCAACTCAGACACGAGACGCAGGGGTGTACGAGGACCCGCTCCCGAATCATTAAGCCCTTTCCCGTCGTCCGCGTTGGAAAAAATAACCCCTTGGTTCTTTCATCGCGAGTGGACGAGGCGTCGCAATTCTCGCGAGAGATTCCGCGGAATCGGAACTCAAAAGCGAAGACAGGCGCTCAACAGGTGGCCTGCATTCAGTGTTCTCTCTCTCTCTCTGTCTCGCTCTCCACCTCTTTCTATCTCTTTCGACGACTCTCACGCATTGTTTTCCTTCCACATTATGTACTCATGCCCTTCATAATTCGCACAAATACACGCACGCATGTGTTGAAAGAGTGAGTACGTAAAGACGATGCGCATCTTTTCTACCGTCCGTTGAAATTCATTCTCTGCTGTTTATTCGAAGGTCGATCGCTATGATAGACGCACCTTTCGGATCGGGACCGAGGATTGCCGATTCGTTTGCCTTTCACTCTTTATTTACTCCGAGTCGATTGATTGTCCGAGAGTTACCGCATGAAAGTAAGGTATGAAAGGGGAGGTGGGAGAGGCCAAAGGTTGGAAAGGGCTCTCGAGCATCGCGCCTCTTCCTCAAAGCTAGTTTAACCACCACTTGAGCTTCTCCTCTGACATAAAAGGATATTTGCTGAGGAAATGCTATTGGATATATGGAAATCAAAGTATTTCTGTGTGTCATTGGCTTTCACGCATAATGTAAAACGGAGTACTTCGTTTGATTAATAACGCACGGTTATTATTTAACCAAACACCAAGCTTATGGAGAGCTTGTCATGGTCAATGTTGAAAACAACGCGTACCTACATAAGTATGCAACGAAATCCGAGCTTCTAGCTTAAATTCATATCGTTGGAATGAATTCGTTCGATTTGTTCCGAGTAGAGTAAATTGATATCCCTTTCAGTATTTTCCGTTCGTATTTCATTAATAGATTAATAAAACTTATTATAAGCTCAAATATAACACACATTTGTAATTTATGATCAATAAAGATAAGTTCAGCAATTATTCTTCGATTAAAAATGAAATGAACGACATCAGAATTAATATAAAATCAAGTCAATTCAGTAAATAATAGAATATCCATTAAAAATTATACACTTCACTCCTTTTAATGATTTTTTTCAAACCATAACTATCACAATGTTATTATTCGTGAAGACCAGTTCAAAGACTACAAAGGAGATAACTTTACTTATAAGAAAATGTATAAAATAAGCCAAATGATACCAATCTACGATCCCATTTGAACACATTTTTGGTATGCAATCAATTTACATCCGACAAATGGAAATAAAAGAGGGGGATGTCAAATCAAAAAATTATGTTATTATATATTGTTTACAAGAGTAACATTTCGTGGGCTTAAAACATTGTAAAATCGCCTCCAGGTTGGAATAAATCGAGCGGATTTATTCTAACGATATGAATTTAATAACGAATGAAGCAAATTAACGACCGAACTAATGCACATTGCCAACCCAACCTACTGTCCACCCGTAGAAGAATTGATTCTAGCGTATAACATAGGCTGATAACAAAACGAAAAAGTCGCAGGTAGGCGATGTACTGTGTCTCAGCGGATTTTGTGCGAGCAATAAGCACATGAACGGCTTTTATAAGTCAAGAGAGTAGGTATCTATCAACTGCTACCACTTTTGTTATCCATTCTACATTAAACTTGAGAGAATTCTCCACGTTAATAGTATTTCATCGGGTTAGAAAGTAGTTTGTCATTTATATTCACCTTATATATCATCGAAAACGCTCCGCAAAAAGAATAGTAGTTCGTGCTGTAAATGGTTTCATTATCATACGAATAGAAAATGGGAACACAACGGCATTAAGATGATGAATTAAATCGTATTGTAGTCAAATTCAGAGGGAAGTTCATGTTTACTTCCGCTTAAATTCACATTTTTCCATGTGTCATATTAGACTTTAGGTTTTCAACAAATAAATTAACATGCATAAGTTGATTGAATATTAGCAATTAGTTGATTAATATCAACAAGAAGTAGTATGAATATATTGAAAAATATAAGAATGAATCATGGTTAATAAGCCAATTAACCAAAATTGGATTAAATGCAAAGAGAGATGATAGCCAAAAAATTTTGGAAGACAATACCTGGCAAATTTGATGCCAAATCATATAAGCAAATTATCATGAATACTTTTTGATCAACATACACGTAAATTAGATATTGGAATGTACTGGTGCAACCATCAATCACTAGTATTCAGTCTGATATTGAAACACAGTAATGAAAAAATTACTCGAGCCCCGAAATATATCTATAACATCACCAAACACCCTTGGTCGAAAAACGACGGAAAAAAGAAAATAAATATTTTAAAGTCTAATATTTGGGACTAGTGACACCAATGATGTAAAAACTAACCTACATTGATAAAATTAGAACATATGGCCCGGAGATGTGGCAAAGTAAGCAATATCTACCAAAGAATCTACACTTCTACACTGATTACGATTCAACTTACCAAAGGGTGACTAACATTTTGAAATAATAGGGCTTATGAATCATACATAATTCCATACGTAGTTTAGAAGGCGGGCCAAGTCCGCTTTCTAAATTGTGAAAGTATGAAATACATTGGGGGAACTACATATAAGTATTTTTCGTCAGTCGGACCGAATCGTGGCACCTGAATGGGGAATCTCTGACCCGTGGGTGTAGTTTTCCAATCTCTGAACTAAACGCATACCGTTCCGCAATATTTTGTGGTAAGGAAAAAATTGAAAAAGTCTGAAATAGGTGAGTAATATTGTGTTTACAGGAAAATAGGTACGTATGTACTCCGACCAATTATTGATGAATTAAATTAGTGAGCAACACACGGCCTAATGTTTATTAAAATAAAATTTAGACCTAGAGCTCGGACAAGATACCCTTAAAGAGGTTTGGATGGAAACCGACTCAAACATACAGTATGTAGGAATGATCTTCTGGAAAAATATAGTTACGTCACTCTCATGTTATTACATTTATCAAGGAATACCTAAAATAGAACTTCAGATCGATATATACGACGAGCAAAAAGTCCATTTCACGGTAGTGTGAACATATTTCTGGGAACAATTATGGTACAAATTATAACAATAAACAGTTTACCATTGTTATCACTCACTGATAGTGATGAATGATCTTTGTCAATGGCATGCGCACTTCCCATGCGACTACGCGCATGCTCCATGGACGTCTAGCTAATTGGCTCACGAGTTTACGATTTATATGCAAACCGCCTTTCACCAGTTCTTTACCTCTGTTTGAAATATGCTGGTTATAAATCTATTTCAAATTTTAAAAAAGTTATAATCAAAAACCCTACTGCCGTTATTTCTTCCGTAACTATGACCAAAGATTTTTGTATCACTTATGCTAGTTGAAACTTTATCAATGAAACAACTTGAACTTTGGAAAAAAACCAAGTATAAAAATATATGTTAAATTCGCATATCACGAACATGTCACGTAATTAGGAACCTAAGCTTGTCTTTTTTATCCACTGACGGTAAACTTATTAACCTTACTTAGTAAAAGTTCGAAGCTCATAGAAAGAATCATATAAGACGGCACAATACTCCATTGACGTCAGTTGCCATATCTTCACTAAGTTAATCTACAACAGGTTCTTTGCCGACAATGGAGACTAATGACACATTCATTTGATTTAACCTACGTCATTTTAGACTTTTTACATTTGTGAAGAATGAAGTGAAACAAGGATCAACTTCGCCAGGCGAAACTCCGTGATAACTGATCTTGGCAAGTTAAAAGTGAAAAATAAGGATTATAAGTGAATTCTGTTAACACTTATATCCAGGAATGGGCTGCATACTTAATGGGTTTAATGCCACGATAACGAGAGACTGAGTTTTAATTCACTGAACAGGAACTCTTTCTGTCCTTTCGACAAATTGCACACAGAAATGAAAACAACTTACCATCGTGGGGTTTATTTGGTAGGGATACAGCGTGACTTTCTTCTTGGATCCTCTCTGTGTCTTGAAATCTTCTCACTCCCTGCTCTCGGCCGCTGGCCGTAAATTCTTGCGGCGGGGAAGCCGGAATTCGGCGTTTGGCGCGCAGGAAGTCTCAGCAGCGGTCGCCGGCGGGCCGAACTGGGGCCATGGGCGAAAGCACGGAAGACATTTCTTTCTCGCACTGTAGGTTTATCGTTTTAGTGTCAAGTTTCAGCATGGACACCAATCTTCAAGAAGCGGTAATTGGATCAATCACCGACCACAAAAAATCCATTCCAGCGTTGCAGCCACGCGTTGCAATCTCCCAAATGACAGTAGAGGAAAGCCGACCTTTTGGAAGGAAACAGTCCTTCAGGTTATTTGATTGTTCTAGCCGTATTTGAATAAATTTAGAAAATGAAATGCAATATTTATCGTTACGTTAGTCCTCACGGAACGTTAGTCCTTACGAGTGAGAAGTGATGCGCATGTAAAATAGCACTCTTGAGTGGCATTCGGGAACTGCGACAAAACGATTTAGCAGCCTTCGAGTACATATCTTGAGCAAAAATACAAGACCATTGTTTTAAATCGGGATCTTGGTGTACCGGTCCGACACACGTCAACAACACCCACAAAAATCACAAGGTTCACTCACGAGCACATACACAACTTCAGGTACAAAAACTTAGACTAAAGATTTGAACGAAAAGGAAAAAAAACAAAGACGTCCACAAAATCGATCCAGTCCCCGGGTACAACTCGATGTATTGCGCGGCGGGTCGAATCGCTTGTGAAAACACGTGCGCCGTGTTTTGCTCCCGTCCGCTTAGGAACTCCTTCCTTCCCGGATAACACTCACGCACCAGCACACACGCACGATGCAAGACGAAACCATCCCCCCCTCCCGTTATCTGTTTCTCCCGCCTGGGGGGTATACTCCTCTGCCCCCCCCTTTCCTTCTCCGCTATTGTGTCCTGGCCGCGAATGGGGGGGCGCCCGCGATATCGCCCGGTCTCTCTCACACTCCCTCTCGAGCTCACACAGGCTGGCAGTCGCGCGCCGTCGTCGGGAGAGGGGCTCTTGGGTGTATCCCTTGTCCGGCGATCACGAGCTGCGTGGCGGAGGGAACCTCGTGCGTGGAGTCGGCGAAAAAGCAGCAGCGTGACGCGAAAGGGAGAGATGATGCCCCGAGGGTGACGGCAGCCGAGCGAGTGGGCAGAGAGGGAGAGCGAGCGTGTGTGGAGCAGCGGCGGTTCCCCCCCCCCCTTGCGGCGGGGAGGGTGAGCTAGCCGGGGAGGATGAGGGGGGGAGGGAGGAAGGGGGTCGGAACAACACCGCTGGGGGGAGAGAGAGAGAGGGCGGGGGAGGGTTCGGCCGGGAGGAGGGGTAGAGGAGGAGCGGGGGAGGAGGAGGGAAGACGAGAGAGAGAGAGAGAAAGGAAAGGGGGGATGGAAACGATGGGTCTCCTCGTGAGCGGCGCGGGCAGAGGCTCGAAGGACGGCGTTGGGAGAGGAGGGAGCAGAACGGGCGAGGGATAAGGAGGAAGGTGGTGGAGGAGGTAGGGTGTCGGCGGCGGCGAGCCGTTGGCCAGAAATGGAGGCGGTCTAATTGTCTGTGAAATAGGCGTCCGTGTCGGTGCAAAAACCATCGTGTTGCTCGCTCCCTCCCGCCGATACTGTGGGGACCCTTTTTTCCGGCCGTAATAGCACGATCGCGTGGATGTCTTCTCTTAATTACCACGTGCTGTTGATAATTATTATTTTGGTGTCCCGGCGATAGAGCGTGGAGACCTGCGTAGATGAATGGCTCCGAAGGTATACCTATAAATGGCAGTTTTAGTCCTGGAAGCGATTTGGGTATTGTACTGATAAATAAATTAATTGTGACTATTTTCTATTAAATAGTTTCATGCTATAATTATTAACCCTGCGACACGTTTTGCATTTGTAATTACTATTATTATGTCAACTGAATTGCGTATAGTGCTTAAGTAAATATTATTTATTTATAACGGATATAAAACGCAATTATGATTAATATATTTTGCCATCGGAGAAAATATTTTCTATTTATGTCGTTGAATGAACGCGTTCCGCTTCGAAATCGTTTGGAATAATACCATGGACCATTTCTTCGATAAAATAATTGTTACTCTCTGCTTTGCGGAACTATTCCACATGAGATGCTCTGATACAAAATGAAGCTAACTGGTGACATCCAAGCTAATCCATAAGCTTATTTTTAAGTTTTCCAATTTATTGTCGATATATTTGACGACTAGGGTAATTGCTTGTTGTTCACATACTCGTTCAAAAAAAGTTTAGGATGCCGATAACGATAATTAAAAGGTATCCGAATCGGTATTTAAATACTTTTCTCTCTTTAACTACATTTATGTATACTTATTCGTGAATGCTAATAAGATAACATGTATCAAGACAAATATGTGTACGTAGAAATTTGAAATTTCAGTAGTATCATTTTCACTTAATTTTTTCCCGATCATAGGACCCGATCCACGACAAATGAAAGACTCGTATCCGGTAGAATGAATTTTGTCAGACATTAAAAGCTTCACATACGTACTTTTCGCTTTGCTTCCACCCCAACCTAAATTGTACTTAAAAATTACTCGTAGGGCTCAAGCTGAGGAAAAATAAGGTCATAGAAATTAGCAATATCTAATGTCTATGTTTATGACGACAGTTGAAGTTCCAATAGATGAAATACAGTATTGGTCTATTCATCACACGTCGTCATCAGTTAGGATCCTATGAAACTATCAAGTTTTTATTATTTTTATGTAAGAATATTCTACTCTGAAAAAACGGCTAAAATTCATGCATACGGATTTATATAAAATGAAGAACATTGGGCATTACTATATGATTCGAATAAATTCACACCTATCCTCCATGACTATATAATCTTGAAATCACTTTCAAATAGATAAAAAAACAATTTGAAAATAAATATTTCTAAAACAGAGCCAGGAGTAAAAAAGCCAAGATACCCGTATTTTGTAGATGAACACTTTCATTTGATTTATGGAAATTAACTTATTATAATAGAATGCATATGATGGAATAATGATTTTGAATATGTCGGAGATTTAACTAATGAATTGATTGCAGTATTTTATTCATTGTATTTGGATTGAATGCAATCCTTGGGAAATCTATATTCTAAATATGATAATAATTATAACCAAAGATTTGTGGCTTAAACCTCTAAGGTCTATTGTTTTATATCATTGAATCCTCTATGGAATATGGATTCTCGTTGACGTATTGTCCATATTATAAAAATAATAATACTTTTATGTTTATCTTAATTTGCCTTCTACGACTGTACAACAGTTTCGCTGTTGTACAGTCATAGAAGTCCACTATCGTGATATCTGGCTTGAACGGTGAACTTATTTCTGCTCTTCAAGGAAATAACACTGCCAATAACACTACAACAATAAAACATGCCGTTGAGAAACAGAGAAGAAACAAATGATAGCGATAAGCGGTCGAACGAAATTTCAACAAATTTTTTACCACCCTTTTCCCAATGACCGACATGAAATTATCACATCATATTAGAAGTTTACTCGCTATAAATCAAATGTACAGGCCCTTGTTTCAATAAAATACCGATATTCTATTACGCCAGAATGATAATCTCAGTTGAATTAAATGTCATTTCTTTACTTTGCCTAAATTCGTATTTACTATTTGAACAATTAATTTTATCATAAATTGTAGCTAGGTCGTAACGTCGTCAACATTTCACCTCACCCCTCCCAATCTCAAATGAAGAACTCTATTCACAAAATTTTAATTTAAGTTAATTTCTATTGATTTTATAACCATTAGATTGCTTCGAGCAGTCCTAAAAAAGGGCTAGACAAGGCCGAAATGAAAGCGATAATTTTATGGGATGGCGTATAATTTAAGAATAAAATTTTATTTGCGCAATCCAGGACTTATTTTTTTTTCCAAAGTTCCCTTCGACGCGAAAGTAAGTTTTCGGCTAAGAGAGCGAGTAAAAAAAACACACAGTTACAAAATCCTCGCGATATAATTGCCGATTAATTCGATGGAAATTGTCCAAAAATTACAGCTCGGGACGGGGGAGAGTCCGGTGGAACACGGTCCACCGGCACTGATGGGTGGGAGTGAGAGGGAGTGACGCGAGAATTGGACGGGACAGGACACGGAACGGGATAACATGCGTGCAAGAGTCTCCTCAGCTGGGCCATGTAAGTTAGAAGAAAGGCATTATAGGAATTGGGGGTCTGGGAAGGAGGGGACAAGTGGGGAACGGTGTCTGGCGAGTGGGGGAGGGGGGAGACTGAAGGATTTCACAAGGAGGAAGTAACGTGGAAAAGGGACGGCGATTAAATTCGGCACAGGCAGTGTAAAAGAGGGATACGGAGATTAACAGCGAATTGAATGGATGTTCTTGTCGAATTTGTACTTGTTTGACATTCGACCTTGCAAGTATTTTGCACGTTGGAAAGTTTTGATAGAATATCAAAGAAACGTTTGGAAAACGATTTGCATTCATGTAGAAGCTCCCTCTAATTAGCCAAATATATTCCCCACTTCCCACGATATATCCTAGTCGAATAATAGTCGCAGGGTTCCTGGAAATGTTATATTTCCATCATCGATATCCTTCTTTTACTTCTTTCTTTGAAAGTAGCCACGGCACCTGGAATTACCTCTAAATCATAAAACTTATGAAATGTTAATGAAATTGGAGATATATTATTAAGTGCAGTGCGTTTTGAACGATCAATACACTTAAGAATCATTCGAAAAAAGGTTTTTAAACAAAAACCGCCATAGTTATCAACCCGAAGATCGGTTTGATAGGTGATATAAATTAGGATCACCTATCACTAAGCCCAACGCGCTCTGAAATTCACACACTTCGGTAGCAGTTCCTTTCCTTGTGCCGCCTATGGTGTGTCAAAAAGACGTAGTGCCTGAAAAACTACACAGCTTGGATAAAGCTGAGGGTACCTAGAGACGTACAGGGGATTTGAACCCTGGCCCTATGGTCAGTAGGCTCGATCACATCTCTATTTTTAAACAACTTCATATCCAAAACTATTACACTACCATCCCACTCAACCAAGTTTACTTATGGCCAGTTCAACCGCGAACATATTAAAAAGTAGTCAATTCGTATCGGGAAAATGGAATGTTTAACATTTTTATATGTATATGTGTGTGTGTGTGTGGCTAGTCCAGAGGGTAGAGTTTGACTACTCACCGGAGGGCCCGGGTTCGATTCCCGGGCAAGGTACTCTGGGCACCTGCAGCTCCACCAAAGCTATGTGACTTTTCGGGTACCAGGTCTTCCAGGGAAACCATAACCGGCACAGGAAAAGGAACTGACCCCCCCACCCTGATGGGTGAATCCCACACGCCGTGTAACCTTCTTCGTTTAGGTTCGCGAATTTAACTATATTTGTGCATGTAAAACACAATACCAATCATGCCAGAAAAGTAATAGGGCTTCCATGTTTTACTCATTTAATTTTCGAAAGAAATGAAGCATAAAACTAAAGAGCCGTGAACCTCAGACTAAGTTAGTTAGGATGAACCTTCAAAATGAGGCAGTTAACTTTGAAAACTATAGAATCCACCATGATTCTGTCACTCACTGGGGCGCAGATTCTCTCTGAAAACCGGAGTATTTCTTATTACAATGTCTCTAATTAATTGAACTCTAACAATGGAGCAACAAGAAATATATTGCCGGTATGTTCTATTTCTGAGCACTTGAATTGAACAAGACCCGTTTTACCGGTCAATTATTTACACCGGGAATATCTGGAATGAATACACGAACTCAGTTTATTAAGGTGTTTGGTAACTCAATATTGTTCAATCAGCAGTCGCACAGATTTTCACTGCTTTTTACCTATCGGCACAGGGTTTCGAGAAAAAGTTAGACCTTGGTCCCATTGTGTGGAGGTTGGTCTACTTCTGACTTTACGTCGTGTTACGGATAATAATTGATAGGCGCCTATCCATTCTTTGACATCCTAGTTTCTGAGGTGATGAATGGAATTGATTCTCTATCATTTATATAATGACAGAACATCTTTGTACAATTCCATCAGATACCTCCTTCCGGGGAACGCCTTAGCTCAGAAACTGGAGCCAGAAAAAAATTTGGTTGTGACTTTCATAACTGTCAATGAGTGCCAGACGACACTCCAGCAGTAGGCGTGACAGATGTCTTGGAGATTTTAGCGCAGTTTAGGGCTTTCTGACGGTAAATATATGAAGTACTTCTAATTGATTTATAATTTAAGCGTGAGATTCAATTGCGAATATATTTATTATCCTCTAATTTAAAAAGATATATACACAATTGAAAATATTGCCGACTTGGTCATTGGCCATCTTAGCCATTCTCCAGACATTAACCGGTTCACCAATGTGTGGTGAACCTTAATACTCGTAGATGATGAGAAACCGAAAGGCTGAGAAGATCTTACTTATAATCCCAATAATACGCATAGTCCGGTTATCCACCAGATTTGATCGTCCAGTACTAGGAAATATTTACCCGCGAGCTTTACACGAGAAGCGAAACAAACCACTGCTGACATGTTTCATTTCCGGTGGACACCAAACTTATTCACTATCCACATCACAAATTATCGACTTTCATGTAGGAGGTATCACCGCTAATTAATTTCTTGGAGGTTACCAGAACTGAATGTTATTCATTGAATGAATTAATCTGGATTTACGAAGCAGGAGGTGCCCATAAGCATAGCCATTGTTTCAAGATGCTTTAGTTGTAAGTACACGAATTATTCAATACCAAGCTCCTCAGAAAGAGAAACATGAAAAGCCAAAATAAATTCCTCACTATAGTTTGATTAACAATGGTAAAGTGATTGGTAAAATATTCATAAATATATGCCATTGCACTGCAGGTCAGAGTGGTTTTATAGTAAAACAATTCCCCAAATTCTGCATTCCAGAATATTTAATAGCGCCTTAAATTCTAGGGGGTTTCGTTTAATGTCAGCCAAAAACGCAGGTTATCAGCTAACTCGTACTGTCAGGGCATATGATTTTAATTGGACACGGGGAAGGAAAGTGCGGAGGATCCAAACAGGAACCTAGGCAGAGGGAATAGGGACGAGCACGAGAAATGAATTACAGCGAGGAATAAAGATAGGATGAGGATGATTCGAGCAGTGAGCACTGCTGAAAGAGAGGAACGTGGTCATCAGCACTCCTCTTTTATTCCTCCTCGTCCTCTCCTTATCCTTTTTCCTCTCCCCTCCCTTTCCCCAAACACACATCTCTTTCTCCGCGCCTTCGTCTTTCCCCCCGCGAACACTTCCTTCCTATAGCTATCTCCTCCTCCTCTTGGTCCCCCTTCGCTCACCGCCTTACCCTCTCCATACACTCCCCGCGAAGCCCCTGGTTGGCTGCGAGACTCCGCGTAATGAGGAGGGAGTGGATCCGGAGGATGGAGAGTGATGGGAAGTGGGAGGAGATTGTGGGAAGGCGATTGAGGCGGGGGGGAGAAGGAGGAGAGCGAAGGAGGAGGTTAAGGGGAGAGTGTGCGAGTCTGGAGTGGAGGGAGAGCAGGTGGGGGTGGAAAGGAGGAGGGGGTGAATGGCTGAGTGCGGGAATGCGAGGGGGGAGGGGGGAAGTAGGGGATTTGGATGTCTCCACCCCGCTTCCAACACGTTCCCTCAACTGACTATTTTTGAACGACTGCGATGAAGGGACTTCTTGATGGATCCGTGATACAGAAATATAAAGTGGGAAGCGTGGAAAAAAAAAGAATTTTCCCGAATAAATTCGAAGAGGTTTCTCATCCGTGAAGGTTATCATTACAAATATTTTTATTTTAACGTTTCCCCCGTCTCCGCTGAATATCCGCCGTGGATCTTCAGACGTTAGTCTCAAATGATGGCGCCAGAATGTTCAATACAATGGTAAACGTTTTTAGCAGCATATCTAAAGATCGCAGATTCCCTTCCCAGCGCGACTACATTTGTTGCAACACGTTTTAGTTGATTTTTTACTCAGAATAACCGAGTTGAACTCAGAGGTTTGAAAATTTCAAAAAGAAATAAGGGAAGGCACTGATACAAAAAAATGTCTTTGGCGGGAAGTTACGATTACAAGGAGACATTTTATATCTAAAGAAGTTCTAAGTAGCTGATTGGATAGAGAAACGGGTTCTAACAATAATGGCCGTACTTTCGTTGCCATCCTACACTTAAGTCTGATGGTTCTATACTCAGGTTGCTGACTTTCTCGTTGAATTTGCAGTCCTCAGCGAAATTTTGTGCTCGAAAATTTTTTTTGTATACTAATTAACTGGGATTTACAATCCCTTTCTGGCAAGAGTCTCCTACAATTAACATACAGAGAGTAAAATAACCGCTTTTAATTAGAAGCTTAGTCGTGTTTAGTATCATTCTTGATTTGGCGGATAACATATTATTTTAATGGGGCAGTTTAATAGGAATCTGAGGAAATGATTTAAGAGGGAGAATGTTTATAAATGTCTGTGGAAATAGTTATTTAATACTGTGCTGGACTAGTCTGAGATCAAATCAAAGTCACCTACGTTTACAGCGAAAAAGATACCCACAGAAATCAACTTCTTTAAAGACAAAATACAAAATCTTGCTCCAGAATGGCAATCGATCTTAGTCAAACAATAAAGGAATAAAAACTTCATTTAGTTATTGCAAAAGTTATCCATGAGTATTCATAGGTAAACTAATTTCATTAGACAACAATCTAAAGAATTTACATTGCCTCTTATAACTTTCAGATTTCCAACATTTAAGGAAAACAAATGAGGAAGTACTAGAAATGGTGGGGGAGGAGAGGGGTTTGTTGAGAGAAATCCTATGGAGGCAGGAAAAATGGATGAAAGGCGTATTGAGCGGTAGTGGAATGTTGAAGAAGGAAATAGAGGGGGGAATTTTGACCAAGCGAGGAAAGGGCAGGAACAGGATAGGGATGTTGGACGGGATGAAGGGAGGAAAGAAGTTCACCGAGATGAAGAGGGACCTGATATAGATTAGTTTGCTAGGTGGGGAGTTACAACATGTTTATTTGATAGTTGTGTCCATCTAAAAACCTACCTTAACCGGTAGATTACCTAATAATAATAAAGTACTGTGTTTAAAAACTAAACTTAACAGTTAATATCGTTACCATCATCGAGTCGTAGTAAGCGATTATGTATCCAAACTGAGAGTGAGTTGATTTCCAGAAGGAGAAGAAACTTAAAAATAAATTACGAATGATGTGGAATGTGGCACGTAGAAGTCGGAAAAAGTCTTCGAGGAAGAATAAGAAATGGTTTTACTATGTGAGGCGGATTGAGAAGATACCACAGACAGAGACGAGTAGAAAAAAAAGAAAAATATTAGAGACGGTGAAAGAAGAAAAGAAGTCGTTGGATAAATTCGAAAAATGTAGGATAGTAGGAGTAAATTAATAGTCTCAGATATATTTTGTAAAATTCGTACGTTAAAATATGCATGTTATAAAACAAGGGGCGCACTTGCAATTTCAACAGTACGTCTTTTTTTGGCATGACTTTGTATGAATGATTCGCTATTATACCGTCATCAGGTACTATCTACTATAGCACCTGATTTTATTCTTACAGCCTGTAAGAGTAAAACTAGTCATATCAATTAAAAATGCTGTGAAATTGAAAAATACGCTCTTTGCGTCATAGAATAAAGAATGTATTTATAACATTGAGTTTTTGAGACTGAAGAATGACGTTGTACAAATAAAACGCACCTATCTCTTAATAAATTCAATGTCATAGAAGTTACAATGCAGCAATTGCAGAATGTAAAAACCATTCGCATTGACCGGGATTCGCTCCAAGATCCCCTGATGTCCACTGACTGAAGCACTAGGCTGGTTAAACTTATGATTTTTATGCGCCGAAATTGTCGCATTGTAATGCATATTAACAGATGACTTCGTCACAAAGTTACTGTCGCGGCGTTTCCCGCAGTTTCTTCGAATTTGCCAAAGAAGTTATTTAGAACACTATGAGGATGAGTAATGTTGCCAGGTTATACCAAAAATCTAACAAATAAAATCTAAATAATTCTGCGTTCTTAGATTTGTTCCAGGCTGACCAACAAGCTTGGCCAAATCGAAACCAAC
The DNA here is from genome assembly GCA_037158775.1 of Hetaerina titia. Lineage (NCBI taxonomy): Eukaryota > Metazoa > Arthropoda > Insecta > Odonata > Calopterygidae > Hetaerina > Hetaerina titia. Next base: position 60,627,903 of record CM073772.1, on the reverse strand, counting down.
AGAAACCATAGTCCTTGACTATGCCATAACTCTTTGTTCCAAAATATTTGAACACCATTTTGTTTGGTATTTTGTGTGCCAAAGACTCCCGTAGCAGCCGGTGTCATATAGTCTACTTACACACACACGTATGTATGTAGATGTACGAATATAAAGGAAATATTTTTACATTTGTGATATGCTCAAATCCGCCTTCCCCAACTTTCCTGTGTTCGTCTTTTGTGTTTTCCTATCCCCTTTCCTAATATCTATTTCTTTGTGTGAAATAATATTTGTTCGCCGTATGGCGGGATTTCATACACACACACACACACACACACACATATATATATATATATATTCATTCAAACATAGAAATAGGTATAAGGAAAGGGGATAGGAAATATATATTAGAGCGTTGGACTACTGACAGGAGGGTCCCGGGTTCGATTCCCGGGCAAGGCACTCTGGGCACCTGCAGCTCCACCCAAGCCAGTTGATTTTTCGGGTACCAGATCTTCCTGGGAAACCATAACCGGCACAGGGAAAGGAACTGGCCCCCCTACTCTGATGTGTGAACATTCACACGCCGTCGGGCTTGGTACATGGGTGAGCTCTACCATTACCTACTAAACCGACCTTCGGGTTGATTACAGTGTTTATAGTTATATATATATATATATATATATATATATATATATATATATATATATAACATAAAGAATCATTTCCTACTTTTCGCAGAGGAAGATAGTCTTGCCACCAAAAATTACATGTGTCGTCGCGGTATGGAGCATTGTACAGTAGTATATACTACTGACCGGAGGGTCCGAGTTCGATTCCCGGGAAACTCACGCTGGACACCTGCAGCTTCACACAAGCAGTGTGAATTTTCGGGTACCAGATCTTCCTGGGAAACCATGACCGGCACAGGGCCTGATGTGTGAATGTCACACGCCGTCGGGCTTAGTACTGGGTCAGCTCTACCATCACCTAACCTTCGGGTTGATTACTGTGTTTATGGTTTAAGATATATATATATATATATATATATATATATATATATATCAATAGAAATAATGAAAAAACAGAACATCGAAACAATATTTACCAACTATTTTAACAGCAAAAAGAGCTACTCCAGTGCCAGAGAAAAAGAAACATTTTTGCAGTCGGCACCAATGAATTCATAAGCCTCCGGACTTGAATGCATAGAGAATTCCTAGTTGTCCATCTCGCTCGACAGAATCACCACAAATTATCCAATCTTAGCACCTGCCACTCCACGTGGAAACGTCCACGCAAAAACTGCGGGGAATACGCGGTCAACCCAGACCGAGAGGCTTGCGTGAATAAAAAAAAGTCTGACCGAGAAAATTCCCTGAATCAGTGATTCGAGACGTCTGAAGAGGAGACAGAGTGGAGACTAGGGACTGAAAAAATGAGAGGAGAAGTGTTGGGTGGGTTGAGGAGGGGGGGCGATGATATTTTCGGGAGGGAATCGCTTGTGGCAGGATTAAAGAATGGGGTGAGGAGAGGGCGTGTCGGCTGGGGGTCGGGATGACGAGGAGCATGGAACACGAACGCATTCTTGGGATGCTGGGGATATCTCCAGCTCTTCTCTCCTCCGCCCCTAATCCTTCGGGTCCCACCCTTTCGGGAGATGGTTTGAGCGGCCCATCACTCTAGAACCCTCTTCTCCCTTCGCCCGCTCCCATTACGCATGCAAATCAGATCCGTGCGCGCAGGGCCACGTGAAATGATGAAGCAGAAGAAGAAGAAGGGTGGTCGTCTTGTTCGGAAGGAGGAGGTGGTGGCGTTGCGTAAGGGAAAAGGTGGTGGAGGGGCCGGCGGAAAGGGGTACGGGGCGCGAGCCAAACCATCGGCTAGTTGGGGGGTAGGGGAGCAAAAGAGGGAGGGGAGACTATTCGTGAGAGAGGAATGTCAGAAGAATTCCGGAATGCAGCAGCGGACTGATATGTGAAGGGGGCGGGTGAGGATGGGGAGAAAGCCAGTGGGTGGGTGAGGTGGTGAAGCTCAGTGGACGGTGGTTGTAGTAATCAAAGACGAATGTTGGAGAAAAGGTCTCACCCAGATTAGACGAGCAGCTCTCGCGAAGTGATTGTTATACAAGAATTCAGTTTGCAGTGATACTTTTAAGGGCTTAAGGTTTACAGAAAGAATTTTAAAACACTTAAATATCGCAGAGTTTTGGATATCAATTTTTACACCAAGTAAATTCAAGCTACGATAATATTTGCACTGAACTTGCAGAATTTAGTTTAAATCAAAGCCACGTGTGAAAAGGGAGACAGACTCGGGTCATTATGCATTCCTTCACTTACTATCTGGAGAAAAAAATCTTAGTCCAATCCCCTTGTCCTTAGTACCAAAAATGGACTCACGGTTTCTCTGAAGACAAGAACTCTTCCATGATCAGTCATTAATTGACGTGTTAGTTACAGATTTCTACATCTACACAAAACCCTGCAAGCCGCCACATGGGTGTGTGGGAAGGGGCGTTAAGGCACCAGCCAAAAATGTAGAAACAATACTTATTTACATACACTTCGATACGTCGATGTTAACTTCTAAACAACTCTCGAGATATGCATGGATGTGGATATATGTATATATGTGTGTGTATATACATCACAAGAGTTAAAAGGTCTCCTCGAAGATCTGTGGTTCAAGTCCCGGGCAAGGAGACTTGACGCTTGTGATCCGCTCGATTCCACATTCCCCACCATTCATGTGTTTGTCCTTTATGTGTGTTCCTATCCGTTTTCCTTGTTTCTATATCCATGTGAATGAATGGGTGTTCGCCATTTGGCGGATTTTCGTGTTTGGATGTATGTATACACACAGCCATACACACGAGCATAAACAAAGTAATCAACCCGAAAGTCGGTTTGGTAGGTGATATTCTGGTTCATACAGCACTAAATCCGACGGAATATGAAATTCACCTCGCATTAGGGTAGGGGGATAACAGTTCCTTTCTCTGTGCTCCCTATAGTTTCTGAGAAAGATCCGAAAAATAATTAAATAAGAATATACCAGAAAAAATCACATAGATCTTGAGTGGAGCTGAGGGTTTCCAGAGAGGTTTGCCTGGAAATCGAACCCAGGCCCTCCAACGCTCTAATCATGGAAATATAAATATATATATATGTGTGTGTGTATGTGTGTACATACATATATTTTTTATCCTTTCCATTAACTAAAACCTCGACCTGGTGGAAGGGCTTATGAAGGATAAGCGGGGATTACTGGAGTGATAGAGTGATCATTATGGAATAATATACAGCAGCGGGGACGAGAGCCAACGAATGGTTGCTAAACATTAAAAAAGAGGTAGGTTGAAGTGTAGTTAACAAAGAACAAGCAACGGATTTGATCATTGTTCATTGGTCAATTGGGCATTGTCGCAATTGGCCATTGTTCAGAAATGCATGCCGGAGAGCAAACAAAACGAGGAACAGGTCGATATGATACACGATGACTTAAAGGATATAATCGCGTGTGTTCCTGCAGGGAGACATTTGATAGTGATGGGGGGTTACAATGCGACGGTAGGCAAAGGAAGAGATGGTGATGAGGTGGGGACTACAGTTTAAGCACGAAGAATGACCACGGGGAGAAATCAATTGAGTTCTAAGCTACATCATGTGAGGATTACAGAACAATAAGTTAGATATCCCACGCAGCTAAAGTTATTCTCAGGATCATCAACAAAAGGATAGAGAGTAAGGCAAATGATTACTTAGGGGATGATCAGTTTGGGTTTAGGAAGGGAAGAGGTACGCGTGATGCCATTGCAGCAATGAGATCACTAATCGAGAGGAATATAGAATACAATCAGGACGTATTTGCCTGTTTCGTAGATTCCGAAAAAGCGTTTGATAGAGTGAATTGGGAAAAATTCATGCATGTATTGCAGAAAATAGGAATTGATTGGAGGGACAGGAGACTGATCCGCAACCTGTACATGTCTCAGACTGCTCAGGTGCGGGTGGGGAACGGAGAGTCCAGATGGGCAGTGTTAGGAAGAGGTGTAAGGCAGGGTTGCCCATTATCAACGGTGCTGTTCAACGTACATGTGGAGGAAATGATTAAAAATGCATGGGAAGAGCTGGAGATAGGAATGAAAGTCGGAGGGGAATTCGTAAAATCGGTTAGGTTTGCTAATTACCAATCATTAGTTCCACAGTCAGCCAAGGGGTTGCAAGCATTGCTGAGTGAATTGGAGGTTCAGTGCGATAGATATGGGATGAGAATCAATATTAATAAAACAAAGGATTTGCGATTTTCCAGAAAGAAAAAGGCTAAGCTAAACATTAAAATAGGCGGGGAAAGAATAGAGCAGATAGAACAGTTTACGTATCACGGAAGTGTTTTGGACCAACACGGTCAAAGTAGTAGGGACGTTAGGAGGAGAATTGCGCTAGGTAAGGAGTCTTTCTCAAGGAGGAGGGAGTTGATGACGGGGACGTTGAGTAGGGAGGTTAAGAAAATACTCGTAAAAACTTTGATTTAGAGCGTAGCTATGTACGGCGCGGAAACGTGGTCGCTGAAACAGGATGATAGACCCAGATTGGAGGCTTTTGAAATGTGGGTGTGGGGTAGAATGGAGAAGGTGAAATGGACCGAAAGGAAAACAAATGAGGAAGTACTAGATATGATGGGTGAGGAGAAGGGCTTGTTGAGAGAAATGCTATTGAGGCAGGAAAAATGGCGTATTGAGCGGCAGTGGTATGTTGAAGAAGGTAATAGAGGGGAGGATGTTAGGCAAACGAGGACAGGGCAGGAACAGGATAGGGATGTGGGACGGCATGAAGGGAGGAAAGAAGTACACAGAGATGAAGAGGGACCTGATGTAGAGTAGGATGCTGGATTGGGTTTTTTTTGGAGTTACAAAATATTTTTTTGATAGATGTTTCCATCCAGAAACCTACCTTAACCGGTAGATTACCTAATAATATATATATATATATATATATATATATATATATATAATATTATTACTGCGCTTGACTTAACAGTCAAGTTAAAGTAGTCAGAGTAACTTAATTTTTTCGGGATCTGGGATTCGATTTCGTTAAGATTGTGAATCGTGCGAGGGAAGAACAGGTACTTATTTGTTATTATAAGATAACTCGAACAAATAGATGCAATTATATCTTTCCGAGACGGTGTCTTTCTCTTTCATTTTATTCTGTTAGTATCTCCCTTGGCCTAATTCTTCCATTATATGCGGGGCATTTGGTAGCCTCTCTTAGCAAATGTTAACAAACATAGAGAATTTTCCTGGACTTTACCTGATTCCTTAATTTACGTTTTCTCCTATGGATCCCAGATACGTACTTGCTGCATACTATAAATGTGTCCTAACTAAAGACGTCATACTACATATTTACTACTACAACAGGATGAAAGCAAAGGTTGAGCTTATTTACACTGCTTAGAAAGTAAAACTAGGCATTTTGGGAAGTTAAGAGCAAAGGATATGGAAAAGGAAGAACTCGTACGGCAAATGAGTTTAACTTGACGAATTCTGCATGTTTCTTTGGTTATAAATACCCTTACATCAAAATGGTGCTACCCATTTTTATTTCACAAACAACTCCCTCTGAATTGGTACCAATCAGGATGAAGCTATCTGAAATCCAATCAGAATGGCTCCCTGAAATATTGGAATAGAACTCGGCTTCTAAAAGAAGGAAAACATCAATGCATTTCAAATTCAGTTAATATAAGGACTAAGGTCATATCGCATCATCACACTTAAGTATCTAATGCCAGATAAAACAACACACGTGCCTGGGGCGTATTTCGAACCAACATGGGGAAATGACTGAAAAGCCCCAGGGACATCTGACCATGACTGTGGCAGGATTAGATAAATAGTAATATAAGGACGTAGGTGATACAAAATGTACATTTTCAAGGTTTTAAAAATATAATTTGAAATTTATATATACCTACCATGAACTTTAACTTCCGTGAAAAGACAACATTTTTATAAAATGGACAAGCTTCCATAATGCCAGCAAAGTTTTAAATTAATTAGAAAACAGTGACAAAATTTACATTTTACTACACAATATATGAATGAAATTCCTCATAAAAACACCGCAAAGCTTATAATTCAACAAGTTTGTAAAAATCATTCGCTTAAAGCGATATTTGTACCCCGATCTCTCGAAGTCCGCCCGATTCCTTTGGCCCGTTGGTCTACCAAGGTGGCTTAATGCACTAAGAATACCTATGATCCGCTATATTAGTACAAATTGTTACGACAAGAAGACGAGTATGAAAGGTCTTTCAGAGGAATTAGGCAGAGACGTGAGATGCTAGAGCCCCTTGAGACGCGAAGAGAATAAACGAGAGACTTCAACCAATTTTCAGAACACATTGTGTTGAACTCTGACACAAATGAAATTATTATTGCCCCAAACTATATGGGTAGGTCAGACCACAAATATAATAAAGGAGATAGGCAAGTATGTGTAAATGGACGTCAATTTTCGTTCTTTCCTCGGACAATGAGGACTCATGATAGTAAAAAATCGATGTAATAATAGAAAAAGTAAAGACATGCGAATTACAAGCAAATACAATATTACATCGACATATGACCCCGCAATACGCCGCAAGGGGTTGTGGTGGGGGGGTTAGGTCACCAGCCATGCAAGTACAATCGCAATAATGCCACCTCCACACCCACATTAGTCCGATCATTCACTCGAAAAATTTTAATCCCGCGAAAGAAAGTACTTACATGCCACACTATTCAATAAAAGGATACGTACATTGAAATAATGCTGTAGATCTATTACAAATATGGGTACATGAAATAAAAAGAATAACAAGCAGGATATCGACCTATGTATTTTTTTCAAATGGTCTAGCGGTTAAGGTAGGTTTTGGATGGAGAGCGCTACCAAGCAAATATGTCGTTTCTCTTAAAAAAACACAATCCAGCATTCTACTCTACAACAAATCCCTCTTCATCTCTTTGTATTTCCTTCCTCTCATCATTCCGTCCAATATCCATATCATATTCCTGCCCTTTCCTCGTCTTAGTAGTTGTTCATTATCATGTCTTTTTATGTAGTTGCATTCTTTATTACGGGTGGTGTCCTGACACCCGTCATACACCCTTGTGGCAGCGAGCCATGAAGGAATGACACAATGTCAAAACATGAAGGAATGCCTCAAAATTATACCTCTTTCATTAGATTAATTCTGCTGCATTACAAGCCATTAATTCGTATCTTAATTATAATTACTATCGCCAGAAATTTCTTCCTTAATTTGGCCAATGGCCTAGAATAGTTTTGATAAACAAATGTTTCAAATATATTAAGGTTAAAGTGATAACATGTACTACATAAAGTGGTGTTTTGATAGGTAATATCACAATTCCACAGGGAAAGGAACTGAACCCCCTTACCCTGAGGTGTGAATTTTCACATGCCGTCGGGCTTGGTACATAGGTGAGCTCTACCATCACCTACTAAACCGACCTTCGGGTTGATTACTGTGCTTATGGTTTATCACAATATCTCGACCACGTCAAATGGTAATTGCAGAAATATGCACTGCACCAACAATTAATAATTCCTCAATCGAACGAACGTTAACCATTACCCTACAAACATGTAACTCTCACGGTAATAAACTGACTGTGTGAGAGCAATACTCAGGGTAGACAAATTACGGAGTAAGTATTTTTACAGTTTTATAATAATACATTTTATGACGTGTTGCGACAGTCAAACCTAGTACAAATTAATTCACTAATAATTTCATTGCAGCAAGGGCAAAGTATGGAAATTCCACCTTCTCTTACCCATTAACCGGGTAGAGCAGGTAATCTTCGAACAAAGAAGGGCCTAGGCAGCGAGAGACAAAAACGAGTATACATTTGCAAGAGGTTCGCAAGGGGCTGAAGACCTTTTAAGGCAAGTCGCAAATGTGTCGCCATGAGTGCGATGGATTATCTCCGGAGAGAATGAAAGGAAAACAACTCGAACAAGGAATTCATTGGCTTATCTCGGGAATCGCAGTTGCGTCTGCCTGTGTTAAATTGAACGATTTCCGGGAAAAGGAGTGTTCAGTAGCCCCGGTTGAGTAATTACGAGTAGAAGGGACTCGGTGACGAATCTCCTAGCCAGAGAGGGAGGGCGGGTTTAGCAAACTAGGGAAAAGAGGGAAGGAGTGAGACCTTCGGGACGAAGGGAATGGCAGGTGAAAAGGGAAAGGTCTTGGCCAGAGAGCTGAGAAATGGTAAGGCTGCAGGGCTGCCAAATTGATTCTCAGCAGCGCACGGGTGGCAATTTCGAGCGTGTGATGTGTGGAATGACCTGACGTTTCCCAGTTTAGTCACCCTCTGCCTCTCTGGAATAATATATCGCACTATTCTTTTGCACTTTAGTTTAACATACTGTTCGGTCAATGTTCAAAAGACTGTAGACATGACAATCATTTTCCAATTGAAATATGTATTATTTTACGTATTGAGATATGCATTAATTTATGGAATACTTTTGAAGTAAGAACATGTCCAGGGGAAAACACATTCGCAACATTTGTGGAATAGCAAATAAAAAGTTAGGATTCATAAAAAATATACTTCGGAAATTTAATGAAGGGGTAACAGAGCTGGAGAAGAGGAAAGAGCGAGTGTATGGAATCCTCATGAGGTGAGCTTAGTTCTGGAACTAGATCGAGTGCAACATAGCGCAGTTAGGTTTGTGAACAAAGTAGCAGTGTTACGACACATTGGAAGAATTAGGATGGGAGCCACTCGTCGACAGTAAGTTGGAATAAAGGTTAAATAGACTGCATACATTTGAGACGGGTCACTTGTTCGAAGGTTTTAAAGGTATACTACAGGCTCCGACTAACTATGGTAGATCAGATCACGTACGTAAAATCAGGGCGATAGGTAGTAGAACGGATAGATTTTAAAAATTTAATTTTTTCTTCGTACGATTAAAGATCAAAATAGATCTGATCAGAGGCGTGAAGGGGTTAAATAGTATTGGTAGTATTCACATTTTGTCGACATTGCCTCAATGCATATTAAACGGAACCATTTTTATAACATTTTTGCGCCTTATTTGTACATATCCTTTTTTTGGATAATTCTTTTATTGATTATTTTTGCATACAAGTGGCCTCTTTCGTGTGAATAACTTTGATCGAGTGCATGATTGAACTAATGTCTGTTTAGTGGTGCAGTGATTATGTATGCATGACTAGTGGTCTAACACCCCCCGCCACACTCCCTTGCGGCGGCGAAATATGTAGATGAAGTGTGTTCTTTACTTCCTATATATTTCAAATACATGTATTGAGGTATTCCCTATGCAAATTGTCTCTGTTTTACAGGTTTTCCTGTCGCTCTATATTATATATTGGCTATACTCTGCAGTGCACGATTGAACTGGAAATAGGACGGTTCAACTATAGAAAAATGCTTTTGACTATTAGGTGGGAAAACCGAGTTCCTACGTGTATGACAACAAAAAGTGAACACATCGAGAAAGGATTTTCTGATCTAGTAATTACGGTTGAGGGTTCCAGGTTTGTTTTGACTAGGGCTGTGCCCAGTTTGTAAAGTAAAAGTTTGAAGCACCAGTGTTCATTTCTGGAACGAATACAAAGAGAAACCATTCAGAATTAAAATTTTGCGTGGAAGATATAGATACCCTTCTACTCCTAATTCACCCAAGGGTATCAATTGAGTCATCGCACACGAACGCCAGGGTATAGTGGCGCCAGGTGGTTAGATAGTGCTTCGATGGAATGCAGGAAAAGGAAGAATAGAGAGGAGTATTTGCAACAGGATATATTTCAATTCAAAATTTATGACCTGTTGAATTATTACCGGAGATTTGATATTTATTGAGTAACGGAGCTACATAATTTGTGGATTATCCAATTGTGAACGCTTTCATTTTCCGAGAAAAATAACAATTTTTATCGATTTAGAATAATAAAAGGTATTAGCTGAATAATTTATCAATTCACGGACGCGTGATTAAATTAATATTATTGAAAACTCGGAGGAGAGGCTGGAGAGGACGGGATGAGAATTTGCGGTGGTGATGGAATTGTAGCATGGTGGGAATTGAAGCAGGGCGAGGGCAGATGAATGAGCAACCGAGGGAGGATGTGGTAAACAAACTAATGGGGGAAAGGGATGATGGCAGGTAATGAGCGAACCAGACAGAGAACGGAGGGAGGATTTTGAATGGCGATAAGGGACAACGGAAGGGTGAACAAACTCTGAATGCATTATGTGAAAGTTGCGAGTGATTTTCTACGTGTTTCGTTGACCGTTTCACGGCAAAGTGTACACATATCGATTTTACTGGCCCAATTTAAAAATATTCCGCACTTAATACGCGTGGATATGGATAAGGATTATTATGGCCTTGGGAACCTTGAGAATTATTTCTTTAAATTTTTCAATTGTTTAGATTATATCTTTTAGTCACAATAACAAACAAACCTTTAGGGCTATCTGAAAGGAAGTTTTGGCTTCAAATACTCCGCCGGCATGTGCCAAACAAAATAAAGATTACATGTTTACGGTTATGAAAACTTTACCTAGTCTGTAATCATTCTGTTAGGTGAGAACTTTAAACAAGGCTCATGGTGAAACGGAATGGAATCGTCACCATCAGAAAACAATCAGCTACGTGGATCTTTGAAAGGAATGAAATATCCTCGAAAGCAATGAGAAATCTCTTTGAAACATATGACTGGGCGTAGGATATTATGTTAAATAGCAATTTGAGCATCATCGCTAAAGGGACATCCATCCAATGTATGCCAGAGATCTAATTGGTGATTTAACCCTGGCTCCGTTAATGATTCCCTATCTAGTTACTCCTATAATCCAAGGGCTACGGATATCTCTATAAACCACAGTATCGTCGACAAATAAGCGTCACTTACTATTAACCAAAAAATCACAGTTACCAGGGGTATTCCAATTAACAAAACTGAAGAATGAAGCACAACCTCCGCCGATTTAACTGATGAACTAGCCTCTTTGAAAGCATGTCAAATAAATCAACTTAAGCCCTAAAACTTTTAAAATTATTACGTTCCAATACTTATTAACAGGAATTGAATTAAAGATATCTTATTCTTTTATAATATTTATATAATAAAAGATTTACGCATATTATCATTTGCCGAAATAAGTACGGAATATAATGCACGGTAAAGGTTTTCCGAGGATCTAGAAATCGCTGGTTACGACCGTTTCCAAACGGTCCGAGAAATAATATTTCAGTACCAACCCGCATCAAAGTTTCGGCGAAAGGAAGACGTTACTTAATTTCTTTAATGATATGCCGTGGAAGTCGCTTGGGTGCCGCAGCAATCTGCAGGAAATCAGGGTTACGGGCACGCCCCCAAAGACCTGACCTAAAAAGCATCGAAATACGGATATGTCCTGGGGAAAACGCATTTCTGAAATTTGCAGAATAGCTAACAAGAAGTTAGGATTCATAAAAATAATATTTGGGAATTGTTATGAAATAGTCAAGGAGCTTTATTATTTCACGTTAGTTCGACCCCACCTTGAGTATGCTGCAAGTGTATGGGATCCTCATGGAGTATGCTAAATTTTGGGACTATATCGAGTGCAACGAAGAGCAGTTAGGTTTGCGAAAGGTTGTTATAAATAAGGTAGCAGTGTCATGACGCTATTGGAAGAATTAGCATGGGAGCCACTAGTTAACCGTAGGCTAAAATACAGGTTAAATTCACTGCGTCAAATTGAGACAGGTTACTTATGTGAGGATGCAAAGGAAATATGACAGGCCCCCACTTACTACATCTACATCCACATAATACCCCGCAAGCCGCCGCAAGGGCGTGTGGCGGGGGGTGTTAGGTCACCACCCAAAAAAGGAAAAAAAGAAATACCGCATTCAAAACCAACACACACATGCAAACCCCAATCCACAGCAGTGCACACATTCATAGAAACATCTCATCATTCGGCGCGCATGCAAACACACATCTATCTCCCTTCACTCCACAAGCATGCAAGTACATCAAGTGCAAGTACAGTAGATAAGATCACCAACGAAAAATCAGAGAGATTTATTGTAGAACGAATAGATTTGAAATGTCGTTTTTTCCTCGAACCATTATTATTCCTGCATATTATTTTTTTTATTTAGTAGAACCATCTTTTTCACAGTTCTACAGCATGATTTGAATGTACGTACCCTGTTTTTATATATTTTTGCATTTAAGTACTTTCTTTCGTTTGATTATTGTTTTTCTAGTGCATAAAAAAACTAATATTTCTGTAGAGGGAACATAATTTAGTTTTGCATGTGATTATGCTCTTTTTCCGGGTGTTGACCTAACACCCCACATTCCCTTGCGGCGGCTTGCGGGGTATTGTGTAGATGTAAATAAACGTAGAGATAAATTATAAATATTAGGTATACTTATATAAAATTAAATGGATAATTACGCCCAAAAAGAAGTGTGCTTAAAATATAGGAATTTAATTACTTCACAATGCCTTAAAGCAGTCACGGGAAACTTTTGTGGGGGTTTAAGAAGCCAAATGTGTAGCCAGGAAAAGCATAAGAAAACTGCGACATAATAAATGAGCAAATTGGCAGGAACAACATTCAATTGATTGAAATAATTAAAACTGAATGGTTTGCCTTTATTTGGAGAGTGTACACCACAATATTTTATATTCTTCTTAGATCCCCCTCAGATTCTGAAACTATACCACTTAAAAGTGGTATCATTTAGCTTCTTGTAGTATAAACTAAATTTAATATTATTAATAATGAATTTTATCCATTTTCGAATTTAATTAACTAACTGAAAATTTGAAGCATTAGTTCCAGGGTGAGAAAAATATTACACGCATCTTTAAAGATATGAGTTTTTACTTTCTCTGGCCATATGGAATATGCTGTTCTTAGTCGGCCCTATATTTTCGGAAACGTCCCTGGATTGCTTAAAAACATAACTTTTAGTCATGAGTATAAAGGGGGTCTTAGCAGCTCACGCTGAATTACTTAACAAAGATAAAGGCGAAAGAGTAACCAGCAGTTTGGAAAAGGCTAACTTATTAAATTCCTTCTTTCAAATCGTCCTCACCAATTTCTCACAAAATACCTAACGGAGACAAAGAGGAACAGAACACTTACAGACTTATTTCCCACACATCCATTCGTGCAAGGTTATTTCCTTGCTACAATTAAGCTTTCCGAAAAAGTAGATCTTGCGAGAAACAACTTGCGCTTTTTGTCCAGGGTATTCTTATTTTGCGAGAGAGCAATGATCCAAAGGACGCGATTTTTCTAGATTTTAAGGAAACCTTTGACAAAGTATCTCATAGTAATCTACTCGAAAAGCTAGAAACATATGGCATAGATAAAATATCCAGGGTTGGGTTATACACTCTTTGAATGTTCCGGCACGAGGAGTAGTCATAGATGGAATTAACTCAAATGCAGTAAAGTTACTTCAGGTGTTCCCTAGGGAAGTGTCATTGGGCCTCTTTTATTCTCACTTTACGTTAACGACATTGACTCCGTAGTCAATAGTAAGATACGTTTATTTGACGATGATGTTCTGGTTTACCGTGATATCCGTGATCCTGAGGACAGAGCAGCTTTATCAGATGACCTTAATGCTATACAACGCTGGTGCGAAACTTGACAATCGGAATTAAACTTTAAAAAGTATGGAGTGATAAATTTAGGTAAAAATAATAATTTTATCCAGAGTGCTCACTGGATCAAAAACGCCGAAATGGAATGCATAGACTCGATTGAATACTTAGGCTTTACCCTCACTCACCATCTCTCCTGGGAATATGTGGAAAAGCTAATGAAATGATGTTGAAAATGTATTATTACCCCATAGTACTACGGTAGGAGAGATCATGTTAATAAAATGAGAGAGATAAATTTTAGAACAGATAGATTTAAGATGTCATTTTTTCCACTAACGATAGGGGATCATAATAACATTGTTCGACCGCGGTAGTGTCATTTTCGAGTAAAATTATTCTGGTACGTATTTACCCCCTGCCACACACTCTAGCGGTGACTTACAGAGTATACAAATAAATAAAATCAAGCAAGAGTGTGGGATTTTTTTTACAACTTTTGCAACCACTATCCCTTTTCCCTCACCTCTTCTAGGTATATTCGTCCCGAATGGGCCTCGGTTTCCTATCAACATTATTAAACCTTGCACATGAATTATATTACTCCTACGTCATTTGATTACTCTCCTACATTTTTTCTTGGTAGTTTCATAAAATTATTTTATTAGGTTCTCTCTCGCCAAAAGCTTTCGCCGCTTTTTTCATCGTAGTTTCATCTCTACCTTATATTGTTATATTGTAATAATTTGTTATGGAATGTTTCATCTGCACAGTCGGTTAAATTTTAAAATTATTTATTAATTATTGCAAAGTACACGGTATATTGTATCTCAATAGTAAAATAATTTTCAGGAAACAATTTTTATAAGGGTATCTATTATTACTATCAAAGAAAAAAGCTCTTTTAAACGTGAATGTCATTAATGATAATGCGATTTGATATACGAGCTTGTAAAGCTCGGCACTTAATTAGATTACACACGCTGTTTTGATATGGCTAAGTTCACCTATCCTATTATTTTCTATGTTATTCTCTTGTCTAAATTCATTCTCGGGTCATTGCATCAAAGATTTAGCTGTATATTTTATTCAAAGGGCAGAGTAATTTCAGCGTTCCTACAGAGTGGTTCCTGTCAATACGCGTTACGCCAGAAAAAAACGTGTGACGCCAAATTTTGGAAACATATCTACTTGATTAACATATATTATTGCTTGAAGACTTTTTTCCCTCCCAGGTTTGAACAACGCAGTATTTCCTCCAAGTACGGTACCCTTACAAAATGCCATTTATACATGTGTAGGGACATCGATCTTCGTTAAATAGAAAACGACATTAATTTTATAATCCACGATACAAAATTAAAAGTGCCGGGGAACATCTAAAAGGTTTTGTGATCGCGAAAGTAACAAAAACCATGTTTGATTCTTGATGCTAACGCATCAATATTATATCATTTTACATGTTAACCATAGCATCATAAAAGGAATATTTATTTTGGATACTCATTATGACGTACGTTGTCATGGTAGTTCAAGGGTTTGACTGCTGGCCGGAGGACACACCCAAGCTGTGGGCAGTTTCACCTGAGCTGTGTGATTTTTCGGTTACCAGAACTTCCTGAGAAACTATAGTCGGCACAAGAAAATTATCTGGCACCCTACACTGATGTGTGAATTTCACAAACCGTCGGGCTTAATTCCTAAATTATCTGCTCCATGTAATACCCTCACTTTAATTTTTGACCTAATCTATTTAGAATCATATTACCTTTTTAAATGTATATATATAACATATATACATAAATATATATATATATATATATATATATATATATATATATATATATAAGCTTATTCCATGCTTTTCCCGCATATAATCACTTTTTCCTTACATGAAAATAAAACGTGGATCATGTCATTGTATTCATTCCAATTTCCTTTAGGGTACGTGCCATATTATTCCGGTCTTAATTGCCAAAGTTTTTCTCCTGACCAAAGACGAAATGTATGTCGATTGGCCTTTATGCATCCTCTTCTGTAGGGCGAATCATCTGAGAGAAAGATAGCTTCTCTTATTTCCCTGCTCCCAAATCCACATTGATTAACTCTATTTTAAAAAACGTATGAGCTGTCACCAAAAACTCGCAGACAAACAGGCATAAATATTACCAATAATAGAAGTAAATAAAACTGATGCCGCACTTTTTTATATTTGAATTAATCAATCAGTCTTCAAGTCGTAATTGAAAAATTATTTATTTTTTATCTACTAAAGATAAATAGCCAAATAAAAAAAGGATAACGTAGTAATCAAACTGTCGGTTAGCTTCTTCAAGTAAAGATGCATTGTGCGTGTATTATATTATTTTATTTTACTACCAACAATAGTGATTACACGCAAATTAATTTTTTAGGTTTATTGTGATGGGTTCGTACATTTTACTTGCACTTATGTTTCTACTGAAAATATGATGCCACTTGTTTATCAGCTAAATGTTAGAGAAATTGAGACAGAAAATAAAAATTTTGATTCCTAGAAGCGTAAGGCGATACACAATTAAATATATTAGTTTTTCAGAAAACTTCCAGATATTTTAGAATATATTCCGACTTTTCCTCAATTACAAAGGTACATAGTATGTGTTTTCCTTTTTTTCTGGCTTCACTGAACTATGGCCATCCCGAACCAAAATTCATCCCAGACAGTATTGCATGCGTACGTATGTGTGTGCGTATATATTTGTAAGGGTGTCTGCAAATGCATGTGTGTACGTATAAATGCTCAGGTATACACAAAGGCAGCATAATAAAGGAAATGCGCCTTCCTTATGCATTCATTTTCCCATTTTACTCTGGGTTTTTCAGCAGGTGGACCCGATTTGGAAACTAAAAATATTCATTTTTGATACAAATTTAGGCATGAATGATTGAGGTTGAATGGTGGTTCCGAATTTCCTATGATTTCCTTGATTATTGCTTTCGTCAGAATTAGTCCTCTAAAATGTATAGAACAGTTTCGTAGATTTAAGAGATGAACTAATATAAACCAAGGCCGCTCTTTCACAAAGGACGCGAAATTTTAAGGAAGCCAAGATGTCAAAGATGACTTTGTGAAACCCCCAATTACTTAGTCCCCTTTGAATATTACAGCGTTTTATTATAGTTATAACATAAATCTGCGACGGCTACCATTTCAATTTTTAGGCAACATTGGCACTTAAGTGACCTTCGGGAGACCGATCAGAGAGCGAGATTTTGTCGCTTTGGGGTGAACACATGCTGATATTTAGGCAAAAAAATTTCAAAGATATAAGCAACACGTCATTATATGCCGGAGGTGAGTTTCCGATGCGGAATTGCCCCAATTCCTCCATGCGTGATGCCTGAACACGCAGTATATCACGAGTCAAAGGAAGAAATATCCGCGGTATTCTAATAAAGAGAGCTTCCCTATAATTTTAGAGTACCACGGGGCATTTTTTTCTAATCGCGATCTATGAAGTTTTGAAGATCATAAAACCGATTGAAACTCGAAACGTTAACTTCAAAATTATCTGGTGTTCTATGCTGAAAGTTATAAGAAAAAGGAAAATCAGAGTGAGCTACTTATTGGTAAAATAGGGACGAAGACTGCGAATTAGATATACACCCAAAACATGATAATGACAACTGGTATGACCCAGTGTGATAAACCTTTTTTGAAAATTATCCGATTCAAATTCCACCGGTGCATTTCCTTGAATAAATAAACGCATTATATCGAGAGAGTTTTACTGCGCGCACAAAAATAAATAGTACTTGAATACGTATTTTTTTCATCAACTTCGCTTTAATTGTTCGTATTAAGAATCAGGATAGTAATCCTAGTAACTCTTCCCTTGAAAATGCCCACCAATAGAAATACATATAAAGTTAGTCTTTCTTCCCGTCGAAGTCATAATTTGTACGCCTAATGTATGGGTAGTTGAGAAAACAATTCACTCAAGTAGAATAAGGAGTACGACTTGCCTTTCTGATCTGACACTTTCATCCATTGTCCACCATAATTGAATGATAGTCAAAACATTTAAAACGATATCCCCGAAGGCCACTCGCCAAGGGGATGGAGTAAGTGCCGGCTATCGCACCGGAGAGGGATGAGCAGGAAGGAGAATGGTGGATGAGAGAGGTCAGGCTCGGTGAAGGGGTGGGATGAGGGTGGTGCCGCCGTGTATGAAGACTGGGGTGAAAAGGGGAACAGGAGGGAGGGTGTCGGGAGGTTCGGACGTTGTATGAGGAGAGGGCATGGGGGCGGGTTCGAGAAGGAGAGCCGGAGAAGAGCGGGGGAGGCGGCGAGGGGAGGAGAGGGGGCTGAGGCACGGAAGGAGCCGCAAGGCAATAATCGCGTGCTCCGTTCACAAAGACAGCCTCTCACGCACCGGCCGCCTCTCGGCAGACACCCCGCACGGTTCCCACCCCCTCGCGGGTCCCGTCCAACCGCCTCTCCCCGGGCCCTGGACCACACTCTCTTCCTCAACCCTGCCCATCACCCCCGTCCTAACCCGCCCGCGATGCCCACCCACCCTCACCGCTCTTCTCCGTCCCCTTCCAGTCAATTTCTCTCGATCGCGGAGTCTACGGTTGCCGCCGCGGCACTCCCTCGGGTGCTGCCCCTCGAAATCCCCACTCCCTTTCAACCGTCATGCTCATCTCCATCTATTCTCCATGTGTTAACCATCATCTCATGTAATAGGGTTTGAGGATGCCCCGCACAGGCGGCCACTGCAGCAGCGTGGTTAGTGAGCGTGCCTTCAGTGAAGGAAACACCCACCGGAAAAATCGTCTCCTTTACTACCCCTCCTCAATCTTCTCGATTCTTGGGCTTTCGCTCGGGAGCATACGATTGATTCTATTTCAGATTGCAATGGAAATGCCCGTTGAATATCATTAACGTTTTGACCTCAAGAAATGTATTTCCAATTCTTGTATTGCCATTATACTCGGACGTGAACTCTACAAACTAGAGATAGTGTTAGGATTAACGTTTGTACTTCAACTCAAACGCATAACGATAAAAAAGGCGGTAATCAACTTACAAGGGCTTGATAGGTGGGGGTTGGGGTAGAAATCTCCTATAGCCTTATGCCTAATGGGTGTGAAATTCAATCACTCAGTTCAGGAAGACATGTGTACCTCCTACAATGTCTTAATGAGTTGGGTAACGTTTGGCTATCAGTGTTCAGACTATTCTAGATCTGAGACCGGACTCTATTGGTTAGTAGCTGAATACTCTACCCACTAAACCCACCGCATAAAATTTGTAGAATTAGCTGTCACGATTTTATTTTGGTATATCCGACAAAAATTTTAGAAAATTCATCATCAGAATTTAACCATTTTCCTGTAAATGGCTTGAAAAAAAACAGAGTTTACGCCATTCTTGAATGTGAACATATATACCTTGCCCCAATGCAGTTAACTCCAACAAATGCTTTCGAAATCATTTTACGTACTACCACGAGCGTAATACTAGCTAACTTGATATGAAAAAGTACGTGTTATATTGTGTGGCTTTCCATCATCAATATATTTTACGTAATATGAACGTATTCTTTTGGTTTCTCTTTAGACTTCACTCATCTTTTCGTAACTTCTACTGACTTCTTTCTGTCAAAAAATCCTATTCTCCCCATTCATATACCGTATTTCTATCTTCTACCATGGATGGCCCTCTCGCTATCATTTAATGATTCTCCATTTTTATATTCTTATTCCCTCTTCGGATTTTTCCCCGCACTCAATCTGTACAAAAACATTGAATGTCTGATATTAACCAACAAAAAGCTTGAGTTTGGTAGGAAAATAAACTTACTCCTCTCCTAACTATGGCTTGGCAGTTAAATGCTTCCTTCTTAATTATAATTCAATCCAAAATAATTGAGGCACCTTTAAAACGTCCAAAGTTCAGTTGCATTGTAAAATCAATCACTACACTGGCTGAACGTCGCTCACTGATAAGGTTAAAATATAAGAGATCTTGCCATTTGTCTTTAAGATCATCAATGATGCTTACTTCATGAACTCCACTTTAGAAAATATATACTCTTGAATGAAACGGTGAGATGAGAAAACATACTTGTCATGCATTCAATAATGATTCAAAATTTCCCTCTACCTCATTATCTCAACTTTCTATTTCTCCACATCCGACATTCCTCATTCTTATTTTACTACCACATTGTATATACCCTCCGCCCCATATTTATTTACCGAGCATATAAATGAGAAATATCTAAGTGGGCGAAGGTTTTATCCTCCGCCGATGATTTCTTCACTTTCGGGATGCTGAGTATTAACAATGGGCTGCTTAATAACACCGTACTACGTTGGGTGGACACGCAAGGCAGCAACAATCAGTCACAATGGTTAGCATTAATAGGATTCGAACTGTAGTTCAATGGAGCAGGCATGAGGGCTCCAAGGGTTGGGAAATTCCTTCGCCGCATCAAGTTATCGAATTGATTTATTGGGGAAATTTCTCCGATCCTCAATCAACCGACGAGCAAGAGCCACATGACGAACGGCTATCTAATTAATCTCCGCCCTACCATCCTCAAAATCTCCCTCTCTAGTCCCAGTATCTTCTTTTCCAGGAATTATATCTTTGTTCTATTGCAATATTGAAGCGTCATTTTGAGAAATTCGGAACTTAAACCTCCAAAAAAATATAATTTTTCCATTACCATTTAAAAATATCTGTTGAATTGAGAAATATTTAGTGTTCTCTGAATGATAAAAAGCAAAACAGTCCTAACTGTCATATTTAGGGACTGGAGTACCACCCATAGGAATACACATACGTGTGCCCAAAAGAATTAACTCTTTCCAATTTCCGATATAAGTTTCTTTGGAGACAACCAATGTACGTATCTAGGCGTGTCTCACAGGATTGACAGCGTGCCCGATAAATTAAGAAGGAACAGTAAGAGCCGAGAGTACTTAACCATTGACATGCACCAAACGTAAGCTTCGATATGTAATCGACTTTCCAGTCATTTTTTCCAACGAGAAAATGTGTGTGTCGGGATTTTTAATACCGAAGAGTTTTCCTTTTTAATCTCACTCATTGCATTTGGTGTCTAGAACCAATATTTTAGACCATTTGTGCACTCCTAAATGCGTTTGGGCCTAAACGCAGTATCATTCTCCTTTAAACAAATTTCTTATGACTCGACTAAAAGAATGGTATAAGAGACACAAAGCAGGGTTATAATCAAATGAAATTAAAATAGAATTCATAAAAAAAACGCGTAACCAATAAATTTTAATAACTTTATAAAATGGGTCACGGAAGGTTTTAATGGGCCATTACCAATTTCATCGTATAAGAAATAGAAAAAGAGTATTTCAGATCTAAAGCGCCATAAGTAAGAACTTAATTTCTAGGAGTCATCAGTATGTAATTAGGAATGTGAGCAAACGAACACCCTGCACATCCGTTACCGTGCATGAACGGGGAACGAAAATGTGCCACACCTCAGCAGAAATTATGATAAAAAACTGAAAGAAGTTAAGAGCTTATTTATTGAGATAAGGATTTTTTTATGTCATGAGTCGGGATAGGGCTTCCAAAAGAGTAAATACTGACTAAATGTTTTAGAAGAATTCGAGTTCTCTTAAGGAATACTCTTCTCTTACTTGAAACCAGGGTATGCACAACTCTGGGCTGTTTACGAAGAATCGAGGTGGACAGTGTAATGGAAATATGATAGAGGCATTGATTTAGATTAAAAGTTGTTGTCAGTACTTTTTAATGAATGTACTTAGCTTGAGAAACATTACCAGAGTCTGAAAGAGCTGAGGACCCTAAAAATGAATGTGATTATAATTTTGCAGCTAGCACATCCTTTTAAAAAACCAAGTTATAATTTATCACAGTCCGATACAGGTTTTTTAAGAACCACAATGCGTGACACATAAAAAACAGGTAAAATTAATCGTACATTTTGGAAAATGATATGAGAGCTGGTTGAGGTTTTATAGTGTGTTGATTAATGATGAGCAAACAAATTTCATCCGTAGACTTAAATCAGCAATCAAAGAAAGTGTTTTCTTATGCCGACATTTTTTAAACTGGGTAGTTGCTGACAGTTCCACATGTGGAAATGAGGATAAAAAAATAGCGATATCCTAAAGGCTTCAAGAAATATGGAATTTCAATTTTGTGAGAACATCGTAACTATCCGTCCCATCAATTATGATTCATATCGCAATCTTTGCCTCCGATATACCTACGGTTGTCATTTGTAATTAGACCCAGAAAGCGCTTCGCTCAACGATTTCTTCTTAATTCTCGGTTGATTCCCTTTCATCTCGCCATTGCGATGAACAGCTAGGTATCTCCCGCAGTTCTTGCTCTGCACGCCGATTCCCACCTCACCTCCCTGTATTTAACTCTTCCTCTGTCCCCACCCCCTTCAGCTCTCCTTGCCTTCCCTCCCACTCTCCGGCACTTCCCTCCATCGCCACGGCCCTCGGATGCTGTCCCCGCCCATTTTATCACGCGGAAAGACTTGAACACGGCCCGCCAGGCCAAGGAAAGCAACATATTCGGCTTCCAAAGACGAGAACCATCCAATGGTGGCTGACTTTTTAATTCCCCCCTCGGCCTCAAGTCCTTCCTTCATCTTGCTCTCTCCCTCTCCTTCCTCCTTTCTTATAATTATTTTTTTTAATCCCCACCTACTCTGTCGTTTCTCTCTCGTCTCTCTTCCCTCCACAAGCCGTGTACGTCTGGGTGCAATGGGATTTCTCTCACGGAATCCGTTTTTGCCTGGAGACTATTCGACAGTGGTGATGCCATCTCGTTTAAAAAAATTCTTCTCAGTTCGCCTTAATGCGGAAGTGGGTGGTGGGGAGAGAAGATTATTTTCAAAGTACGGTTAACGTTACCAAGAAATCTTTTACAATAGCAATAAATCTCAGAAATTGAGTCCTCTCCTATTTTAAAATGTTTCGAAGAAGCTGACTCAATATAGAACTTAAGATGATTTTGGAAAAATAATAATTCCTACGAGGCTTAATTTTATAGTTCTCTGCAAGAATGCGTATGCCTAAATAACATACTTTGTTACGCAAAACTAAAGGATTGTCGTGAAATTGTTGAGGTAGAAGTACGAATTGCATTTTTGAAAAATTTAATGTAGAAGGAAGATTTGAGTGCCAATGATGCACAAATATAGCTTCAGCTAAGGAAAACACCAACAAGTAATCTATCGTAGTAAAATCACTAATATAAGGGATTTATCGAATGCTATTATTACAATAAAGCCTTACAGTACATTTATGTATGCTATTTATGAATCTCATATTTAATTTGAGAAAGGTAGCGTTCTCGCAAAATTTCGATCGTGTTATTATTTATGAGTCCCAGAAATTTTAGCACATAAATATGTGAATCTATACCAGTAGACAGAGTAATTTTTTATCGAAAGAGGCATTTATTTTAATCGGTCATCGTGCGTCAAAGAATCCACTGCCGAGGACGAAAATGCTAGCCAGGGTGTGATGGACCTCCATCAAACACTTTGATCGTTTTTCGTATTCGACACCGTCGTGTACCCAATCCGTTTATCCCACGTATGCAATTTGTAAAACATAATGTGCGGCTGGGATCGACAGGCATTTTTTAAAATAATTTATAGGCGACTAAACCACAAACTCCCCTTTCTCGCCGGGAATTACAAGGCAAATCTTCCTTCATTTCAGGGAACCATTGGCTACAACAATCTTGCTCGGTCCACGGACCACACCTGCATCTTCCCCTCACCTAACCTTCCCCCACTCCCCCCGACGCCGCTTTCTGCTCCCCCCTCATCCTCCTTCCCATTAACTCCTTATTCCCCACCTCCCTCTCTCTCTCTCTATATAAAACCTCCCCGCCTCGCCACTCTCCCCCACCACCGCCACCAATTCCCCCGTCCACCTCGAGGCTTCACGCCCGCCCCCTCACGACGGGTCCTCCCAAACCGGACCTCCCGCTCCCTACTCCCAGCCTCTCCTCTGTCTCTTGCCACCGCCCTCGCTCCTGGATCTCAAGATGGCCGCCGGTGTAATGCCGCCGCCACTTTTCCCAGGCCCGCTAGAGGGAGAGAGATCCACGAACTCGCCGCGTAGGGCAAATGGCCGAAAGGGTATGCAAAAGACGGTAGGACGAAAGCGGCGCGCGTTGAAGAAAGGGTTCGGGTGCACTCACTTTAATAACCCCTTTGGATCGCCTGGAAAATCTGTGGATTGAGGCAAAAAAGTGAAATCGAGAATATAAATCTTATTATTTCTTGAGAGATAAACATTGTTTTCGCGTTGGTACGGAAAACATGACCTCCGTCTTTCTATTTTTTTTCTTTTATAAACGTTTTATGCCGACAATACATTGTTACTGGAATTTGAAGGAAAATGACCAAATTCTATCCCTATACTTTTTTTTCTGCCAAAATGATAAAAAGCACATGCTATGGGCTCTTGATATTTCAAAGATAAAAAAAATACTCTGGAAAGAGTTTACGATTATTTTCATCCCATCTCTGAAGATTTAAAAAAATATTCGAAAAAAGAAATAATAAAGAAAAATTAGTCAAGATTTGTTTTTTAAATAAGACCTCCAGTTTAAAGTGCATCCCATATTATCCCCAAAGATCTAGTCACTCGTAAATGTAATACAAAAAAGATTCGATAAGCTAAGGTAACGCAAAGATATTCAAGATAAGTTGGGCAAAAATGTAAATGCATCGATTAATCCTTGAAAAGAAATTTTTAATTATTTGTCTGCAAAATTAAAATTCGCCGCAGATTTCTTCGTTAAATGTTTTGTATCAATGCCATAAGACGGAGTGCTTCCGAAATTCGAGTATTTCATTGTAACTGGATTCAATGATAATAAAATAACGCGAGTGCATATAGAGTTTGCAATAAATATTTTGTTCAAGTTAATAACAAACTAATAATACGATTCAGATAAGCAATACAGTCATTCTGTTTAAAATAATTACGCATTGAAAAGTAAAATAAGATGCTTTTTGACATGCCCTACTACCAGTGATTGGAACGAGATTTTAAAGCGGTAATTATGTCTTAGACCCAATAATCATCCTATCACGGGTTTCGAAAATTTTAGTTACATGATAATGTACGTATTAATCTAAAAAATGTAACGATAAAAGGTTTACGTTAAGGATGAGTTTTCACAAGTCGCATTGGCACCATCCATTGTTGTTTGACTCTTCTCTTTATTGCTGGTCAGTAAAATTCTCCATTGTATATTTTCTTTTAATTGTCTTCAACTATTTTCGTGCAATAAATATCTGTGAAGCAATGCCAATTTTTGACTTCCTACAGTCAGTACTTATTTCCTAATATTGCTTTAACTGCTCTTTGATATGATTATTTTTTTCAATGTTGTAAAAATTTCGAATATGTTTCAAATTCCAGTCGTTCTAACGCCGACCTTCAAAATTATTAATGTTCGTGCTTATGGTCAGGAAACAGATTAAAAGTGACAAGTGGTAAAAGTGATTAAAAGTATTTGAAACCCTCATTAACGTTCAATATTCTGGAAAATAATGTAAAGAAAAACGCTACGCAATATTTCACTTTCAGTTCCATTCAGTTTTCTTCGAGGAATTTAACTTTTGTTGGAGTGTTTGAAAAAACAATTAGTTTTGCATAAATATTTTGAAAAATACCTCCTTTGTTGAAAAGCCTCATGATTAAAGTTTACTGAAACTCCATAGAGATAATGTCTGCGCATAACACTAATTCACATGGTTTGTAAAAGCCTGAAGACCAGTAGAATATTCTACCGCAAATAGTAGCTTACGAGGGTAGACAAATAACTGAAATTAATTTGGACTATTTTAAACATATGATTCTTTTTATGGAGGCAATAAAATATCATCCTAGAAAACTCAAAATTATTATTTTATAGCTGGGTGAACTTATACAGATGCATTCAAACAAGTTTAATGTGGAATCCTTTTCTTTTGTGAAATTCTGTCTTCAAGTAGACAAATAAAACTTCAGAGTAAAAATTTATCAATTTAATTATGATCACAAAGTGTGTTCCGACGTTTCATTGAAAAATCTAATCCGATTTTATTCTGCCACTATGAGGGAAAGAACGCAAGGGTACATTGGAAAATTTGTTAAAACGCATTATGAGGTCTCGAAACAAAAAATTCCGTATAAATTCACATAATTTTTCTTTGCAAAAAATATATTCCATATAATTTGTTTCACAGCAGGCTGTAGAGAAAATGATGGATGACGGTAAAGAACTGAGTACTATCGAAGAAAAATGGGAATGTATCAAGCAAGGGATATTGGAAGCCGCTAAAGACACTATAGGAACCGTTAACGGGAAAAGGATAAGGAAACCATGGGTAACGGATGAGATGATTGCAAAGATGGATGAGAGAAGAAGATGGAAAAATGTAAACAAAGAGTTAGGCAAAATGAAGTACAAAGAGTTAAACAATAAATTGAGAAGGGCCACAAATAAAGCAAAAGAAGAATGGTGGAAAACCCAATGCGAGGATATGGAAAGTCTACAGAAGAAGGGTGAAATTGGTGCTCTATACAGCAAGGTTAAGTTATTATCGGGAAGTAAGAAGGCAAGATCTGTGCTAACAGTTAAAGATAAATGGGGTAAGATAATAGTTGAAACAGGAAAAATCCAAGAGAGATGGAAGGAATATATAGAAACACTGTATGGTAAAGAACTTAGGCCGACAAGGTTAGACATAGAAAGGGAACATGACGTAGAAGAAGATAGCTTAGGTCCAGGCATACTCGACGATGAAATAGAAAGGGCATTAAAGGAGATGAAAGCAAATAAGGCTGTGGGGTGGACAATATTCCTGTAGAAATGTTGAAATGGTTAGGGAAAGGTGGGAAGAAGGCCATATATGGACTGATTCGTAGTATCTATGAGGAAGGAATCTGGCCGGAAGATTTTGTGAGATCGGTGTTAGTTCCTATTCCAAAAAAGGGAAAGGCTTCGTCATGTGAGGATTACAGAACAATAAGTTTGATATCCCACGCAGCTAAAGTTATTCTCAGGATCATCAACAAAAGGATAGAGAGTAAGGCAAATGATTACTTAGGGGATGATCAGTTTGGGTTCAGGAAAGGAAGAGGTACGCGTGATGCTATTGCAGTAATGAGATCACTAATTGAGAGGAATATAGAATACAATCAGGACGTTTTTGCCTGTTTTGTAGATTTCGAAAAAGCGTTTGATAGAGTGAATTGGGAAAAATTAATGCGTGTATTGCAGAAAATAGGAATGGATTGGAGGGACAGGAGACTGATCCGCAACCTGTACATGTCTCAGACTGCTCAGGTGCGAGTGGGGAACGGAGAGTCCGGATGGGCAGTGTTAGGAAGAGGTGTAAGGCAGGGTTGCCCATTGTCACCGGTACTGTTCAATGTATATGTAGAGGAAATGATTAAAGAGGCATGGGAAGAACTGGAGGTAGGAATAAAAGTCGGAGGGGAATTCGTAAAATCGGTTCGGTTTGCTGATGACCAAGCATTAGTTGCTCAGTCAGCCAAGGGGTTGCAAGCATTGTTGAGTGAATTGGAGGTTCAGTGCGATAAATATGGGATGAGAATCAATATTAATAAAACAAAGGTTATGCGATTTTCCAGAAAGAAAAAGGCTAAGCTAAATATTAAAATAGGTGGGGAAAAAATAGAGCAGGTAGAACAGTTTACATATCTCGGAAGTGTTTTGGACCAATACGGTCAAAGTGGTAGGGACGTAAGGAGAAGAATTGCAAGGAGGCTTTCTCAAGGAGGAGGGAGTTGATGACGGGGACGTTGAGTAGGGATGTTAAGACAAGACTCGTAAAAACTCTGATATGGAGCGTAGCTATGTACGGCGCAGAAACGTGGTCGATGAAGCAGGAGGATAGACGTAGATTGGAGGCTTTTGAAATGTGGGTGTGGAGAAGAATGGAGAAGGTGAAATGGACCGAAAGGAAAACAAATGAGGAAGTACTAGAAATGGTGGGGGAGGAGAGGGGTTTGTTGAGAGAAATCCTATGGAGGCAGGAAAAATGGATGAAAGGCGTATTGAGCGGTAGTGGAATGTTGAAGAGGGTAATAGAGGGGAGAATGTTGGGCAAGCGAGTTAAGGGTAGGAACAGGATAGGGATGTTGGACGGGATGAAGGGAGGAAAGAAGTACACCGAGATGAAGAGGGACCTGATATAGATTAGCTTGCTAGGTGGGGAGTCACAAAATGTTTATTTGATAGTTGTGTCCATCCAAAAACCTACCTTAACCGGTAGATTACCTAATAATGAAAAATTTGTTTCAGCAAAGTATGAATATAGAAAATAAAAAGGAAACCATCGAACAAAAACTTTTCCAGGGATATTATCTTTTTTTTGTTAGCATATTCTGGGAAGAAAACTTAGGCCAACCAGCGTTCTTCCAACCATGATAAAGCCATTCTCTAGCTAGCTCAATCAACATGAAGAAAATTTAAAAAGAAATCGGAAAATATACACATTTAAAACAAACGAAAATTATAAGCACTGGGAAATATGTCAGTAAGCAAACTAACGGATATCATAAAACCATGCGTTCATAGACCAGGTTTGGTTGATGATTCTGAGAAACATTGCGGTCATAACGGCTATAAATTGCTAACGCTAATCCAAATAATAATTCAAGTTAATTATTTAAAAAAATGTGATAAATGGCTCTCTAATCCGTAAGGCGTAATGGATGATGACTTTAATGTTAGGAATAATCGCGAAATTTTTCAGCTGCACACTACAACCCGTTGAATCGCATTCCCGTATTTTGAGGATAAAATCTACCATAATTTACAAATATGTGTGCTATTGAATGTAATTGCGGATAAATGGCGCACATTACAGGGTCCGCGCCAAAAATAAATAGAATAATTTTTGCCACCAATGCAGATGACTGGAGTCGAGTGACTTGTGGCAAAAGTAAATGGCAGATCTTGGAAAAGTAACACGGCCCACGACAGTTAACTGTGAGTATTACAGTGTGCGGATTGCTGCTAGACTGAACCCTTGTTCAATGGTCACGTCATGAATTCACGATGCCACTTTCCATGGAGTAATGTTATTCGATAAAATTGTACATTAAGCTTGGAAAATTGGATTCGGTAGCCATGACCATGTTTTAGGATGCCTTTGGAGATGGAGAAATGTCCCAAGTGATGGTTTTCCGTTTGCACATGATGTTCTGGGAAGGTAACGAGGAGGTTGACAATGAGAAATACCCTGATCATCCAATAATAACAAAGTGTGATGGAAATGTGCAAAAAATGAGACACATGCTCAATTCTGATTGACCTCCAAGTGTAAGGATGTTAGAAGAAGAGTGCAAAATTCAGTAAATCACAGTGCATTGCATTCTCACAGAAGATTAGTCTTAAAGAAGATGTGCCAAGTTGGTCGCCAAGGTGCTGTCAGAAGACTACTCGTGTGACAGTCTTGCCTTGCACCTCTTGAATCACGGTGAAAGAGACCTGAATTTTTTACAACTGATGACCAGATATGGACTATTGAGTACGACATATGTATAAACCAACCCCTTTAAGTACAATTTTGAACCATTGGATTATGTCAAAGAGGCCATGACGAGGTCCTTGAACAAGAGTTCGGTTAATGCCTCACAGGAGCCATACCGCAGCTGGCGGAGGCAGTGGCATAGGCGTGTCGATACATAAGGATGCTCTTATGAATAATTTTAGCAATTTGTACTTTGATCTGCAATAAAAACTTTTCCCCAGATTAATTCAACTTATTTTTGGGACAATTCTTGCACAATAAACTAAGCATTGTGATTAAGACCAGATTCTGCGCCCATATTTAATAGTTAGCGACTCTATCCAAGCAATTGCGCATAAACGCACAATATTTGTCGTAAATTGTTCTAGTCGTCTAGTTGTCCTTTATTTTTATTTTCGTGGATTGAAAGATAATGTACAAACAGTTATTCCACACAATTACGAATTGCACTGCGAATATTAATCCACATTTAAAATAGATGCAATTTAGATATTTCATTGATAAATAATGAGAAATAAAGTGTTATTCATGGACTGTCGTCATACATGATCAACGTTTTTCGATTATAAAAATAAAATAACTCCCTCGATCGTTTTCTAAGATGCAATCGACAATCCATGGGGTCGATAGCATGTCGTCTATCCTAACTCGTAGAATGTTATTACACATGAACACTTCCAAGCTTTATCTACATCTCTCTGAGGTAGCGCTAATACTGGAGGGTTTGCTAACATTTACGTTGCTTTTAGTGTATACAAATACCCCAGTAATCAACCCAAAAGTTAGTTTGGTGAGTGATGGGTAAAGATTTCCTAGAACTGAGCCTATCGGCGGGAGAATTGCACACCTCAACATAGGGGGGAAGTCACTTTATTGGGCCTTCTGCAGTTTCCCAGGAGGACCTGGTGCCCGGAAAATCTCACACAGTTTGGATCAAAAAATGATTTTATTCCCACCGGTAAAATTACATAAAAAATGTGCATTTTTCCAAATTTAACACCTTCACAAAAAATTGTATGAAATAAGACTACTAGTAATAGTCTTCTCAAAGCCTATACATGGTGTTTTAAATTAAATTATCTCAAAGGAGAAAGCCATGAACTCAAAAAATGATATAAGTGAAGAAATATTGTTTAAAATAATATTGAAGCATATTAAAGGAGAAAATAGGCAATGAACCAATCCTTTGAATAGAGACTAAAGAGAGAAATTAAGTGTCCTTCGCCAAAATAAGTGTGTCCGTGAATATATATACAAACACACATACATTAGTGGTCTGCTTGATTCCGCCTTCCCCAACTCTCCTGTGTTCGTCCTTTATGTGTGTTCCTATCCCCTTTCCTTACATCTATTTCTCTGTGAATAAATATATATATATATGTTTGAATGAATATTTGTGCGCCGTATGGAGGGACTTCGTATTTGAATGTGTATCTGGCCAATGTGGCTCATCTCTTCTTCTGGCTATGCGTGCCATGAAACGTACTGTTGTAAATTGTATTTCATATATATATATATATATATATATATATATATATATAGAGTCACTTTCTTGGAAAAGCCACGAACGTGCACAATAAAATTCCTAATTCCTCTTGAGAAAGGTGGTTGCACCACCGAAAATTCGAGAGCTAGTGAGTCCCTCTTTTATATGTTTTAGTTTCTGTGTTTGCTATGACTATTTAGTGAATTATATATATATATATATATATATATATATACATATGTATATATACATATGTATATGTATATATATATATATATATATATATATATATATATATATATATATATATATGCGTGACTGTATGCATAAGTAGAAAAGTTGCTAAAAAACTGTTATTCATAATACGTTAAAAACGGGATGCTTTACTCTCTAATCCGTCGGAATAATCGCGACATTTTTCCCCTGAGCATATAAATTCCTTAATAATAAATAAGTGCAACAAAAAGATAAATATAGATCTTACATTTCATCTGATCAAATGATCTAGGATCTGGCCAAACTGATGGCCAGTGTCGATCTGCCGGCATTTTTTCACTCCTTGGAGGCAACCTCATTGCTTTGCGTTACTTCCTTCTCACCATATGCCCTTTCTTTTTCAGTTTTAAATCCAATACCCCGAATTCATTCGCCTCTAATTCTTGGCCAGCCACATTAGTGGTTTGACGGAGTAAAGGCGATGAGATGAACATGTATCTACAGCTAGGTAAGATATTTCACAGCTTGTTTTGGATACCATTGTTATCAGAAGTTGTAGATCTACAAAACAAGTTTGCTTCTTGCCCCATTCCTATATTTTATTTCACCAATAAAAAATATATCATATATAAATATATAATATAAACATATTGGTTAAAGTAAATGTATAAACTTGGCCAAATTTATAAAATTTGGCCAAGCACAAGGTGACAACACTATCCATACCACCCTACAGCCCAAATTAGACATCGCCGGACTTATTTTTGTTCCCATAGATAAAAAGGAGCTTGAAAGGCAACCATTTTTAAACTTTGAATAACGTCAAAGAGACCGTGACGAGGTGCCTGAACGTGGTTCACATCAACGACGACTTTCAGGAAGCGTACCATAACTGGCAGAGGCGCTGGCATCGGCGTGCCAATGAACAAGGGTGCTCTTTTGAAGAATGTTCATGAATTGTACTTTCCTCTGCAGCAAACTATTTTTTCCTAAGTTTATTCTACTTGCTTTAGGGACCGACTCAATTTTCCGTGAATAACTGTATGCATACAAACTACGTGTATTTGCTGAGGACAAACGAGTACAAGACGATGAAGTAGAAAGGAAAGGCAGCGTAAATAAAGAAACAGAATAAATGATGAATTATTTTGGAGACGTCTAGGGTAGATCTAATTCCACCACCTTTTTTCGGCATTGTCTCCCCACCTCCTCATTCCTATATTTTCCTTATCATCGATATATTCTTAATAGAATAGCTAATTAGTTTGGAAGAGAGTGCCTAGTAAGAGAGAGTTCTTCACCGATTCGAGTATATCCCCATATTTAATGGGGGTATTTTTCACAATTACGTATCTTTTGTAACTACTTGTTTTTTCATTTAGGAGGTTTTTAGCTTTACATTTTAAATTTCATTGAAAAATAGAACAAGAAAACGATGCTCTATATAGGCATGATGGGAATATATCAATAAGAATGATGACTACAGTAAGGAATCCGAAGACCGTTTTGATAGGTAATGGTGGAGTTCACCCAGCACTAAGCACAGTGGTGAGTGAAATTCACACATCAGGGTAGAATGGTTGGTCAGCATCTTTCCCTCTACCGCCTATGGTTTCCCAGGAAGTCCACCCGAAAAAACACGCAACTTGGTTAAAGAGATATGCCCTGAGGTGGGAATTGAACCCGAACCCTCCAGCCAGTAGTCTAACACTCTACCCACAGGGCTACCACGTCCTTCATAAATAAAACTAATGGAGAAAATTTCGAATCACAGGAATAGCCAGTTCATTGAATGTATACGTGTCCAGTTCATTGTCATCTGGATACTCAATCGACTGTCAGAGTCCAACAATTGTCGAACACGAGCCACATTGTTGTCGGTTTTGCTGGTTGACGGCCGCCCAGAGTGTTGTTCGTTGTGAACCTCTTCCCGACCCTCCTTAAAGACCTTTAATCACCTCAAGACTTGTGAGTAGGACAGAGCAGAGTCCCTGTAAGCCTAATGAATCATTTTTTTAGTCTCCTCAAGAGATTTTGTTAGTTTAGCACAAAACTTAGTAATCGCTTAACATTGCTGGATCGTCCTTTCCATTTTTTTCGTGAAATGGTCGGCGCCCAGAGGTTTACAATAACAGACGTCCTGCCACATCCATAGCTTGGAGAGCACTGAGTCCGGTTTCGCAGAAAATCTCAGGGACCCCTCCCTCCACATACTATAAGTAGTTCGACCCCACTCCGACCAATAGGAGCGATACGGGAAATGCAATTGCATTACTTTTGGAACGTACCCTGTATTTATGTACACACATCCTTCGAGTTGCATCAAAAGACAATGGTATTGCATCAGCCACTCAATAGTAAGCGAAGAAGCTCATAGAACTCGGCCTTAAGTTTCGCGAGGAAGGCGCCCACCAATAACCGAAACGCATTTAACCATTGTAGATGATTGCGCTACCAAGCATCATCCTGGACTGAATTCTGCATGTATAATTGGAAACAATATAATTATATTCAGATAAAAAGACACTTGGTGTTCCTAGAACTCTAGTCAAAATCTGGATCGAAACCGCCGAATCTGGCTCGATGAATGAGTATTTATAAGTAGAAATATGAGTTATGCTAGCGTCATTGATGAAGATGTTTTTCAAAAGTGTAACATTTACAGCAGCATGATCTATTTATAAACATGGAATGGCATGGCTATAGCTAAATCTGGATCGAAAATAACACCAAATTGTCTGAAATACTGCTCATCTCAACAGCAATTTTGAGAAAGAGAAGGAGAAAGACTAAAAGCAACCCATGTAGTTGAAGAGAAACCGAAAAGTATAAATCAGTTGTGCTGTAATTGGGCATTCCATCAAAAGAGGCTAAGAATAGGGATCCTACTACTTCAATCAGGTTGGCTAATGGCGCTTCCATTACTCCGGATAAAAGACCTAACGCGCATAGCCTAATACACCCAGTTCTTTGTTTACCTACGTCTGCCAATCGCCACGGATAGTGCTTTCCAGCAGAGTGCATACGTTTCTCTCAACTCTCCTCACAGACTTCAGCCCTCTAACATCTCGCTCCTCACCACACCCGCAACAGGTGTTCTATTGGCGCGCGCGATGCTTTGGCTCCTTTGCGCCGTGGGGAGCGATCACTCTCGGGAGAGAGAAGGAGGCGCTACGCGTTTTTCCTCCACGAACGAACTCTTTCCTCCGCGGGCGGATGGCGAGGGAGATCGAGCGGGAGACTGGCCAGATCTTTGCGCACCCCGAGGGGCAGGAGAGGAGGAGGAGGCCGCGGGGCAAGGAGGAGGAGGAGGCGGCGGCAGAGGCCGGCCCCTCCTTGGCACGCTGCCCAGGGGGGCCGTGGCGTGCGCTGGGCTCGTGCCCCCGGGTGGGAAGTGGGGGTAGGGGGCAGTTGGTGAGTGGGGCCACCCATTCACCTCTCCCCCACGGGCAATCACGGAGAGAGTCTTCGGACCTCGGGCGCCTGCTCTCCTCCTCCTCCCGGCCGCCCTTCGGGCAACGGCGGTAAGGAGGCGTGAGTTAAGCCTCCGGGCCTCTTTCGGAGACCTGTGTGAGAGATGTTTTTCCCTCTTCTCTCTCCGTCTGTCTGCGCTGGGGGGCGGGGCGGGAGGTTTTTTGCGTCTCTCTCCGCGCACGAGCCGCTCGGCCGCCGGGAATCCCGGGACGATGAGGGCCGATGTGTGCATAAGTGATGAGTCGATCGCGAGAGAAATATGGGTTTGCGGAGTGAGGGAAGAGAAGCATTGGGGGAATGGGCAATTAGCATTTGGATATAGAAAGCAGAATAGCGGTGTGCGTGATATCCAAATGTGGCAAGCGGTCAACACCTCAATTTTGCCCTCTATCAATCACATTGATCTGCAACATACAATTTTTTTCGTGTAGTTTAATAGGTGCAGAGATGTAATAGTAAATAGCATTAAGTGAAAACTGCTAAGCACAAATAAAACTGTTAAAAAAGCAGCTCTACTAATCAGCACTTCTCTTGGATGTTCCCAGTGTTCATTTCATGCATACTGATATCAAGTACGTTGTAGCATAATCACAATAAAGTGAGAAACCTATTAACTAAACTGAATTCAATCAGATGATCTTCAGATGATCGCCAGGTAAAACCGATCATTCCAAAACAAAAAATGGAAAGGAAATTATATAGTCTTCATGTTAATTATATCAATTTTTGGAGATTTGTCTTATTCCAGGTCGTTATATTTTGGATATTTTTACATCTGTTCCTTTTCCCAATTACACGGTACAGCCAATTTAGTAATACGTTCAACAGATTCAGGCTTAAGGTCGTGGAAGTTCTTCATAATGAATATAAGGAGAGTTTGCACGTTTCCACAGATTTATTAAAACATACGACGCGTTTCAACTCACAGAGTCATCATCAGGTACAAGACAAAATTAACGGTGAGGAGTCCATATTTATATATTGAGTTACAGTTGGGAAGGGAAGGTGAGTAGGGGGGGGAGGAGGGGGAAGAGGCGGTGAGGTTACTGAGAGCGAAGGGTGGAGGGTTAATGACAGGAAAAACCGAAAATTGGGAGACGAAGGAGATGGAACGTTGGTAGCAGGTTGTTGCATAGCAGGGGTTTAACGGGTTAGGTTATTTCCTTCCCTTCTCTTCCGTAACTCAATATATACATATGGACTCCTTACCGTTAATTTTGTCTTGTACCTGATGATGACTCTGTGAGTTGAAACGCGTCGTACGTTTTAATAAATCTGTGGAAAAATGCAAACTCTCCTTATATTCATTAATTTAGTAATACTCAGTAATTTCGCTCTGAGCTTCACGTGTATTGATTTTCGTCCTTTTTTTTCCTCTGCATCACTTTCTTACGCATGATTTATTCTCATTTCACATTTCCTAGGACCAGAATTGCATAATAATCTTCAATAGGGGCAGTTGTTTTTAAGAAGTTCGTTCATCTCCAGAAATCATACCAATCCCAAATAACGCACTGAAAATTTTTATCCTACCGGAAATTTATTGAAGAATCGGTACGAAGTAAACGTCCTAAGGGTTTGTCCTGGGGAGAACTAAACACACCCAAAAAAAAACTCATATTCGGATTGATTCACCTGCCGGAATATGCAAAGTACATATGATTAGTGCGACTATATACTTAAGATTTGACTAAAGAGACTGAACTTAAATGCCAATAAAGGAAGAGTGAAACAATGGATGGGGAGAAATTGAATGAGGTGAGGGGTATTCAGTGAGAGGAAGTCAATTAGTGAGTTGGGAGTAGGGGAGTCGTTAGAGAGTAGGCGTAATTAGTGTTCGCACGCAATTGCGATTTTGAAAAGGGAAAGTTCGCGAATTTCGGGACCTCCGATCGACTTTCAGTTATCCCAGAAATAATGAGCGAGGATTGATTATGGCGGTGGAAATGAAACGCAGAAGAAGTGTCGGAGAAAATGGCGGAATTTCGAAATGAATGGAATCCTATTTTGATGGAAAATTTTCCATCATATCGTATGGTACCGTATTCAATGAGAGCGAACTATTAACGCCCATAAACGTTATCGACTTCCCAATTGTTCGATTAATTACCTCCCATTTTAAATTGAGAACCGAAAATCGTCAATAACTCGTTTTTGGAGTGAACGATTCTTAAATCGATCAAAACAATTCCAATGAACTGAAGCTGTGCCGAATGGAAGCGTCAATTCATACATTCATGATGGTATTATTTTTTTGTCACACCCCTTTTGAAAATTAATTAAGCTCTCAGTTTTTACCATGCAGGACGTGCATGTGCCACTAATGTTCATGTTTGGATTATAATGGCATATTTTTCTTTAATTAATGTGACAGTTATTTTGTCCGATGGAAAATCTAATAAATGCGATAGGAAATTGCCGGTTTTCTGAGTATCGAAAGATTAAATACATTATAAACAAACCAAAGTGCTTGTTGTGTATTCACTAAAAAAATGCGCTGTCAGAAAAAAGGTTTGTCAATCGTGACTGTTTGTGCATCGATACTAAGCATCTCCAATTGAAGAAATTAAAATCATAATTACGCAGATGTAAAATGATAAACTCCAAAATTTATCAAGGCGCTAAATTATACATTCCAGCAGAGGTGCACATCCATACGTAAGGGTATACATATTTACAGACATAAATTTTGGCAACGATTCACCAAATTAACAACTGCATTTCCATATGGGTACGTACGACAATTGGACGCAAACTAATACCATGGATATTTGGCGAATACTTTTTTTTTAGGTATATAGTTTATCACTTGGACGACATTTCTCTAATGGGAGAAATTGAGTGAGAAGTAAGAAATAGTATTTTAAGACGGAAATTTGAGACCAGTCTATTAGATTAGATGCCATGTTTGCCATATTAGTGCATCGCTTATAATTTCTACCGAACCTCAGGGCAAAATTTATTGATGTAGAGTAATGTGAGTAAAAAAATTATAGTAAATAAAGAAAAAGTGTCGTACTTATTTTCTCTTTTGTTTTCAGTCTAAAATCAGGTATGTGTGGAATAATT
Source organism: Hetaerina titia (assembly GCA_037158775.1). Classification (NCBI taxonomy): domain Eukaryota; kingdom Metazoa; phylum Arthropoda; class Insecta; order Odonata; family Calopterygidae; genus Hetaerina; species Hetaerina titia. Next base: position 60,590,402 of record CM073772.1, on the reverse strand, counting down.
TAGTCATTACGCAATTTACTGTGCTGTCCGAATTCATCTATCATTTGATATTGTAAATATATGCTCTAAAGAACGCTGGATATTGAATGAAATTTGACTTATGGTTTTCAATACTTACTAAATGATCTTAGCCTTTCATTTCATTATAGAAATGATTCCACGTTTAGGTATGACATGTTACACGATCACAAGGATCGTATCACATGTCGTCATTCCAAAACAAAGTGAAATGGGGAGAAAATCTAATAGATGTGTTTTCACCTATTAAAATTATATTTAAAATAATTTATAAATAAACCGCGTTTATTTTCAAAATTTATTAAAGAAAGATCGTAATGAATGCTAAATAGCTGACACAGTCCTAATTCTTCTTTTAAAAATTATTTTTACCATGTTCTTACTTCTCAGTAATGAAATGAGTCGTTGGATATTTTCTCATCCATTGCTGGGAATACTATCTCATCAAATGGCTTTATGATATTGTCTCCCATTGTGAGAAATACAAAATATATAAGCAGTACAAGCTTGCATGTGCACCATAAATTACACCACGAAATTTTATGAATACACGTAAAGATCGGCGTACAGTAATCCATCAAGCAACTGTACGGTATGATCCCAAGCTTGTACGCATCCGGGAGAGTTGAGCGCGCGGGCACGTGGCCGCCACTTAATGTCCGGCGAACCAAAAGCCACTCTCATTCCTCCCCGCATATTGGTCCACCGGGCCTCTTATACGGCTGAGAGCATCAGAACATCTCCCGACGTCGACCTCTCCATCTTCCCCACCATTACGCACACAATGCGACCCTGGTGAAGCTAGAACCCCTTAGCAAGAGGGGACGGGTGACCGTAAAACCCTTTTCCCGATTCAACGCTGTGATCCTCTAAAGGGTCTCGTGTGGTAATCACGTGGCTCCACTCGACGGAGTTACTTTTCCCTCTGCACCTACGTGAAACCCAAACCTGAGTGGGGCGTGGGTTTGACATGAGATGGGTGAGTGAAAGACTGCGGGATGGCTTGGTGTTTTACTAAGATGGGGATAGGGAGAAAGAGGGAGGGAGGTGGAATGTTTTGACGAAGAAATGAAATAGCGTCACTAGAGTGGTGGTGTGATTTGATTGGGGAAGTCCTTTGTTTATTTTGCCAAAAATATTTTCCTTTACTCACCACCCCTAACTGCAACATTAGCCCTAGACTTGTTTAGTGATTTCCCGGGATCGTTCTTCAGTGTAAGAAGAATGGTCCGGGGAGAATACATTGCACTATGATTTTCAACTCATTTCCTGAGGGTTATTAAAATATCTTCTATCATTATAATGGTAAAAATATCACTTTTACTCGTATTTGAAGAGTAATGATTATTGAAATATAACGTATCAAGTTGTTATTTGTCGGAAGAAGGAAGAAAAAGTATCGTATTTAAATCTATGTTCATCCAAAACCTACCCTGAACGATACAGCAATTAACAATAATAAGAATAAGGGTTAAGTCATTAAATCTTCAGTTCGCACCTTATGCCAAAAATATGTGGTTATTAGAGAAACCCAAGGAATCTTTGGGTCTAAATAAAGCATGATCCCTAAGACCATCAGATAGATTCTCATAATGAAGGGGTAAATTATAAAAGGCACAAAATGACATTATAAAATATTTGGATTGATAAACCTTTAAGCTAAATTTGTCTATACTCTTGAATATAATTGTCAGTTACTAACTTCTTTAAATAACTGTTTACATGCTGACTAATGGGTCTAGATTTCTAATCTGGTTGATACACCTGGGAACTCCAACCTAAACCTAAGCCGTACGAAATACTCCGACTATAAGATTTTCTTCGATAACCCCCATAAGCATTATTGAAGAGAGAAAAAAAGAATTTCTCTAATATCGTTAGGCATTAAATTTTCGAATGGTGTGAATATAATGTAGGGAGAACTTTTCGTTCATCTATTTGAACAATTATCGCATCATGATTGGTTGAATTTAATAATCTACAATGACAAAGCCAAAATAAGCATTATTTACGCGTAACCACCACAAGTCGCCTGACGGGAAAGTTTGACGCAATCGGCAGAAATTTAAGAAAGCGCCTAGATAAACTTTATTGTAGAGGTCACTTTATGATTTTATAATCAAACGAACGTTTGAAAATTGCTTTAAGGTATATAATAATCTCAAGATAAATGCACAGGGAATGAAATATTGAAATGAAATTATACCACTTTATTACCTTTACCAGAAAAGCGATGGAAATCATAGGCTTCTAGATTAGGCTCTCGTTTTTTTTACGACTACATAGACTGCAGGTTTTTGACACAATTAGAAATCATCAATGACAACTTTTCAACGGCGAACTTCAAAGATATAAAGCTCTCAAAATGGCGTGAGAAAAAATAATTGCGCCAAACAACCTATTGTTCTTTGTCCCAAGCAAAATCAATACAAACAACTCGGAAAAGCATTCTCCGATATGGGTGCACGTGAGTCCATTAAAATGTTTCGCATCAAAGAGGAAGGAGGAAGTACGGGCAGACGGCTGAAATGGGCAAAGGGTGATTTTTAATGGCCCAACTAAAGGGGAATCCGATGGAGTGGGTGAGGCTTACCGAGGTCGAGGATGGGGGAAGAGATGTTTAAGTGCATTGGGGATTTAAAGGGTTTATGTGCCTGTGGAGAAGCTACGAGGCATTGAAGAGCGGGAGAGCAAGTCGAGAGGGGTTCGCATCCGCCAAAGAAAACCAGCAAATGCTGCAGGTAAAAAAATATATAACGGAGCTCATTACTGTAGGCATCGCTATCTTTTTTTGAGATAAACACCACTTATTTTTGCAGCGATAACTTTTACTCCGAGGATTTTATGCGTACAATGTGAATACGAATCCTATTTTTTTAAAAGAGTTAATTATGAAATTCATGACCAAAACTATAAGCGGGGAAAAGTATGAATAGGATATAACAATGGCCTTGGTTAATCACCTTATAAAAAGTTCATTGAATATATCTACATACTCAGAAATTTCAGCGCATATATAATTACAAACGCAGATGGTCATACGTAAAGTTACCAACGCTATTGGTGAAATACTATGAATCAATGAACTACAAAAATAATATCAAGCATATCAAAAATTAAATTCCTCATTCACTGTAATGAACTTTTCTCTGGATCTTCACCCAGATAAAAGTAATACTGCAGTGTAGCTAACTACACAGGACTTGACGGTGGAGATCCATCTCAAGTACTCGCTTGGAGCGCACTAGAACTTTCTTCTGTGGTAATTCAATGGCAGCATTGCTTGCAATTGCATATGTGCATAACAATAATAACATTACTATCTTAGATATTCTCATTCAATTCTCTTGCAACTGGATACATCGGCAGTACTGTGGCGTTGAAGCGACGGAGTTAGTTAATGGTAAGAGAGAATGGCTGAAGTGTCGGCCTCCCAAAAGATTGGGTTTCATTTTCGGTCACGTGCTCCGTTATGGAGTGTCATACTTGAGCGCACGCCCCAGTCAGTTCGTTTCACCCCCCTGATACTCAGCCCTCTTCAACGCTTCCCCTCGCCCACGGCACAAAAACACCGGAGTAGCATACACTGCACACGATATCCTCATATCCCTCCCCACAACTCCAACGTAAACATACCGCTTCGTTCCCACGAGCTTCCAACGTGGCCAACAAAGAGGATTGGTGGGAAGAGTAAAGAGCTTGGATCGTATAAGAACATGTACCATGGACAGCCACTATCCATGGTACATATCACCGTACAATCAGCCAAGATTTTATTGACATCTTTCCCATTCTCCTTTTCACAGTGTGACATAACGTGACGTTTCCCCATGAAGGAACTGTAGAAGAAAAGGTCACGAAAATCTCAAACGGTCAATCCCAAAATCCAGACTATCTAACAATTTTCCCAGTCAACTAATAATTCATTCAAATGCAAGAAGTAATGTCTAAAGTGGAGGTTTTTTTTATTTTATCCGTAGGAAAAAAATTACTCTTCAAATCTGGAGGTCATGCTCGTCGTTCAAACTTGTGGTGCGAGTTAAGCATAGCTGGGCTAATTCAGCGACTTTCCCTGAATTTTACGCTTCCTATTCTTGTATCTTTCAATTTTATTTCGTACACACATAAATGCATATATATATATATATATATATATATATATAAACCATAAACAATGTAATCAATCCGAAGGTCGGTTTAGTAGGTGATGGTAGAGCTCACCCATGTACCAAGCCCGACGGCGTGTGAATATTCACACATCAGGGTAGGGGGGTCAGTTCCTTTCCCTGTTTATAGTTACCTAGGAAGATCTGGTACCCGAAAAATCAACTTGCTTGGGTGGAGCTGCAGGTGCCCAAAGTGCCTTGCCCTGGGACCCTCCGGCCAGTAGTCCAACGCTCTACCCACTAGACCACCGCGACCCGCATATATATATATATATATATATATATATATATATATATATATATATATATATATATATATATATATATATATATACACACTTTTTTGGAAAACCCACAAACGTGTAATGTAAATTCACTGATAGTCATAACAAACACAGAAACCAAAACACACAAAAGAGGGAAAACTCACTGGTTCTCGAATTTTCGGTGGTCCAACCACCTTTCTCAAGAGGAGTGTTCTGTTCCTAATTCCTCTTGAGAAAGGTGGTTGGACCACCGAAAATTCGAGAACCTGTGAGTTTTCCCTCTTTTGTGTGTTTTGGTTTCTGTGTTATATATATATATATATATATATATATATATATATATACATTCAAATACGAAGTCCCGCCATACGGCGCACAAATATTCATTCAAACATAGAAATAGGTATAAGGAAAGGGGATAGGAAAACACATATTAACGTATCATAGTACTAGCAGCATCGTCTTAGATGAGGTAAGTAAGCTGTGGAATGTTTACTGTAAAATCAAGAAGAAACTATTCTCATACCAATATAGAAACGAGAATTTAACCTCACGAGGCAATTCATGACAATTTCATTTAATTGTAATTATCGATGATAATCTGTGTAAGAAACAACCATTTCCGATTGGTTCAAAAACTGATTCTTCAATGTTATTTTCTCCTCAAAATTTCGAAGAAGCACAGGTATAAAAATGTTAAAATCACGATATGGTTAGAGGATTTTTTTGCCTTTGAAGCATTTGAATAGTAAAATGGAAATCGTTTTAGAGAGGAAAATACGTTGCATACTCATATTAGCATTTCAAGCGCTTCAATGTAGCTAATTTCAAGTCGTACCTACATTCAAGAGTTTTTGTACAAGTTACCATAATATTATTAAATATTTCTCCGTTCAAATAGGCTGAAATTTCTCAGTCCAAACGGAATTCTCGCCAAAATAATAGATAAGCCGAGATGAACCGCTCTTTCAATTCCCAGACACGATATTAATTTCTTTTATTTCGCCGCGAACAATCACCTCGTGCATGACCCTCGGCAATATTGAATTGGGACCCCATAATTTCTTCAAATTCCATCCAACAATGTGGAAAGGAAATTCAATTAAATTGCGCATAAATGATGCCTACACGGGAGGAGTTTGAAGACTCCTATTGATTGTTTTTAATGGATTCGAATTGGCACGTATGCAATGCAGTACAGCCGCGAACTACGCCTACGTCATCCCCGGATTCCACCTCCGGCCGCCTCCGCCCTCGCCGCAGCTTTCTTCCGAGAGCATTTCATGACCTCGAGGGGGGGAACTCTCTCTATCTCTCTCACTCGGTTTTCCCCACCCCACGCGAAGTTTATTCCACTCTTCCGCCTATCATCCCTCTACAGCCACACACACACACGCACACTCCCACCCTCCCTACCCAACTCCAATGGGGTCTGATGAGGCCGCAGCACCTCCCACCTTGCCCCTCATTTGGGCGGACGGCTGCATTTTTGAGGAAATCGCGAGACCTTTCCATGTTCTATCACGGATGGAAGTCCGTGTCACGATCCCCGGTCGTGACATCCCGAGGCGAGCGTGCGTTAACCGTGGTAGCAGCCGTAGACCCCGTGCTCTCGAACTTTAGAAGGGCATGCGGGGGGAAGGGAAGGAGCAGTCGGCGGCAGGGGGGGTGCAGGGGGAAGACTGGGGGTAGGTTGGGAAGGATTCGGTGGGCGTGGTGGGAGAGAAGTCTGATAGGCGTGAAGAATCGGGAGACAGCCAAGGGGTGTGTGGGGATGACAGCCGACCAGTTGCCGACGTAGGACGGTAGGTACGCGCATAGGTACCTACTATGTTCTTTAGTTTTATTTATGACCCTCGTGGACCTGCATTCCCTACCAACGTCGGACGATTATGACTGTAAACAAACTGGGGATTTATTTTCTCACTTCACGAGATGACTTTCCAATCATTACCCCGCAAGCAGGCTGGAAGGATTTAATGCAAGGCTCGAATCGTTACATGACGAGTATTGTGGCGCAATGTTTTGAATTCAGTGGTTTAAGAATTTAATTGAAGTTTAGTCACTGTCAACTGAATGTTTTTGATTTGACATGCCTTTTGATTAAAATTAGAAAATGTGAGAAATTAATTTTCACTCGTCCTTTTCAATTAAGTGAGAATGCATGCATGGCACTTTCCCAGAAATTTACTTGATTGGATGGAAATCGTGCGAAATTTGAAAATGATACGCACGTACCATTTCAACCAGACCAAAGGAAATACGAAAGCGAGGTGAGTCATATTTAATTGCAAATAAAATTATTACATATAACGTATTTTTATAGCAATGGCAAAATTAATGGTGAATGCTCTTCCGCTAAAGGATTCACGTTGGATATGTTACTAGTGTTAATAATCAAACTCACAATAAATTGATTCAAAAAATGAACCAAAGGCAGTGCAAATCCGTCCGGTTTGTGAAATATTACAACGAAATAGCTTAGGCGCCACGTAAATACTACGTAGTCGGGAGTAAGATGCTTCTCAAGACCCGCAAGGAGAGAGTCCATGCTACATCCAACTAAGTACAAAGGTAGAAATTGTACGATTTAACTAATGACATTGAAAATATAATCCAATTCCCACAATTCACACACAAGTGCGTAAAAAATAGATATATACCTGCACTTACTGAGGGATAAATTTAAGTACTTATATTCATTTTTCCTAACCTCTAAAGTTTTTCTGCTCCTCTTTTTCATTGTCCAATTTTTTCACCATTGAGATCCTAACACTTCGTTCCAAATAATATTTGTGACAAATTGAGGAACTCCTTATTTAAATATTAATGATCAAAATCTGATATTGAAACTGCATATGCCATAAAGAAATAAAATAATATAATTTGTCATGCACCAAACGCTTGTGTTAGGTTTTTGAAATATCTTTACCTTTGAGAAAAACTAATAACATTCTACTAAACATGTCGAGACTTATAAGAACTTTCTTTTCAAGTTTTAGTCAACAGAGATGCTAAATTAGAGACAATAGTAATTAAGTATTTACCCTACCACCTTAAGCAGCGAGAAATATATCAGTCTTATTGCGGCCTGAAAGGACTTGAAAAGAATGACGAGGTTACTGATACATAGGTTTTTCTTTTTGTAGAGATAGGGTAATGGCAATAGATAATTTCATGATATGCGATGCATAAGTATGAGCAATGGATATAAAAGCAGACTAAGTTATCGAGTTGGAAGAGATATAAATTTTCCAAAGACACAAAAAAAATATTTTGAAGATCATCAAAAAGTGTTTTAGAAATTATAACAAAGAAAACGCTTTTTAACTCAGAGAAGATGGCAAAGAGTTATGACCTTAATAAACGCAAAATATAAACAAAGATTATAAACTACGGCAGAAGAGCAGAAGGCAACATCCTTGGAATAAAAATCTAGATGGGATGAAGGGGTTTTGTTATTAAGGAAGCAATTACAACAAGGACATTATCAGCAAATAAGCTTATTGAGTTTGGTATTCTACCACAAAAAAGTGTACTAATAGCCAGATGAACAAGCTTGAAAATAAGTAATTCCTTCATAAGTGAAGTTTATTTTTATCTATGATAGTAGAGAATGGGTATTATAAGCAACAGAACAGATAACATTGGAAGAACTGTAAATGTAGTGGTATAGGAGAATGATCAATATCAAATGGATTGATCGTTTGAATAATGAAGGGATTAGTAAACGGAGAGTGGGATAGGAGAAAGTTCTAATGAAAAATGAAAAGGAGAAGTAATAGCCTCATCGAGAATGTTTCGAGACACGACAATCGTCGAAGGTAAAGTTAACAGAAAGAATTACAGAGAAAGCCTCCTAATGAGGTTCTTAAAACAAATGAAGGACGTCGAAGATAGATATGTGCACGTGAAGCCGATAGAGAAATTGAATAACAAGCTTCGTGAAACCAGTCTTATGATTGATGGCCGGAGTTACTAATGAATGTCTTGAAACGATGATAAGCCAGATTTATAATTTTTATAAAAAGGCTGATGCTAGTTCAATACTTGCCGACACTAAATGGTGGCCATATGAAATCAGAAATATGGTATTTTCTCATCTCCAAATCTAGAAAATTTATTGTATAACTCATTTCACTGCAATCTGGTTTCAGTACTTTCCAATATCGCACAGGTTTAAAAAGTGTACCGTCAAATAGGATAAAAATTAGGACATTAATATCATGGTACTGGGAAAAGTAATAGCTTCAATTAGGTTAAATATACCCCATTTTTTTAACCTTCTAGTTTTTTTCCCTTAGCATAGAAATAATGAACAATTAGGGTAATTACAATGGGGTAGTGAAGGAATAAGGAATAAATATGAGGAAAACATGAAAAAATGATAAACAACATAATATTTTTTTCTGGTCGCAACTGTAATCTATTGATTCGATGGCATTCTAAAGTTTAATATGAAATATTAAACTTTAGAGTGTAGTTTTTCCTGATTAGCAGTAAATATCGTTAATTTCACAGGCCTTATTCCAAAGCCGGAACTGTCAGTAGACTGCGTTTTACGATTTGAATTTCTTAATTTATACATCACTGATGCGTAAATAGAAAATTAGAACAATATGATTTAATGTTACCAATGCATTTTGTAAACTTTATAATTCATTATTATAAATTCTGACAACTTAGATTGATTTCATTTAGAAATAAATATGACAAAATATTTCCACTCTAAGCTGTACAAATAGCGGAGTATCCGAGTCACAACATATCGCTCATTCGTTTGTAATACCATCGGCCGGAAAAAATTTGGTGAACGCAGCTTTTTTTAATAAGGCATGCCAATGAATCAAAAAAGGGTACCCCAGGGGCCTTAATTGTTTTATAAAATAAAAAAATATTATCATATTAATAATATACGGCGCGGAAACATGGTCACTGAAGCAGGTGGATAGACGTAGATTGGAGGCTTTTGATATGTGGGTGTGGAGAAGAATGGAGAAGGTGAAATGGACCGAAAGAAAAACAAATGAGGAAGTACTAGGGATGGTGAGTGAGGATAGGGATTTGTTGCGAGAAATCCTATGGAGGCAGGAAAAATGGATGAAAGGCGAATTGAGTGGCAGTGGAATGTTGAAGTCGGTAATAGAGGGGAGAATGTTGGCAAGCGAGGAAAGGGCAGGAACAGGATAGGGATGTTGGACGGGACGAAGGGAGGAAAGAAGTACACAGAGATGAAGAGGGACCTGATGTAGATTAGGTTGCTGGATTGGGTTTTGTTTGGAGTTACAAAATGTTTATTTGATAGTTGTGTCCATCCAAAAACCTACCGGTGGATTACCTAATAATAAATTAATAATATAATGAAGTCTCAGAAGGGAAATATGGGGTTAGAGAGAAAAAAGATCGGAAATAATAATTTGTAGAGCGTACAGAACATAAGTTTTTGATTACTTTACATTTTTTCATAATTTATACCTATCAAATAATTCCAAGAACTGAGAGAGATACCGCGACAGTATCTTTTAACGGAGTCATCCGACAATGTGCAACAAAATTCAGAAATCTTGGTCAAGGTAAATAATTGATACTCTTTGAAATGTCTGTATTCTTTGAAAAATTGTTAGCATAAAGTAACCAGCAATCAACTCTAAAGTCTAAACCTCTTAGATGAACCGCGAATGTTATGAATCAACACACCTAGCAATAGACGTGTACACCTGAAACTCAAAACTGTGTGCTATAAGAAAGAGTCCTCTAAAATTGATTCCTGACTTTGCGGTTTATTTAGGTATTCATTCCCTCATTAAGCCGCATGCGAACAATATGTAATTACGATACAAACTTTCTAAATATAAGAGAGTGGAACCATGTTTATGTGCTACCGCTTCATCCTGAAACATTAATTTGCACAAGTTATGAGAGCTCGTATTTAGGTCTGCGAAGCACTATAATTCGATCGTAAAAGCGCAACACATGTTATCGAAAAGGAGCTACCACTACTTTCCTTTCCTTAACCACCCACCAGGTTGGAATTCCAGATGCCGCCAGTGGAAAACGGTTGAAAAAACACTCGAAATCTGTGGAAATTGCTCGATATCATTCCCCCACTTTTCTCTGACTTCGGAAACGATTGAATGGCATGGGAAGGTGAGATCTCAACTCTTCCGGGACCTTGGCAGTGCCGTCGGACAAAAATTAGGGGCACGGCACCGCCGCGTATAATTTTCCTTTCCCTATCAGAATGACGATATCTCCGATTTTGCCGAAATTATGGAATGATACAGTTTTCCGACGAATCCTTGGATCGCCGCCCGCCCGCTTTTTGGGACAAACGGCGATTTTCGTGTCCAGCCGCGGGCTTTTCCATCCTTCCCTGGGAGTGCGGGTATCATGCTACACCTAGTTAGCCCCGTGTGTGTCTGTGTGTGCACGCAAGGCCCTCACTGGTCGGGGGCTGGTTGTTAAGGGAACCAATCAAGCCTTTAATCGGAGGAGTGGGATTTTTTTAACGTTATTTTTGTTTATTTTTTAACGAGCCGCTCTTTGGAGAGTGGAGGGATGCAAAGGCGCTTGATGGAGAAGGCGGGAACCTTGGTTGAAAATGCACGGGAATAAGCGAGGGAGGGAGTTAGGTTCTGTAGTCAAAATTGGAACCGGGAGATGGGAGGAGTCGTAATATCCGCGAGGGAATGACGCGATTGGTGGGCATCAGTCGAGCAGGTGTAAAGGGCGGTTGAAATAGATGATTGGGAGAAGTGGAGAGAGAGGAAGAGAGTGGGAAGCGGAAAGAGAGAAGAGAGAGGGAGAGAAAGAGTAAGGTAGTCCGTAATTAGGGGTATAGAAGGCCGAGAGGGGAATTTCAGGGAGGACAGAGTGGGAGATAAATTAAATTGTTTCCACGAGGAGGAGGAGCATAAAATGTTCAAATGGAGTTAAGTGTGTGAAACCGATTGAACTAGTGGAATGATCATGGCAGATCTTGGAGGCTCTTCCGTAAGACCTACCAACCCTCTCCTGCACGCTAAAACCTGGACAGTGGCTAATTCCATTGCATAAGTAAATGAAATTTCCTCCAAGTCTTTCTAAGAAATCGGTTCTCATAAATGAGTAGACATTTAACACTGTGAACCTTGTTTGAGGAAATTCCTTTTTGTACTCTATTCTAAAATAAATGTTAAAAAATATCTTAAATTTATACAATGAATTACATATATCCGTTTGGAAATTACATTGGATGTATTGGTGAATATCAATTGGAATAATCTGTTGTTTCAATTATTATGGTAAAAGGTATTATGAATAACGTTAACGTTTTAAATTATGATTTACTTTTGAAATGGGAAAATATGTGTCAAAATAATCACGCAACCTTCATAGTAACCTCGTAAAATTTTCAAATTCCAGATAAAATCGTTTGCAATAAATGATGTGCTTAGTTTCATAGATATTTATAAAATTTAATAAGATATAATAAACACAGGATTATTTGCAGTGAATTTCGTCTAATGGGGAGTATATGTTACAATTAAAACATCAAACCAAATACGTACCTACTTTGTTGGCATTATACCAACTTGAAATGATCAAGAGAAATTTTCGCGTAAACATAAAATGCTTAGGATGTAGAGCTTACTAATCTTACGTCAGAGAAATACCTTTGTTTACGGGGACAAGTTGTGAGTGTTGCATACAAGAAGACTTGAGATAAAACGGTAAGAATGACTGAAGAAGGATATTAGCATATTTTTTTACGTATTTTACCCACACGATAAAAGATACTCAAGCGACAAAAAAATGAACATTTCTTTTATTCTCATTTTTGCCATTATTATTTCTTGGCTTTCTGAAATATTTTCCAAGCAGATTTCTTATCAAGGCAGGGAAATGCACTGTTTAACTTTTAAATTTAACAATTAAAGTGATTTCAGGACATTACGTTAATTGTTAAATGAACGTGATGTCATGACATCACGTTAACGTTAAAAATAATTGTCACGTGCCAAGCACACTAGAATAGGTCTGGTATTGGCATTCATTAGGAAACAAAGAGAGTAAAGCCTACACGAAATAATTCCGAATACCTCAAAGACCTAGTAAGTAATATTTCCATGCTAATTGTACCGATAGTAGACGAGTAAACGATTTACGGGAGTATGATAAACCTTGTGTTCGACTTTCGCCTCAGTTAATTTTTACCATCTCCTTTGTGCTGCTACCCTCACGGGGCTAGGCGAGTTTTGTCGCCTTAGAGACCATATTTACGTTTGCACTGTACGATGAGGTTAAGGCGCGGACTCGCTGCGCGGAGGGCAAATACCTCCTCGCGGAAGGAATCCTCATGGGCAGACCCAATGGCAGAAGTCGGAATTGTTCGAAGGAAAATTTTTCGGAAAATTTGAGGGGCGAGGAAGAGAGGGGTAAGGAACGATTTAAGAATACCGAACGCCACAACCTGTGGAGGGGGCTAGGACTAGGAATGAAGAAGGAAGAGTAGAGAAGGGGAAGGAGTAAGAGATGGAGAAGATCGGGAGGCGGGGGCAAGGGAGGAGGAAGAGACGGCTGGATGAGAAGAAGCAATAACAACACACCAGCCACCCTCAGATTCTGAGCAAATCTCTCGAGAATCGTGACTGCCCCAAGTCAAGAGGAGTGAGAAGGGGGGAGAGGGGGGCGGAAGGAGATGAAGAAAGACGGTGCTGCGAGAGGTAGGAGAGGTGGATCCGATCCAAACTCCCGCTCCCTCTCCATCCTCACCGCTGCCCTCCATCCCAACCACCCACCCACCTCTCACCCACCTCCCCACTCCGACCTCCACTTCAATCCTCCCCGTTTGGCCCCGCCCGCTCAAAAGCCTTCCTTGACCCTCTCCTCCTCTCGGCCTCCACGTTCTTCCCCCCCTCCCCCATTTCTACCACGATTATTTCTGCCCCTTGCTCACTCGCGCATCTCAACCACCCTCCCACCACCGCTCTCTCTCCATTTTCTTCCCTCCCTCAATCTCTCTTCCCTCCCCCGCTCCTCACCCCTCACCCGCTCTCCCATCGCTCCGCGTCGTGCACGTGCAGTAACCAGTTCTCTCTCTCCCTCTTTCTCTCTCTCTCTGCATGTCCATCTCTCCTTCTTATGGCCACCTCTTGTCTATGAATAGACACAAAAATTTGAAATCCGAGCAGCCATGTGGTCGATTCCATGGAGAATATTTGAGTGATTACTAATGCACGCATAAGGATTTAAAATCCTAAAGAGTTGAGAAAAAATAATAAAAACATTGACTTTGTTAAATTTTAAGGTGTTATGTGATGGATTTAATGCTAGGAAAGTTTTATTTGCTTTTGTTGGGACATCAGTGAATGTTCAGTTTGCCGGGCCTGACCGAGAAAAACTTGAGAAATACGTAGGACTGTTCGATTCATAGAGAGTATTATTCTGATAAAGCTGCTCGTTAGATCTGCTACATGTCAATTACGAAGAGAGGATAAGGAAATCGTTTTGAGCTAGATTGATAAAATTTATAAACGTGTGTGGCATTCAACCCTGATGCATCTATAGTCAAGTTATATTTGCGACAGGTTAAGAAATATAAAATTAGTGATAATAGTGCAAAATTCGAAATATTTTCTTTATTTCATGCATTATAATTTAAATATTAAGGTCGAAATAGTCCAGAGTCCAGGGGTAGAGCGTTAGAATACTGACCGGAAGGCCCGAGTTCTGCTCTCTGACAAATCTCTCTGGGTGCCTGGAGCTTCAAAGAAGCTGTGTAATTTTTTGCCCACCAGATCTTCCTGGGAAACCATAACCAGCACAGCGAAAGGCACTGGCCTACCCTAATGTGTGTATTTCACACGCCGTTGAGCTTAGTACTGGCTGAACTCTACGATCACCTACCAAACCGACCTTAGGGTTGACTACTGTATTTATGGTTAATAATCTAAACCTTATCATGTTAATAAGGGGAAAAAATAACTTCCAACTCCCTCCTTTATCACAAACATAGTTTCCCAGCCCCTTGAAGTAGAAGTACCTTAAAAGGATGATTACAACATTCAATTATTTTCGACAGTTTGATCATATTAATGTGTACACCCGCACACAGAGAATATTTTATCGAAAGAGGGACTTTTGAGTTAACTATGAACCTGCTTCTCATTTATAGATTTCAGAATCGCGGGTGAAGGGTCTTTCTTGATCGACCGGGAATTTAAAATGAAATGTTTCAAAGGTTCTTTGGGCTTACTTTAGAAGTTATTATCCGAATACTGCCGATGAAAATTTCTCTTTTTTTTCTAGAATTTGGCTGACTGTAAATTATCTCACAAGTATGGGTTATCAAAATCCAATAAAATTGCGAAAGAAAAAGATGGATGAATAGAAAAACATACCAGCCAGTTTTTAATCAGTGTAAACGTGAAATATTAACATTTTGTGACCTTCTCTCAGTTGTTTATTTTTTGTTACTTTAATGATTTCTTCGAATTGCTTCACCAAAGTCAACTGCTTTAATCTCCAATACACTTCATTCCGACTACACTCTTTTTCTTTCATTCGGCTGCTCTGAAGTGCTCTATCGTCGAATGAAGGCGACATAAGAAATAGGAGACTTATGTAGAACTTTATCTGTTCAAGACTAATAAACACACATTTTCAATGTAAATTAATCAGTGCCAATTCTAATGCGTAGGAGCCACTAGAAGATTAAAGTTCAGTACCCGAAAGATTCTCTATCTATCACTTAAGTGTGAATTTGTTCATTTTAATAACTGAAACGACGAAATAAATTTTAATGCATCCCATAGGAATAATCGTTAGAGGATACATCTACATAAATACTCTGCGAGCCACCAAAAAGGTGTGTGGCAGGGGGAATATTAGGGCAGGATATTAGGGCATATCATATTTTAAATTAAATTTGACATTAGAGTCGAAACCTTGATCCGGATTAATAGTCGCCTTCCAGCCTAGAGGATAAATAAGGAGTCTCCCACACCAAAATTTCTCATGTGATATCCCAGCGCCGGGAGTTGCTGAGGACTTCCCTTCGTCCAAAAAACACGGAAAATGTTGGCATACGTTTCTCCTCATAGACTCCAAGAGCTGTGCGACAATGAATGGAACCAACCTTAGCTTCTTCCCATCGGATGTTTGATTATTTTCTCATATGTACCTTGAACAGTAGGTACAATGTAACAAAAAAAATGTAAGACTTCTGGTATTAAATCGAGAGAATTTAAGAACACCATGATTAAAATTTTTGTATTCAATTCATTTTTGAAGTACTTAGTTACTGATCTCCCGTATTAGAGAAGTGATTTACACTCCTTAGCAAAATTATGTTTTGATACTATAATTCATTCATGTGATTTCAGTACATGTATTTAACTTACAATTGAAAGAAAGGAAATTCTGCACACAGTAATATCAGAGCAAAAGTTAAATTAACGTTCTTCACTTGCACCGTCAAGAAAATTTAAGCATAGCTCAAAACACTTCTGCTATGTAAAACATATTTTTGTGTCGGTAATCACAAGTAAAAAAAAGAAAGGGAATCGCCATTTATGACTGAAACCTTTGAATGAATTATTTTTGTCTATGCACAGTAGGAATACAGGGGAGAAACCAGCAAAATACATTATTCCGTGGTCAAATGCTTCAACTAATTAAGCTGAGGGCGCCTAATCGCACGGGATTCTTCCGGAACGCTATAGTTTAAGGCGTTCCAAAAACGAGGCGAAAATTTCAACACTGCAGGGCATCAAATACCAAACCTTGGAGTCACAATCCAGCTTTCTTGAAATTACCTCTATATAAAATAATCCGCCGCAGAAATAAGTCATATCATCATATATGTATGTGTATATAAATATATATATATATATAAAATGTATATATATAATATATATGTATATATAATGTACACACACCTCGTCCCTCTTATTCTTGACAGCATTGCCCTCCAAGGCTTGGGTCAGTTTCGAGGAAAGATATGGCATGAATTGAATTCACGCGCCGAGCAGACGGAGTAATGGAGGCGTCTTTGCCTCTCCACCGAAGACGTGCCTTTTGGGAAAAGGCCGAGAGTGGACGGCCCGCGGGGTCTGTCGGGAAGGGAGGGGCCAAAGAAGGGAAGGCTATGAGGGAGGTGGAACGGGGGTGAGGGGGGCCGAGGGAGAGCTACGAGGGTTGGGGTGGAGGGCAGGGGAGGGGGGTAGCCGTAGCATTCTCAGATCCCAGCATCTCCTCTTGGCATCTCGCAAACAGCTTTTCCGAAGCGGTTGTTTTTTTTAAATGGGTCTCTTCTGGGGCTCAGTGACCTCAAACAATGGTTGACCCGCACCCCATCCTCCTACAACGTCCGACTCTCCCTCCTCGCTTTCATACTACGACCAAACTCCTTGGCCGTTCTCTTCCTCTTCTCCCCTTTTCCTCATCGGCGGCACCCTTATCAAACGATAGGGACAAGAGGAATGGGGATGGTGGAATCGGTGAGAAAGAGGTGGGGGCGACCGTGGAGTTGGGGAAGTGGAGCGAGGGAAGGCTCTAGAGATTGTGAAATGTAGGAGTGGTTTACAGCAAGGGAGAGGTGGGAGGAGGAAGAGCGAGGAGGAATTGCCACCTCTCCGGTATTGCCCCGAGTCCTCTTGGATATTAGGTACTTATCATCTCGCGGGTTTCAGGCAAAATAACACACCCCTAGGGTGCGTTTAATACTTCAATACACTTCAATTCAATTAATCGTCTTCAAGACTGTCCTTTCTTATATGGTAGAAGTACCAATGTTTCGTAAACCTTGAAAATAGCTCACTCTTATTTTTTCGAAAATATCTTTAATTTCATTGAAATTTCCCCTATTTTTGTTACCGTTCGATGTTACACGAAGGCATTGTTTTGAAGTTATTCGTGGTGGTATAAATACTTTCATGGAAATAAAGTTAGGCATATAAATTCAAATAAGTTGAGCAGTCGAAAAAAACTACTTTTTCATAATTGCATACAGAACGGAATGCAGAAAGGTGAATGTCAAAGTCATAATCAGATTCAAAGTCGCGGGATTTGTTTTTTGGTCAGCAATCTTTACTAGCGTATTTGCTAATCTCTTCACAGCTCCAGTTCGCTTCTTTTTAATTCACGCCGTGTTTAGAAGAGGTTAGTAATCAAATTACAATACTCGGGACAACTAAAATATGTGATATGGAAGATTCTACTAAGGTTAGGGATTTAACTATCCATTAAAACTGAAGGGTGAATGCTTCTCCTATACAGTGAATACACTAAAGTAATGTCGGTCGTTTTTAACGGTTCCATCCTCCAATTACTTTCTTGAGATCAGAATAAGTAGATTGTAAGACCTAACCACAAGTTCTACCTAAAATATCCTTTCCAAGGTACCTGAAGTAGTAACTAGTGAAAAACGATGCTAAGGACTGAATTTTAACTCATTTGTTGGCAACCTGATTTGTTTCATGTAACCTGGTTCTCATTCCTGAAACTATCCCAAGTATAAACCGAGAGATAAAATGCTAATTAATAACTAATGTGACCTAAATTGGGATTTATGTGATCTATTCTACAACTAATACGCCGTCAAGGGATATACCTTACAAAGCATAGGTATACATACGGAAAACGACATTCATTTCATTCAATAGGTACTGCTATAATATAAATTTTGCGTCAGAACAGAGTTTTGGAATGAAAGCATTGGTAACATTTAAATAAAGGATATGATCTGAGTTCATTTCAACAGAAAACGGCGTTCATGGCGAGAATATTTCCTAAGCAGAGAAGCAGCCCCTGTTCGAGGTGGGACGAAGAAAAGGATTAAGGTAGAAGAGGGAAGCCTCTGGGAGAAGCGAAAAGTGGATGGCACTGCGAGTGGAGGGGTGGCTTTCGTGGAATAAGAGGGAGCTTGCAAGAGCAAGGTGAGTTAATGCTCACACTCCACTTCCGTCGAAAAGCCGAAATCTCAACCTCACAGGCTTTTTCCACAAGGTAGAGACCGCGAGAGTGAAAGAAGGTAAGCGAGATGGAGGGAGGAATGGAGGGCCATGATAGCTAACGAGCCGCGTTGCCAAGTCTCTTTCGACGTTTCTTTAAAATTGGGATAAGAGTATTCATTCGCTATATTAACTAGTCGTTAAAAGGTAATTTTTAAATGAAAAACATTAATTCCTATTTTGTCTCAAATGAATTCTTAACAGTCACAGAATGCGTTAATTAAACAGGGAAATCGGGAAGGAGAGATGATTGTAGCCTCGACAATAACGAAATAAGCAACATTTGATTTTAAAAATATGACTGGAAAAATAATTGAAATTGTTGAAATAAGGATACCGTAGACTCTTGAAATGATATGGTGAGACAATATGGTAATGTGTTGAAAGTGAGAATGACATTAAATGTGATTTTGAATAAAATTGTTTCAAAATAATATCGTTATTAAACAGACTTATTGTTAAATTTAGACTTATTAAAAAGACTTATAAAAAGATAGGTCAAATGCATATACAATTGATTGTTTTCTAAAATATAATCTAGAATATTGTATTCCTAATCCTTTAGTTTGTTCCATGAACATGAAATGGAAACATTATATGGAACGAAAAAATTTGCATAGCACATATGAAATTCACGTTTTGAAACGATGATTGATACAGCTTTTAGGTCATTAAAAGTAACCGAAATACCTTCTCTTTGTAGGCATTTCATTGCAATAATGAAGTCAATCGCAGCGATTTAAAACCACTTCACATGGAGAGGGAAAAATAAAATGTTAGACATTTGGCTCCACCTGATTTCATTAACGGACAGTACCAACAAAATATCTAATGTTTTACCGGACCAAAACTTAAATAATGAAGATCACCGACGTTTAAAACAAGCAAAAGAGGTTTTCAAAAGCGGATAAAAATTTTTCTTTAAAACTGAAGCGACATCCAAGGACGTGCGCAGGAGGAGGCCGTTTGTTTCAGGTTTCTCGTAAGTTCTTAACCCGTCCACTTCGCTCCACTGAAGAGCAGCAGGGTCACTCGAGTTTTCGGAGAAGTTTCGTGTTGTTGGCAATGATGCCTAAGGGACTTAGTTTCTCTGATGCCCAGTGAACTCCATTGAGCAGCAGCAAAAAGAACTATGCGTAGGGTACTGCCCTTACTATTTTTCATTTAATTTTTGGCGATTACAACTCGGAGGATGCATTTTTCTGCATGGCACACAGAATAAACTGTTGCAAACATTTTAAAATTTACTATAATTCTTAGTACGTTATAATCTACTTCAAATGATTTTTCGTAATTTTATGGTAATTGGCCCTAGAATAAAGCTAGTTTACTTCTTTGTGCACAACTCAATATCATATAATTCAATATGGAACAATTTGCTACTACATGTGAAGCGTGGACCACAGTTGAAACAATATGACTCGATAGCCTAGTCAAATTAATTTCTAATGCAACCATTTCAGAGAGTAAAAATCATTCGACTCTCTAAAATGGTTGCATTATAATGCACACATAGCGGGTGACTCCGTTAAAGTTACTGTTACAGTTTCTTGAAATTAATTTCTATTGAGTTGGTATCAGTATCAATCTTTCCCTAAGTTTTGACGTCGCTGGTGAACGAAAGGCTATTCTGAGATCACGTACCTATGATTTAAAGGATCAAATACATACTAGTGGATCAAATACATGTAATATACTTTGGAGTGACACCAAAATCGGGCCAAACTTGAGTAAAAACATTAGAAACATCTGCGGAATATAAAGGAAATTCACTTCAGCAATCTTAAAGTCGACATTAAACTCATTAGGATTAAAATCTATTTCAACGTAGGCTAGATCACATGCTGAATTCCCATTGAATATTTTGAACCTGCGAAAATAGACCCATTAATTAACTAATTAAGTTACTGAGAATAAACTGCGTTTCGTGAAAAATCGTCACCAATTAACAGAAAAATTCACATTATTGCTAAATATTGAGGGTTGTTCACCAATGAAAGCACGAAGTTTCAATGCACGGAAGAACTTGCAAGATTAATAAAAATCGCATAAAATTAAATTCTGACATAGATAAAATAATTCTTCACATTGCATTTGTAGGCGAGGCCAAGTGAAAAAATCAAGGAAAATTTACTGCCCAACAGACCGATAAAGCGAAAAATTGTACACCCAAACAATTATCCTAAACACCATTAGAAAACATAAAGTACTACGAATTGGATTGCCTAAAATAAAATTACATCAATTTCTAACAATTATCAGTTAAAATATTGAATGGTGAATTGACACCACCTGCCAAACAACTTAGTGTTGGCCGGCAGTTTAGGACGTAGATATACAAGTAAATAAGGTCTGAAGAAAAATTACGAAGCAAATATGGGTTTATCTCTGAGGCAATATATCACTTTCTAAAGGAGATACTCATAAAATGAGCGCATCCAACCAAATCAAGTACAATCAGTAACTTGTGAAGGAATAGTACTTACAGGGAATATGCAAGTACTTTTTGGCACCGAAATTAATCTCACATTCTAAATTGTTAAGTGTAATTTCTCGTAATCCACACGTTACAATGAGGAAACTGAATTTTTTTTTCTATTTCAAACGCTTGACAAAGTATTTAGTGGCCAGAGACAAAACATTATGACCACATTAAAACTGTTACAGTATCGTAAACCGAAAGAATCATGTAAGAAATTTCTCAGTGACTCTTTCTACTTACATTTTAAAATAGAGTAATGAACAGGAAGATGCTAGTCTGTATTTTTTATTCCTGTGGCACTCCCTCGAGGTTGACTTTTTTAAGAAAAAATATGAAGAATGCCCCTTATGCTGTGCTGATATTTTGTCTTGCATTACGGATGCCTCTTGTGGTTCGTATGCCCCTAGGATCCCGATAAGCCACTCTTGGCTTTTCATCAGGTATTCCAGCGGTCGAAAAACGCCCATACCCAAGGCAGGGTTCGAACCCAATACATTTATTTTAACAGATGAGCTCATTTCACTCCCCAAAAATACGGCAGTTAAAATTTCCATAGCCAATTTCAAAGAACCCCAGGATACGGCGAAACAGTTCTGTTAATAGAGTTATCGTAAACCCCAAAATACTATATAACTTCGGTGTTTATTACGGTAGCTGAACTAATTAAAACACTGGACCGAAAGTCAAAGGCGTTCGGGTTCGAGTCTTGGAAAACACGAATGATCTGTACACGGTAAAATGTCTACATTTCGGTAGCCAAAACCGTTCCTTATGACGAATGTTTACTTCGAATCTTATTTTGGGCAACCAAGCAACTCATGCGGAGAGGTATACCTAATTGCATATATAGCTGCCCCTTCACTACCTTCTATTCTCATTTTAATTGATTTTCTCACTTTTCTGTTAATTTCCTCTTTGGGACAACATGTTTAATGCACTCTTCGTGATTTCAAGGGAGACATATAGATGCAGGCGAATACCAAAACGGTGGAAATAGGCTGTTAGATGCGGTCGACGCACCTTCGAGCGGTAAAACTTCAAACGGGATAGGGCGAAGGGAAGGTAAACAAGTATCCTTCCCACAGAGAGCGGACGGAGAAAGCGAACGTTTCGCACGGGTAAGTACGTTTTTGAATCCCTCCCTCCAAGAGGCGCGCACTATTTGTCGA
The DNA here is from genome assembly GCA_037158775.1 of Hetaerina titia. Taxonomy (NCBI): domain Eukaryota; kingdom Metazoa; phylum Arthropoda; class Insecta; order Odonata; family Calopterygidae; genus Hetaerina; species Hetaerina titia. The sequence goes on along the minus strand of CM073772.1, from coordinate 60,568,307 downwards.
CACCTCCGCGCGGGTGAGAGGAGTGCCCCCTCTCTCTCGCGCGGCCATTGAGGAGGACCCACCCCGCGCGCACTAAAAACATCCGCGGCGCATCCCACCACACCCGGGAGGCAAAAGGAGAGGGTGCCCAGTGGTGGCACACCTCCTCTCCCTCCCTCCCCTTCCCCCGCCGTGTTTAAAGGGATCATCATCATCCCGTCGTCATCCTCCTGCCCGCCCCTCGAGCCACCCCTTTCACTGCTCACGCCCCGCGGCGGCGTGCACGAGGGGGCTCTGACGGGTCAGGCCCCGGAGTGGTGGAGTGGTACGAAAGGGGGAGGCGAGCGGGGGGAGGGAGGGGAAATCGATATATCCAGAGGGTAAAGGGCGAGGTGAAAGAGGAGGAATGAGGAGGGGGGAGGGGAAGAGGGGCTGTGGGGTCTCGAAATCCGGTGGGGCGGAAGGGAGGGAGGACAGGGCAGGAACGGCGGTTTTTAAAGGTTGAGGGGGAGACGAGAGAGGAGAGGACCACAGGGGAAGGCCTCTGCGTTTTGCATCTTTTAGCGAGGAGAAGAGGATGGAAGGATGGGGGGAGGGGGTGCAGAGGGCAAGTGCTCTCTCACTGTGGCCTTAGCAACGGAGAAAACAAGATGGAGAGATAATCGATATTTTCCGTTTCCATAACGGGGGGAAGAAGAATGGATGCTTGTTTGCATGCCGGTTCAAATCCACCGAGGGATAACGTTTGGTTTAACTGAAAACCTCTTTATTGGGAGATGACGAAATCAAAGAAAAATTCGGCTGAGTTGAAAATGAAAATAATATCTAAATGCAATAACTATGCCTGCTAAATGGTCAAGATCGAGTAAGTCCGTGAATTCTAGACAAACGGATGGAATTAGATGACAGAGCGGCTCTAGGATTTCCAAAATATCATCAAAGTGATTTTCTTTGAACAATTCATTTCTAAATTTTAATTCCTTTATTCATTTTATTGAATATTAAATCTTGTGCAAACGGCACACGAAGATATTTTCAACTATTTCATTATTATCTATTTCACCAAGGAAAGAGCAACTTCATTTACTACTGTGTAAATTTGTTGGCAAAAATTAGCCTCAATATCATTATAGGCAAAATTTAGCCACGCAATAATAATAAATTTTATTCAACATGTAATACGTGACGAGTGTCGAAGGACCAGATAGTACATCTGACTGTTATCAACATTAATATATTTTTAATATATTAGAATAAGAAGCGCCATATCTCTCCATCCTACGCACAAATGGATCTTGAGTTCCCCTTTAGCATAAAGCATGCCCACCAAACTTTTCCCAATGTCGGGAAATTATTTTAGAAATAACAGGTGGCTATAAACATTTCAGCTCTACGATTTCTAATGTCTTTGTCGTTTGATAAATGAATATCAAACGCTAGCTAGGGAATCTAAGCTACTAAACGGTGATTGAAGTGAATCAATTTGAAGATTATGCACATCAACTACACTGAGTAATGACAACTTAATTTTTTACTTATTTCCTGACAGCTTCAATAAGCGGATAAGATGTGAAGGTCATAAGAATCCTCTTGAGAAAAGAACATTGATATCTCAATACAGACTGCTCGTTTCAACCGCTTTCATGAGTGAAATTTATCTTCCCGTTCAACAGGTAATTCCATTGAACCTTTCCCACTGGGGCGAAATCAAATTGAGAGAAGCCCTACGAACGGTCACTATTCATTGAACATTCCATTAAGAACATCTTATCGCGATATTAACTTTATGCAACCAGTTTACACTTAGGTTTAACTTTGCAATTGTATGGAATACATCACGTAACGAAAATGGACGCTAAAGGATATGAGAGTAAGGCGAATACTATAGGTCCTGTACTTCGTAATGGTTACAGTGAATGCCGTCTAAAATACGATTAAAATGTTCTCCCCCATGATTTTTGGACAGGCCAAAAATTCTCCATTGACATTTTAAAGTTCTCCGAGTTCCTATCAAGGTCAATCTACATCGAGGTTCACCTTTTCCTGAGAGTAGCAAAATAGAAGAGTAGAGTGGCAAAATAATATAACAAATATGGACAGGTATATTTCATGAGCCAAAAAATGATAGAGAAAAACTCAATGGAGGTGACTCAAGAGCACCTTAAATCTTTCGTAGAAATTATTCCATTGGGAAAGCCATACTTAAGTGATATATTTCACTGCTTTAAGATAAATTTTACTGAAAGAAATACAGATATCTAGTTCAAAATTCGAGCTGAAAATCTCAATAAAGTTAAGGTAGTAAATTACCTTCAATTGCTGAAATGGATGTTCACACCAAGCTAGTTGGAATATGGAAGGCATGCGAAGCTGTTTAGTGTGTTTTTCTATACACGTTTTTCATCATTTAACTATCTACTTAAGAGAATTAGCATTACGGGTTAGGGTAAATTTCCGATGGACGGACCCTTTACATACTATAGTTCTCACGTCTTAACTTATATGGTACAAAATGTAATAAATAGAATAAATACTGCATTCCTGAGCTCTGCATACTTTCTTACTTCATCAATTCAATCCAAATTCCTAATTATTTTCCTTGCTCTACCTCCCTTCCCCAGCATTGAAACTTCTATTAACATCTTCAGACTTCCATTTCCTCTCAGTATCTCCTGCAGCTATTTGCTCTGTCTTAGAATTTCTTCGCCCATTTTCCTCTGCCATGCCTAAAACCTTAACTAAAGAAAGTTTTCTTCATGCGGTAGCCAAGAGCACAATTAAGTCATTTTTTCTTTAACCTCAATGACGTGACGTGAAAATACTACCACAACTGTCTATTCATGTTATGTTGGCAAAATTATCCTCGGCAAAACTTTAGAATAGGTGAAATATTCGAGTGATTAATTGAATAAGGACGAACTTGCGATGGCGCAGAACCTATATCTCGGTGCCGGAAAGTCTAGTGACTATGTCATGAAGAAGACTATCTTCTGCTTGGCCACAAAAGAAACTTCAACTTGAGTAAAATGAATAAATAAGTTTAAATGCTTCTTTCAGTTCGTCTTCTGCGTCTTTGAAAAGGTGTTTACAGATCATGGAGATCTCAAAACAATGACCTGGGACCTATGAAGGTCAGACTACCGAGTGTTTGACTAAGGTGGTAAAAACATCCTGATTTGTAGAAATCATTGGAACATTCGAAGAAGTTTTCTGAGTTTTGTCATTTGCTTTCACTTCGTCATCATAAGGTTCGGTTGCAATTATATTAAAGCATTTCATATTATTTTTCAAGAAACTATCGTAATACGGTCGGTTAAGAAATGCGAAAACGGATCGCTTTTACGATGGAAAATTGCTCAGTAGGTTGAAGGCTAAATATAAAACACCTATAACGACAGTATTTTGCGTAAGTACATGATAAAAGCAAAAACAAGTCAAAATTATACATCTTGCTACTACGTCAATCTTCACAACCAACAACGACAACGATTATATAGAATTTAAAAAAAATAAAAGCTTGCTTTATTTAGTAACATTCTTTTAGGGAAATTTCTGGTTACGCAGCTGGCATTGTAAATGGCATTGTAAATCCTTTCATTTCGTGATGTGTATTTCAATTTGATAGCGTTAATTTTATGAAATGTTCTCTTTACGTATTTTAAATAAATTGAAATGACAAAAAAATGTAATGGAATACCTGTGACACATGCGTGAAGATCAACTGAGTAGAGGATACAAAAGAGAATTCCCTCATTAATATCCCCATACTAATGAGCTTTGATGTATAAAGGAGAGTGGGACACCGCAGAATATCTTAACGCTCTCGGCGAAAGCACAAATTAGAAAGCCCAATTATCAACCGAAATGAAATAAGCATTTAAGTGCTCCTATGCAAACTAATTTTATATTTTAACCGCAATATGAAGTTTCAAGTATATAACTCCGAATTTCCGAGTATTTTTAGTGAAAATCAATATTATGGATTTAAAAAAACCTTTATTGGCCCTAACATCAGGAATTTCAAATTTAAAGAACCACACACCATTCTGTAGATCGCCAAAAGAAAAATTAAAAGTCAAATGCATTAAAAGGATTCAATAAAGCATTCAGTAATGTGTATAAAATTATCTAGCCATTTTTAGCGACTGGAACGGCATTCCTGCGTGAAAAAATTCCACATGTTAAATTTAACATATAATATTTTGTTCCCATAACAGTACGGTTTCATTGACGCTTAGGTTGAGCACGGTCAATAGAACGGATTTGTTGGAAATTATTTATTGATTTATTATAGTTGCTGTCGTGTAAGCGTAACTATACAGTAATTGTGAAAAAATCTCGATCGACATATTTACGCTTTATCACTAGCTCCATTTTCCACAAGTGTTGACAAATCTATTCGTGAGAATGAAAAAAATTCATTAGCAAAAAACTTTACATCCCCCTCATAGTCGTTAATTTGAACACTAGATAAACAAATCCGAGCCCAAGAGTCGAGGAAGAAAACTAGGCTGTCGACAAGTCATAAAAAGAGCAAGGGCGGAAACGAAGAAAATCATAATAGGACGTAAACTTTTTATTTGTCACATCGATTGAAAAATATTTCTATATTTCCTTCCTGCCAAAATTTCTTTTCATCGCGGTGAGTAGACTTACTCCTGCGGCCCTGGACTAAATCTTTTATATCACGAGTGCTCTAGCAATCGAGGATAGAGTGGAAGTGAAAAAAATGGAGGGTCTAAATTGAAGCAAAGATTCGGTCCAGAGGAATGAGAATTCAAGAGAGAAAAACCTGAGAGGGGTGGGTTTAGGGGTGAGGGGATGGATGAGCCAAGAGGATGGCTCGCCCGAGAGAGGGGGAGACAAGAATGCATTGAATGCGAAAGAGAGATTTTTTTACACTTGATGGGGTGCGTGGGTGCGTAGAAGAGAGAGAGAGATAGAGAGGACATGTTTAGGGAAGTAGGAGGAGGACGATAGGAAAATGGGAAAAAATGATTTCGTTTTCTGGAAAAGAGGGCTGGATGAGGGGAGCAAAGACGAAACCGAAACAGGGGTTGGTAGGGGAGTGGGAGGGGATTGAGGGAAATGGATAAGAGAGGAAACCTGTGGGTAAGGGGGGAAAGGGGGGGGGGTGCAGAAATAGGAGTCGGAGATAAAGATAGAAGTTTTTGGGTAGGGGTGTTCGGGGAAATTCGGTTCGGGTGGGGTGATATGGCGGAGCGCAGAGGAGAATGGGTGATGGAGGGTGAGAGAGGAGGTAGAGGAGAGCGGGGTCCGTGGGACGCGGGGGTGGTGATTTTTTTTCGACAGGCTGGGAAGTTGGTAATCCGAGTCCACGCCTTCACTCGGCAATCCAATATTCGCCGCTCCGGGCGATAGGGGCGGCAGAGGAGCGTTAGAGAGTGAGGGAGTAGCGGAAGGGTGTGGGGTGACGCGGAGGTTGGGTAGGCTGCGTAGGCGGAGCGAGCGCCGGTGGGAGGGTGACACTCATCCTGTCGAGGGCAGGGGCGTGTGGTATTTCAGCTGGTTTGTGGAGCGAGAGGCGAGTCTTCATTTCGTCTCGCACTTGGCACTCAACTTTGCCGACCTCGCATCGCAAGTGCGGATCTCGTATCCCCTTTCTCATCCCAATTTCCCCTCCCGCAGACCACTGATCTTCCTCCTCCCCTCGTCACCTCCGCCAACCAGCCTTTCCCTCCCCTCTTTGGACTCCTTTGCACCGCTATCTTCGTATCACTTCCATTGACCGGTTCATCACACCTCACTGAACACTTCGACTCACTCCCTCAACCCGGTAGTATTCACAGCGTCCGTACTTCAAGGGTTTCTTAACCAAAGGATGAAAACTGATTGGAAACTGTAATTACTTACAAAAGGTGACACACCTCTCAATTAATTTCTGATCGCCTCTTCAGGAAAACCCCGCAGTTTCTTTTACCCAATTTCCGCACGCTGAGGCTTTCATTTTTTTTGACATATGTGACTTAAAAGAAATGAAATTTCCGTCCAAATAAAAATATGAATATTTATAAAATAGATCTTGATATTGTGAAGTTCAGCGTTGACTAGATAAATGGACATTTTTACTGAAACACAGTCCGTTCGGTTTTTTTGTGAAATACGATCATCATAAAATGTCTCCTTGTCTTAGTCAATTTGGCAGTTACACTCTGTTAGTAGTCCTTGCTGGTTTTTATAAAACAAAAAATGCCTGACGAAAAACCATATTATGTTGTGATCGTGCAATAACTTATACCATGGAATGTTTTAAAACTGAAGAAATGCTACTAATACTCTTAATCTTTTTCCTCACTGAACTTTATTTTCGGCGTGATCCTAACAGAATCTCTAGAATTTATTTTGTGCGGAAATCTGTTTATGTAATTTAAATATAGAAAGACATCAACTTCAATATCACGGCAAACAACTGTATCCCAAAAAATGAAAATGTTCTATTTAATTCATTCAAATTTGTAATTCTGGAAAAAACCTTAAACTTGCTCTTATTTTACGCATACACTGAATACTTTCAATACGAAATTAACATATTGATATCAACAATATCATTCATCATCAGCTTTATGCTTACGGAGATGATAAGTAATAAGAACATTGAAGACACCATAATGATTAGGTTACCACAGAAATAATAAAAATATTATTAAATTTGATTTAGGCTAATTTTAATTACCTCTGACAGTTTCACTTTTACTTTGAAAGGAAAAATAAAATATGAAACAATCAATGACTTAAGCTACCAAGGAAAGTGAAGTGATAATTAATTGTCCAGCAAACTGCTAAATTTTTCAAAAATCATTTCTTAAACTCCAGATATTGGTCTCAGCTGGGGCTCACTCAGCTCCTCTGTGACATACATACTTTCCTACTTAGAAATTACATCACACAGAGAAGAATGAGGCTGGACAAGTCGGTATTTTTCATACCAATGGGTCAAGAATTCCTCGATAAATGGAAATGAGAACCGCGCTAGTGAAACGTAAATAATGAGTAAATAGGCCATCATTGCGAGAGAGGAAACTACGATGGAGGACGTGAGGAAAATTTGAAGGTGGATCAGAGACAGAGGAAAGGAGCAGATGAGGAGAGATAGGAGGATAGAGAGAGAGAACGTCTGCTTCGGAAGGGAGTTGAAAGAGGAAATCAATGCTCAAAGCCCCTCTAACCCCCGGCAGCGGACTTCCCGCACGCTCCTCGCCCCCCGCCCACACACGCCGACCAACCTCCTACAACCCCATGCCCCTCTCTTCCTCTCACAGTCGACCCTATCCCACAACAGCCTCCGAACTCTACCCGCTTCCTCCCACACCAGCTACGCCTCCACTCCCGCCCCGCATCCACCCTTTTCCAACGACCCACCAACCAACCTCCCCCAAACCCCTTTTCGTCCACCACCTGCACTGCTCCCAACTCCGCATCAGGCCTCGACCTCCCGCGACTCTCCCATCATGTCCCCCTATCCCCCTTTCGACGACCACCCTCTCCGCCCTCCTCCCATGCACACACACACACACACTCTCGCACACTACCCTCTCCGCGCCCCTCCTCTGGAACCGTGCAACCAACCAGCGGTGAGCCTCCGGCGCCATCTATCCGTGGAACCGCATAAACATACAAACGCACTTGCAGATACAGCGACAATAAGAGGAAAGGGGAGATTAAAAGGCGAGATGAGAGGGGAGAGGGAGCGGGAGAGCAGGGCCGAAGAGGTTAGGGGGTGAAGGGAGGGATAGGTTGGGACGGAGAAGTTGTGTTGAGCGCATGGGATGGGATGTGGGGGATGAGCGCGAAAGGATGAGGACGGGATCCTCTTGATGTAATGTGACTGGCGATGGGGTGCCTCTCCTATTTTGCTTGATTTGGCTGAAGAGGGGGGTGGGCCGTGGACGAGGGTGGGAGAGGCTCAGTTGAACATTCTGTCGAATCAAGCATGAGAACGCAAATGATATTAATTGCCTTATTAATTGACAAATCAAACTGAATTTTCCCATATGGGTACGTAGATGAGTGAATGTAGGGGACTGACTCAAAAAGTAGCTCTAGGCACCCAGATCTTCTGATTAATTGTGCCATTCCACTAAACTCCATCACTATATAAAGTTCAAATGTCCTTGCTGAAGGCAAAGTATCTCTCACACTGGTGTTTCCCATATCTTGAGATTAGTGAAATGATCCCCTGAGATAGTAATTGAGTGACCTTTTTCGTATGAAATTAGACGAATCTGCTTCCTCACAACAAGTGTATCAGGACGTATCCATACCCTATAGGGAAATAACGTGATTAAAGACTGTGGTCAGTCATATGTCATCTCTCTTTCGTAATCATTTTTCCATCATACACCCCTACATAAAAGCTCAAAAGTGATATTCAGAAGCTTCTACCAATGCTTTCCCAGTGAGGAATTATTCGGCGTTCCATGCTCAAGGCGGTGTGTCAGTTCTCGATTTGGTGGATGGCACCTTCCGAATTTCTGACTTCTCAGTGACATAAAAATTACTTTGCACCAACGAAAACACGATTGTCCCCTTTCAGTGGGACCTCATCAACAATCTCATATTCGGGTCTGTCTTTGTGGAAAATTTCCTATTTAAATCATCCCATCAACTAATCGAATAGATATCCATATTATCTATTAATTGGTACACGTGCAAAAATTTGGCAGAAGTTATTACGCATATAATCATTCTTTGACCAATGGGTTTCACTCGGAAAAATATTTAGAATAATTTTAAAGTGCGATTGGCATGCAAAATGCCAATAGGAATACCATCATGATGTCCCTACCACATTACACTTGTCAACATAGTCAAAATGTCTAATGCGTGCATATTGAAAGTACTATAAATTACACGGATAATAAGACTGTGAAATTTTTTAATGCAGTTTGATATTTATCCAGACGTACTCTGAGAGGAGATTTACCATGGTAGATCAAACGTTGGTAGTCTGTTTCTTTTCTTCCAGATTTAAAAATAGTCGAAAATATTAAAAGCTTTCAATCTTAACAATTGTGCTCCTCATTCAAAGCAATCAGATTAGCACATACTGTAATATGGAGTGGAGCAGTCACGATTTGGAGAAAATAAAGTCGTTCATCTCTCTTCCAGGCACATGCCAATCGAGAGGAAGTTAGATAAGCAAGCAATAGTGGTAATGTAGATAAAACCTATTAAATGCACGCTCTAAAGTGAAGAGTTTGAATTAAGAATGGGCTGTCAAGCCAGTGTTATGAGCGTGAGTGAGTGATGACGATGACGACGTGATTGGCGATTACCTCTGAGAGAAAATATTAACTGCGGTGGAAACAATTAGGCGGATAGAAGAGAGAGAGAGAGAGACAGAGAGTAACAAGGCTTTGGCGAGGGAAAATATTTTTTTAGTTGTTTACAAAAGGACAGTTAAAAATATGAGATTGAGTGAGACGTGTAAATAACGAGAAAAAAGGGGTTGAACAAAGCCATACAGTTAAAGGGAGAACATTTCGAATGACCATACTTGAAGAGCCAAAAAAACATGACTCCTACTGCTGGCTTCTCATACAGTTTGTACACTCAAAAAATAGCTCCAGATAAAAAGGTAATGCCTAATAAATCAACACCATTTAACAGTATATCATTAGTGAACGACATCACGTGTGAAAAGCTTATAATAGTTTAATCAATTATTAGCAAGCATTTCATTATTTAAAGGAGTTTATTCTATTTCCTACGGGACAAGAATATCTAGATTGAACTTGTGCTACTATAATATCTCGAAGCGGCATTACAAAGAACCCATAAACGTATACATACCAACGATCTTCCAAGGTGCGATAAATATTTCCTTTTCCTACATTATCCAAAATTATCTTTAAAAATAACACCAAGCTTGGAGAAAGTAAAAGAAAAACATATTCCCCAACTCGATCCCGACTGTTTAAAAACGTTTGCATAAAAACAAGGGTCAAAACTTAAGTTCCCAACCAGGGGAATTCTTTCCGACTTTTTTTTCCCCTTTCCACCATGGGACGAATACAGAAGAGGGGGCTGGGGATGAATTGAAGAATGAAGGCGCCCTCTTATTCCGATGGAACATTACCAATGCAGATCGGCGTAATATGGAAATCTCAGTGGCGGCGGTGGAGGCGAGGAAGGCAACAGGGCCGAAGACACCGCTCGTTGCTGCTTTCCATTTTTCGATTTCGCATTCGGTGAATGCGAGAAAGGAAAAGAGCTGGGGGAGGGGTGAGAGTGGATGAAGGGAGAGGAAGGAATAGAGAGTGAATTGGGTGAGCGTGGGAGGTTAAGATTATACACTGCTCCCCATCTCCTGGCAGCCAGGCACCGACGACAACCCCTCCCTTCCGACTACCACCTCCCCTCTTCTCCCCGTATGGGAGTTTACGTACATTCCCCCCTGAGTACACCCTAACACCGCTGTCCATAATTTCCATGCATTCTCCTCCTTGGTCTATCCCAATCCTTCCCTCCACCTCGGGGGTTCTAAGATGACTCCGAGGGAATGATGAATGAAGGGACGATTCCGCTCTGATACTTTGGCGTCTATTCAAAGCAGACACGTGCATTACCGAGCAAAACTCTTTCCTGTGAGGGAGTGAACCGGTAAATTTTGTGCTGGCCGTGGTAAATAGGTGGTCTCGCCGACAAGCCTACCCGGATGCCTTCACACTTGAGGAATCATACTTGAATGTGAATTGAGTAGTCGAGGCAATACCAAGGTGAACAAATATAATATAACTTATAACCAGATAGCAACGTCCTTATGCCATAACTCTTGTCCCAATAATATGGTCACATTCAGTCACGCCACTCTTTTAACATTCACGTACTCAGGATACAGTCGAATTCGTTAAAAAAAACTTCCATGTAATTTGCTCCTTATATTCAATGAGTAACGTTTTCATTATTTTAAGCACCCTGAATAAGCAGAATAGTGAGTTTAAATCTTGAAAAATGGCTGGAACTCATGCGTGATGCTTTCGGACGCTCCCAGCTAAACCCAGATTCTGTCATAAGTGCCAGGTTTTTCTGGGAAACTACAGACGGCACAAATAGAGGAATCCTGATCCTCCTTAACGTGGATGTGATATTGACATGTCATAGGGTCTAATACGAGAAGAGCTCATTCATCACTGTCTCGCCAATATGTGGGCCGGTGGGAAACTTATCGAATGGAAGAATATCGATTCACAAAAAACCTCTAAGGTAATGAGGGACCAAAAATAGAAGTACTCATTATATACTGCTGTTTGTTTAAAATTTATGATTTTAAATCGGTTTTATATAAAATGAATGAAGAAAGATATATATTGGGAGAGTAATTAAAGTCGAAAAAATAGTTTTGAATGATCCGTTTTATTAACGATTGAGCAATATTTAAAATCTTGTGTGCAGTTACGATTTGTGTTCAGAGGTGCACAATTGCCTCTTTTTCCAGAGTACATTAGCACCTTTCATATAACAAAACAATAATAATACGAAATAATAATTTACCATTCAGCGTAACGTCCGTAGATTCAGTCACACGAAGCTTTTATTAGCAACCATAACACTCTTCCCCTTATTCGGAAACGGCAGCAAATGCCTCTTTCACCTTTCGCCTTATATGCTCTTTGAAATCACTCCCTACCTCTTTGGCAATTCTGCTCCCTTCTCCGTTGTCCTCGGAGCCACCTCATCTCACCGCCGCGATAATGTAGAATGTGCGCTCGTGTTGATCCCTTTACCATCCACGAAGAGCTCGGCATCGCATCTTGTTCAGTTTCGACCTTAACCCGTACGAATGCAAATTCCTCGTCGGTACAAGGCGAGATGTAGCGTGATCGTAGATAGCCAAATTCGGACTCGTTTTTTGCCTCTCGTGGACCAGCATATCGGATTAATCACCCGTAAGTTCCATAAACATCCCACTCTTTCTTTGAAAATGCCTTTTTTATTATGGTGAGGGTCATTAATATGGTTAATATTGCATCAAAAATGACGAGTTTTTTATTAACAGCAGCATAGGTTTCAATGGCGTACCAAAATAATATTTTAATATATAATTTTTGAATAACAAGTGAGACCTTGAATATATTTTGGCGACCAGCGCAAAACATATAGTTTTATATCATCATATTCTATCATCTACCCTACGACTCACCTCAGAAAGTGTTGATTGTCGGTGTAATATTATCTATTTAGCTTGACTTTCCGGGTTTATGCGACCTCAAATATTATCAAATAAAAGACAGCTAGGGCATGAAAAAGATAATTCTAAAATACAGTTATGTAAAAGAGAGCTTGGAAAAATTTTTGGAAAAATAACCAGTCTTTTCGAACAGAAAATATAGTGTGCAATGCATGCTATATAAAAGTAAACATAACGAAATAATCCTAAAATAATCGCAAGGGTATTCACTTAACGAATTTTTATTTGAGTAATATTTCACCTAGAATAATTAAAATCGAATAGTAGCTCATCAACCCATAGAACTGCAGAGGATGTGTTTTTTTCTACGAGCAAGCAAAACGGATGAACAATTCGCCCAAAAGAAAGAAACACTTCTACCGCCCGTCCGCACACAAATAAAGAGACGCCCTTCACCCAATCACACGGATCGATTATTATCAAAACGTACAAGGGAAGCTCGGTGAGAGAGGCTGAGAGAATTATTTCATGACGCATAGCAATATCTTGAGAAAAGATGAAAAAGAAAAAGAGGTCTTGGAGATAATATTTTTTGTAGCTGCATTGATGACTAAGGTAAGTTACAACCATAACTATGCCCTTAATTAAATCGTAATGTCATAACACAGGCTAAACGCTCCTGGCAAGAATCAATTAAAAAAGCCCTGGACGAAAATATAGGAGTTCAGGAAGGACGGGGTCACGTTGGAAAGAAATATGAGAAAAATCCGAGATGTAGCACAACACGAATAGCTTCATATTTATAGCGCATTTTTCAGAAATGGTATTTAGAAACGAAATAACAAATTATGAAAAATGGATCTTTGTTCAACAAATGATGCTAACTTAAAAAGGGGTGTTGAATTACACAGGAAAATATGTTGATAAAACTTCACATTCTAAGCCAAACTCAATTCAACTAGCGAAAACTTTAGGCAATAAGTATCTTTTACGATGAACTGAAGCAATGTTAAGCTTGACGGTAGAGTGAAAATATTGGAATTGTATCGTTCACCAGTTCTACATTTAAATGATTCACGTTTTCATTCTTACTGAGTTAATATTTAGTTAGCTTCGCATTAGATTATTTCATCTATACTATCGCAATGATACCATGTCTACTCAATATATGACAGAACACCAGCATGAGACAAATGGAGTAGTTTCAGGCGTGATATAGTGGTATTCGAACATAGAAAGAAACGATATTAATAGATAAAAGTATCCAGTGGAAAATTGTTACGATCTTTTCTTTATTCTTCACCAACAATAGAGGTTGCTGATTTTGACAAATATTATTTTATCGAATTCGGGCATATTCAACTGGAGAACGGATTTAAGAAAACAAATGATTGCATAAGTAGAGGAGACTCGAAGGAGGCTCGAAGAAAATGGGACTAAAAAACTAAGGAATCTACGTTTGCAGTGTAGGAAGAAAGATAGCATACTAGGAGAGAGCCAGCGAATTGGAGTTGAGGAGAGAGAGGGAGATGGAAGGAGATGAGCGATAGAGTGATGGAGTGAGAGGAAGCGAGGAAGATGGGCTGAGAGGGGTGGTCGGAGGGAGAGAGAGAAAGCAGTGTGCTCCTCCAAAATGGCGCCGCCAGCCATGATGCCAGAGCACTCTTGTTCTGTGTACGGGAGAGAGAGAGAGAGAGAAGGGTAGCATAGTGGGATGCCGCTGTTCGAGGGAGAGAGGAATTGGGAGAGAGAGAGAGGAAGAGAGAGATCGGAAGCCTTGGATGGCGGAGGCAGTATGTGAGAGCCGTTGCGGCGTGGGGGAGGCGGAGGAGGAAGGGAGGAGGAGGGTGGAAGGGTTGAGGGGAAGCCGTGTATCCGGAAGGAGATGGTGGGTGGGGGTGGGACGGGGAGATCCTCACCATCGCGCCCTTTGGCCACGCAGGTCCCGCCCCTTGGGGCGATACGACGCGCCTGCGTCGCTTCCCTGCCCCCCCGCTCTTCCCCCTTCCGCCCCCGGATCCCCCTTCTCGCCCTCGGGGCGGCCCCACTCCCCTTGGCACACACCCGTGAGGAAACGACTCCAACCCCTCTCGCGATATTCCCCCGGAACCCTTTTCCTCCTCCGGTCTCCCCCCCCCCCTTCACTTCCATCTCCTCTCCTTTCCTCCTCCCTCTGCACCCCCCTCTTCGTCATTGACTCACCGCCTCATCCTCCACCCCTTCTCCCCATTTCAACTCCCCTCGCCCGGCCGTCCCTTTATGCTCTCCCTCCCAATGTATCTATCTTTATTACTCGCTCTCTCCCCCTCTCAAACTCCTACCCCCACCACACGCGTACCGCGCACCACCTTATTCTCCCGCAGTTTTATTTTTCCGCTGTGACCGTATCGGGTGGAGATATACAAATATTTTTGTCCATCTCCAGAAAATTAACGAATAAATACTGCATCTGTGACATGAAACAATCACTATACCCATCAAGAGACGTAATGCTGATAGGGAAAGGATTCGTCTAGAAGTACTTGCTCAAAGGAATCGCAATCTGTATACGTTGGGATTCAGCGCCGATGGCCACGAATTTTGGCTATGGGGACTAGAAGATTTTCATTCATATGACGACCGATAATTCAGTTCCATGGAAGGAACACTTCAATGACTAATTCTACTACCTGATGAAACTCACCGAGCTGCAGATTTCTGGAATCCTTTGTTAACGTTAAGGAAATTCTCACTTAAGGTTTCCCTCTATTTTTTTCCCTATACATCATTTTCGCTTGAACCCAGAAATGAATGTTGCAATTGATTACTTATGTATATTAATTGCTTTTGGAATATTTTACTATTTGAACATTCCATATCAGACTCTAAAAAACACTCGTTTTCAGGAAAATTAGAACTAATTAATTTTGAACAAAAATGTATACTCGTCTGAGTAATTTCACCTGTTTTCTTGTAACGTAGAACTGAATAAAACCAGAAGTTAAATGTGTGCTTCCAAGAAAGTAAGTTAATTTTAAATATAAGTACAAGTTGAATTCGATATATAATAATTGTGATCGATTATCTGTTTTCTCGCCCTTTCTTTTTCTGCTGTGGCTCACTAATTTCTAAATAAAGTTTCTATATTGCCCTTTGACAGAATTACTAGTGCCTCATCATTTTCTCAGTTTTAATGTATACACTATTTCTCTTATGTGCGTCCAACTGTACGTGCTATTTATCATTTTCCTCTCTCTTTGATCGTCTCATGCATTTCTAAAATTTCCATTATTTCATTAGGTGATGCCACCTATTGTAAAAAAGCCTAGTAGACATACAATCTTCAACATTTCCATTAATTCCAAGTTCAAGAAGGAATTTACTTTAAATGTTGCCCCTTTAACAGCGATCATGGAAGTAATCCCTTATCAACTTGTAAGTTTTGTAAAATATTCTACATGTGTTAAAAATTAAAAGAATATGGCTGTCTTAGGCCAATTCTAATGGAAAGATCTTTATTTAAGTTCAACACGGAAAAATTTATTACGAAATAAAAATCCAATTGTCCATTACACTTCCCGCTATTGTTAAAATC
The DNA here is from genome assembly GCA_037158775.1 of Hetaerina titia. NCBI lineage: Eukaryota > Metazoa > Arthropoda > Insecta > Odonata > Calopterygidae > Hetaerina > Hetaerina titia. Next base: position 60,552,603 of record CM073772.1, on the reverse strand, counting down.
CTTTCCTTCCGTCTGAATCCCCAGTTCCCTTAATGTGTGAATGCCTTTCAGTCGAACAAACAAACAATCTTTTCTTGGCACAATATGCTTGCATCACTTATCAGTCACAAAGATTTACGTCTATCAAAAATTACTGAAATTTGTTACGACATTTCACTAGAAATAACTGAAATCAATTGAAATTCTCGGACTTAATTAGTGACGTATTGTTACGAGTTAATTATGCTCCCTTGAGCTCATCTTTCCTCAATGTGTTTCGTCACCTATCTATATATTCTTTTCGTCAGGTTCTCCTTTCTCTAACCTTTCCGTTGGGTCTGTATTTCCCCACCTGTTGTCTCGTCAGCTTTAGAATGCCCTCTCCATTCGCTGAAATATGGCATACAATTAAAATCTGACTCAGCATCCCAAGATAGAGCGAGTGATAGAGAGTAAAGGAATTACCATGCCCCGTTGAGAAAGTGAATCCTTTTTGCGTCTGCGAAATGACGGACGTAGAAGGGGATGAAAGGGAGGCGCAAGAGGCGGAGGGGTAACGCATACGAAGGGGTAGGTGGGAGAAGGGAGGGAGAGTTAGGGATGGGGCGATGGCAGACTTAATGGGAATGGATAAAAAAAAGGGGTTTTCGGTCACGTGACTCCCACGGAAGTTGTCGCCTCTTTCGCAGCGGAAGATTAGTCGGCGCGCAGGGGAAATTCGGAAAACTGTCTGAGAACGGGGGAATGGAAATGCGCTTTATTATTAAAGGGTAACCGTTGAGAGCGACTGCGGCATATGAGCTTAACTGTTTGTGTTCTTGCGATGGATGCTTAAGCATGTATTCCAACGGAACAAAAGGCACGACAAACAAGTTTCCTTAGGTACATAATGTCTAAAGGTGAGAAAATCTAAAACCCGTAAAAAATTTTAATGCACTAATAAATGGATAATTTTATGTTTTCATTTGCATTGAAAATTCATAGAGAAATAAATATTGATCTTTGCCTCATTAATACTAGTATTCACAAATACTTTTAGAAATACGTTTCACCATCGACTATCCAAGCAGTGTTCAATCCGAGTGGTCAAGTTTGATTTGACTTTGGCCCTCCTCTTCAATCTCGTTCGATTAGTCCTATTTTCATTAATCTTTAGGTATTAATGGATCCTTGAGGTTGGTTCTGGTTCCTTGTGCACAATTTAAGAATTACTCCATAAATAAGTAATAGCGCTAATTAATATACATACTACGTATGGTTACCGTAAGTAAATGAGACAGCAATCGCTCAAGAATATCTTGAGCGATGAGTCAGATTTCATGACTCTGGTAATAGGGAAGCTTTTAAAATGGTAATCTAGCCACAGACGTCAAAAAATGAGTCTTTTCGCAGATACGCCAAAGCGTTATTCTGTTTCCAATGATGTCGTCCTTTCACTACGCTTGCAAACCATATTGAAAGGACGACAGCAGTTGAAAATATTTTTTTAGTTTAAACAAGCGATCCTTTGATCGCCCATCCAAATGTAAAATATGTAATATCCTGAGTGCAAGGAGCTTGGACACTACCACGGGCGTGTAAATATCACCCGCTAAAAGTTTTTTTTTGATTTGAATCTATCTAATGCTGGCTCTGGCCACACTTATCTGTCCATGCGGTCTGGAAGTTGGCCAGTATTTTGTCGTATTTAAGCGTATGACACAATTTTGCCAGGAATCAGTAAGACATCTACCTTCAAATGTATTCCAAAAATGGAATTCGTTAACGGAGCGATTGTTAGCAAGAAGGTGCCTTCATGTAGTCATGTCTCATTATTATTATTATATTATACGTCTCATTATTTTTCTCAGATTTGATTTGGTGATGGAGTACCTTATAAAAGATTTGTACATCAGATTCAAGTCCAAAAGGAAGCATACTTAGCCGTCCCTTCTGGAAGGCAGGCAAATCAGAAAAACCTTCCATCTTCAAATAGCCTACTCTAAGAGAGCACACATACGTGAAGATAATTTGGGCACGAGTTTGTACGCCACGAATTTATGGCCCGCATCGTGATGTATTATACCAATATAGAGAGGAGAAAGGGATTAATTGAATTTCAGTACGGAAACCAGGTTGGAAATCAAAACAGGTCGTACTGTTGACTCACGGTGGTAAGGTGGAGAATCGCCTGATGTTAACGCACTAACGCCTTAACATTTGTATATTTCACTGACACTCGAAGGAAAAAAAAATAACTACCAACTGAGCTGGATTCCGCTCAGGTGAAAAGAAAAAAAAGGGACTTCCTTTTTCGTTCGTGTGGCGGAGGTGGCCCGTAGATCTTTAATGACCGGGTTCGAGGAACTGTGCCTCATCATTCTTGCTCTTTAATGACTCCACGAATGGCTCGGGGTCTCATTGGCCTAGTCGAACGCAGTCACACTGGATGGGAAAAATAAATTGGTCAGCGAATCAATCGAGTGTCCCGGCGAATAAGGAACTGACAACAGTCGGTCCAAATAAATCGGGAGTGCCCATACGAAACAAAAGAAAAAGGGGGAGTTAATTGGGGGGTGCACGCCATGTCTTTCACGCCGGACCAAGTGCACGCGGCAGTGATAAAAAGTATACGAGACTCGACGGTCATTAGAGATGAGCATTTTTCCTTTAGGCAATCATTTGCTTCGTTCGTAAAAAAAAATTGATCCTCACTCAAATCGATGCTAAAGAGGGACGTACTAAAAGCAGTTTGATAAAATGTTTCATTTTTTGCCGGCGACGGAAATTTTTGTTAATTAGAAAAGCGATTTGAGTAAAAAGAGGAGTCATCATTAGGACCGATATAATTAAACTTTTAACAATGTCAATCATTGAAAATGTCGGGGGATATATATTTTACATCCCCTACTCACATTAAGCTTTTCTTTGTCACGAAAGACAAATGAAAGAAATGTTGATTAGGAATTTGAAATGTTACCAACCTGTACCTACACTAATTAGAAAAAAATGCTTTTTGCAATATGAGAATAGTTAATCAATTGTTGAATGTCCTAGTCCAAAACTTAATAAATATTTCGAGCATGTAGATGAAACCTTCTTAATCCAATTTTCTGTCGATCTATGCACGCCTGGTGCACATATTTTATGATTCAACTTTGAAATTGAAAAATTAGCAAAATAAGAAGGGACTTCATTTTAATACTTCCGAAAAGTAAAGGTAATTTAACGGATTACCTTTTGTAAAGTATATTTTAATGAACATTCAACATGAATATATATTAATATGGACTGGAATTTAAAGCGCCTCTCTGCAATTGCTGACATCTTGACCATTTCGAAGCTACTTAGCTCCTCAACAAGTATTGTGAAGCACATTTAGCTTCAAAGTAAAAAGAGACAAAATGAGTGAAAGTATCAGAATTTTAGTTCCCTATGGTACCTGATAGTTCCTTCGGACATCTCCTATGCATTAAGGGTTAACAGGTACTTCGTCATATCCCTACACAGTAAGAGAGATCATTTCGCTGAAATTGTATCCTTCATATTATTAGATAATAAAATCAAAGAACTTCCATCATTAATCTAGGAAAATAACTATTTAGTATGATAAACGATGTACTAGGTCAATAATAAAACTAATCATTATATATTCAATGCTATGGGAGTGCGAGGTGATAGAAAATGTTCTTATTTACTTTTTTTGTGTTAATTAGTAATTATTTATGATTTATGAGTGAGGCACAAGATATGCTTAGCGTTTTAGGAGAGTCAACAAGAAATCCTGAAATTATTCTGGTAGTTGGCATGCATGCATGCCATCTTCCACTGAAGTTTACTCGTATCTACGTAATTTAGAACTCATAAACAGCATTTTTTGGCATATAATTTTCGTCTGCTCTCTTGTGGGTAAAATAACTGCGGAAAAAGCCTACTCGCACAACGTCAACGAATTCGGAATATAAGATAGCAGTAGACAGGAACAGCGGCGTAAACGCTGATTAGTGCAGCCAAACATTGAGTATCCCAAGAGGAAACACCTCAATAAAGAGATGGAAAATTTCTCCGTACGCACCAAACCGCACAAAAACAACACGGGGGGAGGGGGGAGTAGTAGAAAAAAGGATGTTAGAGGGTACGCGGGGGGAAGAGAGATGGGTCGCCCTCCCTTCCAACCACCCCGCTCAGTCCCTACCGCGGTGCCTCCCGCCATTCCCCGCCAGCATCCCTGTGTAGGGCGGGGAAGGAGGGAGCCCGAACGATGGGACCGAGGGAGAGTGAGTAAGAGAGAGAGAGAGAAAGAGAATTTCGAGAGATGGCAGAGGAGATGAATCGCGTGGAATCCGAAGTGGTGGGAGCATTGCTGAGTGTGTGTGTGTGAGTGAGAGAGAGAGAGAGGCCCTGAACGGCTTGAAGGGCCGGGCGGCGGGCAGGAGGGAATCGCGGCATAGAGAGGGGGGAGAAGTACGGAAGAATACAGGGGCAAGAGGAGGTGAAGGAGGGGAGCGGAGAGGCGGATGGAGGGAGGCGTGGCTTACAAACCGGCGGGGCCTCGGGGCGGGGTTAAAGCGCCCCCTTCCCGCTTCCCTTCCGATCTTCCTCCCCCTCCTCCCCACAACCCCTCACCCCCTTCTCTCGGGCACAGCTGCACGATCTCTCCTATCCATCCTTCCCTCCCTCCCCCGCTTCCCTCTCTCTCCGCGATCTTCCTCTCTGTTTCCCCTCCACCCGCAGCCACTCTCCCTCACTCTCTCAATCCCTATTTCTCTCTCTCTCTCTCCCATCTCCCATCCATAGCGCAGTCCGGTTTCCAAGCTGGACCATCCGGTTCCTTCCCTATGCCGTTCCCGTGACACCCGCAGCCCCCTTTCCTCTTTCATCACTTTCCTCTCCTCTTTATTTCATCCACGTCTCCCTCTCTTCCACGTCTCTCTCGCATCGGATCCCTAACCCTCCCTTCCCCCGCCTCGCCCTCCGCCACAAGCCCTTGCGATGAAGTGCGGGCGGGCCTTATTCAGCTCGCGTGCCCGAACAGAAATATGTGAACCGCATTCCAAGTTTTTTTTTGTGCGCCGACCGGGACTGCTAAATCAACTAGGATCCGTGTGTGTTTGTGGGGTGCGAATATAATTCGAGGCGCGATGGGAAGTTCAAAATCAAGTTTTATTGGTGCATCTAATACTCCCTGTTGACTCGGTTGTCGAACAGAATAGTAGAGTTGTTCGCCAAGACAGCTTAAACTTGACATTCTGAATTCAATATTATTAAATTTTTAAGGATATACCCTACCAAAAATTATTTTATGGATATATAAAAAATGTGACTATCAGAGGAATTTAAATGTTTCCCTAAAAATAAACGTAGCTATTTCAATATTTAGGAAAGTTTCTACCAACTGGGGATGATGGCTTGGTAAGCGGAAATTTTCAAAGTGTTACCTAAGGAAATGAGATACCGTATTTCGTAAAATAATATGATCAAAGATCATATTATTTTACGTAATAGTTATTTTATTCTTGCTGCATTAAACACCAATGCTATACCATCGTAATAGTACTTAATTACCACTCCAATAGTTACTAGCTTAATCCCTTTGTGTTTCACTTTAATTAATTTTTATACCTATGAGTTTAATAAATAACATTCAGATAATTAATGAATCGACTGGTACCCGATTATTAAAATAATTTGGAAGAAAAATATTCTTGTGCATCTAATTAATATGAGCGATAAGATTTTTTTCTATCATGAGTCGGGCATAGATTGTTCTCGTCAAAATCTAGAGAACAATGGCAAAAAATATATTAGAACGCAAATCAACTTAAATAGCAATTTCCACTGTTTGTTGTAGAATGTGAATATTATCTGTATGATTTCGCGCATTATTGTATCAAAATGTTCACAACAAAGGTAAGCAAACTAAATTTTCGCTATAATAGATGTGGATAATCGTCACCTCATCCCTTCAGAATAATAAATTCCATGTCATGGTTATAGCATAATACCAGATTATGGTTAAGGAAGTAAGTTCCTTTGTAACGCCACCTGCAGATCCCCAATAATATTTGATCTTGTTAATTGACTGCTTTGAATTTTGGATAAGGTTGTCGAAACTGATTGCTCAGATTTGATACTTAGTTTATACCTAAAGGGTTGATTAAGTTTATTCTTAGTCCCGCAAGTCAATACACCTACATAATCGTTATATGTCCGTTATGTTTAGTTCTAGTCAAACAAGCTAATTGTCAGTTCGTTAGCACAGATAAAAATAAAAATTACGATTTAAACATGGTTTGTTTGTAGGAAATATTTGATATTTTGAAACTATTTTTACATCTCAATAAATAAATACGAATAAATTTAAGGAATTGAAAACCGTTCACATTTCACGACTCAGTTGAAGTTTCTTGTTTACAGAAATGGATAAATCAGCTTTATAAAGTGCTCCGCTCACGGTAAACGAGAGTTGTATTTACGTGCGCCTCTCGAATCGCTTCTCCAGGGACTTGCATTTAATCCTTTCGGGCACAGCCCATGTCCCCGAGTTCAATATTTTACATCAAGAGAAACGCAGTTGATTAAAACATCAATCTCGCCGCTCCTACCGTGCCGAACGATCGCTGGAATTCCCCTACGAAATCATGCCACTAACAATGAGCTAATATTGTTTTTCTATGTAGTTCTGTAAATTTCCTTAGTGTCTACAACACAAAAATTAAATCTCACTATCCAGTGGGCGGTCATTTTTTTAGTGGAACGTTTTAAAATTAAAATTCAGTGAAATGTTCTGTTGAATACTAAAATTTTAATCAGCTTTAGATTAGTAAGTTCATGTGTAAAAAAATTCCCATTACGGTATTGAAATCAGTATGTTGTTAGCTAAACTTTAAGGTTTTAATGTCCGCACAATGATAATAAATATCAACATTGTGTTCGGGAATTAGTTCTTCGATAAACTCTTTATTATTTCTCAATATCCTTTCATTGATTCAATATATAATTCAGAGGTATTAGGCCTACTCTACTCAACAGTAGAATATTTCATAACTGACATTTTCAGCTGATGTTTGTAAATAAAAAGTATGAGCTGCACTTAAAATCTGATGATGCATTAAATGATAGCAAAATTTTAGAGGAATAATGACTGAAGGTAATGTGCTTCCGGATTGCTTTTTTGTTTTAGATTGGATTTTGATTTCGATAAGCAATCATCCTTCTCAACCCATTTTCTATGTACAGGTAAACTGTTTGTTCTTTAATAAAAAGTGTGTAGGACATGAAAATTAAAACTACTCTTTAAACCTTTGAGTTAACTGACATCACATTGTGAGATGCACTGGACACGCTCATATCCTTTCCTAATTGCCTGTCCGTGTGGTATGGATATAGGTCCTCCTACGAGTATGGGTGACAGCGGTTTTTGGACACTATAGCAGACAAAAATATTAATTCAAATAACAAAATATGGTGGTACATATTTTTATCAAGGGTATACTAGAAAACATTTATGTTACGTTGCGATTGACTTTCTCTTTTAAAACTTTCAAAATTAAAATAATATTACTAGAAATAAGAATTGTAATTTTTTTACATTTGTTCAACATATTTCCCATTTGTTGCTATGAATATTTTCTCAATCTCTTCTTCGACATCATATAGAGTGATGATTTTGTGTTTCTTCAAAAGGTTCTCAACGAATTTTTTTCTGTTTCAAAAATATTTTTGGAAAGCTTGTGACTCCAAAGATATTTCAATTCATTGTGACCATAAAAGTAATTGGTCATATAAATCCTCTTGGTTTCAGTCATTTGGCCGCATTACAGCACCAAAGACAGTTAAAGTAAAGAGAGTAAATAAAGTTCCATGCTGCGGTCATCGAGGATTAAAATGTTAGTAAAGATGGTTTCCGACGTGACTTCGTGGAACTGATTCATGTTTGAAAGAACTGGAAACCGATTGAAAATTAAATGTCTCGTCCTTATGTTTCAAAGCTACGAAATCTGGTTCGTGCAATAAATTATGTTCAATGTAGAATTGCGGAGTGGTGTGGATTTTTAAATCATTTTTGCAAAGAATGTTTCAATCAAGTTTGTAAAGTGAAATGAAATTATGAATACTTCCATTAAAATAATTTAATAATTGGTTCATTCTTGAAATTCATAGATTCGTTGCAAAAGCAATAGTTTGATTTAGAAAACTAGTAAATGTTCCATTCTTCCAGAGTTTGAAATGAGGCGTGGTAAAGTATACACTTTGCCTCGTCATAGTATAATGTTATAGTTATAGTATAATGTTTAGAGCCCTGACTTTTCAATATTTCCCACGATTTCATTTTGAAAAGTTAAATTTCATGCAATCATTTTTTGAGCAATTATAAACGCTCTTAGACTGCGAATAATAACATATTTTTCAAAAACACACTAAGTTCTCTACATAAGATAAAAAGTAAAAATGCATTGCCCTGCCTTCTTAGAATTCTTATTTATTTGTGTTTAGGCAATATTAAAATATTACCATTAACGATTTACCATTAGCTGTTTCTTTGTGCTGTCTTAGAAAACTATGTAAAAATATTAATATGCTGAGTAATTTTGAAAATTGAGAACCCATGAGCAAAGACCTATTGGTGGAAAGCCATCCTACGGACAAAGAGAATGGTATCGTCATTTCCAGTCTACACATCATTCACAACCGATCCCCACCATCCTCGTGAATCTATAGGCAACGGAGCCGTGGAGCTGGTTGCCTCTTTTGCATCCTCCCTCCCTCAAACCGTCGTCGCTCGCCTTCGGAGGAAGAGCATCCTCCCTGCTCCCTAGCCGCGCCCCTCCGGTACATATCGTCTCTCTCTCTCTCTCTCCCCTCGCGGCTCCACACCCCTCCGCGACCCCCGCAGCGACGGCAGCCGCCGCCGGCCCATTCCCCCGCACCCGCGCGCGCCCACGATCGATACCCACGTGGCATGTGTGCGGTGGCGGCGGTTGGGACCCCCACGGATCAATGGTAAGCCCTTTGGCGAGTGCTGAAGGGAGAAGGGGTGGCGGAGGGGAAAGGGTTGGCGAGGAAGGGGAGGTGTGGGGCGCGCACGAGAAAGGAGAGGGATACATTTGATGCACCAAAAGAGACACAGCCCGTTGCAGGAAACTGATGGTACAGTTTTCCATTACTATTGCATTCGAGGAATCAATATTGGTTTCAGGCAGGTGGTGTCCTCAGTGTAGCGAGAAAGAGAAGTTCAAAATGAAGCGGAGCCTTTTGCATCATGACAGCACCGGAGAAATGAATTTGCGCATGGTAATAGTTATTATGACCAATATTCACCAAGAAGGAAAACCGGGCCAGATAGTGGTTGCATATCTTAAAGCTGGATGGAATAAGTGGGCTACACGTAAATTAAGGGTACCACATCGAACCATGACTAACCGGGGCATGGATTTCTGTGAAACCAGCTGCAATGATGTCAAGAGCTGTTAAAAGTTGAAAACCACTGGTTTATTCCAATATGTACTACTTAAGCCAATTTTCTTTGTTTAACGCGGACGTGTGCCCAGTGCATTAAGTAGCAGTTGCCGCTCGACCCTTTGGTTTTCTCATGGCTGGGATCAATTCACACCGCTAGCATAACTCATGATTCATCAGATGAGACCACGAGATCCATGCCTGGAGCAGTATTCGAACACGTAACCTTCGATTTACCGGGCCATCAAGATTCAAACCAGACTAATGGGGTCGGCTGGAGACAGAAGGATTAAATATGGAGAAAAAAAAGATTCACCGTGAGGTAGACTGCGAAAATAACTGTAATATAATCAAACTGATAAAGCATTACGAAAAAAAGATGATGGAAAACTAAAAGAATGAATGCAGCTGCATGTTCTTGAGCAAGTGTTCACTGTTAACAGGAATTAAGGGATAAACATACAACGAAAAAAAGGAGCAAAAATGTTCCCATAATCGTACGCTTTTTTTGGAATTATGTACACCTTACCTAGTGGAGAGATGAAGAAAACTGGGTAAAACAAGCACGAAAAAAAACGGAAGTGTTGAAGGTGTAATACACCATTGATGATATCAGTTTTAGAAATTCATTGCCAGAAGTGGAGGCCACTGTGGAGAGAGTGACTGAAGACACATGTTCTTCGACCAGAAAATGATACGCTCGGCGTAAAATATAACGAAAAATTTGAAAGCACATTTATACTATATGGTCCGAAATCAAATTCAAGGTCGGAGAACGAAGGCCTCATTAAAGATTGCCTAAAATCGCGTGATGGCTAAGTCCTCCTTACAAACCGCTGGAACAAATAGACCGGTAGATAACCGAGCGGGTAAATCATCAATGAAATCAGAATAAACATGAAATTAATGCACGAGGAAATGGAAAAAAGCAGAAAAAAAGAGGAAGATATAAGTGATAAAATTTCTCGAGGCAAAAGATTAGCCCTCACTCTACTGGTCTAGCAATTGAGATGCTTGGGTCAAGTTCAATCATATACCTTTATATTGATTCATACGGACCCCATGGGAATCAAATACAAATTGTCCCTACTCGACCGCTGATATATGTTGAATAAACATGAGGTAGGTTTGTGGGAGGCCATTTAGTTTAGACATGTAGAATACCTGTTTTGTCATCGTGCATCGAAAACGCGATGTTAGCTCAGGAGGAAGGTATGCATTAATATGCTGAGATGGAAAGAGAAGCAAAGAAAGATGTCTTATATTAAATGACCCATTATTATATTCGATTTTGTTTTTGAATTACACAGTCACACACATAGTTATTTTTAATACCTGCCTCAGGCATGGTGGGCCCTGATAGTATTAGTACCATTGAGTATCACATATTCCCTTTTAGAAGAGGAAAGAATATTTCCCATTGATCGTTGACCTTTTGCCTTAAGATGCAGAAGACTTTCGTCGCTAAAGAAATATTGAGAGTCGATTTAACGAAGTTCTGATGGCAATGAGATAACACCCACTGCATGGAAATGATAATGTAAGCACATTAACGTTTTTCCATTTAAACCAGCCAAGAATGTGAATTGAGACCGAAGGATATCCTTGAATGAATTCAATACAAACAGTTGCAATATTAGTTAATATAGCTTTTCTCAGCGGGTGCATTCAGTGTTAATTATTTTAAAACTAGTGGAATATTATTAATACAGTCTAAAATAATTTTCAGTATTTCAATAGCAATCTTGGGTTATGTGATTCTACTTTGGATTCTCACATATAAAACATGTAAATATGTATATTTTATGTACTATATTCCTATTCTCATCCAGCGTGACGGATAAAGAATTAACCACAATGCAGCTGCCTCTCGTCTCTGATTTCAATTATCTTCTATCCGCAGGAGCAGTCAGAATACAAGTATGTGTGTAAATATATGTATATATCTTTATGTGGGTCGCGGTAGTCCAGTGGGTGGGTAGAGTTTTGGACCGGAGGGCAAGGCACTCTGGGCACCTGCAGCTCCACACAAGCTAGTTCATTTTTCGGGTACTAGATCTTCCTGGGAAACCATAACCGGCACAGGGAAAGGAACTGACACCTCTACTCTGATGTGTGAATTTCACACGCGGTCGGGCTTAATACTGGGTGATCTCTACCATCACCTACCAACACCGACCTTCGGGTTGATTACTGTGTTTATGGTTTATATATCTATTTATTTATATACATATACAAATATATATATATATACATATATATATATATATACCTATATTTATATATTCCCTATAATGATATCCAAAACTTGCAAAAACATCAGCTCAAAAACCATAAGTATTTTTAGAACAATCACGAAGTTCTCTTCGTCGCTTTTCGTTACTTTATGCTCAGACTAGAAACTCTTAGTTTGCTGGCCCGCAAGAGTCACAACAATCCCTTTTTATCTCTCACCGTCTCCCTTTCTGTCCCTCCCAACCCTCCCGCTTCCCTCCCCTTCCCCTAAGTTTCACGCGATCTACCCACGGTCAAATACTTCGTCTTATGACCCGCCGTACCCCTTCTGCCCAACTCCAACCCTCAACCAAGCCAGTCTTCGTACACATCTCTCAGGTCGTCATTACCCGACCCTCGCTCGACGGAAGAAGGGAGGAACGGGCGATCGTCCCACTACTGCCTCTCACTAATCTACCTGCATCTGCCTCCACCTCTTTCATCATTTTCGGTCCCCCAGATGAATTGCTCTTCACCCCGTCCTCCGTTTCCAGCCTCGAGTCGGGCCCTCCTCCTCCTAGTTTCTCCACACCCCTATCTCGCCTCCCCCCCGCCCGACGGTCCCTTCACCCCCAGCATACAATTCTCTCACTTTTCTCCCTCCTACTCCCACCTTTGACGCCCCGCTAAGAATTTCCTCCTCCCTCTTTTAACTCTATCCCTTGAGAAGTGACGCCAAAAAAGATCTGAGTAATCGTACCCATTCCGTGGAACCGTTTTGGGCGATACCGAGAGTGACCCACCGCAGTTCTCTTGAGGAAGGGGGGAGGTAAGGAAGAGAAACTTTTTTTTAGGGCAGAGGAAATCTCTTTTAGGAAAACTTTAGGTGTACCGCGTCGTGGTTTCACGACGAGGGGCTTTTTAAAATTCGGTTCACGTCCGTTCTGGTTGTTATGGTGACCTTATGGAATAACGGATGAGGGAGGGTGAGCTAAGATATCCTTTTTGGCCAGGAAAAATATTTTTAAATTTGATATACAGGTTAAGGCTGTTAAGTATCATCAGGAATATAAGGCCATGTAAATTTATTTCATCCGATTGCTATCGTATGCCATTAAAGAGCGCAATTATGTTTATGAAAAACCATTAACTGGTTTATAAGAACCAAATCCGTAGTTTATGCATGAAGTTGTGATAATTTAAAAAAAATGTTAAAGGTTCAAATGGTTGCGAAGATCTGGAAGGTTGAAGAATGTATCCCTCGAAGTGAATCAGGAAATCCTTGAGAAACAAGGGCCGTCGGAAATTGACTAATGTTCCTTTATTAGATACATCATGTGTTTATCCCAGTATGAAAAACAGTGATGTGATATTCAACAATTTAATTCTGACTTTGTAAAAATAAAATCAAATAATCCTTATGTAAGCATTAAATAAAGTGTTAAAATATTTTATATGTTATTTCCTATTATATTCAGGGAGGATTAGTATAGCATTTGCTGCATTGAATGTGTTTGGGATCCAATTTTCAGTGAAACGTAACAAATATCAACCGATATAATCCTCCATTAATCGCTAAACATTAACGATTGAAATAGTCCATCAATGTAACGAGCTTTTAAAGAAAGTAATCAGCCCTGGAATCTTTTTAGTCCTAATCCTGAGTCTTTTTAGTACATTCTGTAGAAATGATCTGAGGAAATTAAATTCAATTAACATAATTAGATTTGATAGTGAGCATGGTTAAGACTCTCTGCTAGTTCAAGAATTAAAATCAAATTTCAAAACCACTCCCATCAGAATGGCTTTCTTCCATTGCCACTGTTTTTCTTTTGAGCCTTTTGATCAAGACCCCGTCTCAAAATATCATCCCTGACTGGACGCATACTCACCATCCTCGCATCAAAACATTCTCTTTAACCTAATCAACTCTCGTACCGCCATCTCCCTTGTAACAACATACTTATTCCCAAAACAACACGATTACTCCCAGGGTATCCCGTTGCTAAGCAGAGTTCAAGCTGGGGTAATTAGGGAAGCAGTGTGGTTAGTGATCGAAAGCATAAGCATTTTTTATCAAAATCTGTGCAATTATAAAATTACGATATCTGCACCAAAATTGGAAAGCCTAAGCGTTAGGAACCCTGATTACGAATACGAGGATATGCCTAAAGGATCAAATCGAAAGGTATACGCACATTAATGGTAACATCCGGGTTTATTTCACAAATAGAAAAGAATTTCACCCTATTCAAGTGCATAACATTTTTGACGTTTCTTAAGAGGAATCGAGGTTTAAAAGTAGAAAATTCTAAAAGGAAAATCCCAATTGAGATTATAAGAATTATTATCTGAATCATTCAGAACAAAGATGAAAAATTCATAATGCAGGGTTGTTGGGTCTCTCATTTGGCTAAAAATTTATGCTCAATATATTGACAGAAATACTAAGCATCACAGAGTGAAATAAATTTCCAATAAGTAGGATAATTGCCACCTTTAATTCCTTATCTAATAGGTATACTCACTTATAGCTGTGAAATGTGGCGGAGGCGGATTTGCGCAGACATTACCGAAAATGTAAACCATTTATAAGCTGCCCTATTTTAATGAACCAAGGTCGGTACCGATGTTTTAACATACCCTCAGGTGGTAATATATGTAGAAATAATTGTATATTATAAAGACATTATTTATTATACCTCTTGAGAATAATTTGAGAAGATAGAAACCGAATGGCGTAACTATATTAAAATCATGGCACATTTAAAAAAATATATTTTATTGCATAGAGCAATATAATTTTGCACATCTTTTTTATTTTTCCGATTACTTTAGAAATAAAAAATAGTCACCAATTACAAATTTTATAGGGCAAACATTTGAAGGTGGTATTCCAAAACCCCTTAAAACAACGTGAAGGATCGCATAGTGTGCACTGATGTAAACTTCCCTATTTGGTAAATTTACCCAGTTATCAGAATATTAATCTTAGTAAAAACCCTTTTTAGAAAATATCTGTAGCTTAATTCATACAAACTCAGGCATCGCCAGAAAGCAGATAGTCATGGCGTATCAGTCCAATCTCGACTGATTTTCACGCCACGACAGGCTATTACTGAAAATGTTACCTAGTATACGAGTTTTCCCAAATAGCAGTTCAAATTAGTAAATCTCCTCTTGGCTTTGAAGTAAATGACGTTCATTTTCTGAACGGTAGCAGGGGAATAGTACGCTTTCGGCGGTCCGTATTTTCTCCGCTGTTTCTTCTGTCAAAAGCAATAAAATTCAATTCCATCGGCACTTATCAGAAAATGAACTTCTCACTCATATTGACAGACAGTAAAACTTAAATCAACAACTTTTCAGATAGTTAGATTGTAGATAATACATCTCCTACAGGGATGCAAATTAATTTTCAACACGAATCAACTGTGAAAGAGCCACATTACTTTTCTCTTTCCTTCTAAAATAAACATTAAGGTCACGGATGGCAGCGCTTTCGTGAAATTATGCAGAATCGGAATAATTTATAGCCCAGTGAATACTTGTTGCAATCCTACGTATTTTCTGGAACACTATTTTGACCAGGAAATCAGGGTCTTCCGACCTTCGGACTGATGGGAGTGGGAAGGGCGGGCTGTGAGGGGCGGTCGGGGTTCGGTTGGGTGGGCAAGGAGGGAAGAAAGAGAAAGAAGGGAGGAGGAAGGGAAGCCTAAAACCGATCATTACAAAACTCTTCGACGGTCGAATTTTCGGGAAATAAAACTCCACACAAATCGAATTAGTGAATATTATACGTCACAGCGCGCCCCTTAGCCCTGCTTACTTTATCGTCGGATCGCGCTCGAAGGCGATGTTTGAAGCGAAAAAATGAAGGAAATATTTTTTTTTTCTACGAACCTGTTGGATGCTCCACAAATCAGCCTTTTAGACCAAAGGTTAGAAAATCCCAAAACGCAGCCATTAACTTCGCCTTTTTCCTCTTTTCCCTGTCCTTCCCCTCTGCCTCCTTCCCATGCCGCCCTCGTCCGTCGCGCTTAAGACTTTTTAAAAAAAAAAAGAGCCCTCCACGTAGAAACGTAGCAGAACTGCCGAGTGAATGATGGCTATTTTTAAAGAATACATCTTGTGTATTAAATTGTGAGTCGACTCAAGTAACGTCAAAAAAAACCAGCATCCACACGCCGTATAGCAAACCAATTATATTACCGAAAACCTCTTGAACCTTTGTAGCATAAGACACTAGCACACAAGAAAAAATATTTGAATGATTTCACTTTGATATATCCCTATAATACTATTGTTTAATTTGATCACAAGAATAGGGAACTCCCGTGAATATAATAAATAAGGGTGGATGATAAATTTTTAAACGTGATGAACACTGCCGGTGTTCCAATTCCTCAATTAGATACGGATGAAACACTACTTGTCGCCAAGTTTCCTAGGGGTTAAGTATCAGAAATTTTTAAGTAAATCCAATCCTAACTCGATTCAAAACAAAACAACGCTTGTATCAATAGATCAACGTATCTAGTAACCAGCGAAGGAAATTTCTACGACAAAATATTTACATTGTATCTTTTATTGGTTATATTTGAATGAGATATGAGATACATATGGTAATACTCGTAGAAGCTGTTGCAAATAGAAAAATAAATTTATTATTATTAGGTAATCTACCGGTTAAGGTAGGTTTTTGGATGGACTAATCCATCAAAAAAATATTTTGTAACTCCAAACAAAACCCAATCCAGCAACCTAAGCTACATCAGGTCCCTCTTCATCTCTGAGTACTTCTTTCCACCCTTCATCCCATCCAACATCCCTATCCTGTTCCTACCCTTTCCTCGCTTGCCCAACATTCTCCCCTCCATTACCCTCTTCAACATTCCACTACCGCTCAATGCGCCTTTCATTCATTTTTCCTACCTCCATAGGATTTCTCTCAACAAACCCCTCTACTCCCCCACCATTTCTAGTACTTCCTCATTTGTTTTACTTTCGGTCCATTTCACCCTCTCCATTCTTCTCTGCACCCACATTTCAAAAGCCTCCAATCTACGTCTATCCTCCTGCTTCAGCGACCACGTTTTCGCGCCGTACATGGCTACGCTCCATATCAGAGTTTTTACGAGTCTTGTCTTAACATCCCTACTCAACGTCCCCGTCATCAACTCCCTCCTCCTTGAGAATGCCTCCTTGCCTAGCGCAATTCTTCTCCTTACGTCCCTACCACTTTGACCGTATTGGTCCAAGACACTTCCGAGATAAAAATAAATTATTTGAATTATATTTCCATGTTTACCCACAAATTTCAGAGGATCAGGTAATCTAGTACAGTCTGCATAATCAGTACGTCATCAATAAATTTCATTATAATCCAAAATATATAAGACACCCAAAATAAATTACTTCTCTAATAACTAAGATACGAGGCATTTTTAGCGCGTAACATTCTATTTTCACCTCTTAATTCTTTGTGATTATTCCCAAGCTACCTCAGAAAAGTGACGAAAGGATCTTAACATAAGTAAAAAAATTATACAAAAATAAAGAACACAATTAAAGAAGTTAAAAAAATTGAAGCAATATGCTATTGACGTCATCCTGATTTTTCAAACCAATGACTCTGAACTGTCCTCGTTAATGTCCTCTGATCGCTTACAATAGAAGATTATACGCATTTATTTTTTATTACCCGATAATTCAGATTTTATGCACCGAATTTCATTCACGTTCTAAAGAATGAGTTTTTAGAAAAATACTAGTGCTTATATTCTAAAATTAGATGGATGCGTAACATAATGTAGTTGTAATTTAAATAAGAATCTGTTTAGTTTACTCCCTTTCATTGCTAGTTTTATTTGCTATGCTTAAAGGAATTTAATAAATATGGTTAAAGTTCTACAGGAAATATAGGACTTTAACATGAGGGATAGATAGGTGCCACAAAGCTCAAGTAATAGAAAGAGAAGGAAAATAAGCAAGAGTAGTGATATGAATTACGGTTGACAAAAAATAATAATGGATAGGGCTGCCAGCTGTAGGTACGCGTGGTATTTAATTTTTGCGTTGGGGTAATTGCAAGAGAGGTGAGACAAGAGGTTTTCCGAGGGGGCGGAATGAAAATCAGTCTAAGCTGTGTAACTTGGATGGATAATAGCAATACAGAGGCTCGTATAATTATTTCATAGGCTCCAACAGCTTAAGATTAGATTGAAAAAGATGGAGTGAAGGTAGGAACTAAAAAATAATGGTAGTTGGTATTGCACGTTTCCAGTCAACTCTTTTGCTGGACCTTTTTTCATAGAGAGGTAATAGTGACGGAATGGGCCGAGAATAATTGAAACGTTTATTGGTCGGAAAAAAACCCCACCTGCAGGCAACTTGTCAATAAATAAGCCTCTTCAGAGTTTGGGTCGCGTGCAGGAGGGGTAGGTGGAGTGAGAAGCCTCGAAAGCGGTGTCCTTGTGCCTTTTTTTACCATATGACCACCCCCTACGGCGGCACCATCCACTCGTTCCACGGCCGCCACGGAGGAACCTGGGGCCCTAAGGAGGAGGAGCCGTGGGACATTTCGGTGTGAGAGAAACGGAAAAGGCAGTACGCAAAACGGGAAAAAAAGTCTACCCAAAAAGTATGCCAGTGTTAGTAGATGCCAAAATTTTCTTACACATCTTAAAGCAACGGACGGTACGATCGCTTCCGTGTATCTCTAAAAAAAAGCTGTGATGGAGAGCACAGATATATGGCTATTTAATTAAAGCTGAGAGATACAGGGATGAGTTTTTCTTAAGACAGTGGTAGTAGGCTTTAAAGTGAATATCACACAAATTATTCGTGAAAGAATAATGGAAATGGGTTGAAATGGAAATTTCTGCTAGAGAAAGAAAAATAAACAGCACATATTTCTCAAGCAGCTTAATGAGATCTTAATGAGATAATAAAATAAAATGTGAATATTAAGTACGCAAATGAATTCTCTACTTTGCAGAGCAATTTAAAACGAGTCGATACATGCATACAATTTTCCCTATATTTTTGCTCGAAACAAAGCTATTGTGCGAATCAAATTCCTCATCCGAAAAATCTGCGCTATTTTCTAAGTAGACATATTTGGTATTTTGGACTTCACAAGTTGTCCACAAAACTATAAAAACCCCAAAAATAGGACTCAATTGTTAAAAAAAGTAATAATGTTTTTGCAGCATGCACACAGGACAGACATGAAATGGACAGACTCAGTATAAATATAACAGTTTAGAGTAAATGATTTAAGTATTCGATTAACTTTTAAAAACACCCTGTGATTTCACGCTGTGCATGTACATGGACAGGCTGAGGAGCCAACTCGCCTATATGTACACAAAATCATTTTTCCTGCTCGCAGTGAACTAAATGCTATTACATCCTTACAGCACAAAAAGTACAGCCCAAAAAAGGCTATAATTTTCATTCATATTTAACCAACGGACAGGGAAATTTAGTGTAATGCAAGTGAAATGAGTTGGGGACTTTATTTACACAGAAAATATTTGTTTCCAGTTGTAATATGCCCCTTCATCATAGCTATATTTATGATAAAAATTAAGTTAACATAAAATTGATATGCTTCCTTCAAAAATATTACCGAGACATACTCTAAATCTCAAAAGGTCATTGATGGAAAATTGTGCAACTATTTTATATGATGAACTTTGGGGCATTAGCAATAGGCCATCCCTGGAAGATTCTTGCAAATGATGTAAAAGTTATCATGAAGTAACATATTTAAATATTCGCACTTTTCAATTTCGAAAATACGCCATGGTATTAAAGTATTTTCCCATTTCGCGAATTTAATTTATTGCGCTTACTTTGAGTGCTTCAACTTGCGTTCAGTTATTGCTAGAACACTGTGCAGATAATGAATACCAAGGTATCTACAGTACTTATAAAATTTAATATCTGGGGGAACACCAGGAGTTAAGAAGGAACGTACATGGATTAATTAGGAAATCAATAAACAATACGAGCACGAACACCAATAATTTTTCCGACCCATTAAATATCTCATTTACGCCATCACTGTGACATGCACCGAAAAGGGTACTTTGACCAAAAAGTACCCCCGTGCGACGGTGGAGAGGGAATTAATCGTCGAGAGAGATGCTTACTCTACCCAGAAAACGCTGACAAAGAGAAAACATTAACGGCAGGCAAGTCGGAAGGAAAAAAAATAAAGTAGAAAGATAGAGTGCACTATTTTTTCTTCCAAAAGCAAAATAGGACTGCCGCATTGAAATTGGCTGGGACGCTTTGGAGTTTTAAAAAAACCGAATACACGAATGCCAATATCCTCTGAAAAATCGCTAATTAGAGAGTGTTAAAGGAAGAGGGAGAAAAGGCAGGTTTCCCGCGCCCAGCTTTTTTTCGCATCCGAGATGTAATGGAACTGTCGGGCGGGTAAGGCGTGGGAGGAGGTGCGATGAACGGAGGGAATAGTTAGTCGAAGAATGGGAAGGGATACGTTTGGATCCGGGAAGGGGGAGAAGAGATGGGAGGATAGAGCGGAAGGGCTTAAGTCTCTCAAAGCCGATCCGAAAAACAACTGCCGGCTGTGTGACGCGTAAAGAAAAAGAGAGTTGGGGCAGATGGCTTTGAGAAACGAGGAACGCTTTAATTGGTTCGCTATCAAACGAGATAATCTAAACTTCAAACGGTATTAGCGGTTACGGGGAGCAAACATTGGCGGCACCGCGGTTAAAGGGATACACGAAAAAACAACTGCGAATCAATTATGCAAATCCGAGTAAACAGTGCTCATAAAATTAACATGGGAGGGGTCTGATCCCTCTCCTCTCCACCGTTCACCCCTTCACGTCAAACAATGACTCGTTTAAATGCATACAAGAAGGGATAATTTCCTGGCACACTGTTTTTTAGATTCCCCGTGTTGCTTTGGTCAATTTGTTTTAAACGGATGGTAAAATGCAGGTTTAAACACGAAAGGGTGTCGAAGCTGAATGACAGATTAACAAGTCGTCGTAGGTTAAAATTTTCGCTGTTTTTGTGAGACCGATTGAGCTATCAAGTTAACTTGAGATACGCGCACCGTTTCTTTTCGAACGATAGGAGACGTTTATTTGGACAATTATTTGAAACATGCACACATCAGAAACAGCTTTGAAATCAATTTAAATATTCCCGCAATGTACCTTTTTTTTCCGATGTCATAATGTTAAAACTGTTTCCCCGAATGGAGAATTAGCATCGATTATAGTAACTTTGTAAGCACAGAACGGTAGAAAAAAAGGCCTTTGGCTCTAACATTTCATTTAGTCGATATTAGTTGACAGTTATTCTATTAGAAATTATCAAACAACTGATAAAAAAAATATTTTTTTTGGTCTTCCAGACCCTCGCAGTTACCATAGGTTCCCAAGAATCTTTTCGACATCACAAGAACATATGATATAGGTATAAACTCTATATTGTTTAAGTAAATTACATAGGGATCAGCAGCATTATTTTTTCATTAGATGCGATCAAAGATATACGAAAACCGTTCGAGACCTTTTTCAATAAAATCTTATTTTCGCAAATGCTCAATAATTGATAGCGCAATATCAACATCGCGAAAGAAGGCTATTTATCCGATCGGAATTGGATGAAAATAATTGAAACGACAACCCGCATTGACGGCAGGGTCGAAGGCCGTAATTACGGAGGAGAAATTTGAATTCGCGAGGAGTTCCCGGAGAACACGACCGGATGCGAAAAAATCACACACAGAGAAAAAGGAGTGAGAGAAAGAACTTACTAACCATGCAGGAGTGAAACGACTTCTTTGAAGACGGTTGGAATTTTCGGGATGTAAAACGATCGAAACGGGATTCCGAAAAGGATTCCGATGAAATGACTTCGATGGAAAAGGACGAGATTTTTCGAAGATAAGGAAATAAATTATATATGCGTCTGTCCGTCCCGCGAACGGATGGATGGATTATAAGTGGTGGGAGAGGTAGGGAAGATTGTTGCTTGGGCGGTGAGACTTGTGTGTGTGGGAGGGGACGGGCGCGGGAGGTTAGTGGAATGTCGGGAACAGTGGAAGGTGAGGGGGAGAAGGGGGAACGATTTGGGCAGGATGGGTGGGGGGAGAGAAGGGGTGGTCGGGCGTGCCTAGAGTTGCGTGACTGCGAGGGCAACAGATGAAACGAGCTAGCGCCCTGTACCCGAGGGAGTGTTAAAGTGTCCATGCGTAAGATCGCTCCTCCGAACGTGAGTCAATGTATGAGCGCGCGACTCTCCAAGCTCACGAACGGCGAGCACATCGAGACCACGAGAAAAATCTGGTTGTGGAAGGGAAACCGGAAGGGAAAAGGGCACAAATATTGACATTTAGGTGCTCCGAGGGACGAGATAATTTCGCCCCTTAATTTCACCATAAACTGAAAGTTTTGGAATGTGCGTCACTGAAATCGTCTGGGTGCGATCTCAAATCTCCGGGATCAACTCACGACACTTTTGGTGAGTCAGTAAGCGCCCACGGTGGGTCGAAGCGGTGAGCGGGTGTGTAGGTGGGTGTTGCCGCTACTTGGACGGTACCCTACCCTCGATG
The DNA here is from genome assembly GCA_037158775.1 of Hetaerina titia. NCBI lineage: Eukaryota > Metazoa > Arthropoda > Insecta > Odonata > Calopterygidae > Hetaerina > Hetaerina titia. Next base: position 60,530,366 of record CM073772.1, on the reverse strand, counting down.
CCGCAGGATGGGCTGCATTTAAGCAGGCGCTCTGTAAAGCCACCTATTTCGCCCATTTAAGTTTCGAACCCGCTCTGAGGACACAACCAATTATCATCCACTAGACAATCTAAATGATTATATTAAAAACATAGAATACCGGAGAATTAGATGTATTGAGAATAAATAAAAACATTTAGCTGGGTCTTTGAAGTTGCATTAAAATAAAATTACAGGCATTTGGAATTAGAAAAAATTATTTTTCATTGTCTTCATAAGAATTTCCGTGTCAATGCGAGTTGGAAATCCAGAATAGACAGGATTTATGAATGTCAACGCTCAGAGAAGTAATTTTACAACTGAAATGAACTCAATAAAATGTTTTGTCTCAGGTGTAACTTTATGGAATTTGCATAACATATTGAAATGAACTCATTGCGATTAAATACCATTGGAAGAAAAAATACAGCAACGGTGTATCTATAAACTTTGGATAATTAGGGCTCATTCCTTTAATTAATATTTCACTTGAATTTGTCCTATGATGGTCGTAATTATCCCAATAATTGTATGATTTAGCAATACTGCTTGAGGATATTTTTTTAACATGAGTCTTAGAGGGTATCATCAGGTATCGAGAAATAAGTTAATATTCCGATATGTCTAAATAATCCACCCATTCGTAGAATTCACAGGATATGAACGCAACTCCCAAGCCCCAAAAGGTGGTTTGTAAGTTAATCAATCAAGAGATCCTACTTCCGAACGATGTACTTGTTCGCAGAAAGTTGCACTTGGGTCATAAAGTTTATATTTCGCACCCATTCCAAACTAATCTATCTTACGGAATTATGCAGGAAGGACTGTGAGTCAGAGGACTGGGATCAATTTAGACTTTTACCTAATGCATGGATTAGGGAATCCTACCGCTGGAGTGGCATAATGGAGCTTTGGTTGAAAAAAGGCTATAATGAAATATTTTATCATACTCTAATTGGAACATTATTATTTAGCCTTTTACTTGTATGTATTATTTCATTCTCAATACATTTCTCTGACTGAAGATCTCAATGTAACGCAATTCTAAAGTTCACAGATTAACTAATTTCCAGAATACCTATCGACAGTAATTATTGTGAACGATCATCAAGGTGAGTCAAGGAAGAACGTTTACATATGGCTTACAGCAGACCTTGGAAAAATAATCGCACCGAGAAAAGAAATCGCTTCGACAGAAATCACAAATCTTCGATATAGAATATCTCTCCCTAACGAGAGTAAGTATAGTAGAAATTTCCTACAATCTCAGCTACCTAAACATACTCTATTTGTGTGTTGCTCACACGAAACCTAAGATTTTGATGGAATACCATTGGAAAATTCTTCGTCGCCATCGAGGAATCAATAAATTATGGTATTTTACGAGCACTGTCATTCATAATCGCCTGATACTTTCTGATCGTCCATTTTGCAGACGGTAACTGCTTTTTTAATTGCTGTTTTCGCTGTCAAGTATACCTATGCTTGAATATTTAATGAATCGAATCGAAAATGTGAACAACTCCACAGTTGCTAAGAAATTATAAACTAATTCCCGGTAATACTTGTTCAATTATTTTAACTCCACGATGACAATAGTTAGAAACATTTGATTAAGCGCTTAGGCTTAAAGCTACAGTCGAAGACTTTTAACATATTTCCGAGCGTCTTTAACTTATTAATTATGATTTTCCTACAATAATATAAACCTCAGTTATTGTTTTAATGGACTAATACTTATTCAATGCCTATTTGATGAAAATTACTCCAGTTAAAATTGGCTTCAAGTGAACCAATTTTGACACACCGATGCAGGAATTGGCCGGCAAACACGAATAATCAAATTCAACAAGATAATATTTGGAAACCAAGGGGAATTGCCCTTGACCCAAAATTCTTGTTTTAATAGTATGACGTGCACTCATGCTCACCTTGAAACAACATTAGTCGGTGTTGAAACAACAATACTGTGATAATGACCCTTAATATTTGCCTAACTAGAGGATGCACGTGGCTCTGTAATATGCCTGTAGAATAAGTAGGAACTTACAGTTCTACAATAAAAGCTTTAGGCAACACATAACCATCAGTGGGTGAGCCAAAAATAATTTTAATGGTAAAATTTAGTGTACGTGTGAAAATATATTTGCTACTTTCGCCATTTTCTGTAAATTTCTGGTTTTTTCTCCTCATAAATACACAGTCCGTGTGTTTACAGATAATAGAAACGGTCTATACCAACTTTTTATTAAATACGGAATAAATCCATAGATTATTGACAGGAATTGACAGATTATGCAGATTCCAACAGGTAACCGAAAAGTAAATACGTATATGTAATGCATTTTAGCAAACGGGTGATTTAAAAAATAAATATGTAAATTATCGTCACAAGGTACTGTAGTGCTGCACTCTTTCTTCTCCTCCGCCGCGTCCGTGCTGTTTGGGAGGTTTGAAGAGAAAACCGGCGAACGTAGATGAAAGGGAGGAGAAAGAAAAGAACAATTGCTAGTGGTGCAACATTTCCAAGACAATAAAACACATATGAGAGAAGTGAGCCTAATCCAAAAGTTAAGAGAGCTGCCGTGGCAGGTTAGAAAGCACGACTCAAGTGAGCGAAGGTGAGCGTAAGCAGTCGAGCAAAATAAACAACTTAACAAGATGTCAAGAGGGACGCAAAATATATACACAATACATATCAAGAAGAAAACAATGATGCTACCGGAAACAAACTGATATGGAGAATAATTTTGCAAAACATTTAACTGAAAAATGTATCTTCAAGTGTAAAGCGGTACTTGAAGCAGAACTATAGCCTAAAAGGCAAAATTTCGATCTGTGTTCGAGGTAATACTCTTGTAAACGAGTCAAGTACCCTCCAATTTTACCCTATGTTTTCCACATTATAATAAAAAAATTATGTAATATTTCATTACCAAAGTGCATCCGCGGGTAGAATTCCTGGGACGCTGATGAAAAAATGTTCTTTTTCTTCAAGCCTTTCCTGTTGTTTCATGAGCTATATTGCAGTAAATACTATATATTCATTGCAGTCTATTAAACGTGTTATACTGTATAGTAGTAACTGTATAATGTTAAGAAATATAACGGAGCAATATACTTATGTTCAGACAGAAAGTAGTGTATATAATATCGAATTGCATCAACTGAGTTAAGGGTATTTAGTGTTTATGGTTTCAACAATGCATAAAGAATGTATCCTTGCAAGACATGGAAATTTCACAGAATACAATTAGAGACTCCAAGAATTTGACATCATTCTCCTTCATTTCTTAATTTCTTTTAGGATCAAATTGTACAATAATGACAACAAAATAAACCCTCTTAGAACAGTGATGAAGCCTGCGCGCGTACGATGATGATAAAAATTTGGTGGCCCTCTATAATCAATAGCTCCTTCCAAAGATTGAAACGTAATCAAAGACGTAACCCCCTCTTCCCCCCAACTGATTTCTCACAAAATTTCAGCCTTAAACCATATTAAAGTGACCCGAAGAGGAGGATACAAATTTGGGTCTTAATATATTCAATCCAAATTAAACGTGACATTCGGATGACTGTTTCCTCTCACGCACACCAACTACTTATTGAATCCTTCCCACTGCATTCCTCCTTCCCGGGAGAAAAGTTCCCAGGTGAAAAATTAGGAACGAGCTAAAAGAAAAACGAAGCGGTCGGTATCCTCGGCGTCAGAAAACCAACTCGCCTTCTCTCCCACAAACACGTGATCATGGAAAAGGGGTGAACAGCAAAAAAATGGAATGAAGGACGATTCGCTTCAATAATACGATCTCTTATAATGATTTCCCCGTTTTCATTTTCTTGCCATCTGCAGAGGGGAAGGAGGACCCTACCTTGAGCACTCGCTCGCAATCATTTAGAAATTACGACGCACCCAACCTCCTCAGCCCTCTCCCTTCCAGATCCCAGAAATGATTCCACCCTTCTACACTCCCCAGTAATGCCATAGAGTAGTCCTGGAGCCGTCGGTGAAGGAGAGTCGAGAAAATGGCTCTCACATCGTATCGAGCGAGGCTCGTGATACCCCTGGAAACTCAGGAACAGAGGAATGGTGAAAACTAAGGAAAGGAGTGAAGGAATGGATAGTCAATGCATGCACACAACGTATCAGGGACGAGTTAATTTTTTTAAAGCTATGACATTCATTACTGAGCAATAAAATGACACAATCATTCCTCCTATCTAATCATCACATTCATAAAAGTCATAATATGACTTATCTCCCGATTCCTTCTTAGCGGACTGAATTTTATTTTCAGTTACCCACACCTGCCCCGTTCTTAAGTTTCGAGCAAAACTATTGAATGACATTTTCATTAAAAAACCAATTTTTAATCTTCGATCCGACACTCGAAACTCCACTGAGTATGTATCCTCTGTCACAATCCTTTACTGCCTTTCTCAAGCTCTTTCATGTAGGGAATCGGCAAAAGCCTTTTCTCACCAAAAATATCTCCTTTTCGAGGGATCCAGCCCAGCAAATCCCTCTCTTTCACCAAGGATTTTTTTTACGAGGGCATGCCGCAACCACCCTCCAAACCGACCCACCTACTCTTTTAAAGTTTCTCTAAGTGTCGATTTGGTGAACACTAATGACTGATATTTCTCCCTCCGCAAGAGACCCCGCTCACCCCTCCATCCTCGTTGATCCTTTTCCCAGTCACGTTAATATCCTTTTCCCCAGTCGTCTCTCCTCTGCGCACCAAGACTTTTTTATTTCTATCCCTCATTCCCCTCCGAATTCAACTCCAAAGTTCTCCTAAACCGAGCCACCCAATGCTTCTTATTTTCTTCTCATCCTCGAAAATGTACGAATCTCGCGAAATACTTATCGCTTTTACGGCTGGCTGGCCAGAGCTACGGGTAAGGGAATCTCTTCGGATGTGGACTTGTTGGAGTCCTGTGGGAACCTAAACCCACGTTCATTGCTGGCCATTCAATCTACTCTCGTTTGCGGGCACTTTCGTATTTTTTTGGGAAATTACCATATGCTAGAGGGAGATTTCCTTATCTAATGACGAAGCCTTTGGCAGAATTGGTATGAAAAGAAGAGGAAAACTAATTGGACAAATCCAGAGACATAAAAAGCAGAATTAAACAATGCAGAAGAAAACTACTTTTTGGGTAGCCAAAAGATGAATTATGTAACGTAAAAACTAAACAGATATGATGAAATGTAGAGATATGGAAGTGGAGGATAGCTTTAAGGGGGGCAATAACCAATTTCCTCGATTACCTTATGATAATAGGTACGTATTGCAACAACGCAAATAATTTTAAATTATTAAATTGTAACACAGGTACACTGATCTCATAAATTAAATACTTTAATAAATACTATTAAAATGGCATAAATTATTAATCTAGATGATTTATAATACGCCTGTTTCACTAATAATATCGAGGTCATTGCGTGGTCAGTGCTTTATTGGATCTTCTTTCTTCATATTCTAGCAAATTGTGGCTACTATGGCAAGCATACAAATAATGAGATGCAACTTATGGTTACATGTGATATTGAAAGGTCGAATTTTATCAATAATTTACGCTACACGGATCGCAGGTATTCAAATTCCAATCTTCAAGTTCCAAACAAAATACATCGTGACCACAAAGACATTGCAAATGTGATCAGAATTCAAATTCATTTTATAAGTATATCCTCCGCATTTATGTAGAATTAAAATGGATTTAAGCCTCTTCTCTGTCAGCCAAATACATCAACAATTTTGTAATGGGAATGTGTAATGAGGTCCTATAAAACGGCTGAAAACACCCACGAGATATTTGATGTCCCTTATAAAAAGTAAAAAAATCACGATAATCTTTAGGGTTGTCAGTTGAATTTTTCACGAAGGCTATTGAAGACCTGATATCTTCGTTGTGAGTATTGGAATAGTACTTTTCTCGAAAATTAATAGGAACCTAATCAGGGAAATTTTGTGCACACTACTAAGGTTGAAATTAAATCATCGTCTTACATCCGCCACGGTACTATTGAGGACAAGCAATGGACCATGTATTTTAGAAACATGACCCGAAGTGCATTAACATATTTGTATTCTTTATTTCAAACGCAGAAATTTATGCAAACATCTAAGAATGAAACCTAATTAGGAAAAACGAAATTATATCCTAACATATAGATGCCTATATTCTTTCAAGCAACACACTAATTTTTCCGACCAAGATAATCGGAGTCTTCTGGCTAAGATGGTTGACATTACATGATAGCGGATATTAATCTACTATGCTAATGGACCCCTCAGGCTAGGGTAGAGCTAACTTGCGGAAGCCGCTAAAATGGTAGGCGAAAAATGACAACTGGAAGTTGTCAGATCGAATTATGAGCTTTAATTGAATAATAAATTTAATGATATTGTTTAAATTTTCCCTCAAATCATGGCTTACGTTCAGATTAGTTTTAACGCCAATAGTTGGCAAAACGATCATCGACTTTTGAAATTCGCAGACTCATTTAATATCCTTCGCAGGTGAGAGGATAAAATAATCGGTTATAGGATATACAGGTGTGGAAAACAGATAGACAAGACCACAGAATATGAATGTGTGTGAGAGAAGAGATAGGATGAGTCAGAGAGAGAGAGAGGTTTGAAGAAATGGACGAGGAGAGAGGAAGTGAAATTGAGGGGGGAGGGATGGATGAAGGGAGAGAGAGAGAGAGAGAGAGGGTGGAAGCGGCCCCGCAATTTGCGATGGTGCCCGACCGAATAAGGGTCGAGTACCGCATCGCGTGCAGCCTTAGCAAAGCGATCTGGATGTGATGTGCCCACGGTCCTTAATTTTTTTTGCCCACCGTCGCCCACCCGCCCGTCCATCCGTCCGTCTGGACCCTCCTAACCCCTCCCCCCCACACCTCCCTCCACCCCCGCCACCTCAAGGGAAGGCTCGTCCATCGCAAGAATATTTTTTTACCCTCTTACTCTCGCTCTTTAATGAGATAGGCACTCCAATTCCCTTCCTCTCCTCTCCCTCTCTTCCTTCCCTTTTATGACCTAACCAAGCGCGTGCTCTAACCACAGCCTCGCTTATTGAGGCTCTTGAAAGCGTTGGAGGGCTCGCAAGACCCCCTCGGACGGAGGGCGGAAGGAATGGTTGCCGGGTGGGTGGAAGCAGACTAGAGGGGTGGCGAGTGTAAGAAAAAGGCAGGCGGGTGGGTCAGACGAAAGGGGAGGGAGGGAGTAGAAGGCGCCCACCACCGCCAACTATCTTGCCATTATCCCGCAGATACTCGGGAAGACACCTTGTCACCTTGCAATAGAGTTGCCATGAGTTAAATTTAATACCACATTAAAATCGTGCTATTATCTGTAAATCTGTAACTACGTCACCCTTTGGGTTGATTTCGGTTAGATTTAAAATTTGCTTGATTATTAATAAAAATTTACCATTTTTCTTTGACTTGAATAAAGATACTATGGAGCCACCTAAATAGCCCGACATATTTTTTTTTAATTGTTGAACCATGAAAATTCATTAAATGTATCTAAGAAACAATTCAATCACTAGGCCATACCAACTGCCATATTAAATAAAGGCATCCTAATTCACTAGGGTTTTTCCTCTTAATCAGAAAGTAGCAGACTATATTAATTATGAGGCACAGTCATTTCAATGTATAAATACGCAATTATTAACGCTATGTGATTAAATTCACGAAATAATAATGTGATGAAGTAGCTGGTATTTCATTATTCCTAATGATATATAATTTCAACAATGTCATATAGATAACTTTTTATAAAGGCATTGTAAAGAATCTCGTCTGGTGAATTTATTGTCATGAAATTAGAGCTGACTTGGGTAGCACTCTCTCGGATATACTTTTGAGAAACTGTCATGATTCAGAGCTTTCGATAATTTCAAGAAACAGAAATTAAAATATGAATATATAAACAGATTGGTGATTACTGTAAGGATTTGACACTTTTAAAGAAATCACGAGAGTAGTTTAGCTTTCCCGGGATAGGAAAGCATATTTACTGGAAAAACCTTTAATGATGATCACGGTTAATCCACGTAATGAAGTATAACAAGAGGAATAACTGTTGATTTGAGATTTCTATAATTCCTAGACGAATTTAGAGTATGGTTCAGGGTACACTTTTAAAATAAATGGAGTGGAAGTTGTTGGGTTTTCCAATTTCAAAAAAGAACTCCTTATTGATAAAATATTACGTGGTAAACCCTACCATAAATATTTTTTTTCTTATTCTACTGCCGCAAAATATCACTAGCATCACTCAGCAAGCTGATAAATTTCAATCCTGATCAATGACGATCGTAAGCAGGTATGATGGAGGCTATAGGAGAATAAATTCAATTTTGCAGTCCCTATCCAAAGTTTTTGATGACTTATTTTTTCGTTTAAAAGAAACAATTTTATTGTATAAATAAATTTAATTTAAACACCAGACTCAAAATTAATTAAATTGCAAATTCTTATGGTTACCAAATAGGCAACGCAGCGCCATTATGTGCTAAAAGATAGCCTCTTTGGCTCTAAATTCTGGTAATTGTATTTGTAAAGTACAGGCCACTGGGACCGTTTTGAAAAAGACAGCAGGGGTAAGCCTAAATATTCTCCGTTCCATGTGAATGATTCTTAGATTTATTTTTACGATAAATTTGGGATGAAAAGGAAGAAACACATTTTGAATGTCTAAATGTGTAGATTCCTTTCTTCCTCCACCGAAAAAGTTTAAATACAGTAATTGTATTCGTTGAACACATATCAAAATATCCAATTAATATAAAAATTACCGATTAAGGTAACTGCGCCATTTGAGATTTTCAAAATCGTCATCGTGGCTACAAGTCACAAATTGGGCACCTCTATACACAAATCAAAACGAATGATTCACAGGTATTGATCTATGTGGCTTACTGCCAATTCCCTCATTAGTTTAGAAGAGCCACTTGTTGTGATTCGGGCCATAGTTATGCATATTGAAATGTCTCAGGTGTATTGCTAACCAGGATACGTGGCCCCATAACACAATCGCTACAATAAATTTTATTGCTACAATTAACTACTGCCGAAAAACTATGGGATCGTCGTGGATGAGTTTCAAGCAAAGTTGAAGTGAGGTGACTTGAGTAACAAGAAAGTTCTGGATGAAGAGTCAACTTCAAGACACAGTTTATAGGCACTAAGCGAAGGTGAAACTTGCACTGCTTATGAGCATGGAATGTAATATACTTAGGGCATGTAATAGGAACTATTCCCAAAACAGATCTTTAGAGGAGAGTATAAAATACTTTAGATAGAAAGTAAGTGGAAAAGAGTATTTTAAACAGCTTAGTACGCGAAGAAAAATGCAGGCAAATTTACTAGATGAAGAGATAATCATACCCATGATTATGTGGATCATGGATAATCCATTCTCAGTTAAGTTCGATGCTGTGATGATGAATTTATGGGCTAACCTGGAATCCAAGGAATACCTGAGTGGCTATCACAAAATCGAAAAATAAGAGTAAACGCAAGGTTTTTATAAAAAGGATCGGGAAAAGTTTCGACGACTCGAAGGCTCCCTGGTAGGTGGATTCCGGAAGGTCCTTATGAGTTCGCATGTAAGCTTATTTGACGACACTTAGGGTCATATGGTGTTGTCTTTGTGAGCCGATTTCACTTTTGGAAATAGGAACTAGTCTTCTGGTGCCAAGTTGGGACTGTAAGGGAGTTGGCGAATCGCCGCGATGGCATTTTTCGTCAGGTAGTTAGTTACCTCGGAGGAGGTTTAGCTGGTCGTCCGTCAAGACCTTCGGGACGGGTTTAGACCAGATGTTACGCATTGCCAAATTTTCAGTGACATTGGTGTGCACTGTAATCTTAACAATGCCAACACAATCTGTGATCATGCGCACAATTAACCGACGATCTAAATTCAGCACTTCAGGCAAACGTTGCACGTTGTCGTAGGTTCTTGACATCGACGGCCGTCCAGCGCGGGGCTCGTCCTCTACACTCTCTCGGCCATCTTAGAAGAGCCTGTACCTCTTAAAAACTGCAGTTTGTGACATAATTTCACCATTAAACATTTGTAAAATCATGCCCTACGCCATTGTACCCAATTTTCCCATTCCTACACAAAATTAGATGGCATACCGCTATTTTTTCAATCGTTCGCTGTATTTGCGCTTGCACCGAGTCACTTGAAAGGGGTCTACTAAAAACACGATCTAGCCCGAATGAACGCTCGCAGGAGATTGACGCTTGGCGCGTGTTGAAGGTCAGACTCCCCCCCCATCCACCACCGAAGTACAGTTACGTCAGGTCAAACATGTCGAGGGAGAATGATTAGAAAGTGTTTGTTGGCTCATCGAAAAATAAGTGTGCTAAAATATGAAAATTTGAGAACAATTGGCCTAAAAACATCAGTATCAATTTTAGCTTCAGCTTAAGAAAGCTTTTGGCGACACGAGCAAAAACATAATTCCGGCATCCTAGACATAAATAAAATGATCTATGATGACGAATATCTAAAACTGTTTTTCTTTTGTCTCGCATATTACCTTCTCGAGTTATGCATTAAATACCTATGTGACCAAAAACGTTCCTGACTTACAATTTTATTCACTTAGCTCCTGCACCTTCATCACGATGCTTAAAATAACGTATGTTAACTGTAATATGAGTCGGCTAATAGAGGTGATGCACGAGCATGCAACATAATTGTGGCTGCAATGGAATAGATGAAGGTACTAATACCTGAATGGAGAAGAATGTGAAAAAGTTAGACTATACAAAGACAATTTTAAAACGAAGATAGTGGTTTCTATCCGAAGCACAGAAGATAATTTTTAAATAAACTGGTGGAAGAAACTCTTGATGAAGAGAATGAATTTCACTGGTTAACGTAGCAAGTCCGTGATATTCATCTTAAACAAAGAGGGAAAGAACAGGCAGAAGTCCACAGGCACCAAGACTCTCTTTCAGAATAAGCGACAACTGGCGAAATTAAATGACGATATACAAGTTACAAGAAACAAGTGATGGAAGGTGTGGCTTCAAGTGCCGATGATGGAATTAGGGGAGTGAGATATCAGAGGATGGTATGATGGACTTTAACGACACTATCCCTGAAACCCTTACCCTGACAATGCAAGTCAATGAAGCCTCATCGTTTTCTTAAGGCCATAAAGGAATAATTGAAGATCAGAACCACAGTTTGGATCCAATAATCAAATACAAGTCATAAGCGGTTGTAGATATCATTAGGTTAAAATTCATTAAATTAAATCAAATTCATTAAAAATGAAAGAACGAAGAGATATTCCGATTACAGGAGAGCCAGGATAACTGCTACGAAGCAATCATGGGAATATACAGAGGCGATGATCAGTTTTAGGTACAAACTTCCGTGATAAATTCCAGTAACTAAAAGAAACATACCATAGAAGTATTTTACAAACAAAATCTGCGTCATAAGTAAAAACAAAATCTGCGTCTTTCTCTTAATCCTAATCGATCCACACGCATATTCAGCGTACGTACTTTGTCTATCAGTTGAAATGAGATAAAATGTCTGAAGAAACTCCTCATCTAGGAAGACACAGTTTCCGCTTATATCAAAATAGCTTTGAACGGAGAGAACGTTTGGCATCTGTCACTTTGTACAAGATCCCAGCAGACTCCGGAGGTGGGTCCATCCTATGCCAACCGACACCTCCCACTCCGTTTCCAGGCACGAGAGATCGCAATGTGTGGTTGAACCTCGAATTTCCAAATTGGCAGTCTCTCCCATTTAGACACGCAATGTCGCATTCCATTCGAGATGAGCTCCGAATTCATTTCGAGACTGAAAACCCTTTCTTACACGAACCAACTCCATCCACGGGCCACTGAGCCGCAAAAAACGGCCACTTCACACTCCGGGAAAATTTTCCCTTCTATCATCTGTTCCTCCTGACGCGTCTTGGTTTCTACCTCCTCACGACATTTTTATCAATAAAAGAAATTTTCACACTTTATTAAATCCACACAGCCCCTCTATTCGACTTGCATAAAAACGCACGTGCGCAGTTCTGGTGCAAAAAGTATCATTGACTTATCTATGGAAATACAAGTACAAATTAGACGCCATTGAGTATTTAAAAAAATGAAGAAAATTTAGAAATGAGTGCATTTCTATGATTTCTAAATTGCAACTTCCTAACTCAATTCTTTAGGTGTACCTCAATATGATTTCTAATTTGGAGGTGTATACATCCTTCAGGTGCATCCCATAACACTCAAGAAACTGCTATTGCTCATTGGGAAATTAGTATCTTTATAAAATCTTAGTATTTCAGGCGAAATATGGATAGTAGAGAATTTATAACGTGAGCTTTAGCATCTAGATTTAGTATACCTTTTCATAAATTTTGTCGAAGACGACAATTAAGAGTTTATTAAAGTTTTAATCTGCGTAATTGGATGATAAAACTGCAACTTTCAGAAAAAAAATTCGCTCAGCGGGGCAAACACACTGCGTAAACTTTTTAATACATTCTAAATAACCGCTTAAAGTTTTTAATACATTGCATTTAGAATAGATTGAAGAATCAATTTTAGGTCGTTAGTATGATGTAAGAAGGGAAAAAATTGAGCAGAGTAGAAGGAAGAGTAAACGCATCTCTCCAACAAAGGAGGAAATAAAACTTTGGACTCTACTGAATTAGTTTTTGCATGCAGTTTGCCAATATGTGATTCTCCACGCATCACCTGGAAACAATAGAGCTCATGAACTGAGAGCACAGGCAAAACAATTAACTTGAAGGAAAACAGTACAGATGTAGACAGTGACCAGTAGTATGCGAATCCATTCAAGTTGGGAGAGCATCATACATGGACATAATATGGTCAGAATGGTCTGTCACCTTTGCGGACTTTTTTAAGGTGCTTGAAAAAGAAGAGTGGACGAATGAAAAAAATATTGCACAATATAGGACATGTAACCATAAACACAGTAATCAACCCGAAAGTATGACATGTAGTATCATGAAAATTATTACAGAATTTAAACAATCTATAAGTTTTCTGTGAAGTATTCGCGATCTATACTTAACTACTATTGGGAAATGTCACAAATAAGGAAGCGAATGCAGAAAAGGGACGGCGGATAATAGCCATGAGAATACAAGAGACATCGCACTTTCCGCCGGCATTTTTTCACTTTTATGCCCAGATAATTGAAAGATAAACATCGAAAAGTTTACATTGTCAACAAACTCGACATTGAACAAGGAGCTAATTGTCTACTTTATTTTCCTAAGGAAGTATATTTGTGGATGATTGTGTTCCCTTGGGATTCCGATAAGCTATTCCTAGATTTTCATCGGGTTTTGCAAGGGCAAAAACATCAGAGTTTATGCAGCACACAATTCCGAGGCGGAGTCAAAACCTGTGCGCAACCTTTGAAACAACAGCTGTACTCGTTATCCATCTAAATAACCTCGTGGGCACATTTGCAAATGAACAAGTTTTCGTTAGAAATTCAATGAATAAGAAAAGTACGGGATAGCCATTGTACACGTAAAACTTAAATAGACTTTACAAGAATTATAAAGTTAAGAGACTTATTAATGCTGGCAGTTATGAGTTACACCAGTTGATAGAATTAGGGTATTAAGACAGCATTATGGAATAAAATGGGTAAATTAGTATCAACATTGCGAGTAGATTAGGCTGTCAAAGAGTATGCAAAAGGCTGTAAAAGTAAGATGGAACTGACTATGAAGAGAGAAAGGAAAAAGTGAAAAAGCACATAACATGATATCGACCACAGTATTATTTAGATTTGAAAAAAATATCCTAAGTTGAAAGAGAAGGGATGCAGAAGTACAATAGTCAGAAACAAGGAAAAATAAATTAGAAAGCTTGGACAGAGGGATTGACTACAATTTCATCGAAGCCACCAAGAAAATCCTTTCACACCCAGAGGAATGTAGTGTCTTTCATTGCTGATATAATTTCCATAAACAGTCTATGCAGAATAGCTCAGCCTCAAGGACGCTTGATTTAAAGCGGTATTGAACAGCAGTAGATGTTTATATGCCTACTTTCACGAGGTTTTTTGCCACGTGAAAGCTGAACAGCAAACTAAAGAAACGTAGCCAAACTATTAAAAGAAGTTACACTTGAAATATTTATAATACAGAAGTTATAGTTTGAACGGATCCATGAATATTCATTACGCTATAGACGTGAGCTTTCATTAGTATGTACATATTTCTTTTTCATCAGAAAGAAAGAAACCTTCGTTTGGATCACCTTTTTATGTCTCTTCTGATGAAAATGAAGTTGGATATTCAGGTAAAAATGAAAACTGGGTGTGACGTCTTATGCGCATCAAGTAACACTGTTCGACTAAACAGATGTTACAGCAAGAATCACTCGAAAAAGTATACTTAAAAATTTATCACAAATTTAATTTGAAACTGTTTTCATTATAAATAGAAATAAACAATAAATAAACATTTCATGAAATCATCTCTCCCCGTCATTACTCTAGATCAGTGTGGTGCATTCAAAACCCCTACCTGGAGAGAGCGATAAACTAAGGCTGTGCTCGCACATAAAGAGAGAGAATGAACAGCCGGGAGGGAGAATAATAATATTAAATAACATTCACTACCATGCCGCTACGAACGATCTTTGGTTTTTGCTTTGTACAATTAAATGAAGATAAACAATAAACATTGTTTGGCTTTATAGTCTTAACATAAAGTGGCACCTTTGCAAAAGAGCCTCTCTGGCATTAACCGCAGGAAAATCTACTTTATCTTTGAATCTACCTATCCTGGTAGGCTATAATTAGATACGTATATAATACGGAGAGCCTCGGGAAGTCCAGGCCATCAAGCGGTAAAACCCGTTCACCCAAACCCTTCTTCTCCTCCCTCACGTGACATCTCTCCACCCGCGAACCTAATCAGTAATAAAATCGGGCGCCGGTGCATTGGTGAGGTGGGCTCGACCACCCTTCTGCCCCCCCTCTTCCCCCGGGGGCCGTCACTGAGCTGGAAAACACGCTCCGCTCTTTTCAATCTCTCAATCGCTACGGCTGCCTCTTCGAATCGAGGTGAACGCGACTGGGGGGAGGAGGAAGAGGGTGAAACATAGAGAGAGACGCTTTGAGGTGTGGACTTCCTCAGAAGGAAGATGAGGTTTGGGGGCTGTCTGGCTGGTGGTGGAAAAGGAACTTCAGGGAGGGTGCAAGCGGAACGTGGAAGCAGCATCGAGCACGGGAAACGATCCCGGGAGTTCAAGATGGCGGAGTTTGGACGGAGATACGCACACCACCCAAAGAGGCCGGCCGGGTTGGGCGGGTGGGCGGTGGTGGTGGCTTTTGAACTCACCCACCCACATACACGCGCGCGCGGAGAAATGGATCGGGAGGAATCAATTCGAAGTATGGAGAGGCGGGTGGATGCTGGGATATGAAAGGTTTGGTTGGCATGGGAGTCCCGAGGAGAGCACAAGAAAGGGGCTCTTGGTTGTGAAAATAAGGGTAAGGTAAGTTGGGGTGTGTACCTTTGAGGGATGGGGTCCGGATTGACCAGTGCAGGACCGCGTGTGGGAATGAACCTTCAGCTGGGTTGTGTGCGGGAAGAGGGAAGTGGGGAAGGAGGATGAAAAAATGAAACAGAATGGGCAGCAACCAGAGAAATCAAAGGTGAGAGAAGTGAAGGATCGATGGTGCAAGAGGCCTAGGGTGTTTCCCCGGAGAGAGTGTGGAGAGATAGTAAATGAAATCATACTGCCAACGCAAGACTTCGACTTGAATAAGAAATAAGGCTTAAATTGATTCATTGTTCAATACATTATAATATCAAACGGTATAATATTTGGGATAACTCAAAACGAGATTGGGAACAATTATATGAAAATCAATGACCTCAGCAAATTATTTTCATCAAAGGAAATGTATGCCATAGATAATTCTTACTTTATCATTTATCTCAACCTGGTTAATTTTTTTATTCGGTTTTAGAACAATTTAGCACAATTATGACTTTACTTTATGAATTTAAATTAAAAACATGAGGAAGACAAATTTTCAATTAATAAACGCGACGGAGCAGGCATTTGCCAAACGCTGAGCGAAAAGTTAGGATTATTAAATTTCAAATACAAAACCGTTTAAATGCCATATAACTTTTGGGAAGTAATACCTGTACCAATAAACTAAAATAGTTGATGGATGATGGTATAGTAGGTTATAATCCATATGTGGTATTAACAACAATTCATAAATTTGTACCAGATGGGTTATCTACTAATATTCCGCAAGTCACTTCATGAAAAGCATTCGGGACTCTTCTTAAGAAGCAAAAATCACCGTTTATGTATGGAACTAATAGCTCTACAATTTGTATCTATGATGTTAAAGTTGTAATCAAATCCATATTAGTTATAATCAACTGGTTTTTACTTAATATAAATATTCCAAACTTTTACACACGAGATTCCGCATACACATTTACATAGATCAAAATGTGTATATAAATACTTAAAAATACAAAAATATGTATGGTTTTTCATTGCCTTCAGCCTAATAATTGGATAAAATTTACTTCGTATGTCCCTCATGTTCAACAAAATATTATAACTTAGGTATAAAAAATACAAGATACAGATTTCCTCCGTGCCCTCTCATAATTTGTCTAATTAAAAATTCTATGTTGTTTCACATATTTACCGTAAACATGTGTCCCCCTCAAGGGAAGTCGCTCGAACGGATTAGGTACACCAAGTAATTAAGACATCCATAAGATTAGATTCCAGGTATTACTACGGTCAATTATTGTGGGAAAACTATTCCAAAAACATTATTAATGCTTCAAATCACTGCCGCATATTTTCTCTACGAGTAAGTGCATTCCAAACACCAAAACATCAACTAGCCATAATATTTCCTACAGGTCCTTTGCTAACAGATTCCTATACCTACGTACTCCAATCATCTCTCTACCCTACTATTAGATGATCCAAACGTAGGCCTTCCGGTTGTAGACCAGCCTTACCCACTGGATTGCTACCCCACATTCTTAATATGTTCATCTAATAACTTTTATAAAGTAATATAAACATATATATATATATATTTATACTATTAAAAGGTTCAAGAAAATGTGAGAAGAAAAATCTATATGGATTGATTCGTAGGATCTATGAGAAAAGAATCTGGCCGGAAGACTGTGAGATCAGTGATAGTTCCATTTCCGAAAAAGGTAAAGGATGCATCATGTGAGGACTACAGCACAATAAGTTTAATTTCTTACGCAGCTAGAGTGGTTCTCAGGATAATCAACAAAATAATGGAGAGTAAGGCAAATGTTACTTAGGGGATGATCATTTTGGAAGGGGAGAATCATGCAAAATGCCATTGTAGTGATGAGATCACTAATCGAGAGGAATATAGAATACAATCAGGACAATTTTGCCTGTTTTGTAGATTTCGAAAAAGTGTTTGATAGAGTGAATTGGGAAAAATTGATGGGTGTATTGTAGAAAATAGGAATGGATTGGCGGGACAGGAGACTGATCCGCAACCTGTACATTTCTCAGACTGCTCAGGTGCGAGTGGGGAACGGAGTCCGGAAGGGCAGTGTTAGGAAGAGGTATAAGGCAGGGTTGTCCATTATCACTGGTATTGTCCAACGTGTGTGTGGAGGGAATGGTTGAATAAAAATTGGATTGAAAATGGGAAGAACTGGAGATAGCAATGAAATTCGGCGGGGAATTCGTCAGTCAGGTTTGCCAATGACCAAGCTCTAGCTTGCCTGTCAGACAAGGGGTTGCAATCATTGCTGTGTGAATTGGAAATTCAGTGTAACAGATATGGGATAAGAATCAATATTAATAAAAAAACTGCTATGCGGTTTTCCAGAAAGAGAAAGGTTAACATAAGCGTTAAAATAGGAGGGCAAAAACTAGAGCAGTTTACGTATCTTGGAAGTGTTTTAGACTAAAATGGGCAAAGTAGTAGGGACGTATGGAAAATAATTGCACTAGGGAAAGATGATTTCAAAAGAAGGAGGAAATTGATGATAAGGACGTTGAGTAAGGATTAAGAAAAGGCTCGTCAAAACTTTGAGATGGAGCGTACATGTAGTTATGTACAGCGCGGAAAAATGGTCAGAGAAGCAGAATGATTAGAGGTTTTTCAAATGTGAGCGTGAAGAAGAAGAGAAAAGGTGAAGTGGACAGAAAGAAAAACAAATGAGGAAGTGGTAGGTATGGTGAGGGAGAAGAGAGGTTTTGCTGGGAGAAATCATAAGGAGGCGGAAAAAATGGATGGAATGCATATTGATCGGCAGTGGGATGTTAAAGACTGCGATAGAGGGGTAATGTTAGGCAAACGAGGAAAGGGCAGGAACAGGATAGGGATGTTAGATGGGATGACGGGAGGAAGGAAGTACACAGGGATAAAGAGGGGCCTGTTGTAGCAGAGTAGAATGTTGTGTTGTGTTTTGTGAGGAGAAACAAATATTTATTTGTTAGTTGTGTCCATCCAAAACGGGTAAACAACTTATCCGGTATACTATATTATCTAATTATACAATATACATACATATATATATATATATATATATATATGTATATATACACACACACACACTAAATCATTGAATTGAAATTATTTCTTTTCCAGAATTTCACATCTATAATTTTTGATAATCTAACTACGTTTATCACTAAAGTTATCTCGGCATGTTTTTACGATCTTAGCGTGTCTACGAGACAGACATCCTAGGTCGAGAAGGAAGATTTCGTGGAGGTATGGTGGAGTTTTCGCAGGAGCCGTGGAAAGGTGAGGGGGTCATGGATGGAGCCCCTCAGCGGGCAATGACGCGAGAGCCTGGAGCGAGGCAGAGCGGGACAAAGGGAGGAAGGAGGTGGACGATGGAGGGATTCGTTGGTAGGGGCGCACCAACGAGGGCTACCCGCTTGGAGTGTGGGCAGTAGGGGTGGCAAAAGGAGGGGGGAGGGCTAAGGGGTGCTCGTGTGGGTGGCCTCGGGACGAACGGATCGATCGACCCCAACCGCCGAGGGCCATATGCGGAGATGGAGGCATGATCGCATGGAGATGGGTGGGGAAGGATGTATGGCCGAGTCTAGGAGTCCGATCCCTTGGTGGCGTCGGCGGTCTCTGAACGGCACTTGCTGAGTGGGCGGGGGCGTGAGAGAGGGGAAGGAGGCCTCTCTCTCCATCCCCTTCCTTGATCCTTAGCGCCGGCCTCTCCCAGCCCCAAACCTTATTTCTTCCATTTCATTCTGAGACTATACCCCAACGCTCAACATGCTATAACCTTGTCCTTAATTTGAACGTCTTATTCTCATTAGCCTACCTCCGTTTTGACGTTGCAGATCACACTGATTCCCACAGAGTTTACAGTTTTCTATTAGAAATACTTCAGCAAACTTAGAACCAGGATAGCGATTACAAATTGTAAGGCTTCCAAGCATTATTAATGTTTTTAGCTTTTTTTGACTGACAACAATCTGTAGAGTCATGTATATAATTATAGCTACTAGAAATGGAAATACACTGTTCAATAGTAAGTGGGTAATGCTCAATTAGTCGTCGTATTAATTACAGATAAGGATATTTAAAATGAATCTTCAGTTAGGTCTCGTTTGACACGTAGCTTCTAGTTATACAAACTTGAAGAATAGATCGAATGTGGTGGAGGCGCGAGAATTAATTACAGGAATTTTTGGATTCGTGAGACGAGAGAGCTAAAGCTTGAACTTAGCGTTTCAATGTGCATATAATTATGATCCTTAACTTACTTCAGAGGAAAAATGCTCATTGGAGGAACTACTTTTAAAATATCACACTGATTAACCATTGACGGAATATTTCAACTTTTATTATCTACATCAATGTCCTTCATGAGTATAATTTTACAATCTACTAAATAATTTTTAAAATTATAGAAGCCTATTATAAACTCTCACGGTAGCCTTAAAATCCTATAAGAGTGAGTTAAAATTCTGGAACAAATAATACTTCATTTTACAGCGATACCAATAAGGCATTATGTGCTTATTTTTAATCAAATTTTTTTCATACCAGTGGTAAAATGGATAATAGAACTATATTTACCTTTAGGAAGCTAATCTGCTTATTCACACAAAGACTTCCTTCATGTACCTATACAACATTTTCTCATTCCCTCTACATTCCATATTCAGTATTCGTCAATCTCTCATGAACGAAGCCCGAATAATAAAATAATAATATTCCACATGTTATTCTCAATGACCGTAACCATGGTCTTGCAGAAGGAGTTACCCAACCAGCCTTTATATAATCATTGAAAATATAAATCGATAGGAATATGAGTATCTGATGGCAAAAATTTCCTCCGACCACAATTTAAAAGGTTCTTAATATTAATGTTACCGTGGTCACGAATTGCACGAGGGAAGAATATGTCGGTGTTTAATTCTCTCAGCAATGGAGTCTTCATACTCTCATTCTATTCAGGTGCTCTAATCTTCCGAGTTTCCTTCTTAATATTTTTAATTAACATTGATTTGTTTACATAAATAAAATTGATTGATTTTTAATAACACTTAGGTAACCTACGAAACCAAACCAGAGGGTTCCACCCGAAGGTTGATTTGATAGGTGATAGTAGAGCTCGCTTAGCACTAAGCCCAACGACACGTGAAATTCACGTATCAACGTAGCGGGGCTAGCTCCTTTCCCTATGCCGCAAGTGTGGTTCCCTAGGAAGATCTGTGACCCGAAAAATTATCGTACACAGTTTGGGTGAAGATGAGGATGCTCAGAGGCGTCACCTTGGTTCAAACCCAGTCCCTCCGGTTAGATCTACCCAGTGTACTAGCTCCTCTGGGACTTTCTAAAATCCTACGACTTGCTTGGTATATTCACTATCTGGGTCCAGGGAGAATGAATTAATGTACTTCCATTTTTGTGCTACCGAGACTTTTCTCCTGTCTAGCAAGCAACTCCGGCATGCTCGTAATTTACTTCTCTACACCATATGGCCACGTAACAACCAGTGCTTTCAAATTACAGTGCCATCTGCGTTCTTAACATGAAGAATCGAGAAATACGTCATAAGTAAATGATGTTAAATAGTTAAATGAATATGTAGTTGAAAGGCTTTGTACCAAAGAATTATGCATACGCATTGAAATGTGGAATAGTGAAGTGTGAAATAGATAGCCGTGGAAAATTAATTCTTAATAATGGTTAATTTCCACAAACTATACCTTGTCACTATTATACGTGCAGTTAAATTACCAGCGTTCGACTTCAACTAGTTTTGTTTACGGCTCGCAGACAAGGGCTGTAAGTACCAACGAAAAGTTTTATAGAAAACTTTAGCTTCTATATTTCTCGTATTACTCGGTATATCAGCAAAACTCAGAGTTAAAAATCTTCCAGTTAACACTATCATGGAGACTAGTTACTCCGCATATGCCAATGTAGCCCTTTTGTTTGGCATGTAAGACACAATTAATGAAAACATTACTTTGAAATTTGCTGTACGAAATAGATAGCTGTGGAAAAACGGGTCGGAAATATAGTCGTTGAGGCAAGAAGAAAAGATAATATTGAAAGCTGTCGAATTGTGGGTATGGAGGAAAATGGAAAGAGTGAAGTAAACGGAATAAAAAATAAACGAAGAAGCTCTTAGAATGGTAAAGGAAGGGATAGAGTTGCTGGGCGTAATTCAAAAAAGGTAGAACAAATAGATGCAGGACAAATGGAATTTTTAGTATGTGATTAACTACCTTGAGGTCTCAGGGGGTAACCTTCATTGCAGTCTAAATTTCCCAACCATCCCCTCCATAGGAATGGTGGGCAAATTAAGTTAGAAGGAGGAAAATATTTGTATGTTGGATGGAATGAGAGAGGAAGGAAGTACGTGGGGTTAAAGAATGCTCATTTATAACAAAGTTTTAAAACAATATAAATGCCATGTTGTGCGGGACTTAGTTGATACTGTGCCTACGAAGTGCACCTATGAAAATCTATCCAGATCAGTCGACTACACTCAGTGATAAAAGAAGATTTAAAGAGCTTGAATTTATTCGCCATTCTAATGAATTTGCCTTCATATCGTGAAAATAATTAACAGTTTTAATTCTTTTCGTAGTCCATTAATGAGTTTATGCACGGCAATATGTTTGAATAATCATCACTCCACATCACTCTAATTTTGCTTTGTAATGTTCTAAACTCGGTGAAAAAAATATATATAAAAATAGTCCCAAGGTCTACATCCTAGTTGGAAGGGTACCTTGAGAATGAAATATAAAATATGCTATCAAATAATATTGGTGCAGCATTTTCATCTTGCCCAACTATCTTCTGTTACAATTACTACGCACATACCGAGTGTATCCTTTACTTTTAGCTGAAAAGTAAACTTAGTCAAAAAAAAGTAAAAGTAGCCAGGCGCAATAGTAGTTCTGCTGTTTCCGTACTATTGGTACAACTCAATTCTGAGTTACGAGTATTCAAATTAGTTTTTGATTAAAAACTCACAATCTTAAATATACCTGCCACACATCCAGGGTAATGATGCCAAGAGTTAAATAATTTAGAGAATATTTAAAAATCAGATGGTATATCCCAAAGTTCGTTGAATCTTTATCCACAAAAAATATTTGTAAATTGGCACAAGAAACCGTTCTGCTGATGTTTCGTATATGATACTGGGTATATCTTCAAATCAGAACCGAATTGTCGATCGCTGAAAATCGCCAGGCATATGTAGGTCTGCGGTCCTCAGGGTAATTTTTCATCAGTGCATCCAATCGCGGCGTTAGAAACCGGAAACCCAGAACTTCACGCATGAAAGGAGTCCTAAAGCCTTTAGCAGAAATTTAAGCAAATATATGCCAAGAGTTCAAAAATTAAAATGTCGTTGAAAGAGAACATTTAACAGGCGAGGGAATTAGAATCTGTGCTATAATTACGTTACGACAATTCCATAGCGTTAACTGTACTACTGACGTGATGATGGATTGGCTCTCTTCATCTTTATCAATATGCTGTGGAGAATGCCACTGAATTGATGAAGTTGTTCAGCGTAAATAAGAGGTAAACAGCCTCGGTTTCACCAACCTTTTGCCGGTTCTCAATCATTTGGCCAACAACCATAGCCTGAATTACTCATTTATTAGTTACAATTACACGATCAAGACCGATTTGCGATGAACAAAATAAGAGAGGTGTTGAACTTTTCAACCGTATTTTTAAAAATAATGCCACTTAATGGTAAACAACTCAAAAGGTGTTACGCAGACGCTTTTCTTGACTCCTATCTCTCGATCTGCCTATTAGGAGTGATCCTAAGAAGAGCAATTGTTAATACTATTGTCAGCAGAGCTGTAGAGGTTACTGGAACGCGTAATCCCTGTCACAACGTCAAGGAAGTAGTCCATGGATAAAGTGTAGCGCTGTATGGATCCGAAGCCTGGTCACTAAGAAAATCAATTAGAATATTTTGAGGTGTATGAGTGGAGATATGGAAAGATAGTTGGACAGAGAGTAATAGAAAAACTTTTAACATTTACGTAGGGAGAAGTGATGATATTACTAGCTAAAATCTAAACAAGCAAGAATAAGTGGTCGGAGGAAATACTGAAAGATAGTAACGATTTTAAGTCGTTAATGAATAGGAGATTGGTGGGTTACCATGGCATAGAAAGGAAAGATATTTTACGGCTTGAGGGGTGATAGAAAGTACGCGGAACTGCAGAAGGCAAACTATTTAGGACGAACAAGAGGAAGTTGACACGGTATCAGAGGCGATCCAAAACCCTCTTTTAATAGGTAGATAACTTTAAATGAATAGTCGTAATGGTGTCCATTATTGAACAGTTTTCCCTTGATGGATATTTGCGCATTAATTAGCTTAAATATGCTACTCCTGAATACATGTTACTATTATTATAAGTGAGCCCCAAAGAATCGAATGAAAGAATACTAGATATTTTCCACAATACGTCTTATTTCATATAACTAATTTCAACGCATAGGCGTCATCCTCAGGAACGTCACTTAGGCGATGAAACTAGTTGTACCAAATAAAACGTATTTGTGGAAAACACCAAGTATTACTCTTTCGTTCGAAAATTAATTTCCACGTAGTTAAGCCAGATGCCATTGACTGCCTCACAGAATGATCAGATCAGAAAATGATCGGGAATCACTCACTGATTGTTGTTGCTGAAACTCGGTCTTAGTTAAATGGGTAGGCCTTAGTTAAATAGATCTCTTTTAACCCCATACGCTTAGCAACAATTTGCTTGGGAATATCTGAAGAAAAGTACGCGGTCTACCCTTGATGTGAAATACGCCCGTAATCTGACGTTTTTTAAAAATAAAACCACTTTGCTTTTCCACATGGTTTTATTTTTAAAAAACGTCAATATGAAGATTTTCCACCAAGTTACGCCAGAAACTGTTTTATTTACGCCGGTTAACTTTTAGCATATTAGTAAGAAGGGATGTTAATCTTTAATTTATATTACACAAGACTAACAACAATATATGAACATTTTGCCGAAGATGGGAGTTGTACATGTCTTACACTGCACAGGTACGGATAGCTGAGGTGCCCAGATGGGTAATGATCGGCAGGGGAGTAAGAGAAGGATATGCATTATGCACTGCTCTTTCAATATATATACGTAGGAAATGGTAAGAGAGGCATGGTAAAAGCTGGAGTGAAAGTAGAACTCTTTAAATTAGTTCGATTTGCGGATAATCGCTCTTAGTTAGTCAGTCATTCAAAGGGAACATTGATGTAGCGCATTGTGAAATTGTGCGATACACATTAGATGAGTATTGATAATAGGAAAATTGATGAAATGAGACTCTAAATAAAGTGGAAGGCTGAAATACACATTAAAGCAGGGGGGTATACACTACAATAGACTCGGCCATACTAGAACAGTCCATCAATTTGGAAAGTGTTTTGAAGAAGGGTAGGCAGAGTCGAGTGGCCTTTAAACGAAGAAATTTGTAAATAAAGAAGCGTTCACAAAGAAGTGGGTTTTGGTGGCAGGCACCTATACTAAAGATAAAAAGAAAACCCTGGTGAAAACTTTAAAAGGGAGATTAGTTTTGTGCAACTCGGGAACTTGATCGTTGAGGCAAGAGGATAAGCGTAGATTGGAGGCTTTTCCGTTTCCAGTGTGACGAACAATGGAAAAAATAAAATGGAGAGAATGAAAAGTCTAACGATGAAGCTCTAGTCAAGCTAGGAGATAAGAGATGGGTTTTGGAAAAAATTTAAAGATGGCAAGAGGTACTGAGGTAGTGGAACGTTGAAAGCGATCATAGAGGGGAGAATTCTGGGAAAGCAAGGTAGAGAGAGGAAGAGAATAGGTATTTCGGATGAAATTGAGGGAGGAGGTAATTTTGCTGAACAAAAAGATGAGTTATTGCAATGTGTTTTGTCGTTTAAAAACATATGAGCCACGTTTGTTAGGGTTTACAAGTGCAGCATTGTTTAGCGCCAGGTTTCATCAAAAATATACTCCGAGCCGGTAAATTACTGGCATAAATAATAAAACTGAAAAACACAATAGGATCATACGTTATCATTTAGCGCAAATTTTGCCTAACTGGATAATCGGAAAATGCTAAATCCGAAGGAATTGGGAGAGATATCATGGCAATGGAAGAAGTTGATATAATGTTGGCTGTGTACATGCATAGCAAAAACCGATTGAAATTAATACTGCTGCATTCATACCCCTTTGATCGTCCAAAAATAAGTGACAAATGAGTGGTACCAGGGGATATAAAGAAAACATACCAATTAACTGAACATCATATTCGTTTCGTCTGATTCCGGCACCTGTTTGAATTTCATTGCGGGAAACGGATGATTCATTCTGTCATCCGCACATGCCCTTGGTTTTGAGTTTTGTTCAGAGGACATTGTGTTGCAAATGCTGTTTTTCATTGTTATATTTTCATCGAGTTTTTATTTTTCCATGCCTTTCTATTGCGCAAATCATCTTCAATGGTAATCAATTCGTATTGTTTCTAAATTGTTCTCTTGATTTTTTATCGTAGGAGACCAAATCTATATAATAAATCATATTTACCGCAGCGAGGCCACGTATTTATAAAACACTTTTGTGAAATTCTCACGGCCGTAAATAATAATGTATACGAAATCAGCAATAGTGGACAAAGACAAAAACACAGAAACCAATAAAAAAAGAGAAACTCACTCGGTATCGAATTTTCGGTGGTCCAAACCACCTATCTCAAGAAAAAGAAGGTCGTTCTTTTTCTTGAGTCATCCCTGTCATATATTCCCTCATCTTTTTGAAAGATTCTTTGCCTAACACAATTCTTCTTCATATGTCCCCAATACAAGCACCATTTTTGTCCAAAAATCTTCCAAGATAGGTAAACTATTCTATCTGTTCTGTTTTATGAACTCTTAATATTTAACTTAACCTTTTTCTTTCTCAAAAACCACACGACCTTTGGTTTACTATGCATAGTAATTCTCATCCCATTTCTACGCACTTCTAATGCATTCAGAAACGTTTGATACAGCTTGGCTAACTAAATTTTGATCATCCACAAACCTAACTGGTTTTTCTTTAAACTCTCCACCGATTGTAATTCACATCTCCCGTTCTTCCCATGGCTCTTTTACTATTTCGTCACATATACGTTGCACCGGTAATAATGGAAACAGTTGATTTAGTTGTTTGTTAAAGCAGAAGAAAACAACTATTAGAATTTTACACTTATTGTAATACAAGATGTACTCGTATCACACTCGTATAAAAAACGGGGAGGACTGAACAACCGGAGAATCAAAAGGAAAAAAATGTCCGTGAACCATGTACTCACTGTGAGTTAAAACTAGTACTAAGTAAACATGAAATATATAAGATGTACAGATTGCGAGCGTACAACTAAAAATAAAAAGTAGCTTTCCTTGTGAACTAAAGTTGGGTGAATCAAAGTGGAAGAACTGTTCAATGTGAAACAGCGAAGTAACAAGCATCAAAGGACGACGGATTTGAATGAAAGGTGAAATAATGGCCTCAACTTATTCTCTGGTCGCAACAACATTCTTTTTTGAGAATAATTCGTCGAGAATTTCTGGGTTAAGCGCGTTTTAACACTTCACAGGGTGTAAAATTCTTGCATAAATCTTACCCTAAAAATATTCTCGACAATAACCGATAATATAAGTGATATTGCTCTCTGTAAGTAAATCATTAAAAATCTAGCTTTTTTATTTCATTTGTCACTTTTATTTTTATTTATTCTGTGGAATTTTCAGCCTCTACCTCGTCCTCCGTTTCATTTTCATCCTCTCGCCACGTGTTAAGGCATCCTAAAAGTTCCGAAAATTCCTATCCTACATTTGAGGCATATTAAAAGTATCCGCTCGCTAATACTACATTAGCTTCGCATCACAGTTGTAAAATTACTGAAAATTACCCAATTTGCGGGCAAAATAATTAACCAACAGGCGATTTTCGCGAGATAAAGGACGTCAAAAAATTTGAGCGACTTGATGGCCAACTACGATGGAACTTCAGAGTAACTTAGTAGCGTTCAATATGACTGATCAGTACATTTGGATCCCTAGAACTTATTTTTTGAACTGACATTTAATGAGCTAACCAACTATTTGCCCCACACCCACTCTTGAATCCCCGACCAAAATCCCGAGCCCAACATCAACTCTTACAGCCACATCTGCTACCCTCTCCACCCCTGGAAACCATCTCTCTCTCTCTCTCTCAACATTAACTCCCTCCCCGCGGTGGGCCTGTATCCCTCGAAACCTCCAGCTTTAACCTGCCCCACCCACCCATCCCCTCCTCTTCTCCTCCAAGCGCAACCTCCCTCATTTTCCCCTTTACTCCCTCGGAAGCAACCGAAAGAGGAGGAGGTCGGAAGAATGTCCCTTGGGGGATTTTATACCTAGAGCCCCTGACACCATCGTTCTCCCCTCGCCCGCATACCGCCCCCGCCAACCGCCTACTCCCCCTTCCTACCCTCCCTCTCTCTTTAAGGCCCGAACCGCACAGTCCTCTGGATGGTGTGGCCCACGGAATAAGAAGGGGAAGAGGAGAGTCCGGGTCTTTTAATTTTTTTACGGTCGAGCGAGAGTGGGAGAGAGAGAGAGAGGAATCTTGGTTTATCACGCACGCGTAGTGCACGGAGATCACGCAAAGAGAAAAGCGGTGGGAGGAGTAAGGTGTCCGTGGGAGAGGTGGGGGCGGGTGGGGAAGGAGGAAAAGGTAGGGAGTAATCGAGGGTACGGACAACAGAAGAGATTGTGCCTTAAGGAAGAACGATGATTGCCTCCCTATGGACCGTGAGGGGAGTCTTGAAAGCGGATGGCAATGCAGCGGGAGTAGTTTTATATATACGAGGATAAGAGGCGAACGATGCTCCATTTAGTTTACTGCTGCGGTGCTCTGGCGGACAGCACCGCATAAACCATCGCACCCACCCCCGCGCTCCAGGTTTACCCGGGGCAAGTTAGCGAGGTAGGGGGGGGAAGGTAGATCGCAGGGAATGTTGAAGAGGAGGCGGGAAAACTAAATGCGAAATAAAACGCCTATCTAGAGAAAAAAGTGCAGCAAAGTTGAAATAGTTGCAAATAACGCGGTGCACGTTCTCGGACGAGGCTAATACATTTTCCGCTGAAATGTTTTTATGTACACTCTTCCTGAGTAAAAGGAAGTAAATATTAGGGTCGAATAAAAGAATTTCAGATAGCTTATAGCAATATCTAAGGCGGATTTTCAAATCAATTAGTACGTTCACCATAACTTAGTTCTACGGGAATCGCAATATTATTACGTGCAAATATATTTTTGTCGCATTCATTGTCAGCGTACGCAAATTAAGTCTTGGAGAACCAAATCCACGAATCAGTGCAAAAATATTACGAGTAGTATAATATTTATACTAGAGATATACGAAATAAAAAATACTGCTATGTAGTCATGTTACTTAGAGCATAAATTAAATAATATTATTCACTATTTATCCATTTAGGGACCCACAGTGAGTCAAAAGGATTTTGTACGGTCTCGTATAGTAGCTATTACATTTCTGTTTTTCTGCACATAAGAAACCAACAGTGACTTATTTAGCCATGTTCCTTTAGTTGCACCAAGGGAAGGCGAATAGATAAAGTACACGTTGGGAATCTATAGAAAAATATTTTGTGAATAAATTATTTTGCGCACATATCTAACCTTAAACGTGATGGTAAATATTTGAAAATGAAATAAGGAGATTTAACTCATCTTCGTTTAAGCGGTACCAAACTGAGTGATTTCTAAAATACGTGTATAACATTTAGTCGATCGCACTGAAAATTACAGTTCATATTACCGAAAGAAAGAGACGAAGTAAACAACTAATGTTAATTGTGTTGGCAAGTCTGAATTGCGCACTACAGAACATCAACATAGGGAAACAACTCGCTATTTCATTTACTGACCGTCGAGCGAATGAGCCCATCCATCCGGTCGATGGTCTCTCTGCTGCAGCCACTCACCTGTTGGGCAGAAAAGAACGGTATTAACCAGGTTTTAGCTGATATAAGTGACATGAAGATCAAAAGCAAATCAAAACTAACTACATTAACATATAAAATAGTTAAGGATATTAGATATAATAATTAATTTTATGTATTGTTACGTATTAAGAGGATTGCAGTTTATTTTTATACGTTTTCAATTCGAGATTGAAGAGTATGGACAACTGGCTACATATGTATGTATAACTATATATACGAGTATATATTCATCTATATTTATAAATATATAAATATATATTCACGAATACACACACTCACACGTGACTAGGAACAGATATACGTCAAGTGGAAAGTATAGACGTTAAGAGAATTTAATGGAAGAAACTCGACACAGAATTTGGGGGCAGAAAGCGAAAATAGTTAAATAATAATATAAGGAATAATAGAGAGAGGGAGAGAGAAGAAACGAGGTAAAAAGAACATGAACATAAAGTGTTTACAGAGAAATGGAGAATTGGATTCACTGGACAGGTAAATGAAAGGACTATTACGAAATAAGGATGGAGAATCCGTTCGCGCTTACTTTTCAAAATTTAATTTTTAAAAAATAGAATTAAAGGTATACCGACAGTTTTATATAACCGATTGGGTGACTGCAATATTGCGAGCGCAAAATTCTATATTCAATGGAAAGCTTCAGTCTAAATATAAATAAACCTTTTTCTATCGATTTGGATGCATGTGAAGGTCAAAAAAAATACTTATGGAATCAGAAATACTCGCTTATTTTCCTTGCTCCCACAATGTGAGAAACAGCGGCTGGCTGGAACGGACCGATATCGCTATTGGCTGCGAAAGAGCGTTTGCATATTCGCTACAGGCATTGACAGGTGTTTTTTTCAAGCGGTGTCCACCCAACGAACAATGATTATGCTTCAGTCCGCCAAGCTCTGAATGAACTTATATGAATCCGTACAAGGATTTTATGAGCTCATTTGAATACGTTCGCAAAATTAAGATTAAATACATTGTTACTACGGGAAATAAAGGTCAGAAGTAGCTAATAATATTTGAAATTTAGGGAATGCACGAAGAGAAAATTTTTAATTAATTGAGTTCAACCTTCCACCAATCCTTTGGAGTCAACGGATGCAGCTCACAACACGAAAATGGTGATAGCCGCCGTTCAGCAGAGCAAGTGTAACACTCAATTCGATGTGGTTGAGGATGAGTTCAGGCCCAGAAGGTCCCAACTAGACGGGGCCGGCAAGGAAAATAACCACGGTGCCGCCGCGCGACAGAATTTCTGGAATAACCTTTGATTTCTTGATCCTTTTTGCCAAGGCGGAGGCCGTTTCGTGAGTGGGCGTGTGAGGGCGAGAGAAAGACGGGGTGGGAGGTTAGAAGAAGGGGATCTGAGGGACGGTCGGTCGGGAGGGGGAGGCGCCGGAAGGGCGAGTGGGACTCCTTCGCTGCCGATACCAAAAGGGTTTCGTAGGGCTATTACCATGACCTTCCCCCCACTTTCTCTCTTACCACCCTTCCCACCCATTTCTTCAATTGGGGACCATCAATTCCGGGAACCACGGGTCGCGGGGCCCCGTGATTCGGTCGTGGATGTATGTTTGACTGTGGGAAGTTTAATAAACGGACGGCTTCCGAAGGGAAAGAAAGGTAAGGCGGTGGTAGCTGTGATGAGCGTGAGGGCAGTCACATTCAGCCATCGGTTCCTAAAAGGAGGCCCCATAATAGCAGTCGTTATGACAACCATTGTGTGGGAATACGCGACTGTTGGGAACGGCTTGAAAAGTAATTGGCGGTTGGAATTTCTGGGATTATTGGTCCTTTTTTTTCTCGTGCTCTCCCCCACCCTTATTTCTCTCCTGTAATATTTGATAGAAACGAATGCTGTGAAATTGCTACTTTCGCTTGAAAATGAACGGACGGAGAAAACCGTTAACTGATAAATGACACATCGGAAATTCTAAACCATGCGATTCGCAACTTAGGGTCGCACTTGATGCTTTTGAGTTCCAAAAAATTTTTGAATATCTTTCTCCGAACAGATTAGATCTCAAGGGAGAGATGTTCTTAGTGATAAGATCTTTATCTCAGAGATACCCAAAATAAGTCGGAAAACCCAACCCAGGAATTTTATAACCATTGGGTAATGTTTGCGTGACACCCTTAAGTTTCTAGTGAGAATACTATCACCGTATTTATACACTTTTACAAATTTATACGCATTTATAGGAATCTCTTTAAAAATTCAAATAAGAGTTTTAACCAAACTTTATTATCGCAGATATTTCTGAATAATTTACAACTACGTGTATACCTTAATTTGGAGGGGATTCATTAAAATATAAAAACTTTAGAAAATTTAACTACGAAGGAATGCACTCACAAATATTGAAGGTATACGAAACACGTGCGCGTATGAATGTAAATCATGGGTATGAGACCACATTAGTCGAATGAGAGTGAATGAAGGAGCAGCTTAGCTCACGAAGGAGTGAATATTTGAGTACAGTGGTGTCCGCCAAAATAAGCTACTTCCGGTTTAATTAAGTAAAGATTTCAGTAATTGTTTTTTTTATTAAAGTCACTCGGGGATTTTTTTCAAAGCTAAAAATACATTACAAACAACTTTCAAAGTCGCATATTACGTGAGGTATGCAATCATAAAAAAAAAACAAAATATTTCCTACCATCAGCAGATACTGAAGTTGTAAATTTCAAGAACTTGTAAACTAAATTATAGCTTTGAAAAACGGTCCCCAGGTGATATTTCAACTGTAGACATTTTATTCAAGTTATTCGCTTGATTACAATACACCTCCCAATTAATATGTTATAAGACTGAATTAGATGCATAGCAATGAAAATAGGCATGCAATAACCGTTTTATTAAAATACGGCATGCATAAATTACGGCTTGAAAGGAGAAAATATTAAAATATTAGGGCCAATAACCAAAATGGACACAATGCCTTGGTTACCAAAATTTAAGACGAAGTAGACATATCAGCCTAGAGAATTATTATAATAAAAGTTCATAAAAACGTTATGGCCTTCAGAGTAACACGGACTTTCCCAGCCATTCATATGAAGTGAATAATTGTGGAAAAGTCATCATTTCAGTGCACTCCGTGAAATTTCTCATTTGTAAACTTAAACGGTGAAATGGTTAATTACGTTTTATGACATGCATTTGCTTCTTAAAATAAGTATTCCCATCAATATCCGATATATTGAGATAAATGGTTCTCAGTTGTGTAAAATTATCAGTGGTCTTCTACATTGATTCCATTCAACCCCTAATTGGCGGCATTGAACTTTATTAGCCACACTACTATGACAAGGGATATACCAGTATCTCGTATTAATTTACTAAATTTAGTTAAGTCATGTTTTTTCAGGGCAAAAGTTGATAAGTATAAGAGCACCACAAGTATTCAAATTTTATCTATACAATAATAAGGATTAATAGTAAATATAAATTTAATTTAAAACAATAATACAATAATTTGTAACAAATAATTAATTGACTGAAATAGTTCTCAGAAAAAATAAGCAGAAGTGTACACATTGACCTAATCCGATGTACAATAGACAAATTAGAGATGTGAGAATCAGCTATGTCACGAAAGCACCATTATATTCCTACGTATACTATATGTACATATAAAAATCACTAATAGCAAGAGGCAATTCGCCTAAAGTTACAATTTTCATTATTGATGATAAAATGTGGGTTTTAATAAAAAATACTGCAGTTGAATAGTTGTCCCTTCGTTAAGCAATCAACCAATTATATTTTTCCGTTAAATTTATGGATAACTCGATACCATCTTTGTATAGCTTTCTTAGATGCAAGAAGTGCAGGCAACAAAATTTCCTTTTCTGATCATAGTTAACTCGGTAGAAAGGCATAATTTAAGCTTGGGAATAAGTAATATATTTACATGATTGGTTGCCAAGCTAAATTTGCTCACAAATTAAATCGGTGAAAAACGTAGCCTTCTTGAATGATATATAGTATGAAGAAAGTGTCATGGATAGATCGCCACCTCGAATTCTAAAATCATATCTTCAAGGTGTTTCAGCCAGCCCTCAATAATATAACTTTTAGATAATCTTTTTCAGGTCTGAAATTGGGATTTGGAGTGTTCAAAAATTTGTTCTCACTATTCTTTCATTTAAAAGTATGAGATTGTTTACGCCATACCTACATAAAACAATGCATATATTTTCATGGATATATGGATGAAATTGAAATGACGAATGAGAAAAAATATTAAATGTTCATGATAATTTAAAAGTTAAAACACGCATGTTGGAAGAAGAAAACGGTTATACGTATTTGAAGTTCCAAAAGTTCCAAAAACGTTTTTCTTCGGAGAAGTTTCGGTTGAAAAAGAAGATTCGCTAGTTCTTCAATTATACGAGTATACTAACGTAAAAAGATACTGCTTGTGGTTTTGGGCACTTCAGATTACCTCAAATATAATCATCTTTCCTTAGGAAAGGAATAAATCAGAAAATTTGAAAAGTTAAAACTTATCAGTTTTCAATTCTTAAATATTTTTCCATTTTCCTATGTAGGCGTGTGTGATTATCGGCCATAATTTGGTATCGAACTCTCCAATTTGTTGAGTTTTTCTTTGGGCGTTCGATGATTGAGTTGAACCTAAGAAAAATTAAGTGCTGAATGGATAATTCGACCTCTCAATAAGGCATAAGTACCTAATAATTTCATTTTTTTCTATGCATTTCATTTAATCAATTTACAATTAAAATATTAAGTCTAAAACGTTATCTTAAATTGCCCGCCCTATTTTCCACGGGAAATTATTTCTTTAATGGAGCAATTTGGATGTGCAGTAAGGTGCAAAATAGGTTAGCTATTCTCGGTAGTTATGCAACGTTTTGGGGCCTGATAAGGTTAAGAAGACGCAAAATCTGTAAATTTGAAAATATTGTAACAAGCGAAGGAAACCGAACATTTCAGACTGAAGTGCTCCTCAGGCAGGAGGGAAATATGTGAATAACATAAATGTTCCAATAATATAACACTTCCCGAATATCATTTCAGTCTGCATTTACGCGCATACTCTGATAGACGGGAACGGTGTATGAAAGGGGGTTATTACCAAGAAAATGGGAAAGAGGATGGAAAAGGTATTAAGAGTTGTAGATTAAAACTTAAAACATAATGTTGCCATAATGTACCTTCATGAAAGAGATAGAAATATATGATAACAAATATATGCGCAAATACATGAGTTTCGTAACAATTGTACGTTTTTGTGCTCTTAAGGAGGAGAAATGGAAATTTAAGCGATAAAATTCGATGGATATCAATCACAAATGTTTATAAAAGTGTGACGTCTATTTAATAAATGATTCTTAATGCTTTATGGTGATGGTGACATAACCTTATGGTGAGTTCCTGCTGTCTAGAGCAGTCAAGGCTGAAGTCTTGGACTTGTTACTCTTTATAAAGCTTAA
Source organism: Hetaerina titia (assembly GCA_037158775.1). Taxonomy (NCBI): domain Eukaryota; kingdom Metazoa; phylum Arthropoda; class Insecta; order Odonata; family Calopterygidae; genus Hetaerina; species Hetaerina titia. Next base: position 60,495,236 of record CM073772.1, on the reverse strand, counting down.
AAGAAACATCGAAATACGAATAATGGAGGGAATTAGAGAGAGTAGGAAGCGTAGCAAGAAAGAGAAAAATAAAACAAATTTCGTATGAGAGAGAATAAAACGTAAGACGGTTAGGGCACCGCCCACCGATCAGTAGACAGCCTACATGTGGCTCCGCATGCCTCCAAGCCACACCCCCAAAAAGTCTCTCTCCAGTCCCGTCTACCTACAATCTTTCTTCGCCCCCAGATTTCCCCCGTTTCCCTTCCCTCCCTCCTTTCGATATCAACCCCCTATCAATCTTGCCCTCTCCACTAACACTCCCTTCCTCCTTGTCGTTATCTCTTCTCGAGGATCTATTCTCCTTCCCAGCCCTCCTCCCATAAGTATTTTACCTTTACAGTCCATTGCCGTGTCCCATCCTCATTATTTATTCTTTTCATACAAGCCACTGCTTTTATGACACTTCTCTCAAAGTGGGTATTAAGAGGCAAGTTTGTTCATTTATGCTTGTTATTTAATCAAGTTAAATGATTCCTTGATTGGTGTTCAAATGATCCTCCTAAGTTGAATTCAATTATTGAAAAGACTAATTATTCCGTCCATCTCACCTCATCTCCTTATGTATCTTTTCTGTTAAGAGTACACCAACTTACATTTGTTTTTTCTTTAACAAGTTTTTTACTTCACAAGTTTCTACTCGGCGACACAAAATAAAATAACAGAGAAAAATTCGTGTATATCATACTACAAAAATATTATGATTCTTAAAATATTCAGTTAATAACAGGACATAATTATACGTATTAGATATAGCGAGAGATAATAACTAAGAAATGACCAAATGAATCGTGCAAGTAAAAACTAACATAAATTCGCGATGGTTAACATGCAGTGCATCCAAGACCTATCCCACATTCCCTCAAAAAACAACTAAGGAGTAAATTTAACATTAGAAATATCTATCATGAATGTTGGGAGTTTTGTTAATCGTCACCTTATAGGTTTCCAACAAGTTGTAAGTAGTAACTTCTTATCTTCGTATTGAAATGTAACAAGCATCTTGTTTGTTTAAGTGTTCAATAAGAAAGCAGAGGAAGACATGGGTCAAAGGCATTAAACGAAGAAAATCAAGCCAAAAAAGAAAAGCACGAATAAGTTAACAGTAACGCTTAATGAGAGAAAATATCAAAAGTGTGTTTTATGTGATGCATGGTACTCATCAAGCAAGAATCGAAGCGGAACTACCAACGGTGTCGTCGGCTATGGAAATGTGCACGCTAAATTTCCAAGTTATTGTAGGAGAAAGAACGTCACCCATATCCGGAGGGGCCTTTTCTATATCAGATCGTTCAATCTTTAACAGGGAAGTATAGCTTACTCTGAACATTTCTTCTGAGATATGAAAGATTATTGTTAGCCACTGTCTCCGGAGAGGAAGGGAGAACTGCTCTTAGGCAAGACCTTTATGACCAATTCAAAGAAAAAAACCTGCTAAGTAACATTTGCTGATGCATTTGGATGGGAAACTACTTCTTGAACTCACTGAAGATGGCGATAGTTTCCACAGTTGCTTTAATTATCGTCGTAATCGCCGTAAACTAAATCTTCTTGATTCATGCCTACATTTGTTTATTTTTAAAGGAAAAATGTGAAATGATTGCCTATTCCAGCACTTGACATTGATAAATATTATCTGATAGGCATCACAAGGAAGAGTCTGAAACGAAACACTGGCTATGTTGCAGAAATTAATGGAATCTAATCAAAAGGTAGCGGAAATGCGCTTTGACGCGATAACCACAATAGTGACCAATAATAGGCACAAAGAAGGTTCGTACAAACGGGGAAACATTTAGGCGAGATTACTCCTAGTGTGGCAGGACACATTTTGATGCTCTTCCAAAGTAAGGTTTTCTAACAGGTCATGGATTACTCAACCGCTACACCATCCATCCCTTTCTTCATCTAGTTCCAGAAGCAGTGAATCTCATTCGACCAATGCCGTAGATTTGGCATAAACTTAATTACAAAATAAAGACCAGTAGAATTCAAAAGAGACTAGAGTTTAAAATTTCAATACAAAGGCTGCTACTCAAGTGTGGCAAGTGTCATAGCTTTATTTAAACAAGTGGTTGACGGGGGGTAGACTATTAATGGCTAAATGTAATGATTCAATTCAGGAATCCTCTACTGACCCGTCTCTCAATTCTCAAACCGTCTCTATTTGAGTAATTTAACACGCACACAAATCTTGACAGCTTAAATCCGGCTGAAATATTGAGTGATAGAAGAAAGGTGCGTTATGAATGATTGGGAATCAGGATTTCATTAATGGACTGTACCAGAAACCATTGATAAGTAGATTATCAATTCAACGTGGTTGTACTTAAGGAGCTGAGAGTCGCTAATAACAAAGTTGAGCGGGGTGTTGCACTAATCACAGAGTTTAATCTCGGAGTAAGCTAGAATCTAAAACATAGTATCTGTTGCAAGGCGTAGCACAATGTTATAAAATCTATGCGTCTTGTTCAAATAAAAGCCTACACCAATGGAATAAAACAAGGAAAATTGTATTCACACCATACATTTTCAACGGAAAAAATTACATTTATCCCTGATCATTCCCCGTCTCCTTCAGGAATGAAAAATTTGGGCACGATTGTGCGGCCATTAAATATAGTCACATCTATTTTCATTGTTTCCCTGAAATGGACCAAATTGAGGCTTCAGGGCTAAAAATATTAATTTAAAATTGTAGACCATCCTACTCTGCAGACCGGCGTCCTAAAATTTCTATTTGTACGGGCTCTGATCATAACCTATAAGGAATAAATAATTCTTTCATTTAAGCATGCTCCTCTCTTTGATTAAAAGGCCTCTATAAATTTAATTCAGCTTTTTAAGCTAGCTAGATGAGACCTTAAGGTAGACAACCATAATAAACACATTTTTCATTTATTAATGATCTATTCAGAATATTTATAATTTTTACGATAAACATGCTACAAAAAGTTTCGGATAACAATTCGCACCATTTGAATTTTCATTTCTAAATGACAGTAAAAATGCCTCATGATCGATCAATTCCAAAAAAGTACAATGGTTCAAAAAGCGATTTTTGGCTTAGTTCTTTGGACCAGATATCATTACTCACAGAGAAGGAATGCTTAGCAATGCAAAGACTTCTTCCATTATTAATTAAAATATTAGTTCCATACCCTTGTAGCTTACATATTTTAGAATACAGTGAGTAGAACAACATGCTAAACCCCACCTTTGTATTCCTAACACAAAACTACACTAGCATTTATGCCGAAGATAGAATATTAAGTTGAAAAACATTTCAAAAAACTCTACGGATAAGATTACTAACGATGTTTCGCCTAAATTCGGAAATAAAATTTTTTACGCTCCATTCATTGAATTCATGAATTTCAACACGACGGTGATTAAATTTTATGATAGTATTTCTTTCGTCAGGATAAATATCGCTTGTCAATACGCCCTGCTCACCCTTGAACTAAGTGGTGCACGCCCTCAGAGGGTGACGATTTAGACGAATAGCAGGAACGTTTATGTGGGAGCACACTCCCTACCGAATTGTACGCATTATTACTTCCTTCTTTCTTCTCCCTCATTCTTTTAATTCCATCTTCATTCCTTCACGGTCTTTCATAACTCTCCTCCCTCATCCATCCGACACATATCACACTCGCATTTTCCATTCCTATATTTCTTTTATTCAGCACTCTCACCTCCTATTCCGACAATCTTTCTCCCCCCCCCCTATTTACCCATCCTCTCCTTTTACCTACTTCCTCCTCCATCCACCTCTTCTTTGTCCTGAAATGAGGAATGTAGGAGAAAACAATGAGGCCGCAACGTTTCGAAACAGCACATTCCTTTGTTAGACTTCCTTGATATATCTTCTCTCCGCTTACCATTACTCGGAAACAAACCCCCCATCCCCTCCAAGACTGAGATCTCGCTTTCAGACATCTTCCTCATCCTAATTTCCGTCTTTATCAATCTCTTCAACTCATTTGCCCAATTCTTCAATGAAGCTTTTTCTCAGATAATCATGCGGAAAGCTTTTTTAAAATACTTATTTAACTATAGTGTATTTCCACGAGTGGTCCTCCGTACATAGATCTCTAAAGTTGAATATCCAGTAGCCCATATACCGTTGAAAATGTAATGATTGTATTGACAAAACCAATGGATGATCTAAACTTCAAATGGAAGACATTACAAAGATGTTTGTGTGTGAGTATGCATAATTGAATGAAGGTATAAATCATGCACATTAAACATTGTTTTAAATTGGTTTTTTTAAAGATATGCTTTTCATTGACAGCCAAGAAGGTAAATTAAGGAAAATAAACAGATTTTGTGGGTCAATATTTACTGCGTTTCCTAGTCTCCATGTAGGGTTAAATATTTTTCAATTTCATATTTAATTGAATGTAGCATATTGAAAATATTTTATTGAAATATGGAGTAAAACGCTACCGTTTGAATAAAATAAAGTTATTTAAAAGTTAGACATTTTAGTGTTTGCTGGAAATACTTTAGTCGTGCTGTTAAATTTGTTGCAGTAAATGAAAAAATGCTTATGGCTTTGTGAGCAAAGTTTTAATTTGCGAAAAAGTCTACTTCTGAAACAAACTGATACACCGAGAGACAGATGCAAAAGGAGAAGGATTTCTTCGGCTAAAAATGATATGAACGAAAGAATTTATTGTCGCTATAGTCGAGAGATACAGGGGTCATCATTAAAAAAACATATGGCACAAGAGAAGGGATGCGTCATCTTAAAAATTCTAATCAGCAATGTGTAGTGACATCAATATGGGTTATAGAGATAAAACAGAAAACTAAATATTAATATAACAAAGTATTATAGAGAAAATATTTATCATTGCATTTCAGCTATCTTATAAGTCTAGCAGATACTCCCTTTGGGTAAAAGACTATGAACTGATTTGAGCATAGTGTTGACGCAAAAAGAAAGTTTGGTACTCAGGTAGACAGATTAAGGCTGGAAAAATGAAAGAGCACTGGTTTCCGATAGTAACGCGCAGATTCGCGAAGCATGGATGTCCTCACCGAAAGTTGCGGCCAAATTCAATAGTGTACCATATGCTTTATGGTCATATACGTGCATAAGCAATATACTGTCTATGTAAATACCGAACAATACTCCCAAATGAAGAGGAAAGATAAGAAAAAGCTGGGTGAGAAGAAATGAGTGCGGGGAAAGGATTGCGAAAGGGAGATAGGTTCCAGCGAAAATGAAGAACCAAGCAAGAAAAGACTATGGAAAGAGGAAATAAAGGCAGCTAAATAGGAGACGAAGGAGTATACAAGAAGAAAGCGATGGATACGGAGGGCAAGGGAGTTAGGAGACAAGAGAGAAACAGGATAAGGGGGACGAGAGGAGGAAGCTGCTGGAAGATCTCCAACACCGTACCTCCCTCACTCCTCTCTGGTCCACCGCCTCCTCTACCCTCCCCTCCACCCAAAGCCTGCCCCCCCTCCCTTCCCACTCTCCCTTTTCCCTCTGCCTCCAGGCCATTCGCATATCTTTGGCCAGCAGGCCAACCTCCCTCGTCCCCATTCCCGAACTGTGTAATTATGGGGGAGAGGATGTTTTGGTGGGAGGGAGGGTGGAGTTTTGGATCGTGGAGTTTCGGGAGAGAGGGTTTTGATGGTGAGGGAGGAGGAGGGGGTGGCATGGAACTCCCTCTCGCCCCCCCCCCAACCTCCCAACCCCCTTCCCACCTTCGGAACACCGCGTACCATGCGGGAATACACGCATCTGCATCCGATCTGCCCGGTCAGGCAGCCTGACAACAGAGTGTGTGATATAGCATGGGGCAGGCGCCTATTCGAGGATCACCGGTTTTCTCTCGCCCGCAGTGATTTAGGCTTTAATTTTATTATTATTAAAGGGGTTGAAGGACAGATATGTCCTCCATGTCAACTCACCAACGTTTCTGCTTGTCTGACCGCTTTTATTTTAGCCCGTGATGGTTGGCAAGGTTCAAAATATAAAAGTAGATAGGAAATGATGGTAAAGAAACTGGAGGATTATAATTATGGTTTGAAAATACAAAAAGCATTCCAAATGCTTTGGTACCTAAGTTAACAAAAAAAGGAAAATCTGGCAAAGCGTTCCGTTAGAATATTCACGAGAGCAAATTGTGTTCATATTAAATATCCGATTGAATTCTAGTCCATTAAAAAAATGAGTTTAAAAATATCCTTGCTTGTGGTCTCTGAGTCAATAAATCCTACCTAGCTTCAGGCCTACCGACTAATGGGAGGAAAGATATTCTGAAACTCAATTGTAATTACAATACGGTTTGGCAGGGAATAGAAATGATTGAAGTAAAAAGAGTCAATAATGAAGCAAATAATTTTTAACGCAGCAACACAAATGATTTAAAAGGAAAAATAAATCATTAAAAATACTTCTAAAAGAGAATGAAAAAAGGAAAATTTCTATGGCTAATGAGTTACTGAAAACATTAAAGAGATATGTGGTTAAAGAACTATGGAGTTTGCATGTCGGACTGCAGTATGCAAGACTGTGATCTCCACATAGAAATCATGGTATTTTATACCAACATAATAAATAACTAAATAAATAATTATATATATATATGAACACACGGAAACATATCATACTTTGACATCCGAAGGTCCAAAGGAAATGAGTAGGTATTGGACTTATGGTCATGGGATGAGTAATAGATTAAGGAGTTTGTGCGCTTACCTACTCGCGCACTCAAATGCATAATCACTCTGAGCCTAATCGCACTACTCATCCTCCACTCATCCCTCAAACTTCCTTCATCGCGCAGTTAAGCTCTCTGTAATTCAGAAACGGCTAGCAACTTCGTGAGTCAGGACTTCGCTTTTCCCTCACATCATCAGGTCTTCTCCCAAATTATCCTCTTACCCGTCCCACGACTGTCATATCCTTCAAATACCGGTCAGAAAAAGCGAAAGAGCGATAGTGAGTATGGTCTGCGGCTGTTTTATCCGCGCTAATAATTACGCCGTGAGAGGCACTTGCATGCGTTACCGGAATACGCCTAGGATACCACGCAAAATGCTTGGGAAATTGACGTACATGTATGTCAGGAAAGCGACCAAAATGGTCGCTGGTATCACCTCCGAGCACAAGTGACAAAAGTTAAAAAAAAAAAGTTTTTCATGCGAAACTACTCTCATTATTGGCCAGTAGACTCAATAACCATGAAAGTGAAAGGAAATACCTTGTACATAATACCTAGAAATCATACTGATGTGGCTAACAAATAAAAGGAAAAATCCTCTACCCGTAATAAGTTACCACCACTCGTTGCGCAATGAAAGCAAATTTTGTCGCGATGGTTTGTGGGAAATTAAATTCAAATCACAACCTTTCAACCCGAATACCCTTCTGTAGTAGTTTACGGGAATGCCACTTCCTCGCTAGTGACCAACTACAGACATAAACACTCAAACCCAAATGCGATCCTTCACAGCCTTTAAGGGACTCCGTGAAGGATACCTGGGTTAATGGACACATACACCTTATCCGTGACTGTTTACGGGAATAAATTCCGTGCCAGGGACAGCCACAGGGCTGACACACTCATGAACACACAGAAAAACACTCACACATTCAAAAAAGACCTCAATACCGGGAGAATATTACTCAAATCGAGCAACGTCAAGAGATAACAATGAAGAGGAAAAGACGAGGGTGTGCGTCGGATACGCGTATTTCGGCTACCATGTAGCCCTCCTCAGCGAACTGAAGGAAAAAAAGGCACTTGCCACAGAAAGTTGTAACTGAATCAGTAAACGGACAAAATTTCAGTATGATACTGCAACTGAATCCTTTTTTTGATTTATATGGTGTTTCCAGCGAAATGGCGGTAATACACATTAAACAAAAATGAATCAAATTTTGGGACCGGGCCAGATTCGTACCTACAGCCATCATTTTATCTGGAGACAGCAATACTCATTACTCTTTCAGTCTACTCGAGCATCCTCTTCAGACTTTGGCTTTTTGTACCGCACAGTACAAAATATAGACATCACCAAACTTAATTATTTTCTATCATGAAGTTTAATTGCGTTATTTTCGAAACTTTAATGTAAGGCAAAAGACAATTCATTGGTATATAATAAATCGTGATATGCTACTAACATCAGCCAGCTCATGGCAAATAATTAAAAATATAAAATTATTTTGTCGTTTTATCTTAGTTCATAGTTCCTGGCTGGGTTGCTGCTTGAAATCCGAGTGATGGTATACATAGCTACCCAAACCGATGACCCTCTGGAAACCAAGGCTTTAATTTTTACACAGATTGGCAAAATTTCAGGGTATAAGGGCAGGGGGACATTTCTGCTGATATAAATGATCTACTTGTACAGAACGTTTAACATTCACATTGCGTTTGATAGAGCATCAGGTTCACTCTAGTCTCTTCATCCGACGACAGACTTGAACAAATGCTTTTTAAATAGATTAAACAAACGTTGGTGTCTAATTAAATTTTCATAAAACAGGGCAAAATATAGGGTATAAACTGATCCTATACAGGAAAGGTCAAATATGTTGACTTGAAAACTTAGGAATGAATGTTTTCATACCAAACCTTTCAAGGGCAACTTGATTGGAATTTTCATGTAACGTTCTACTGTAATAATTAAGCAATTTTAGATTTTTCAAACCATCTTAAGTGGCCTTGACATGACAACTTATTCTCAAATCCAGTGTTCTCGAAACTAAAAGCAAGGTTATTAGTTCAATATTTAGTATGAAAATATGATGTTTAAAACCCATGTTCTGCATATTCGTGTAGAAAGGAGAATCCGATGAAGTGTATCCGTCATATTGCTATACTCGGCGGGTTTAAATAAGTCTTCTTATATGTTTGGGAAGTGGATTCCGATAGAAATTATATTAAGATAATTACAGAAACCGAATTCTAAGTTGATTAAGAGATAATTGAGAGGTTACATGCTCTTTTGGAATCCTTAAATATGTACATGTAGGTTTTATTAGCGGATGACTCCGTCAGAACGTTACTGTTGCGGCATCTCCCGCAGTTTCTTTGAATATACGTATCTACTTAGTTGACCGTCCATGCTCATATAATATATCTCCTCGCAAATTAGGGTATAAACATTATGATTTTTCAAAAATCCAGTATAAGGCGTTGAGTGAGAAAATTTGAGAGTTATCGTTATTTTTGATTTTTTAAATGATATATAGCTAATTTCGAAAGGAAATTTTCCATATTTGCAAATAAATATTAATTACTATTGCTTATCTGGTGGAGGAGACCATTATGTCATACAAATTTTGGATTCAATAGACGAATGCAAGGATGAGAATCAAGTAAAGTTTTAAAATTCATCACCCTTGAAATACTTTGCCAACCTTTTGCCTACACCTGTACGATAGGGACGAACTTAGCATAAGTTGGCTCGTATAAGGACGTGCTCGTATATCGACGTTGAATTACGCTTTTTCATCAAGTACTCTCAGCGTTCCCTTTTAGCTAGATTTATCACGTATTAATGCTTCAACGGCTAGAAAATATCACCGAAAAATGTATATTTACCACTTTAAAGCTAAAAATTATCAAATCATCAAAAATCACGCTGTTTTTGGTGAAAGGAAAAAAGTCTTCTAGGTGTTTTCAAAGTCTTTCAACTCTTCATATTTATGTATATACTGTTACGATGGAAAGTTGGCTTCATTAAATTGTATTTACAAAAACATGTTAACACCTAACTGTCATACAAATTCATGTAATTGCATTTAACTGCGGCCATATTAAAATAGTCCCGGAAAAAGAAACCCTTCAGCTCCTTAAAAAATACCTAGAATCTGCTGAAGTTTAATAGTTAAACTAGTAAATGAAACGGGTATTTCTAGTAGGGGAAGAAGTTTTCAACCACAGAACACAACATATATTTTCAATTCATTAATTCCCAATGAAAGAAATGATCTAATTAAACTGAATAAACGCCGTCTGTGCACGATAAGGAATTATTTCAGGGTTCGCGTACTGCGGTGTAAGAAGAACCCACCTCTTTTATTTTACGTAATAAAAACAGCGGGAACATAATGGGAGGTATGCTCAGATTAGGGACAAAAAAGATAAAACAAGAGGATGGAGACGAGCGATAAAGGTCAGGCGGGGAGAGAGAGAGAGAGTGAAAGAAATAGGGAAGAAGAGAGGAGCTGATTGGACGATGAGATGGGTGTAGGGAGGGGTGTGAAGGGAGGGGTTGAAAAAAATACGTGCGTGGTACGCCGAGGTGGGCATCTTTTGAGGAGGTACCAGACTGTTGGAGGGGGTCTATGGAGGGAAGTCGGGCGGGGATGTTGTAAGGCGAGAGGGGTATGGGAGTGCATGAAGTTGGAAACGTGGGTGGTGGGGCAGCCGGGGGGACGGAGGGAGGTTAGCACAGCTAGGAAAGGGGTGGATTGATGGTGGTGGTGGAGGGGGGGAGGATATTTTGTGGGTTGGAAAAAAAGGGAGCTGCGAAGCATTACAAAAAAAAGCAAAAAGGCGTATAACGTATAAAAAGGGTTGCTTCGAAAGGAGAGAGGGAAAGGGTAAAAGACTGATTCGAGGAGTGGGGGGAGAGGGCGTAGTTTAGATGCTCACTTTTTTCATTCTTTCCCGTCGTAGGTCGGATCTCTGTTGCGCGTGCTAGACGTACGAACCTAATCGTTATAATCATCATCAAGGCTTTTCCATAGCGAACCTTGGAGCCTTTACCCCGCGGGCGCATAACCTCTCCTCAAACGACCTTTCCTCCCATTTCCCTTCCTGCACCCCCCGAGTTTCCCCTTCCCTGCAACCCCTTCATTCTCCTCCGCCGCCCACTACCCTCCCTCTCTCCTTTACCGACCTTTTCCTCCGATTGTAGTACGTCCTCTATAATTCTACGAAAAAATTGAGAAGTTATTTTCTTTAAAAACCGTAGAAATAATATTTAATATGAAATTATTCATCTCTTTAGATGTAAATTTGAATATTTCCTTCCAATACATTATCCCTCCCTCCAACGCATTTTGTTTAAATTATTTCTATTAATAACAGACTAACATTCTAGGCGCTGAATAAATAATGGAAGTACGCAAACTTGATGCTAAAACCTGTAAGGCTCGAAAGGAGTCAATGGGAAAGCTGAGTTAGCTCTAGCGATTTTATGTTTGTTGGAGAACTAAACGTAATGTAATTTACGCTTTTGTGTTTTTTTTTATTTTAATGGGTAATTATTGATTCAGGACATATTATGTAGATAAGTGAAGTAGGTTTGTAGCTAACTAAAAGTGCCAATAAAATGTGTTGGATATGAGTATATTTTTTCCTGTGACCAAATGGGCCTTACTTTATGAACACGCCTCGTATGTTCGTAATTTTACATAATAACAAAACATTTGTTTATGCAATATTTCAATACAACTCAAGATCATCTCATCTCAAGTGCTGATAAAATTTACATGAGTAAAATGACATTTAATATCTAAAGAAATAAAATTAAGGTTATACATGAGCCCAATTCATTTCTATGCCAACTCAAGCCATCTACTGTAGTTCATTCGACAATCACAACTGCAAACTATTTGAATGCTGACTTGATAAAGTCACATCAACTAGTCAGTCCATTTTTTTCGAAAAAATTATGAATCAGAAATTTATGTTAAATAAATTTTTATGCTTAAAAAGAAATAAAATTGTTAACTTTGAAAGAAACTAAGGGATTTGTGATATGGAAAAGTTAATAGCTTCTAAATTGAAACGTATATTGTTTACGTCACTTCTATATCTATAAAACCCAGACAATATGTAGAAGTAGAGAGAAGAGTACGGCATTCCGGTTACGGAAACTTAGCATTGCTTACATTGTTTTAGGAGGCATTACTGAAACAGAAAACTACCTTCACCTAACCCGATGATAGTCACCTCCTTACAAAATTTCCTTTTTTTCTCAGGTGGCGTAGCATTTCTTTCGTTCAGTGGCCTGGCTAAGGAATGAAAGTAAAACCGCGTTTTTTTTTAGCAAGCCCCCGCTCGGGACAGGAAAAAAAAACACTTGCCCCCAGAGGGTATTTTCACCTCCCACACACCCCATCTAGGCCATCTTTTCCTCTGAGGCGCACCACACACGGGATTCTCCCGGGTCCTCCGCCTTTTCAGAACCGAGTGCCACACCCATCTATCTCCCGCCACCCACTGGCGGTCACCCCCTCCTCCAATGCCGCCCTCCCGAATCTGTCTCTCTCTTTCTCTCAGAAGCAGCGATAGTTCTCTTTCTCTCCGCCCAACTGAATCCTGTCCCAACGGTAGATATGAACCTCGGGCACAAGGCCTCCGAAAACCGGCCACCGTCATTTCCAAAAGGCCTCCACCCTTAACTTCCTCTGCCCCACCCTTCCTCCTTCACTCTCTCTCTCCCTCTCTCTTGCTCATCTTCCGTATGCCTTCTCGGTCTCCACTGCGACCCTTCCCTGTGCCCTTAATGCCTCGCTCACTCATTTTTAACAGCGCTCTCCACCCCAGTCCCTTCATACCCGATATCAGTCTCGAGGAATGAAATGGGCACCCAAGGGAGGGGATTCATTTTTATTATTTCCTTTCAATTTTCTTCATTTCCAGCTTTCATCTTAATATTTCCTGTTTTCGTCCACCTCCTTCAAAAGACCAGCCACTCAGAGTGCGGGTTAAGGCCTAAAAAGTGTACATGAGTATCTCGAAGTAACAAAATGACTAAGGACGAGAAAGGAATGTATTGAAAATACTGGGGATATAAAAAATGATTTTTGCGGCATAGGGGCATTGAACATTAAAAAGATATCAGTCTCCTGAAGGAATACTAATAAAGGTAAAAATGAGAGTGAACAACTGGAGAGGAAGACTCCGGAAGATAATAAGGGATACGAACTTTGGGTGTACGAATAAATGAAGAGACAAGTTGAGAAGAAGGTCCACCTTGTGCTGAGTAGAACAGCGTGAAAAATTCACACACCAGGGTATGGGGGTCAGTTCCTTTCCCTGTACCGCTGGTGGTTTCCAAGAAAAATCCGGTGCAGGAAAATCGGATAACTTCGGAAAAGCTGATTGCAGCCAGAGGTGTATTTCGGAATCGAACCCAGACTTAAGTTTAGTCGGATAGGCAGATAGTTTAGCGATCTGCCTGCTGAATCACCAGAGCAAACATTGCTGACTGTTAACAGTTATTTGAAATTGAAATTGACACTGGAATATTCTTAAAAAAAGGAGTAAACTTTTAATGACTATTTTTTTAATATTTACTCGTAGATTTTTTCAATTTGAAATAAATGAATTCGTATCTATGGCAAGATTACAAATATTTGATTATTATTAGATAACTTGTATTCACATTATAATGCAACCATTTCAGAGAGTAAAAATCATTCGCCTTGACCGGGATTCGAACCCGGATCCCTCGATATCCGGCCGAGTGCTTTAACCAATGAAGCTACCGAGACGTCCTCTTACACTCTGAAATTTTGGGGCTTTAAAGGAACAAGATGTTATGACGAAATACCGTACATACAATGTCACAGGCATTCGTAGTCGTGCGCGACGCGCCACAGTCCACGATGTTAATAAAGCCAATTTCAAACACTTAGGCTGTTCATACCTTAGACAAATTTCAAGAAACTGTAACAGTAACTTTAACGGAGTCACCCGCTATGTGTGCATTATAATAGCTAGGTAGCTTAATTGGTTAAAGCACTCGGCCGGATATCGAGGGATCCGGGTTCGAATCCCGGTCAAGGCGAATGATTTTTACTCTCTGAAATGGTTGCATTATAATGCACACATAGCGGGTGACTCCGTTAAAGTTACTGTTACAGTTTCTTGAAATTTGTATTCACATTATTTTAGCCACTGCAGATATGACTAAAATCCTAAATAACACGTCATTAAGTCACGAAAAATCAAGTAATGTTGTTAGGTTACAATCCTCAAAGAATGGTTTCAATGTCGGTGGTGATTTTAGTAGTGACCGTAAATAATTTATAGATTTATTTCACCACTGATCCCTTCGGTCTAACAAACGAGAAGGTTTTCTCTTCTCTTTTAAACAGCGGAATTGGTTTCTGGGGATCGCACCTCGCATCATGACGGGTTTTCCTCCTCTCAGCACACTTGAGTTCTGATGAATGCCATTTCGTTTATCTCCTGTTTTTTTTATATCATCCCATTGCTGCTGGTAAATTTAAAAAAAAGTAATTCTCTTTTTTTTTGCTTGGAGAGAATGGAGAGAGTTGAATCGCGAAAATGATTCCTTTCATGTTTTTGAATTCATGACTTTATATTTTTTAAGGCTTTTCTGCTCTAAGGCCGCTTTTACTGTCACATTTACGCATCATAACTAAAAAGTTGGAGGTCTAGGAACAACTAGAGCCATAGAGCTAAATGTCATACATTTTTTTAACCAGGGAATGCCAGTCGTTCATTATGAATATTTTGAGACCAAATGAAGTGTGTGAAATACTACTTAAAAGTGGTGACGAAATCATATTTAACCTTCTAGGTTCCTCTCAGAATTTGCGAATGGTACTCAATACGCAAAAACTATCATCTTCCTAAGTAGACGCAAATGCTACGGTGTTTGATATTTAAACTTACATACTGAGTAAACCATGCAACTTTACCACCTTGAATAACCCATTTAGAAAGAAATACTTATATTGAAATACACTGAAATGTTACAGAGGAAGCAGCAACTTCAACACAAAGTTAAATTAAAAAAAAACAGAAATCCTAGTTTTTAAAATGAAATAGAAACTAGAGGATTACAGGAAGATGTAGTACTATGTATGAGGATCGCTGAAAAATTTAAAAAGATGTATTTCTTGGCAATGCTTTCATTTACTTTTATTGACGATTGCCATTTAGGTATTTCCTAAGAGCAGCCTTAAGCTTTCATGGCTGAAGGAAATGTTTCAGTGCGTTTCATACAGATATTTCAAGCAATAAAATAACGAATAGCCACTTTCTACATCTTTAAAACAGCGTACAATGCACTTTCTTCGCCCAAAACTTTCCAGAGACATAAAAAGAGACGTTTCAGGCGTGATATGGTGGAATATCATGATTAATTAATCCTATTTTGTGGAAAATTGCCAATTTTAATATTTCCAGAGACATTGTGTATCGAGTTTTTTGACTGATACGTAATACGTGCAGAAGGCCAATTTAACTTCGTTGATGCATTCTGCCATTTAAAGGTTACCGGTCGCACTTTTTTTCTTGAGATGTCTGCTCTCATGTACTCTTATAAGGGGCCAAAGAAAAGTTTTTATCACGTATAATTTTTAGAGTGCCTATCTTTGACTCTTCAATGCGGAACCAGCATTTCAAATTCTTTATTTTGTAGGGGGTATTTTAGTGGTAAAAGAAATTATTTAAGATTATATTTTTCTGCAGTACATGTTTTGCCTTATCCCCTTTCGGTAATATTTCCAATACTTTAAACTTCAAATAAAATTTTCCATAGATACAAATATCCGAGACCCGTTAAATTAAAAGACGTTATCCAGTCTCACCGAGTGGGGTGGCAGGCTTATTATTATGCCACATTATCTCATGTTTGAGGGAAAGAAATAAACGATATGAAACATAAAATATATCTCGAGGTTATAGCTTTCACAATCTCACCAATTAAGTAGTAATCATTGATTATTATTTCTCTATTTTATTTAGACCCTACACTTAGCATATTGATACGGATTTGCAAGATCTCTAGAAAAAGTATATTGATTTAAAAATAAACCGTTCCGATCATCCTTATTGTGCATCAAAATTGAAGCTACACAGTTCCCATAGAACCTCAACTGAAAAGTGTTCGTTTAATAAGTCTACACAACAAGCACTCCGGGTCCTAACTCGTGTGCCTGATCGTATGCCAATCGACTATTTTCAAATATATTCCCTCATTTAATAAGTTATTACGCACTTTGTTTTCTTTTTATATACAAAATGATCCATAACGTAAAAAATATTGAAAATGGATAAACGTAAGTCAATTGGGGCAATTCGCCAATTGAATTCGGTTTGAATTTACTCCACTAAACACTATTAGGCAGTAAATTTTAGTGGGCGTAAGTTTTTTGAGGTGTATTTTGTTTCCACTACAGATAAAGTGCTCTATTCTTTATCATTTCGAATACCACATGCATGCATAGCAACGAGCCAGCTTTCAAAATCGTGCCTTTACCTTCCACTTTGAGTCCGATTAAGTTTCATAAGAACATACTAATGACCAGAGTTTTCAATTGATTTGGAGTCTGTCAAACTGGAAAACTTAAGAAGAATGTGCATCATGACAATATTCAATTAATATATTTTGCCTCTTCATTCTTAATTTTGTTCTTGCATTAGATATGTACAAGTGTAGATCATCTCTCTGAGTTAAGATACGAGTCTCGAGTCTACGAGAGATAGTCTTGTACAATATGATGCGAACAATTGTTGCCATGCTTTACTCGTAAAATCAAGAATCCAAGGCTTGTCCAAAATTTCACTCTTCATTTTCTTCCAAATACTTCACTGTAAGCAATCCCCAAGATGCGATTTCAACACTTGTAACTTAGAGTAAAGGAGAGTTGCCCCTGACGCCATATGCGAGATCCCAAGACATGACATCACCAAGTTGTAACACGAAGTCCGCACTTAAAAGCTGACATCATTCGGCATGATTTGCATGCGCTCATCATTTCGTCCACCCTGGCTTCTTTATTTTTCTTCTAATAAAACGCTGTGCTGATTTTGGTCTCTCTCAGACAAATGTTAGGCATTTTATACGATACGGCTTAGAAAAGTTCGATATTATATAAATTACCTCGATAGTTCAAATATACTTTCATAATAGCAGTGAGCAATATCATAATATTACTGACTAAAATGAGATGCGACAGCCCAATCCTCTGTTGATAAACGTTTTCGTATGGTTGAAGCAATTTGCTGCCATCGCAACGTTCAGAAAATATTATTACACCACCATAATATATAGACGAATTATAGCCTGGTCCGAAACAGCTCTTTGATGCCATATTGTTACCTGGAAGAGTATTTTTTAAACATTTTTTTACAAGATTTTTTTCGTCTCTTCTCCAATGCCTACTTGTAATCATATGAGTAGAGCCTAGAGGACGACGTCCTAGAACCTAATAAATTTTCCCATTTTTTTCTCCTTTCTTTATCTCTTCCTATCCCCCTGTCTAACCGTACTCCTTTTGGTGGACCACCCTCTCCAGAACTCACACACACCCTTCCCCCCCTCTCTATCTCTCTCTGCACTATCCCCTTCCCCTGAAGTTCCTCCCCACACCGCCGTCCTCGAGAAAGATGCTCCTTGCGCGCCACCTCCAGTGGTCCCCCCAAAATCTTCTCGCTCCGAAGAGGAGAGAATGAAGGTAGAGGGAGACGGAGGGAGAGAGAGAGAGAAAGATCCAAGCGGGTGACTCCCACCGCCTCCAGGCGTCCCCGAACCACCTGCTCCCCCTCCATTTTATTCCCTCCCTCTCCCGCCGTCCACCCAACACCCACCCAAAACCTCATACCTCACCTCGCGCAGCGCCGCAATCTTCCGGGGAAAGATGGATAGATATATATACGGGGAGAAAGAGAATGAGGAGAGGTGGGGGAGGGAGGTTTGGCGGTGTGGAAGAGGGAGTAAATCTGAAGAGGTGCTCCTCCCACTCACCCCCTCCTTTCTCGGTCCCCCTGCCTCTCCCCCCGGACAGCCGCCGCCACCTTCGCCCCTGTCCCCCCCACCCCCTTCCCACTTCAACCGATCCCCACACCACGGCCGCCTGCCTCCCTTGCCGCGCACTCGAGAACCGCCCCCGCCCGCCTCATCCTCCTCCTCTCCTTCGTCTTAAGTCTCGGGGAGATGCTGCCCCAAGGGTTGGCTGACTCTGCCCAAGACGGTAGAACTTGGAAGGTTTAGGTGGTTGGAAAGACCGGGGTAAAGGGGTGAAGGATGGGTCTCGAGGGGATGGTGTGTGTGTGTGTGTGTGCGGAGAGGGAGAGAGATCGGTCTGGCGGAAGGTCCGAACGAGTGGGCAGCGACGAAGCTTTTTAAGGGGAGTGGTGAAGGAGGGGTTGGGGGGGGTCAGAATTGAGGATAATTCACGTAGGAAGAAAAGAAGAGAGTACGAAAGGGTATGCACGCAGGTAACGAGTTCATAAGAGCCTTCGATGGCTGCGGTCAGTTTTACCCCCCTCACCTCCTCACCCTCTCCTCGCCCTGTTTTGAGGCACCGAGAGCTTCAATTTGAGGCATCCATAGAGTCACAACACGTCCGAGAAGAGATTTACGATGCGGCGATTAAAACTAAAGACAAGGCATTGCCCAGCGTTAACCAAAACAGGAACAAGCTTGGAGGGAAATTTTCTCCTCTTTAACCCTGGCCTATAGAGGTAGAAGTGCGCTTGCCTTTACCATTCACTCATGCTGAAACGTAATTACTTTGCTATCCAGGGGATAATCTATAAATAGAAGTACTTGCTGCTTGAGGATTCAATGGAGTCTTAGCTGAGAACTCTTTAAAACAATACAGCATCATTAAACTAACGATATATATCCGAACCCTTAAAGTAGAAGGGTTGCTCAATATACGAGCACGAATATCTTCGAAGCCAATTTACTATAGGTTCAACTCCATTAAAATACTTTATTTGGTGAAGTATACTATTAATTTTTCAATCAATGCTCACTGTTGAGAGTATACATACATTTCTAATTAAGAGTTATACGAGTTAACTTTTGGTTTGCTGGAATTTTTATTTTCATGACGAGAATGTGAGCATTGATAAAACAGTATCTCAGACAAAATTAATATCTTTCATTTTAAATGTCCATTTTGATTCGATAATTCATAAAATTACTTCAAAATCAAACCACTTGTATTTTCCAATAAAATACCATTCAATAGTGTGAAACGATTAAAATAAGAACATACGATGTGTACGTAATCACGTTTACATACTGAATATTCCACCAACCAATTTATGAACCTAACCAGTTCAAAATTTAATTTTTCGAGTGGGAATTTCAAACACCTACTAGATCTATAAATTCGAAAATAACGCCTCTTCTAAAATGTCTAAAAGATGAATGATTTGGATTACCCTTTGATTCGTAAAGGAATTTACAAGATGACTGCATAAAATGTAATTTAAAATAAAGTTGAATATCTGAAGTTTCTGATAGATATAAAAATAGTTATGGTGTTTTCACCCTCTAAGCCTTATTTTAAATCCGCAGGGCTCTATTCAGTCATTTCCTACCGGTAACCGATTATCCCTTTTTAATGCCATTGTCACTTAAACAGTATTCACATTCAGAAGTCTCCACTTCACACAGTCCCAGTTTTCTTAACTTCCTTCTTTCAATGCATACCATCTCCTTTTACTATCCTATGTTCCGATTCCTGAACTCCTGCCTTCCCAAAAACGTTCAAAATCTACAGCAAAGCCTTCTAGAAGCTACTCCTCAAACCCCCGTCACGTTTGTCCACCATCGCACTTCATCCCCCATCAATATTCCCCACCGCTCATGACTCTCCCACCCTTCTCATCTGCCTACCTGCCGTTTCCCAACCTTCCTCATGCACAATCGCCTTTCTTGCATGCAACTGCTTGCGATTCTCTCTCACAATCTCAACCCTCCTGGGGCACCGCCTTCAGTACACAGGTTTTTTTCTCTCGATGCTCCGTCCAGTCATTAGGAGCACCGAAACTCGAGATGCAATTCTAAACGGCTCAAAATGAGTGCCGAGGAAATTTTAAACTTAAGTATTTCACACATGAAAAGCCTTTGAACTCATTTCTGCAAACAAGAAATTAAAGACAGTACGCGTAGTCAGATTACATTTGGAAGGATCAGTGGACAGATAAAACGCAAGAAGCAGACACGTGATCATTTTGTGAAGCGGTCTGTTATGACATTACTATCCGATTTAAGGATCAGAATGTTATCTACAAGTATGGTACCTACAAGTATGAAATGAAAGTAAAACCCATTGTACACTGAAATTCTCATACCAATAACAACTTTGAGACTTATAATACTCATCTCATTGGGCAAATTTCTCTCAAAGTTCATCTTGGTGACGTTAAGCATATATAAGCATCTTCTTGTATTTATGGAAACTCTTGTGACTTAATTCATATTCATTATTTTATCTATGTACTGTTTCTGAAATAAATTATCTTTTGGAGAATAGACGATAAACATTTAATCTTTTTGCTAAAGTATAATGTTATGGGACTTGGTGAATCGCGGTACAGGGTCTATCTCGGTAAAATATGCCACCACAGCTGATCTGATTTGTGATATCTTATTTCTACTCGCATCTTTCTACAGCCGAGGATAATCGTTTCGCATAATCCTTCCCTCATAAAGACCTTTTTTTCGCCAAAGCCCTTTACCACCTTGTCTTCGCCGAAAACGTCCCTCTACGCGGCTACCCTTGCAACCCAACTTTTCCTTCCGAACCTCCGATACTTTCCTAATTCCCCACCTCACGCCCCCTCATGCCTGCCTCCAGGGCAAATCATGTTCTCGCTTCTGCATTAATAATGCATGGAAGAATCCAGAATTATGCCACTCACACACACCAAACAGCCAGCGGACCGACAACCACCAACCCCGTCTCCTACGAAACTTGTCTAACCTACTTGTCCTACCTACACGAAAACCCGAAACTTAAATCTTACGGAAACCCTACGAGGAGCACATGGAGGAATGGACGGTCTTTTAATGCCTAACGGAGCTTTATTTATGCGTAGTTTCGATGGATAACGAATAATTTGAAAGTGAAGCGGTTCATTTTTTCCCGTGCTGTGATCGCAGAGGAAAGATGATTGTGACCAGTCTTTTTTATACGGATTCCACCCGTGAAGGCATAACTGATCACGAAAGGGCTCACGGAGTTTTGACGGCGATGATATACGTAAAAGGGGGCAAAAAGAGGAAAAGATGGGTGAGTGGGCTGGAGTTGTTAGGCACTGCCAGACATAATGACGCCGAACATGTATTAGCGCTGCTATTCGTCGGCTGTAGGCCTCACATTGGGAATAATGATCCACCTATTTTGATCATCGAACTCCCTGTTGCGGGTGAACTCTAAAGTAATGTGCTTGTACATTACATTCAAAATAATTTTATATTTGATTTTCATAGCCTGGAAATTTGAAAATTTTAATACAGGGCACAAAGAGCCTAAAGGAGCCTCTAAAGAGCCTCTAAAGCCTATGTCCTAAATGCTTGCACAAAGTATAATATATATATTTATAGATACACAACAGATCCATGATATTATTAAACTTGATGAGCAGACAGATTTTGGATGGACACACGGACAAAATAAATATTTAATAGCTCCTAACAAAAACACAAATGCAAAAATATTTTCTTGACCTGGACCTGTAACACGGATCTTACGACTGGCCGGTCCGCTCTAATCACTTGAGCTATCGAAAAAATGTAATTTGCAATGAAATCTGCGGGAGGTTTATGCAACCAAGTGCCTCGATTCTTTGACCAGAAGATGGCGTTAGGGAGCTGTTTCACCTATCCAAGGAGAAATGGACGACACAAGAGGAAAAGGACTGTAAGGAAAGCAATCAGATATCATCAGCAATCAGAAAGCAATCAGAGCATAGAGGATAGGGACATTGCGTTTTGTGGTGCGCATAGCCAGAAGAAGGAGATGAGCCACAATGGCCAAATACACATTCAAACGCGAAAACCTCGGCATATGGCGAACGAATGTATGTACATGTATGTGTGTACATCGTATATATGCATAAAATTTGGACGGCACAATAGAACACAAAATAAAATCGACAGCACGTAAAAGGACAGTCACATTGTAGATTGTTTCGGTCTACTCCGAGGCCTTCTTCAGGTTACGCGAAGAAAACGATTTTGATAAGTTAAGATGTGACTATTTTGAAATATATTCCTCCCACGGAAAAACCAAGAGTTTTTTTTATTATATTCAGCTATACGATGTATTTTTAAATACTTCTCTCCATAAATATTTGTAATGCCAATACCAAAATGAGATTCTTGAATATTATTTTCCTGATAGGTGAGGCATCCTTGATCGTTTATTGTGGTTTTGAAATGGCACTCACTCTATCTGGTTCATCTCTCAATTCCAAAAAAATCTGTTTGCTATTCTCAGCGGAGAAACTTTTCATAAATTTCAATAAATTATAATTTTGACTCCTAAATATTTTATCAAAATTGAATAATTTTACGTTTTCGCGATTTAATAAAAAATATTTAATAGAAAAATTTAAATCCCTAACCGTATTTCACATGAAATAAACTATCCGTTAATCGCCACACTAACCTTCTATACTTAAGTTGTATCTCATTGGTCAATAAGTCGCGGTTTTTTAACAGATTGCACAAATGCCGAGGATTCTTTATGACCCATTAACGTTTTTTATGCCAAAACCTCTTTGGCCTGGCGAAAGAAAAAAAGAACATCTTTTACGGTGGATAAGGAAAACGGCAGAGCTATATTTAATAGGTGGCACAGATAGAAAAAAAGTAGGTGTTTTGGCTGGCGTGAGAAATGGATGAGATGTCCTGGGAAAGGCGTTTGGTTGAAGAGAGAAGATACCACTAAAGACTCCGCAAGACGTTCCTCCCGAAATTCCTTTGATATCATTCACCTTCATTACAACCCACTTTTTCCCTTTTTTTATGAAGCAACAATTTTAGTTGCCAAGATAAACACCATAGAGTAGGACAGAAGCACGAAACAACTAATACATATAAACAACACATTTTTCACAGGAAACAGGCGAGGCAATTTAAGTTTCCTTTTGGACTAATGCGAAGAGCTCTTAGGTGAAGACAATTACTAGTCGCTAAAACATTCATTACAATTTTAGAATTGCTAGATATGATTTTTACTTATTTCTTAGTTCAACTCGAGTTGATTTCAAAGAAAAATTTCTTTAATTCAGAGCCAATTCTCTTTTTCAATGCATATTTTACTCTGAATTCATTGCATGCCTTTTAATATGCCTTAATTTTGCATTTCTACCAGAATTTTACAAATTATTGACTTAACTGGCAAACAATAGCCAGCATTTTGATCTGTTAAAATTTATCGGACAGTGAATTCACGTAATGGAAAAATGTTTTACCAATTTTTCATTTTTTTTCAGCAAACCTTTGGTGAAGCGCTCGAACGAAGACTTTTTTCCAACTGAAGTATGCACTGCGATTGCGATAAGTAGGGGGCGAGACTGTTCGGAATGCAGGAATCGTCACCCGGCGTGGATGTCGTTCCGTGGAGCGGAATCGATTTCCATCACCTTTTTCCGAGAGCGGGAAGGAAAAAAAGGGGGGATGCACATACACATATGCGCACACACGAAGACTTCCCCTCCGTAAACTATAATCCCTTCGCCCACCCCAAAGCTTTCGCCCCGCACTCAAGCCAACCCCCTCTTACTCCCTCACATCTCTTTCACCCTCCGTTCAAGTTGTGCCCACCTCATCAACAGCCAGCCAAAGCTACCATTTCTCTCTCTCTCTCTCTCTCTCTCTCTCTCTCTCTCTCCTTCTCTCATTCCTCGGCGGTACTACCCCTACCACTCAAGGCATCCGGGACACCTGTCTCCCCACACCGCTCCACCAAACGCCAATGTTTTTATTCTCTCTCCCTTCCTCGGCCCCTCCCACCCCTCCCTGCACACGCCTCGCTGGAAGAATGCACGCTGGAATTTTAATCACCGCTCTCCGCCTGACATTGATAATAACTTGCCAGTTCTCTTTCTTTTCCTCCCCTTTCTCGCCCTATCTCTCGTCCCCATACCTTCCCTTTCTGCCTTGCGCTACCCTCTTTTATTTCTTTCTTCCTCTTACATGCACGCTACTACCGTTCGCCGTCTTCTTCCCTCGTCGCAAGTTTTCTTCTTTTCTACTTTCCAGCAAACCTATTCCTGTTTTCTGTCTATCATTTGTATTGCGACTCATTTATTGTGTTCAGTGATTATTATTTCCTCTATTGGAAACACGGTCGTTTTCTTCGCCCCAATGGCTAATAAATATTCCTAAAGTGATTGCGATTAAATCACAGAGCCACCAGAATCAACATAAATATTTAAAGGCTATGGGTTTTTGTCCAGAAGCTGAGTGTTGAAGGTAGTCGATTTCAAGACATTATCCGCAAAGGTGAAGATCAGGTTTTGATTAACGTTCATTGCCTGACACTACTGCAGAGATATAAAAGAATGCTATTAATTACCAAATAAAATGAAGAGTAAAAATAGCCCCCTGTCATATTGTCTACGTCTCCAATTTCTCCTCTCCAAAATCCAATCTATATACTCAATCGTCTTTTCATATCATTGACTTATATTTTAGTTCAGGTTCATAGACACTGTAAAACACTAGCTCTATAAATAATCTTTTTTTTCAAGCAATCAGGAATCATGATAGTAAAAATTCGAAGTCAATGTTGTAACAAGCGAAAATAGAATTAAACGCTGCGTAGATATTATCAAGCTCATTCGTAGGTGCATGTGCTAGTGCATATTAGTTACTTGTTTATCTATTTGCATGCTATTAAGTTCAAGTAAGTTTTTCGTGAATATATACGTCAGTGTGGGAGTCAATTTGTATGCTTTTTTGGTTGTTTTGCCTACAATTGTATTCTATTTTAAAGGTGGTGTTCTACGTCACACGCCCTTACAGCGGCTTGTGGGATATTGTGTAGATAGAGAGAAATCTAGAAGAATTAGAAATGATATATTAAATAAAACAGGAAATAAATGAGTCTAAAATATGTATAAGTCATGCAAATGAGGAAAAAATGAGTCTTAATCCTCCGAAATCTCTTTAGCATATTAAATGCTCCATTCACCGGATTATGAAGTAATGATTAGACTATCCTCTTAAAAAAAATAAAATATTTCCCGTTCTGGATTAATGGAATCCTAAGGTAAAACTATGAGTAATCTACAAGATTTCTTCCCCTTTGGTTTTTTATTTTCCGCCAATATTGTCCTCCACGGAATATTCTCCTTCCAGGAGTTAAATGCCAGTAATTTCATACTAATTTCCTTTACATTCTGCCAACGACTCGATATGCAGGACATCAGCTGACGTTCATAGGTAATTATAGAACTAGGCATTTCTTGTAAGTTTGGAATATAGTATGTTAAATAACACGGAAATGCCAACTGTTCATCATATTTTGTAACTTATATGAGAAATGTTCAATGAGAACTGAATAGATTCGACATTGGCATCCAAGTAATCATCCTTGATAATACGGTAGCAGATTTAATCAGGAATTTTCTTGAGGCTATTTTAGCTTTCTGCTATTTTAGTTGCACAGACAATTAGATATTCATCTACTCTTCACATTAGGAAGAGAATAGGTTACAAATAACCTGCATTCATGGGCAACATCCATTTTTATTCAAATCTTGATTATTACGTCAACCAATGTAATATGAAAATATATTTATCATGAATTTCCTTATACACGATCACATCCACATACATTTATAACAAAAACGATACAAACGATACAAATTTGTTGTTAAGTGATAGATCAATGTTTATCTTTGCCCTTTGTATTCTTTAATCGTACCCTAGCTTAGATTTTGATCTGCTAGAGCGTGTATCTTTTTATAGCAAGCATTATCATTTACCAACTGAATGGAGGTAACTCGCTGCAATTACATTTGCTATTGAATGCCCCTTTTGTTAAGATATTATTTTCTATTTCAACAGTTCAATAAAATTCTAGCTGAATTCCACATTCCATGCCGTGGTAGAGAGTAATATTTACACGATGCTAATGAAAACACATTGATTGGCGTTCAAAAACAATTGCAGCATTCATAATCGTTGCAGAAATCATAACTGTCAAATAATTTAAATATTCAATAGTAATATAATTTAATCGTCAATAGGTAAGAAGGAATTTTGAGATTAGTGTATAATATTTCTCCGCTTTGTTCATATGCTAACCATCAAATGACACGCTCAAGGAAAAATAGACATTCTCTTATGCAAAAATTTAAATCGGTCCGAGATGTAACGACACTTCACTCACTCACTATTTTTAGTATGTCAAGCAGCGAAGCCGCACAAACACCGAACACTTGGTCACACGCACACAACCGTACACCGAATCCCTTAAAGAGACCAGCTGAACGAGAAACTCCCGACGTCTCTCCTACATATCTTCCACTGCATAACCCTCTCATCCCCTACTTCTACCTTCGCCCTCTCTCGATATCAAAAGGGAAAACAGCGCACTAACGAGGGGTTGGCGAGAGAGGGCGAGGGGAGAGGAAGGGAAAGCAACAACAAAGGAAAAATGACGACAAGGGACTCACTCCGCACAATTATGGACCTTGATGATGCATGGAGCGTTGATGAGGGGGGTGACTGAGAGAACAGGGATGGGAGGGGAGACCACGGGCGCAGGTACTGTAAAGGGGGAGAGGAAGAGGCTCTTAAAAGCCTTACACCCCAGCCAGCCCCCACTCCCTATTCAAGGCTTTTCATTATTTCCCCTCAACCCCTCATCCGGGCCCTACCGATTCCTGCTACGCTCCGTCTCATCTAAATCCATCTAAGGTTACACGCTTAGCAGGACAAGATCTCCGAAAGAATTATTAAAAATATTCAATTCGTGAGTCTATTACTTAGCAGTAGGATTGATTGATGGTGTCGTTTAATTGCTAAAGATCGCTGTGTATAAATCTAGTAAGTTATTTTTGTTTAAGGTATTTTAAAATTGGTTGTGGTGCTAGTAAATTTGAAATGATATGCACCATAAAACCCCTACACTTTAATATACCGGCTTCATTATCAGTAAACACCTGGAAGAGAGTTTCTTGGAGCTCAAAAGTATTTTACTTCAAGAATACTGAACACCAACATGTTTTCATAAACAAATACTGGCAGAAGAAAGATTTTTGTGTACATGGAATTCTTATTCTTCTATTCTCTGTGTTGTTAGCTAGTCTCGTTTCTTAAAATGAACCGCTCAGCATTGGCGAAGAGAAGAAAATTTGATAAAAGTTTTTCGAAATACTTCATAATAAATTCATAACTTCAAACGGTATCTATAATCAAGGTTCCATTATAATTTCCTCAAAAATCTGAGGGATTTAAAGTATCACTTTTACATTTCCTAAGTTATTTTGCACGTGAAGCATTTTATTAAAAGGTGTGCCTACAATAAATAAGGCAATTGTACCCCTATGGTAGGATGCAGACGATCAACGCACCCTTATTTAATCTATAATCAGCACAAATTTCTTGTGCTCCTTAGATGCAAAAAAATCATAACTTTGATAGAAAATAAATTCATGATAGTTTCTAGAGTAATCCATGTCAAGGGTCAATTATCACAAGTCGTAATTCGCATTGTATAGCGCTATAAAGATTATAACAATGTATTATTAACTTAAGCAGGTTATTTCATGATATTTACTGCGGCATATGAAACTGAAACTAATGGCTTAATTTACGATTGCAACTTGAGGATTTTAAAATGACTAAGAAACAAATTTGTTAATAATAAAATATAAAATGACGTAATAGTGCGTGATGAAAAACTTTTCTTAATGCATATATCAATACATTTCACGCAAAATAGAATGTATGTTATCACACATACTACTATCAACGATTTCGAGGACTACAGTAGAACTAGATTTATATATATATATATATGTATAAACAAAAAATGAATTTTAACGTGAACTTTTACCAAAACTGTTTTCTAATTTCGATCGATTCAATTCGATGAACTTCATTATAGAACCAATTGAAAATATGCAAAAACGTATTCCTTCTAATAAGTGGGTCAAAAGTTTTAAAATATAATTTTTCCAAATTTTTGATGAGGCAAAATAAACTTTTCCTAAGAATAAAATGTGTCTACATACATTCCAGTAATGCTACTATAAATATACTAATACCTTCCAGTGTAATGCGACGATTGTAAAACCCTTTTTTATTAAATCATGAAATTACTTATGCAAAAATTTAATATTTAAAATTTTGAATGGTGGAAAAAACTTAGCTATGGAATTTAAAATATAAGGTCGAATAAGTATTGGTTGAAGATAGAAAAAATATTTCTGCATGAGCATAATTCGTGCTCTAATTCTTTGTCAAAATTCATTACATTCATGTATCAAAATAGTTTCTCACGCATTATCTCACCCTCTCATGTAATATTTATTCCTCCAACGAATACAGCACGCTTTTTCGAATTGTTTCTTAATGTAAATAAATTTAAATTATCTTTGGAGACTTCAACGGCTACATGGTATCAGTGACGGGACGTTAAAACTTCCGTGATGAGAAATTGCGAATAGAATCATTTTACTCTGATGTCGCAAACCATCGATAATTTTTGCCGTCATTTCGTCAATAAGATTGCATCTTCCATGCTACTGATTGTTTTCAGGGAATCAATTTCATCTTTCCGTCACATCTGATCCATCTTCGAGCACAAACGGGCACCTTTTAGAGGACAATGATGACCTTTCTTAGCGATGCGTATGACGTCTCTTTCCCGATAGTAAAGAGCCACGTGAAGGTGGGAGTTGCGTCTTGCCCGGCGGCCGCTCATTCCTTCTGCCGTTCGCCCCACGTGTCTTTAGCTTCGAGTACCTGCGTGAGCTATGGCACCCGACGCCGGGTGCCCGACGGCCACATCACCATGGGAAGATTGGACGAGCGTGTTCTCGAGCCTCATTCGCCACCTCTCACATTATCCCTCGAGGAGAGAGTGTGTTGGTTTTGTTTCCGCCGACAGATTATTGACTCTTCCAGATTCTCTTCCACAGAAGTCTTGACGTTTCGCTCCTTGGATGAAATAAGCTCTCCACATGCCAGAGGCCACAGTGACGGAGATTAGTAGATGCACAAGGGATAACTTGAGGGAGAAATGCAACATGCAAAGTGACTGAACTGGCAGAGAACGTTTTTAATTAAGTTATTCCCCAAGGAATTTCTATTTTATCATTATATTTCAAGCAGAATCGTTTGTGAAATTTCAGTAATTTCATCTTTCAAGATAATACCGTCGTGAGCTGACATTCACTGTTGAGATGAATTTTTTTATGATTTTAACCAATTTGAAAAATAATTCTTTTTATGAATCCAGGATAACAAACCTTTGAGCAACTGTGAACGACTTTTGACGATACTAAAATTGAGGTCTATAATGAAAGACTTTCCATCAAATAAAATTAATACCGAAAATAAGATGCCACGTGAATATTTACATTTTTAACATAAACGTAAAAATATGAAAGTTTTCTTTGTATAATGAGTTTCTACCTTTCTCTAATGTTTAATAATTTTTCTAAAAATACTAATTACATGAAGTGAATCAAGCACAGTTCTTTCTTCCACGATACCCCTGGATTCTCAATCGACTTAAATCGAAATTTCATGGCAAAACACCGAATTAACGGCTGTGAAATTAAGTGGAATCAATAAGGATCAAATCAAGACCAATTTTCCTAATCGTGTGACTTCAAATTCGGATAAATTCCGATTTCATATCAACATGGATAAGTACCAACATCATTAGTAACATTATTGTAACTCTTTAGGTCCTAATGGTTTGACTGATTTTACGTCTAAACAATTATGCTAGTGTTAACTCTTAAATCATAGGGAATTCAGCAATTTTTATATGATACAATCGTAGGTTATGTAGTTATTTATCATCATTTCATCCGACTCCGAGTTACATATTTTTAAGCAATTTACTAGTAATTAAAATTAATGGATTGTTTTCTTTAGAAATAAAAGTAGAAAAGGTCTATGCAAATATAGTGAAGCAGGTAAGAAGGTCAATTAATGATAACGCAGAAATCATAAGGAAAGAGAGGTTTCACGTAAATTTGGGGATAATTAAACCCATCTGCTTCTATTACCGATCAGTTCCATTATAATTTAGTGAATGTAAGCTGTGAAATTCAATGAATTGTGAACAGAAATACTTCTTTGATAGGCATTAAAATCATATTAAAAGTAGTATTTAAAATGACTCATACTGTCTACCCTGGGTTTATCAGAAATTTCCCCGTACTAACACAAAATACGACTCCGATTTCGATTGATTTACCTTTGGATCCGAATTTGTTTTGAGCAAGATAAAATTCACTGCATCTGACAACAACATACTTTCATTGTCCTAAAAACAAAATTTGTATCGCCAGAAAAGAACTTTAGTGGGGTTTAGGGGTTTTTCCATATAGTAGTACCTTAAAGTAATAAAATATAGCCAATCAATCAAAATATATCCTCAGCATTTCAAAATGATCTCTAACCTAAAAAACTCTAATCTAAGTGATGCAGAGATCCTAATATCATAGCTAGGAAATAGCATGTAGTTTTATAATAATAGTAAACTCTTCGTCCTCGAGAATATTCATACAGTCGGAATCTGGTTTGAATAATGATGGTACTCGTATAATTTAACCTAATGCATCAATAGGTAGCTGTTATAAATTTAAATAGGCTGGAATACTGCAGTGCCCATGAATTGCAATTCCACCTGCTTTGAAAAAATTATACTCATGCACCTTGTTTTCTATAATAATAGTTAATATCTATGAGTCATTAATCCATTTTAAATATCTTAAAGATCAAAAATAGTTCCTCCATAATTGAAAACTCTTTTATATAAATTTGATTTTTAAACAAATAAATTATCTGGTTACTTCAAATGGGTAATTTTTCAAATAATCATTTTCCGACACATTTTATTTGAGTGACAGTTCCCTAAGATCATCTGTTATCATGACAGTGTCCGTGTGAACTTCGTGACTCTCCTTTTGCGATCGCTTCACACTCAGTAGTGCACTTCGCAAAAACAATCGTTACGCGTGCAAAACTCTTGGGCGCAAAATTTAAACACGCCATCAAGGGAGTGAGTCGATAGTTTTTAGCGTACGCGCCGAGCATAATTGCCCACCAGCCGCCATTGTCCGCCCCTCTCGCACGTCCCTTCGGCAACCCATAAACCAAACCGCGACAACCTCCCGAGTCTCTCCAGACACAGACAGACGCACACACACACACACGCCGTGATACCTTCACCGGCACCATCGGCTTCTCCTTTGCCCACTGCACAGCTCTCACAACTCCTCCTTTCCACCCACGAAGA
The DNA here is from genome assembly GCA_037158775.1 of Hetaerina titia. Lineage (NCBI taxonomy): Eukaryota > Metazoa > Arthropoda > Insecta > Odonata > Calopterygidae > Hetaerina > Hetaerina titia. Next base: position 60,463,984 of record CM073772.1, on the reverse strand, counting down.
CTTCCTCGCCTCACCCCTTCAGCTTTTTCCCGCCTCTTACCGAACTCGTGCCCCTCTCGGTCCACCTCTCCCCACTATTTCCTCCCACCCGTTGACCGCGGCCGAGGGAGAGAAAGAAAGAGAGAACTATGCCGGCAATTAGTCCACCCTACCGGCCAATCACGTCACTGCACAGAGGAATTACAAATAGCCCCACCCTTGAGGCCTTGAAGGAGAACAGGTCCGTGTTCCCCGCGATAGCCCTTCTCTCCCCTCTTCCTCCTCATCCTTCAGTCTCCTCGCATCCTACCGACCAGCCTCCAATTTTATTCCACCTCTCATACCCGGCCACACTTATACACCCCCCCTTCCACACCACTGTAGCCCGTCTACCCCACCCCCCTTTCCCGGGACTCACCCACCTACGCTTCCTCCGTCTCGTCCTTCGTACAGGCTCACTCTCTCCCTTCCGATGCTCTCTCTCGCTCACTTGGTACACTGCCCCGTCTCCTCCCTACTCCCCTACCCAATCTCGAAACCCCTCTCCCCTCCGTGATTGTCCGGAGTGCGGGCGATCGGTGCCTCCGAGCGAGTAACTTATAGGCACATAAAATTACCGCGCGCGCAATTGCGGATTGTCGACGTTGGATCAATAATTTACCCCATCGCAATTCATCCTTCGACTCCACCGCGAGAACAAAACGCCGATTTCACGAGCGATAAACTCTTGGTTTACCAAATGTTTTAATTTGTACAAACATTACTTTTGAACCATTTCATTCAATTCACGAGAAAACTTCAAAAATTAATTTGAAAGGACAAATATTTCCGGCACTGAACACAAAAGCACTGGATTCACCTCGCTCTTGTATGTACACTAATTATATTATTGATAAAGGTTTGCTGTTTTTTATTATATTACAGGGTGAGAATTATTAGCGGTGTTGGGAATATCAATAAGAACATAATTTTCAAAGGACTGATCATTTTAGCACGTAAAGAATGCAATCTTTGTTATCATTCTCATTGACCAGTTTCTTCATGCATGAAGCTGAAAATGGAACTCACTTCAAGAATATTTTCCTCTTACTAAAAATATCGAATCATGCAAACAACATAGAAATCACATAATTACGAATTTTGCTTTCAAAATTATCCTCAAACATTTTAACATAACGCGAGCCACAGAAAGGTATACATATTCACCGAGCTCTGCGCGCGGTAGAATCTATAATGGAAAAGTCTAAAGCCCCCAGAGTGTCGAAACGCCACGCTGACTCGTAAATGCCGAAAAGAGTTCCTTGGGTCAGCACTCATGCCATTCACCACGGAAGGGCAGTCAGGGAGAAGATTAAAATTCCTTCTCAAAGAAGAATCTAACAACGGCCCATAAGGATGGAGACTTCGCAGCAAAATTGCCAACGCGAGCCACTCCCTTGACTAAAGAAGCCATGCGCGAAAATAACTTTGCACGTGGTTCAAGACAAGAAACTATACCCCACTCCCACTCTGCCCATTCTACATCTCCATCCTGACCCCTCCCCTATCGCTTCCATCTCCATCATATTTCCAATGATTGCTCCTTATTATACGCCACGAACACACTCGGCATGCTTTTTCGGTTGGCATCCGGTAATCCTATTTCATTAGCGAATGAACGAGGGGAGGAGCCCGAAGTTTCCAGCGAGAGAGAGAGAGAGAGGTTATGGAAAGAGAGAGAGAGTGAGTAGAGAGAGGGAGAGCCGTGGGTTGAGTGATGCGAGGGAATCGCGACAGGGAATGTCCAAAGAATGGCCTTCTTGCCGCGAGACCGCGAGTGGGCAGTAATGAGAGGTTTGGAAGCGGCTCTCAGCCGGGAAATAAAGAGGGAGGGGAAAGTGAAGGAGAAGGGGCGGGAAAGGAGCTCGACTTTCCGTCCAATTGTCCAGAAAAACCCATCATCGCCAACACCGCATCCATCCCACCACAGCACACTCTCTCGCCGGCCGGTATTCCCTCGTTTCACCTTGGTAGATTTGCATATTCCCTCGTCTTGTTCTCTGTCCGTCATGTGCCTTCAGAAGCCGACTCGACTACTCAAAATGCTAAGAAATGTAATGCCACCCTGTCTCTCCGGTCGAAATGACATTGAATATTGTTGCTATTATGGATCCCACCGAGAAACGATCCGGTATAATATATATCTAATAATGAAAGCGCAACTCAGCTACGATTGGCAAAATATTTCCTTGACGGCACAAATCAGCCCCTGATAATATCACGCCGGAATTCCTGCATAATTAAATGGATCGTTTATGTACTCTCAATCGTAAATTTGTATTTAGCAGTACTGTATTTCCGAAATTATTCTCATGTATTTGCAATTATATTTCACACCGAAGTCGGGGAATATGAAATTTAAAAATTTATTAGTTTAATCAATCTTAATATATTAGAAACGCACAAATAAATATCTTCCTTGACAATAAATATATTAGTCTCAAAACCATACCATTATAGGTAATATTGTGTGTATTTTAACCTACTGTGATGTTTTCGACACGATACCTAAGAGCGCAAATCATACGTACATTTGGAGACATTACAAATCTACATATATTTGAAAGTTTTCGTCTATGAATTTTCATCGTTTGCATATTAGTATGTTTAAAGTAATTATCATTTTTTAGTGGTATCATTATACTTGGTTCAGATTAGTAAACGAACTATTTAATGTAACAAAACAGTGGTGTAAGCAACTTAAACCTTAGGAAAAACTTAGGAAACCAAATCAAAGTGCTAGACAAATTATCTTTTTGGCAAACCATTAATAGTGATAAATACATACATCAAAACTGAATATTATAGAAACATACAGAACTATCCAAAATCAGTTACGCAAAATTGGCGCCTTCAATGGTTTTCCGGTTAGGTCACGCTTCCTACTCGACAGAATGCCATCCCGCAATTGACCCCTCTTGGTGTGGTTAAGGTGCTTTATAAGCGATTGGGAGTAAATAGCATTTGATATGATTTATGTCGCTTGGGTAGCAGGAACTTGTTACGAGAGCAGCTTAATGCCGGAGTTAGAGATACCGGCTATATCAACCTTCCCCCTACTCCAGCAGCTATGACTCAGTCAATGACAAGTCTGTGAGCAGTGCATTACTTCAATAAAAAAATCAAATGAATGTCTAAGGGACCAGTTTGATGCACTCATCGTTAAGCTATAAAGGTCTCAATATTCATGCACAGAGCACAATACGATATCGTTTACCAATGACCCTTGGGCGCAACCAAATTAGCTAAATGAGGTAGGGAAGAGTATTGAGCCAAATATTTAACCAAATAAAAAAATTCAAAGTTTTAAACATTCAAAATATCTATTTAAATCTAATGAAATAGCTTAACAAATTTCTCTCGCAAGCTCATTAATTTAGGTCTTCGTGGATTACAGATCATTATTAAAAAATGAGATAACATGTTATGTGTTCATCGTAACAGAAAAAGAGCTTGCTTAAAGTATATAATTGTGATTCTTCGCATTTCCCCTTGCAACATAATAGATGTTCAAAAGGAAAAACTGATAATTGGTAAGAAAAAAAACGACGGTTTATACCTACCCGTTCGGACAGTCAATGTACATTTTGGACCTGAATTTAATTAATGTTTAAGTTCGGAAGATGTTTGTGCGTACGCTAGTTGAATGTGTTTAAACATAATTGAATGATTACTTCTCAAATATTTGAGTAATTTAAAAAAAAGACCGTTACTCATTTGAAAACATTATTCTGAATATTTCTAATTTTCTATAAAGAACGATAAATTATTATGATTTATTGCAAGTAACTCACAAAGTTCTACTTATGTCATGGCAGGTAAATGTTTAAATTGCGTTTATTATTAACAATTCATTTCAAAAGATATGGAAACGATTGATATACAGTTGAAATATTATCTGCGAGATGAAGACTCTCACCTAAAATTATTAAAGATAATAATAGCTCCAAATTATATGAATTATCTTTTTGATCAAAATACCACATGTATAATTATATTTCAATGATCTTTCTAGAAATTCACCTATGCTACAATGATACCATAAACACTGAAAATCAGATAAGAAAGACAAGTATTGGATTAGCAGAATGAGAGAACTGCTCAACATGTATTCAAAAGCACATGCATCAGGATGTTGTTATAGGTTGTCGGTTGATGCCTGTCTTTTTCTAATCACTTAAATAACTTTGAAAATTCCTCCATCAATTGTGGAATAACCTGCGAATTAACGGGGACCCTATTTACCTTATGCTCGAATAATTAGTCTCCTCTTTCAAATCCTAGTGGCAATAACGAGCCAATTTATGATTTTATGGGAATGAATAATAATCAGATTTAGTGATAAAGACGTAGGTACTTAAGCGATCGTTGAAGAAGGAATATTTTAAGTGTAATAGAGTTTAAATAATTGTGTTTTCTTCCTTTCCAACGTGTAAATATTTCAAAGATTAGTAACGTTTGATCCACTTTCTCTTGTTTTGTAAATTTGTTGCTTCATCAGAAGATTCAGTGAACTTAAAGTATGTGTTACTATGTACTACAATTGTATTGTCTAAATGTTCTACTGTGTTATCTATGCACTGCCTGTATGAACTACCTATCCATGCAAGCTTGGCTAATATAATTGAAGTACTAAGTTAATGCACGTTAAAAAAGGAAAATAGGATATATGATCGAACATCGGGAAATTGCATCAGAAAGATTTATAAGATGTGGTTGATATTTGCCAAGAAAAATTTACCGAATTTTTTTCAAACTGTAGCATACGACAAAGAGCGTCAAAAACAGTACATAGTAAAAAAAGTGGGGATATGCATTAGATTCTCTAACCGTTATAACGATGACAGGTTAAAGTGAACGAACTAACATGCCAGGATTTTTATGTAGGAAGAACCGCCACCTGGCTAAGCAAAAGGTCTCGGTTTTGAATCTTTGCTCTGGCACCAATTTCTCATTGAAGTGTAAACTAAATTCCCTAGTCTGCTTCGGCGTCAGCAGCATCAGCTGCATGGGCATCAAACTAGCAATGCTATTTATGTCGATTCATAGACTCCTTAATAAACTCATCCATTTTCCGTAGTGAATCCATCGCGAGGGACAACTGAACGAATTTTCTAGATTGTCCTATAATTATTTAAGCTGATCACCTCTACAATTATGTAGTTCCGCGGATGTGAATGGACGCATAAAAGGAAGAATATTAGGAGCATTTGAAAAAGCTGGGCAAAAAAGTAGGAGGGGTGAAAGAAGGATGGAGAAAGGGGGGAGGGAAATCGAGACAGAGATGGAAAAAGTGAAAAAAATGAGCGAATGAGAGAATAGAGATAGAGGGGGGAGGGGAGAAAAAACAGAGAAAGAGAGAGGCAGGACGAGAGGGAGGGACTAAGTGCGTGTGGGTGTTCAGCGGAGGACATTGGAATTTATAAATGTGATTCGTTCTCTCCATTCCTTTTTGCTCCCTTTCTGCCACGGGCATCATTTTCCACCGGCTGCTACGCCAACCACCCCCTCAGCCCACCTCCCCACCCTCACATCCCCACCCGACCCGACCCCTCTCCCCGTTCCGGAAAAAAATCCCGAACCCCATCCCTCACCACAGGCCACCTTTTCCCTGGGCTCGCCAGCCTCCGATTCCCTCTCCCAATCCTCCCACCATTCACGCACGCACACACACATACTCGCACACTGTGTTGTTATATGCAAAGCAGGGGGGGGAGGGGACGGGCCGATCGGTTTGGGAGGTGAGCGAACAGGAAGGAAAGAAAGACAATGAAGGTATGGAGAGAAAGAGAAATGAAGCGGGATAGGAGGGGTGATGGAGGCAAAAGGGAGATGGAGTGTAAGGAAATGAAAATGACGATGAGGACCGAAGAGGAATGGAATTGGAAGCGCTTGGATGAGGAAGCGTTTTGGGAGGTTGGGAGGAGAGGCGGAGAACGAGAAGGAAGGGAGATAAATGATCAGGGAGGGTGGAAAATGGGATAAGCGAAGATGATGAAGTGAAGTTCGAAGCACACGGGGGGAAAATATGCTTAGGAGCGGGAGGGCATTACGGCGAGAGATCCGACTGTCCACACAGAAACGAAGGACCGACCAAAGGGAAACGAGGAGAGATTGGAAGAATTCGACAAAGAAGGGAACAGAGCATTTGTAGAATTGTGGAAAAGGGTGGCGATGCAAAGACACTTAAAAGTCTTTTTTAGGGGAAAACTGAGAACAAGGAATTCCCTTCTGTAAATTAACTCTTGTGCCCTTAAAATCAAAACACGTGCGGAAACGCAATGACTTGATGGGATAAACACATGCGAATGGGGAGCAATTTGCAATGATTGGAGAACCGTCTATGGGGGAAACAGAAATGACCCTAATGCAACCGTCCTGTCCAAATCCATGTCGGTAACTCACCAAAGAATGGAAGGAAAAATAAGACTAGCAAAAACTAAAAATAGATTTCAGTCCGTACTCTGAAGTTTGGAAGAATTCCTAAATGATCAATTTTGAGTTTTTGGGTCGCAAAACGCAATCGAAGTTTTCATAAACATGGTTTTAACCCAAATTCAGAGAACGTACATTCCTCGACACCTTCGTTTAAAAATTATGAATTCCAAAATAGCCTCAAAAATACGTAGCATTAAATACAGGATGATAGCTGCTACTTAATTTTCTTTCACAATGAAAAACTGTATATTATCGAACTAAAGAATAATGGACCATGATTAGGAAAACAACAGATTATTCTACAAAATTCTATCAAAGTTTCTACCCTTAACATTCGCTTATTCAGAGAATGTTGTATACCTAATGAATTAAGATTTTAGCCTATTATAATGCTACATTTTAGACATCAGTCTAAGGTAGATAGCGCCTTTTTCAAAACTAACACTAAAAATATACAAATTAATCCAGAGAAAGCAGTTAAATATACCTATATCCCTGAAAATGGTCAATTTTTAATTCTTAATCAAGAAACAGGGTTAAGGTCATTGAGACAGTTGATGAATCGTAATGCATCTCAAATATGATACTATATGGAGACCAGAGCATTTAGCGTAAAATTAGAATTCCGATGTATTTAGCATTTGAAAACGCTTCTTCACTGGACTTTGAATTATTGTTGAATTGGATGAATTCGGCAGCCTACACACAGAAGTTTATAATCTTAATGAGATATAACTAAATAGTGAATTAATAAAAATACAAATATGAAATTAAACTAAAATGTAATGAAAAACCTATCCATTGGACCTATGTGAAGTGATAGAATAAAACAAAATAATTACATAAAACTCTGCTTTTGTAAATATCAACTCGAGAATAGGGAAAAATTTGGAAAATTACACAAAGATGAACTTCTTTTCTGACATTGAACGGTAGAAAATTAAAAAGAAATGAGGAATGAACTAATTCAGTGCTGAAGCAATATTTATTTTGGCATCGTAATTTAATTTCAGCTCCAAATACTGATTTTTTAATGATTTATGACCAATTAGTTGAGCTAAAATACTACATTTTACGAGCCAGAAAGTCCCAAAGATAAACAACTCAGACATGATACCTAAATAAAACGAATAAGATACGAACGAAAAGAAGAATGGTAAACACATTCACATCTATCATTTTAATGTCGCTTTAAATGTGGCTTACTTTTGATGAAAACTTGTGCTTTTCTTATGAAAACTTGTGGCTTACTTCTGGACTTCTATCAAACACCTATCGAGTTTTATCATAGCTACCCCGAACTGCTAAATTAGTTAAATAAGCGCTAATTTTTTTAAGGTAACAGTGCCACTGGGAAAGGCATTTTTCTCTGGCTATTATCACATGGCTGAAAAATAAGACCTATTTTTAAAATTCAATTCTATACAGCAAGTTACATCATTGTTTATTCATGATAGATGAATGGTGCAGTAGTATTTTGAGAAATACATAAGCTTAATTCTTGGAGCACGAATAATCTCCATAAATTTGTTCTGCTAGATAAAAAAAACCAATGTGGAATCAAATGATGCATGCATTATATGGAACCTCTATAAATTGCTGTGATTATCCAAGAAAAAAGAACTGGACATTTTTTTGTGTTTTTTCCATAAAGATCTAGCTAAATATTAAATGATTTTTAATTTGCTAAGATTCTTTTTTTTCTAAGGAAACAAAAACAAGTAATTTGGAAAGTATAACACTCCGTGATGTAATTACGTTGAAAATGACGAGAAGTACACTTTCGAAGACGGAAATAAATATGCGACCTATTTTACCATTCTATCTTTATTATATGCTTTTATGTCTATTTTTTATGCTTTTTCCACAGCAACCATTGCCAGACCTCTGACAGGTTTCAAAGATGGATGATTATATTTTATATTTATTATAAAGACAAAAACGAATTGATATCAAATGGCTATAAAGGACTGATCAACATAGAATTCCCTAAGGATCGGGGTATTTATATCACTAATAATGTTCCGTATGCTTCGATTAAAAGAACTGAGACCAATCACTATCCTATTCCGTCCCACGGTATGCAAGATTTTCCGCGACATTCCCAACGTGTTACAAATTTCTCTGAAGGGACTGAGGCGGAGTTAACTGCTGGACAGGCGAAGGTTCTAGCGAAGGACGCGTAGCAACATAGATGCCACACCAACGGCCTCACCAAACACACTGTCAACCGGGCAATCGCTTTCAACCCGCTTGAATAACGCTCCGGCATCTCGCCGTGTGTTTTTATAAAACGCGCCGAGCACCGCTTGCCGTGGAATATAAATTGCCACGGAGGCGAACCACAGTTGGGACGAATTACGGAGCAATCAGTATTAAGGATAAGCCTGTCAGCACGCCACTCACGGGACGGCGCTCCGTCGAAATCTTTAATGGCCCTTGCAGCGGGGATGACGAATAGGAGAGGAGCAGCAAAAGGAGTCTCCACCCACCCAGACACCTCCCCTTCCCTATACCTACTACCCGGTCTCGCCCCATCTCTTCTCTCTGCTTCGTCTCTTTTCTTAACTCCCTATTCCTTCCCGCTCTCATTCTTTGGTATCCTTCTGCTTCGTGGAACCCTGAAGGGCACCATCAGTGAGTATAGGATGCGATACCTATCGATGTGATTCGTGTACATGCATAAATAAGCGGTTGCTGTGAACGATACTGATTCACAGAAAACCAGTTGTAGCATGGGAATAATTTGTTGAACAGTGCAATTCATCAATGGATAATAAAAAAGTATACGTACGTACTTTGGAAAACATATGATGAGAATGGCTAGGAGGGTTGCACAAATACGTTGGTATGGCCATTAAAATGCAGAGAAAAGCTATTGGCAGAGCGATAACACTCACGTGTCTGATATGCAGAGTTTAAGCAATAAAGTTCATCAAAGTAGTGCTAAAAATGTTAAATGACAACTTTTAGAGATCATACGAGCTCAATCAAAGTTAAATAGTAAAGGATACCTGGTATAATAAATGTACTTTTCTTTGCATATGATTGCATGCGTGAGAAACGGTTAATTTCTAGCTCTTAATAAATTATTAATTTGTTTAATAAAACTTCAAAAACATCTCAGTTATGCTCTGGACTACTAAAATGAAATACTGACAAGGACGGCTACAAATATTTAAGCCTTATTCAGGCTGAAAATTCACAAATGCAGGAAAAAAATCGCTAACTCTTAGTTAGCAATATAGGACCGACACTGAGTACGGTAATTATCAGTAAATATAATTAATGCGCATGGCTAGTTTGTGATGATCTTTACAATGAGATATCCAAGCCACAAGGAGAAAGCGCCGATGAAATAGCTTTTCGCTCCACACATTAATATACAGGTTAATGCTAGAATGGTGCAAATCAGAGTATTCCTTGGCCTTCAAAGTACTGGAGTTCTTTCGGAAAAGCGGAGGTTTTTATTAGACATGGCAGATTTGATTAGCTTATGGTAGTTCACTGCTTGACATAGGCTTTCGATGGACACTTAGATTAGCCAATGCTACACCATAAATGCTAATGCTACACTTATATACACTGCACTAAAATGGTACTAAATACCATAACACCCTAAACTACAATAAACCAATCTTTAACTCCACATACTCACGGCTTCCCGTCATTCCATCCTCCTTTCATTCCTCTGCTTACCCATCATTCTACTCTCTGAGATAGTCTTTAAACATCTCTTAACATTCAATATGCCCTGCATTCACTTTTCCCGCTTTCCGAGAATTTCTCCCAACATCCTCTCTTATCATGCCTAGTACTTTCTTTCTGAATATTTCAATTTTTCCATCATTTTACATACAAGCATCTCATTAATTATCCTCTACCACAACGGTCAAATTTCAGAGCCATACATTAATATGCGCCATTTCAGAGTATTCACAACTTTACACTTTACTTCTTTACCTGATATGCTTTTTATCAACTCCATTTTCTTTGCGAAATCTTCCCGTCTAACGCAATTCCTCTACTAATACTCTCACTAAATTGCCCATGTTCGTCCAAAACGCTTCCTACATACCTGAACTGTTCTCCCTGCTATAGAATATTCCCTCTCATTTAACGTTTAGCACAGCCTAAATATTTCTTGAAATTCTCATTTCGTTCGTTTTCTTTTTATTGATTGTCATTCCCTACCCATCGCACTGATTTTTCGTAGTCCTCAGAACTAATTGTAATCTATTGTCTGACCGGATAACTACTAAAACTTGTCATCCGCAGACGTAAATAATTTGATCTGCTGCCCACCTAATATCTATCATTCCGACATCCAACACTTAACATGCCACTTTACATTGCCTCCTCTTTTGACCGGTACATCGAAAACCTCGGGTGATACTCGTAGAGCGCTACACTATTAGCTACCCTCACCTGAACATTCTGAGAGATATTGCAACGTTGTTGGTCTCCCTATGCAATTAATTAGTTATGATTATAAACCTTCAATATTATGAAAAAATCTTAAAAGTTTGCAGCTATGTACTTTGATTGACACTTACGAATGTGAATTAATTGTAACAGTTATCTGTCAAAATCATAAAGAAGTGCAGTCATATTTTTTACTTTATTACCGCATCTACTTCATCATTCAACACAGTAGGGGCATTTCATTTAGGTTTCCTTGGCGACCTTTTCCTAAGATGCGACTCAATTCAATTCTTTCTCTTATATTTTTTTCTTTTTCCTTTGATCCTCATTTCAGGAGCCTACATGTTCATTCTCTTTTCTTTATTCAATTGCTAGTATCCTAAAATGTTAGGAAATATTATTTCTTATCTTTGCACTTTGAATATCCAATACCATTTATGAAGTCAGTTTCAGGTAAAATTTGAACTAACAAGCGAGATGACCAAAGTATGTCATTTCTCGTATTCGAAACACGGTTTCCGAATGTCTTGGTTGTCCATTTGTTCAAGATAGTGAGCCTCCAATTTTTTTTACCAGCATATTCACACAAACCTGATAATACTCGCACCATTTCCTCCAGGTTACACTTTTCTACCACGTTATAAACTCCCTACTTTGTTACGTTCCCTTCCTCTCATAAATTTAATGCAGCCAAAAACTACTTAAAATACCATAGAATGCCTTTGCTCTCCTCCCGAAATCCTCCAATGCAACTCCAACTGATTCTTCAGCATGTAGGCATCTTCTTTCTTTCACTAGATATTCGAAACTCTCTCCAGGTACGCATCCATCGCCCTCCCCCTTTCCATTTTCCGACTGCTCTGCCTCTCTCCGTCGTCGTGTATATAAATTGCCCTTATCTCCGCGAGGCGATCTGGATTGTGGCGAGTGATGGATCCGTGACGGGGTTTCGTGATTATATAATGCGGCCTAATGCTAATCAGCCGCAGGGGTAAATGCGGAAGGTTATGCTCCACACAAGGGACGGAGGTTAATGTTTAACGGGGGTAGGGGCCGGAGAGAGAGAGAGAGGAGGTGAAGGATGAAATGTGAGGCTCACTCTCTACCCCGTCAATCGGCGACAAATGGGATGCGAGCGAGAATAAACTTCTATCTCCCCAAGAATGCCGAGCTATGGGTAGCGATCCTTGGAAAGACAACTACGAAGAAGAAAAAATCGTGCGCACGTTTTCGAATAATACTATCAAAAATATTACCCAATTTTTTAGTTTCGTACTGGTTACGAACTCTTTTAATTGCTACAATAGTTGAGCGCAGGTTAAATTTTCTATGGACAGTGGTTACTGATAGTGGACCTACCTATCCTCATTTTTTCTTAATTTTTAGTGCTTAACAAACATTTATTTTCAATAATAAAATTGTATGCGTAAAAGGAGTCACCAAGAAATATTTCGACTTCTAAAAATTACTACCTATAAAACTGACTAGAAACTGATAAAACTTTGAGCGCAAAACGAGGAGTTCGATTGAATTCAAGCATTTTACGACGTAATGGGAGATCTTAGACATAGGGACACACCCCCTTCATTATAATTTCAGCCCTGTTAATGTCATGAGTTGACATCTCATTTATTGCTCATTAAAATAAATAGAAATTGAAATTTATAAAATAAGAAAACAGTGAATAAATTAGAATGAATCCCTTTACTATTTAGTGGAAAAAGTTTCCGCAAGTTGGCAGATTTAAAGCTTGTAAAGGAATATATAGCTTTTACGCGAAGAATAAGACCAACAAATAATTCTGGCCTCAAGAACATAAACAAATGGTGGTGCGTACATCTGACAACTTTCTACATACCTTCTCATGAAGTCACTAAAGTTAACCGCTTGACACATGACACGAGGCAAATTTCCTAATTGAATGGACCCTTAACCTCGCTATGTCTTCAATGGGAGTCAAAGTTACGTCTTATGACAGATAATAATAGAAGAACATTGTAAAGTATTACGTTGGAAACTGTAAGTTTAAAAGAGTGAATCCAATCCACATAGCAACTTAAAATTTGTTTTGTACTGATTGAGCATTTTACAAAACCATTTCTAATTCGAATGAGGCATTATAAAAATTCTAATGTGGCGCATATCATTCCGGTATTATTAATTCATTATTAGAAAAATGAGCTGCCTGAATACTCCTAAAATGAGAGAGTAGTTTAAACCTGCCGGCGAGCCTGAAATAAAATATTAATAAAATCTAACCTAATTTTGTCCCGAGATGGAGTCACGCATGCTTGACGTTCAGTGCACTCATTAATAAAATAAATTTACGAGGGATGAAATTCATCCGAAAGTTACTTCAATGAAGACCTCTGACTTTCTGAAGACCACTTGCTCCACCGAATTCAAGTCCCTACGACTATAATGATAACGTTCTGAGGATCACATGCAGTTTGTATTTAAACCTTAACTGGAGAAATTCCATTATGCAAACAGCTGAATATTTAATTAATCTAGTCAATTTAAGCCAACTAAATAGGAATAGTCGTAAAAAACTACGCTATTCGAGCGCACCTGTTTATTTTCTTACAAAAATCAAACCTTATGGAAATTAAATTACTACATTCGTGAAAAAAACATTAGACCGAAACGGCCACAGATAACTTAACAAAATATTCATCCAACCTCGTCAGGGATTAGTATACAGTGTTTCGACTTTATCGAGAGATCAAACCAAAGATGAGGAGCTAATAGCAGTACTTTATCACAGGAAATCACACTGGAAGCAACGGATTTGAAAGCAACATTTTTTTTCCGAGTTCCCTTTGAATGCACTCTTGTTTCGTCCGCCACCGTCACGGAATGGTCAGTTTTGGAGCGAGTCATTATGCAGATGTGGGACTTTTTTGACTGTCAGGGTGCATTTCCACGGCAATGTGGGTATTAGTCGTCTGGGTGAAGTGGTTGAGGGGGAGGGAAGGAATGAGAGGCGGGGAATGGGCCGCGGGGTATTGAGGGTGGCGGGTTAAGGGGGTTGGAGGAAGGGGAGAGTGAACACCTGTGAAATCGAGATATGAGGCGATTTGTCCGCTTGGTTGCACCCGTCCGCAGGTCCACGCGAGAGAATCGAAGCAACAGGGAATATGGGAAAAAGTACCTGCAAATCGATGCGCTGGATTTACACCTGCGCAGGCTCAATCGTATTTCGATGTACTTTTGCCATCCGAAATCAATTTATTTTCACTAAACAAATGATATTACTTGTATATTGGTAACCTTTCACCTAACTACATGTATTCTTTGGAATTCTCCAGCAAGGTGTCTACGACAAATCCTCTGGCACCATGCTGCCATATGAAGTTATGTTAACTAATTGTACGGGGCTTTCCACCGCGACAAAGCTACATTTTTTAAGGGTAGGATAGTGACAAAAGACTCGAACAAAGTTGCGAGAAGACAAAATAACAGTAAGTAACAACATGTAATAACTGTAAGTAACAACAACTCATTAAGTTGGCTTACGAAGACACGAAACTTAAGCTTCCCTTCGGCACTCAACGTATAATTGCAATGAGCCCTTACATTTTATGAGAACCAACTTTATGGTTCAACGTGGTATTCTATCGCCCTGCTATTCTAAAATTCGACGAGTTTTTTCTTCGAAATTATAGCACATCTAGTTCAATCATTTAAGAATCTATGACAGGAAGAAATATACACCAGCAATACTGGAATTCTAAATACAGGAGCGATTAAAAAAGGTAATAGAATGTGTCCAGAGAGAGTGAGATACGGCAGTCATTTAATCTGGCCATCTTTCCTACTCTTGCCTTCAACAATAACTATTCAATCTACAGTCTCAGCTCAACGAGTTATTTAATTTTACGATTTCTATGAGATATTATTCATGAAATACCTCTTTGAACTATCTCAAATGTGTAACCATGGCATGGTGTGTAAAATCAATGCTACCCATCTAAAATAGTTCTTACATCACCAAAACTGCATCTTTCCGAAGACAAAAAAAGATGCACTATGATATATATTCACCAAACGAAACATATAAGTTAATAATAGTGTGATAAAAAGTTCAAAAGTTTTCCCTCACCGAATAAAGATAAACAAAATATGCCAATAACTAAAGTTGCCACTTGAATGTAGTAATGTTATTCATATGAAAAACAAAAGCAAAAAAAATCATTCCACCACTTTGTAATATTATATATGAATTAATATAAAATAAAAATGAACAATGATAGGCAACAAATGAATAAGGATATATTTTTTAATACCGAACTTCCAATCTGATCAAAAAGAGAAAGAACGCTGCAACTCTTCATGATATTTCTCCAATGGCAAGGCAAAAAGGCTTGCAACAAAAAACAATGTTTTATGAATAGATCGTTGTGCATAGTATTTTAGCATGCTAAAATTTTCATCATGTTTTCTTTAGCTAACGCAAACTAATTTCAATTAGTTAGTTTCGATTCTGACTTGGATACTATAATTCTGATATAATATTTGCTAAAGCTGGAGGCATTTCGCAGAAGTAACCAGGTAATTCTGATAACTTTGGAGGAGAAATCTATTATGTCTAAATATATATTTAGTTGGGGTCAATCTCTCTTGACATACAGATATTAGCAGTAATGAAGATAAACAAAAAAGAAATGAAATAAATGAATGAAAAAACATACCGCGAATGTGTCGTAAAAGTATTTTACTATTAATGATGTAGCTTTTATTGGCAACATTGTGACTTTATCACTTCCTTAATACGAATAAGCTCAATGCACAACACTCTAGCGAGACTCAACACATGCCAATTTACGTGTATTCACTTTGAGAGAAGAATTGAGACTGGGAAATACATACGGAAATGGCACGGAGATTTAATTTATAACCTATTTGGAAACAACGGGAAGTAGGATAACATTTGAGCTGCCTTCAAAAATTTAGTTATGAAATTAGATATCAGAATTAGGAGAGATTTCAACCGAGAGTTCACTTTAATCTAATCTTCGTTACCTCTCTTTTGAGATTTCGATGCGGGAGCAGTAATAGCTAAAATTTTACATGACGCACCCCATACCCCATTTCTACTATGAGCGATCATGATGTGCCATTATATATCAACTGCGAAAAGAAGCGTGCCAATCTTATTGTACACCACTCGAACCATAAATGTGACAAATTTTGCAACAAATATTATTCCCTGGGATCATGTATTTAGGTAATCGATAGCCAGTGGATCGACGAGGGATTTAAATTGACGGAAAGTATATACAATAATTCATTTTATAGAAAATTTATACTCATATTAAGTTATGGATTTTTAATTAGTGGATATTGACTGATGCTTTTACGGAACGAATTGATGATAGTACAAAGATATCTCTGACGCTATCACTTAGTATGAAGTTCTCCTTGGTATGCAAGTGCATCGAGATTATTAATTAATATAGCTTAGTTATTTATGGATCTTTGAACATGCTCTTTTAAAACTATAAAAAACTTGGCTATAGGTCTATGTGTTTTATAGAATCATTGGACTTAAGAGTATGGAGAGAAAATAATCTACCAAATCGCTTAATGTGTGATATAAGTAGAACGCAAGTAATTTTGACGCACATTCAGATCCATGATCGTCATCCTTTTGCTTATTGATTACACTAAAGGCCTTAGGGCTGAAACAGATGTTGACAATGTTTGGTTGTTTTGTGAATATTTTAACAAATTTTAAGCTCAAATCTAGAAAAAAGACATATTAGAGCTTTTCCAAACTTGTATTTCAGATTAAACATTTATATTTATGCTTATCCTATTTAGAGAGTTTTAGGAAAATTAGTGTATTTATACATACTTAGTCCAACTTAGTTTCTCAAAATCGTATAAAACCTTAAAATCATGTACGTTCTTCTTCAGTTATTCGTCATACTAAAGCTAATGTTGTCTTCCAATCGTTCATTCAGTACGTAAAACCAAACGCTTAGTCCACCTATCATTGCAACGAGGTCGGACTAACATGGTACCTTTCAAGAAGATAATTCCTACTGAGGGATTACTCCACATTTTCACTACCTCCAGCTATAAGTGGGCACTTCTTCAAGTAATACATCAGATTTGGAAAATGCCTGTGTTAGGCGATACAAAATCAACTTTTTATGACGAACATTTGAACGGAATTGCACAAGGAACCACTTGAACTTCATTCTGAAGATTCTGTGATGTCAGCGGTGGCCTCATCACAATCCTCGGTGAATCTGAGTAGATTTTCTTTCAAATTTTCACAGATTTTCATTTTAAAGTTTAAAAAATGTTGAAAAAATATATTTCATCAAAGAGAACAATCATCAATAAGAGATTATGAATAGTAAGAATTGTGTTATCTCTCACTTATCCAGGGGCAGTGGTTTCTAATCTAGCTTGAATTAATTTTTATCTAGTGGGTTCTTTCTACACAGTATGGGTATTAAGATTGAAATTTATTCATTAAATATATTCATACAAATGCATGTGCCTACCTAAAGTAAACTATTTAGATTGGAACTATTATTTTCTAGCATTATGCAGTATTACCTTCTCGGTGTAACGCCGTTCATCCAATAACCCCGTTCCTTTACTATCAGTCAAGAAGACTTGGTCTTCTTAAAACAAGAGTAAATATCTTCAGTAATTTTCGTCCTAAACTATTTTTTTCGATAACCCTATAAAAAATATTTTCGTGCAATATATTCTTAACACTTAAACAAACCTCAAAGGTCATCATTTAAATTAATGTTAATTTCATCAAAGGGATAGCACATAGCAATAAGTTTGGACAAAAAAATATTCGAATCGTAAATGATGCTCATACACTATTCATACTGGTCGATTCCAGGAGATTTGGAAAATGCCTGTGTTAGGCGATACAAAATCAACTTAAATGGGTATTTTAATTTGTGTTCAAACAGTGATCACACAGGGCGAATTGCCCATTTTTTCAGCCGCTAAAATATGAATCGATTTAGTTGCGTAACAGCCACCACAAATCGCAATTAATTTAGAGATTGATCAGAGGTATTCCGCCACGGCGAACCTTTTAAATATGTATTTCCAGCCGGCTCTCCATCGATGATGATAAATGTAGGAGACCGGCCCATTGTCTCCCACGCACGACTTCCAGCGCTCTCATTTCCACCGGCGACGGACTCGCACAGATCCTATCGCGGGAGCCGAAGGGGTAAGCGGGGCAGGCGTGAAGCCGTCCTTCCGCTCCCAACGTCCGCGGCGTCCACAGCCACCGACGGCCGCGGAAAGCCTCCCGGCGTCTCCCCGCTAGCTCCACCGCCAAATGATCTCTAGTTCACCCTCTCCTTCACCCTTTCTCATACCCTCCGGTTGCCACGCTCGTCAAGTCGACTATCTGCTACCTTCGGCCTCGATAATCTCCACGGCACCACACATCTCTTTCTCTCTCCTAGGCTAAGTAATCCTTGTGCTCGCATATTCTCTTTCCTTTTATTCCTTTTACTCTTTTTGTTTTTTTTTGCATGATAACCTTATATCTTCTAACACTATTACCTGACATCCTGCAAGTCTCCACTAGGGTGTGTGGCATGGGATGGCTCTACACCAGGTATGTAACATCAAAAATTAAGTTGTGATTAGTTGTTTGTTGCCAATTCATGTATACATATTAAAACTAATGTCGATTATGAGAACTACAGTTAATTAACCATTTTATATTAATTGCGATCTCCTCCCTCATTGGAATTGTTCTGTTCTTGTCCAACTTCCTCACACAACTTTGTTAGCAATTAATTTCTCAGATTATTTTGATGCGTTAATGCACATTTATAACCCTGACCGTAAAATGTTTCGTGATAAAAATTGCAACATAATTATTCTCAATCAGATAAATCAGATTTTTTAACGTTTACCTTCACAATGCGTATTCGAAGAAAAAAATTTCTTCTTCCATTGGTATTGATCAAATAGCAGAAGAACCATCGTACAACCATTGAAATATCATCTTCTCTCTTTATCAGGACATTGGTATCCCCACTAAATTAATATCATTCAGCGACTCTTGCAACGGGCTATTGCCAATTTCGGGCTCTACTCCATCTCCCTTTCATCCTTCGCCTTGCCTCCTATAATATTAACATAATATTCCCATATCATCATGTAGAAGATTTTTTTACGTATGTAACAACATATCAATATCTTGAAAACTATAGCTGATAGGAAAAAACTAGTGTCATAATTGGATTCAGCACCCCAATTGTTCTTTAAATCAACATTAAAAGCTCCGGCACCAAAACCACTGTTTGCCTGTGTAATCCATTCCCATATGACGCATTCGCCCTTTTCTAACCTCTACACAGCTTCAGTAATGTCATAATTTCTAAGGCCTTCAGTTAATTCGTTCGACTTGATGTAACTACACGTAGATACTGTTTGAGAAAATCCATAATACTTCCAAGTTATATACATACTGGAATTTGACTAAATTTGAATCAACAAATTTTCTTAGAGTTCATTGTTCACAATTTTAACAGACTTTTTCTACTATTTTCGTCTCGTGAAATGCAGTTCCAGTGCACCTCTAACAAACTCGTTTCGTGAATGCCAGTTACTTGTCGCTAATATAACAGCCAGAATCTTTATCGAATACACTCTCTTTTAAAACAAGTTACTTATCTTATTAAGACACCTCAATATCTGCACACGAGAGAGAATTCCAACCTGCACCCTGTGGATTGACAGACCGGCAACTATAAGGATGTGGGCGATCTGTTACAGACAAGACCATTGCCGTCGGATTTTATATATTTGCAATGTTTTTCTAAACTTTACTTTCCCATGGTCATAATTCCTAATTTTTACATGTCTTTACGTTCAGACTCAAATTAGCTATTATTCTGTCTTCTTTTACGGTCATCATTTCATTTGGTTCTGAATACAACTATACTGCACAAAAAGGTAGTTATTAATTCGTTTAATTGAACATTTTGAGTTATTTGAGGAAATATATTTTCATTCCTTCGTTTGGTGTCCAATTAATGTCGATGATTAAATTAATGTTTGAAGTTGTTAAAATGTTGAAAGTTATGCCTGAAATTATATGCACTATAATAATGCAGAAAAAATAATTAAAATCTTTCGAAGTGTTAAAAAGAAAGTACTAGTATTTGTCGCCACTTAACAAAAAATTGGTTAGTTATATTTTCTCACACTGAGCCTAGAGAGCATATGAAATGATATCTTAGGACTAGAATAGGTGATTAAATTATAAAAGGAAGTTTTGACTTGATGAACCATTTTTGAGCTAACTTTCATAAAATAAACCCCATTATGTTTTTTCATTTTTAAAAAAGTTCTATTTAATTCAGTGCGCTCAACCTGATTTCTTATGCTGATAATTTTGCAAATGTGTTTTTGCAAAGAAGTGTTACGTGAAAACGAAACCCGAAATACAGTTTACTCTAATCCACTAAAAGTACAGGACCTTGTAAACATGACTCCCAAGGCCATTCTTTTTTTAATTTTTTCAGCCGGGTAAAAAAACATTATATCACATCTTTCGTTTGAATGACTCGCGTTCATTTAACTCTAGCGACCATCGTCCCAGGTCATCCCTCCACATATGCGTTTTCCTCGGAATTTATTTATCCCCAAAACGAATTTCACCCCTTTCCCCATCCTTTCTCCATATCTTTAAATTTCTCCTTCGTTTCTTCCTCCGTTCCATCCCATTTCACCCTCCCACCTCCGGCCCACTCCAACTCGCGACCGGTCGCCCACCGTCGCCTCTTGAGTGACAATCCCATTACGACGGTAGAGGGAGTCATCTGCCCGTGACGCGCTCATTAAACCACGAGAAGAGACGCTGCGCCCATGGAAGAATGAAATAGTAGCAAGGAGGCAGATGGGAGCAGGAGGAAAGTAAAAAGCCCTGAACGTGCGGAAAAGGGAATTTAAACAAACCTGTGCTGGGTATTTGAGGAAGAAAAGTAGAGAACACTGAGGGAGAGACGCTGTATAAAAGATAAAATGTAAGATAACAAACAGGATTACAGAGAAAAGATTAATTAACTTAAGTTGGGTTTGGTTAACTTAAATTAGTTTCCTCCGTCATTTACATTCATCGTAAAGTATCTGTGTTATTGCATCAACAAAATATAGTGGACAAACCTAAAGGTTGCTTTAGTAAAATTTTGCATGATACTTGGGTCGATTGCTCGAAGTAGCATGAATGAAAAACAATTATAACAGATAGTTTCCAGCTGTACATATAACAATCATTGCCTTTGTTTCAAACAGATCTGAAGACAGAAACTAAATCATTGGAGGAATGAAGACTCGGAAATCGAAAAGATAATATTAATATAAATATAATTAAAGCTTTGATTGTGAAAACGTAACAATTTCTGCATGTATCGTAAACGTAACTATACTCAGTGGTGAAAATCCAGAGAAGCAAATCGCGAGACTATTACCAATACCCAAAGGTGATCAAATGCTTGTGAATACAGACGAATTTCATGTCCACATGTTTCCTCTAAAATTTTAGAAAAGACTTAAAACTCGCATATTATCTTCCTTAAAAAAGTCATTTTTTTTAAATCTCAATCTGAGTCTAGGATAGAAAAATGTCCTGAAGATGCACTTTTACAGTTTTTTACCAAAATATATAAATGACTCAATTATAATAATGAGAAAGCAGGCTTTTTAATTGATATTTTCAATGATTGCCTTTGTCTGCCTGATTGCAATATATCACGAAAAAGACTAATACAATCTGGTGTTGGGCTACTGGGAGAGTCCGAGGTGTGAAAATATAGGATTATTACAGTCGAGATGTCCCATTTATTTATTGGGCCTCCAGAGTTTAGTCCTTGGGCCAGTAATAATAATGTAAATAACTTTATATATTTTATACAAACTGTATTAACTGTATACATTTATTCTAGAAATATTCATCGACAAATTTAATTCATTCGCTGATGATATACATATATGATGTACTCATATATCGAGAATTCAAAACACTCTTTATTGGCCTTTACTAAGTCATCTCGGTGCTAGATAGAGAACAGATACATTGGAAATGCATACAAACTAATTAAATTCATAGATGATATCTGTGCAAAGAAGTTTTATCTTTCGCGATGGTTATGCCTTTTATCAGTTGTTTGCTCTGTCTTTTTCGGATTGCATGATTCTGGATTACAATATGGAGTTACTAGATGTAGAGGAGCCTTTTTTTCTCATTTTTGTAATATTAAGCCATTGTAGTTGTCCAAAACAAAAAAGGTCGTACCAAGAATATTTTGCAAGCCGAAATTCAACGATTAATTTCAATTATTTCAAGTCATGATCATTTACTTTTCCGTCATTTGCTTACTTACAAGGTTTTTAAAATATTTTATATTCATGGAGGCAACAGAATTGATTCGGATGAACACTTAGGTAAGATACAGTTGGAATACAATAATAGGGTGAATGGCAAAGTTCAATATCGAAGCTTTCAAACAGTCCTGTATGCACCAAACAACGAAATTTTTCTGTTTCCTCCGAATTCACTTGATGAAATCAAACACCACCATTAAGATTTTACGTAATTTAAAAAACAGCTCTTTTTCAAAGGATAAGTGTAAGAAGACCTCTTTTACAATTATGTGTGATTTATTAGTATTCCTATTTTGTTGTGTCAAAACCTCATTGCAATATTTATCAACTTGTCACAAATTGTGGTCTGCAAAAGTAATTTCTTAATTTTATAAAAACGTTTTTTAATAATGAACGCCAAAATTAATGAAAATATACACATTTTAACAGTTAGGTAACATTTGCTATTATGCGTATGTTCCAGACATCTGCCTCAAATGTAGTGTCGTCGATTATGGTCCCTAAATTCTTTTGTGATACCCCAATTCGACCCTAGTTAAATTGAAAATACTAATTTGAAAATGTTATGCTGGAAAACTGTAGTTCGTGTAGAATAATATTATTATACATGCATAGGCCTAAGAAAAGAATGCGATAACCTTTAGGTACTGATCGGTAATACAATATTATTATAACCTACGCTTAAAAGTACTAGCACTATGCGAGGAATGCACAATATTATATTAAACATTGAGAGTTGGTATGGTAAAATATATGTCCGGGAAAATTGGTAAAAATATTAAATTATAGTTTTAAAGCGAATAAAACTTTGAAATAGGGTGAATTATAGTGATATAGAGGGAATGCGGTTTGGCAGAGAAATTCCACTCTTCATGGGTGCTCCACCCTGAAAGGGTGGAACACTCACCCGTTAGTCTGGTGCCGACGCATCAAAGCATGAGTCAGACAACGAAACGTCCGCAACAGAACACCTGATCCAGAGGAACAGCCGTGATAACTTCACATGCAAGAAAGCATCATCTACCCAAAATAAAAGCTCTCCAGTCTTTTCAAAATACACATGTAAAATATTTCCTCCATGAAAGGCCAAGGACGACCTCAGGGAACAAATCTCATGCTTCCCGGGGATACCGTTGTACCCGATGAACAGGCCATGACCATCATCTTTCTTTTATACCCTAATGAAAATCAACTATATATATATATATATATATATATATATATATATATATAAATTGAAACACGAAACCTCGCCATACGGCGAACAGATATTCATTCACATGGAAATAGATATAAGGAAAAGGGGTAGGAACACATATTAAGGAAGAACACAGCAGAAGTAAGGAAGGCAGAATCGAGCACATTACAAGTGCAAAAATATTTCTCTGACCAGGACTTTAACACCGGGTCTTTCGACTTGCCGGGCCGATGCTCTAACCAAGTCGAAAGATCAGGTGTTCAAGTCCCGGTCAAGGAAATATTTTTGCGCTTGTAAACTGTTCGATTCCGTCTTCCCCATCTCTCCTGCGTCCGCCTTCATATGTGTTCCTATCTCTTTTCCTTTTTCTATTTCCATGTGAATAAATATATATATATATATATATTATTAGGTAATCTACCGTTTAAGGTAAGTTTTTGGATGGACACAACTATCAAACAAACATTTTGTGATTCCCCACCTAGCAAACTATTCTATATCATATATATATATATACACACACACACACGCATTAACTGACGTCCTGCCGTTTCCACAGCTTAAAGAGCACTGAGACCGGTTTTATGGCAAAGCTTAGCGTCCCTCACACCTGCTCCAAATAGTTTGATTCCACTCCGACCAATAGGAGCGCCGCGGGAGATTTTATTGTATTACTTTCGGAACTAACCATATATATAAGTATGCTATTATTATTAGGTAATCTACCGGTTAAGGTAGGTTTTTGGATGGACACAACTATCAAATAAACATTTTGTGACTCCCCACTTAGCAAACTAATCTATATCAGGTCCCTCTTCACCTCGGTGTACCTCTTTCCTCCCTTCATCCCGTCCAACATCCCTATCCTGTTCCTACCCTTACCTCGCTTGCCCAACATTCTCCCCTACATTACCCTCTTCAACATTCCACTACCGCTCAATACGCCTTTCATCCATTTTTCCTGCCTCCATAGGATTTCTCTCAACAAACCCCTCTCCTCACCCACCATCTCCAGTACTTTCTCATTTGTTTTCCTTTCGGTCCATTTCACCTTCTCCATTCTTCTCCACACCCACATTTCAAAAGCCTCCAATCTACGTCTATTCTCCTGCTTCAGCGACCACGTTTCCGCGCCGTACATAGCTACGCTCCATATCAGAGTTTTTACGAGTCTTGTCTTAACATCCCTACTCAACGTCCCCGTCATCAACTCCCTCCTCCTTGAGAAAGCCTCCTTGCCTAGCGCAATTCTTCTCCTTACGTCCCTACCACTTTGACCGTGTTGGTCCAAAACACTTCCAAGATATGTAAATTGTTCTACCTGCTCTATTTTTTCCCCGCCTATTTTAATATTTAGCTTAGCCTTTTTCTTTCTGGAAAATCGAATAACCTTTGTTTTATTAATATTGATTCTCATCCCATATTTATCGCACTGAACCTCCAATTCACTCAACAATGCTTGCAACCCCTTGGCTGACTGAGCAACTAATGCTTGGTCATCAGCAAACCTAACCGATTTTATGAATTCCCCTCCGAATTTCATTCCTACTTCCAGTTCTTCCCATGCCTCTTTAATCATTTCCTCTACATATACGTTGAACAGTACCGGTGACAATGGGCAACCCTGCCTTACACCTCTACCTAACACTGCCCATCCGGACTCTCCGTTCCCCACTCGCACCTGAGCAGTCTGAGACATGTACAGGTTGCGGATCAGTCTCCTGTCCCTCCAATCCATTCCTATTTTCTGCAATACACACATTAATTTTTCCCAATTCACTCTATCAAACGCTTTTTCGAAATCTACAAAACAGGCAAAAACGTCCTGATTGTATTCTATATTCCTCTCGACTAGTGATCTCATTACCGCAATGGCATCATGCGTACCTCTTCCTTTCCTGAACCCAAACTGATCATCCCCTAAGTAATCATTTGCCTTACTCTCTATCCTTTTGTTGATGATCCTGAGAATAACTTTAGCTGCGTGGGATATCAAACTTATTGTTCTGTAATCCTCACATGACGAAGCCTTTATATATATATATATATATATATAATTCGGTGTATGAATGTACTACTGAATGTTCTTGCGAGAAGAATAAATATTCACACTTGGGTTCTGAAACGGTGGCTGAGACAACCGACCGTCTGGTTGGTCTGTCGTATGAATTTATACTTCGTGTAGATGGAAGTTACGAGCAAAGGACATTCCTGGCAAGGACGAAATACTGGAGTAAGTATGGTAGAAATTTTGATAAGCAAAAAAATAAGCGAATATAGCTTACATTAGGGATAATCTGAAAAGTGTTCACCAGATTTTGGAAAATTGAAATCTTTAGCCCTTTCCGGGATTAGGGGAAATGAATGATCGCGATGTACCAAGATGAAAAGGAAGGAGAAAATTCATAGTACATTGAATTGACACCCACCGATCAATAGCTATTTCCAATGGTTTCAGCAGTAAATTATCACGACTTCTGACGGAAATATGAACACTATATATGAGAACTTGAAAAAGTGAACATCATGTGCTTAAGAATAAATTTGTGAAAGAGCTCGGAAGAAAATTCCTAGATAACCATGTTCAACATCCAAAAATTAGACTTCAAGGTGGTAGTATTTCTTTACAGTGTTTTCTCTCTTTCATCCATACGGAGATATCCATGTTGTAACGGATCAGTCACTGCTTAGATATCTGGTATCATTTTGTGAAATCTCTGACCATATTATCGGACCATCACGGCAAAGTTTTTTCGCCGAAAATATCGCAATATATATGAATTGAGCCCTGATGCAAGTACAGATATCAGTAGTAGGATCGACATCAGAGTATCAAGGGCCGGAGAATTAGACCTAATCCGGAAAATATCATAATTTAAGTAGAATTTTGTGAGACTCTTTGTGGGCAAGACGAGCAAAATTGGCATAAAGCTATGTTGTTATTTTATAAAAAATGCTCACTTCCTATCTGGAACGTATTATCTCCTTCAGGATGTCGATGTTCTTTCTGTCGAACTGCTCTGGTACAATTCATGACATCAGTTAAATGGAAATAGGAAAAATTAATTATTTAAATTCTACCCTTCCTCTACCCACTCGTACCTTGGGAGGACTGAAGCTTCTTCCAATAGGAAACCATAATAAAGAGGGTGGATAATGCTTGAAGTAAATATTGAATTAGAGCTGAATATCATGAATTTTATCGCTCCAAAAGTATTGAAAGTAAGCATGCTTTAGTTTCATTTAAATTAAATAATGCATATAGTTTTACAAATAAATTAGTGATGCAACCATAGATATTCGTGGATGGCGTAACACAAGAGGAGGACCGTACTTCGCTTCCAGTTTTCAACATTAATAGTTACCTCAGGTTTAAACTCCATACAAACAATAAGTGCGATCAAAAGGTGGACATGCCTAGCACCCCATTGCCCTGGCATAAACTCGCACGAAACCAAGCTCGAGCCAACTGGTAGACCACTCAGTCATTTCGCCTTAATTTCTCCGGGGCTGGTGATGGGGGAGCGGAGAGACAAAAAAGTCGCAGAATGACGAATACTTAATAAATGCGAGTGGGCGAGAACGGAAAGCGGAGTGGAGGACGGGGGATACGTGGAAGTGTGGTGAAAGTTAATTAACGCGTTGCCTGGAGAGGAGATTTTGTCCGCCAGGGTGCGAGAGGGAAAAAGCGGTGAGTGGCAAAGCATACGAGGCAGTGGTGTCGGAGGAGATGCGGATGGGGTGGACGGAGACGAGGGCGGGTGGCGCCAAATGTGTGCGGCAGGGTGTGTGGAGAGGTTTTAGAGAGAGGGAGAGAGAGGAAGGGGGAGTGAGTGGGGCAAGTTGACTTGGGCCTGGGTTGACAGCCGGATGACTTTAGCCAAAGTGTAGTTTTAAGCATTTTCAGGGGTGTCGATGTTCTCGGAATTAAGCCGTGAGTGGGTCGCAAAACTCCAGCTCTCCTACCAGCGGAAGGCCCGAGGGTTTCCGAGGCGGCATGGTCTGCGCGAGAAACTTGCGATGAGGGGATGGAGAACGGGTGAAATGTGCAGGGACGAGTGAAAAAGGATGGAGAGAGGTGGGTGGAGTGCTGCTCTTTGAAAAGTTGGGGTCTAAAAATGAATTCTTTTAGATGATTATACGTACATGGCTTAGAACTGGGATAAGGAATTGTAACACGCATTAGAGGGGATAAATTTAATTATTTGTCTTTCAACTTTTTGTTTGGAAAATTTAATATTTTGTGTTTTGTCAAACTTTAACCAAAAACGCGGTTAGCTAATAAAATACCTTTGAATAAAGAAAATCCCTGTGGTTAGATAAGTTCCTATTTTATTATTTTGGTCAATCAGTCTAAAATTATTACGAATAAAAAGGTCAATATCTGTATTTGTCGCGCATACTTTTGCAATACTAATTAAACAATTTCAATTATTTCAAATTATAACGATTAAAATGCGTATTACTATTCTCTAATCATTGAATTACATTTCGCATCGAGTAATATGCATGGCAATTGATTAGATAGATGTCTCTCTCGTCTACATGTACGCCATGACTGTCATCATGTTGATAAATGATAGGTAAATTTCTTCTCCGTCAAGTTAGAACACAAACCTTTACTGACTAGTTTGTGAAACAACGAGAAGTAGAGTGGCAGATGGGAAAAACGTTTCCCACCAATATTTTTGTGGTACTATGTTTTTTTTAGATTCCGAATGGTGAAAGGAGCAAATGAGTATATAAAGGAGTCCACTTCTTTTATACTTTCGTATTCTAATGCATCGACTTAGTTTAAGGCCTAAATGATTTGCTGAAAAGCTGTCATCCTAGTTTCTCTAATATGATACTAACCATGACAATCTTCTCGTGACGATTTAAGAAAAATAGACCTATTTTTTTCAACTTTATATTGTTCTAAAAGAGTGTTTTATTAAAAAAGCGGAACGTTTGACTAATACTCTATTGCTTATAAAAGATTGTAAGTTTACCACTCTTCATATTAATTGACTTACTCCACTGAGTAAGATAAATAAGAGAAGTCAGCCTAGTCTTCAAATTTAGCCCTTCTGTGAGAAAGTGATAATGTGTGAGGAGGTGATAATGATTCACTAGTACCTGATTTTCTCACAGTTAGGTAATTTTGTAAATCTCGCCAATTACGGATGTAGAGTTTTCATTTTTTCACTAAAAAATGTTAATTTTGAGCATTTTTTCAAATTTAATTCTAATCCAACGATTGAAAAAAATAGTCCTAAATATACCCATCAACCACGAGAGCACTTCGCCGTCTTCCAGACATTATTCTTCTCTAGGTTACTGTGTCGTCAGATAGCGTCGAAATTTCGATGCTTACCAGATTCTTGTGTTGGACATGTAATCAGATAAAAAGAGGGGTTTTTCACATTTTAACACAGCGTGATGTTAATCATTTATGAATACTCTTAACTAATGCCATTATTGACCATTTTATTTTCATGGAGAAGTCAGAGGTTCATAGTTCATTAAATCACTAACTCATTAATTCCATAGCATTTAAATGCCTTGCAAAATTTATTTTTGAGGGACGATGCCGAAATCTTTCTTGAATTATTTAGTGCAAAGCCAATTGGAGGACACATTTCGTCTATGTATGAAGTTCATGAGTAGTGACATCTTATGGGTGCCCATCAATTTTTGATGCATGCCACCCAACACAAAGAGTATCCTGAGTAAAAAGGATTTTGTATTATTTATCTTGGTCAAATATTGAGATGTAAAATTTAATTAGGGACAGAAAAATAATATAAATCATCTAACACACCGTCTCAAGTCGCTAGAAGTCAAAAGTGTTCAAAAAGTCAAAACGAGTCAAGTCTAAAACCGCAAAAAGTATTAAAACTGTGTTCATTAAATAGAAATTGATTCGGAGCACTGATAAGTGCTGTATTAAGAAAATATAAATTATAAAATGTTATAAATATTTATTAGCGATAAGGCGATAACTATATAAACGAATTAAATCCCAAACCCAATCCTTAATAGCAGATAAACGCTCTTAGAAAAAATAGAATAGACTGTAAAATCGGCCAAAAAATTAATACAAACGTGATATTTCAATTTAAGATATTTTTTTCTGGAGATGAAAAAGTAAGTCTGAACAGATAACCAGAACTCAGGAAATCTCATCAAAATTTTAGAGGATTTCCCTCAGAGTGATCGAGTAATTGCATTACACTGCATTGCACACCGGCTTTCACTCACCTTTGGGGAATAAAAGATGTGTTACATCTTGATAATATGGAATTCTGCATATTCTCCGTCAATAAGACATCTGCCTTGACAGGCTACCTCCAATTTATAAAATGACGCATTCCAACAACCGAATTCTCAACACGAAAACGCCAAACGTTCAAAAAATCTCGAAAATGAAATATTTTCGCTGTAATGAGGCATCAGAACCGGTCACGCACGAATTTTTTCTCCGGCTGTGCGATAAAAAAAACGAAAGCTAGCTTTTCCGGCGCTAGGAGCAAAAAATATCCAAAGAGAACGTAATGGTCAAGCTTCCACGTCCTTAACTTTTCCAGATGGGACACCAAATGGTAAGGCGGCTTTCTTTTTAGCAAAAACTCACGAAAACGCCTGAAGATCGAAACGAGCCGGTTGCAGTATAGGAGTACCGTGAGCCCTAAAGCGTTTCCCACCCTATCTGGCCGGTCAAGCGGCTGGGGACCCTACAGCACTTCAAGCGACCCGTCAGCCACGGAAAGGTTCAGGACGACATGTGAGTCGGTGGCTTTGGCCCTCGGGAAATGCATAATTGGACCGATTAGTGGGTGTGGGGTTGTGTCGAGGGGATAAACGCAAGATAGTCCCTGACAATTGAAACACGGAAAGAGATTAAACGAACGAATCTGAGGGTAGACAGAGTCCGAAAAGATCGAATTACAAAATGGAATGTTTTTTTTTTACTTTCCCGATAATTTAGAGAAGCGGCGTCCATAGTGTAGGATAAATCTGCATAACTTAATTCAGTAAGGTCCTCGTAGGTCTTAGGAGTGCTCTAGAGATCCACTCTGGCAGGTGATTATATGGTATCAATTTGTAGACTTTTTATGATTTGATTTTCGTCATTGTGTCAATAATTAAAATGAGGTTAGACTAAGTCAATCAGATTAAACTAAACTCCTTTCACACAAGAATCAAAATTGAAATTACAGTCATTTCACACATACATGTAACTTAATTATGCTCTCAGGTAGCTATCACCCTGTAAGTTTATAGAAAGTACTTGATACACATTTTCCGTCTCGGTGGCGGTAGGATAGTCCTTTCCTGCCATACCAGAGGTCGCAAGTTCGATTTCTGACTAGGTGGGTATTTCCCCCATTTAAGGCCTGAATATTTTCAATCATTTTTAATGTTGTATTTTTCTTCAAACTTGTCAAGACCAAATGTATGTTATTTTATTAATGCTTAATGAAACGGAGTAATATAATATGGATAGTTTCCATTTTCCAAATTACCAACTCAGATTCTCGGAAGTTTCGATGGTTTTCTGTAGTTTTCACGCACTTCATTCTAAAAGCTAACTATCATGGTTAGGCTTGTGGAAGCTCAAGCACATCTAAAGTCAACTTTGTCAATAATCACTCCCCCTGTGACTCAATGATTGAAATAAATTTATAGAGAATTGTAGGATGGAAAAATGTCTGAGATAAGACGACAAGGTAAGAGATTGATCAGGTTTGGAGCTAAAATTTACATCAAATAGGAACTGGTCCTTTTCCAGTGACATACGGAACGACGGAAGATCTTTTGAAGAGGGATAAGCAAGTAAAAAGAGAGGTAGAAGGAATGGATGACGAAAAAATGTCCGAGGTACGACGGGAGAAGGAAAAATGTGGGTGGATCTCGGCCGATGGGAGGCTTAATTTGTAAGATTGGGAGATCGGTAAGGAAGCATGAAGAGAGAGGGGCGGGCCATAACAAAATGTTGGGCAAGAAAGGGTGTCTGATTTTTGGCTTTAAGCACCACGTACGATAGAATCCCTGGCATTTCTTGGTGATGGATTAGATCAGCAACAACCGCTATCCGGAGGTTTCAATAAAAAAAATGACCGAAAGAATGGGGATCCCTTACCGGGAAAATTTTTCAGCAGACAAGGGAAGAGGGGAACGCGAATCAGAGAGGACACGGTTGCCACCCACGTGCATCCACAGAGCGAAATATTTCGAGGGAGTCGATGGCTTCGAACAAATAGGTGATAGCCAAGAAAAGTAAGGCAGGGAGGGGAGGAGTGGGGGTGCGGGTGAGGGCCACGGAACGTGCTATATGGACCCTCTGTCTCATGACCGGACTTACATCAACCCACCCCAGAAAAAAGGAAGGAATAATACGCCTCTCTGAACGACATCCCATCATAACCCGAGGGAGATTAGGGGGTTAAACACGTCTGTTAGAGAGGACGCGAGAAAATCACGGGCATTTTTAAGAGAGGCACTGTAGGGAGAGATTCGCCTCGGGCATCGAGAAGCTGAAGATCGGTTGGAGGCAGAAAAAAAACGGATGGCGGAGGAATAACGAATCGCGTAAAGAAAGAGCGCTCTCTGGACCAAAATTTCGGGTGGAAAGAGGATGGGGAGTATGTTAAAGGTGAGTAAGTGGTGGCAATGTGTGAGTGAGTGTGAATATTATATATATATATATATATATATACACACACACACATATATATTGCAATGCGTACACATATTCACAAATGTGTATGCAACTATATACACAAACACATGAAATCTCATTGTCCGATGCTCCCATTTTCCTCTGAAATCTCAAATACTCTCTCTCGAACGCTGCAAGCCGTTCGGTCGACTCCACATATGTCGTTGCGTTGCCTTCGTTCTTTCAATGCCGTTCTTCTTGCACGTCTATATTTCATGTTCTGAAGGTATGATAGTCCTATTAAATCGACACAGTTCGGAGGTAAGAAATCTTTTCACACCAAGTTGCCCCAACATTGGCAACCACCAGCTCTCTTTCTCCTTCCGCTGTCTTCGGTTAAGTTTTGATTTATGGAGGGCAGTCCGAGGTAGCCTCAGCAATATGCATCAAATGCAAAAGAATAAAATAAGGGCAGCACGCTTATAGCACATTGACTATAATATATATATATATATATATATATATATATATATATATATATATATATATATATACCATGTGTGTGTCTGTGTAATTTATACAGTCCTTAATATTTTACGAGGACGTGAACAATGCAAACATTGGATCTGAGTTTATTCAGGTTCCCCGGAAAATTATTCATACAGAATGCAAGTTAAATCTACAATAGCCGAAAAGGTGAAATAAAAGAACATAGCAGAATCTTGTACATATGTGAGCGATTTCCCTGGGCAGCAAAAATCACCGGTAAATACCAATCGACTGATAATCGATGCAGGGGACACATTTAGTTTTCTACACGTAAATGGGTTTAAAAATAATTCGGTACGTAGACATTTATTCTGCTAAATATGTCAAGTAAAACAAACCAATTTTGCGAAAGAAAAAAAACAGGTAAAAATTATTTATTCCCATTATATCAAATGCAAAAATAACCCAAGTGATTGCGGATGATTGAAAATCGAAAAAAATTTGTTCCTCGAAACGAAAAAAAAACAATAATTAGAAATAACATATGTTGGATATGATTAGATACGAGTATATACGAGTAGATACGACTCGTATATTACACTTTGTGCGGATCATGCACTAATTTTTG
Organism: Hetaerina titia; assembly: GCA_037158775.1. Lineage (NCBI taxonomy): Eukaryota > Metazoa > Arthropoda > Insecta > Odonata > Calopterygidae > Hetaerina > Hetaerina titia. The sequence continues at coordinate 60,430,750 of CM073772.1, read as the reverse complement.
TTAAGATAGAGTGTAATCAAATAATATTCGATGTGTATGGAAATACTATTTTTATCGGCTTACATGAATGTTTTCTCAAATTACCTTCCCAGATGCCGACCGTATTTACACCGTAGAACCGTAGACAATCAACACTTAATCAGATGGGAAAACCAAGAACGCGATTAATTGCTCGTTCAAAGTTAATTCCTCGTATGTGTTAGACGTACCTAAATCTCTGAAAAAATAAACCACTATTAGCTGAATTTCAACCAAATAAATGGCTGTGGTAATATAAACATACTTTTGTAGCGAAAAATAGCCCCAATATGTTGAATAGAAACTTTGATGCCCTTCCTTTGAAAACTAGCGATAGCCTTTGGTCCAGAAGCGTGTAGCCATGCAAATAAAGTATTTTTATCCATGTTTTATAGTGATCCTGTGAGTTAGAAAAACAGGTTTTTCTTATTTTTATCCAAATAAAAGGTATGGAACAAAGTGAATGAAAATTGTTTTATACCTGGCATTGCCGGAAAAATGCCAATATACATGTAACATCGAAAGGCAATAAATATATATTCCCGCAATTTATTAAGCATTTAGAAGTTTGCGAAACATTCTTCTACTTTCTTAGACATCCCATTTCCTGCTAGGCGTATTTTCTCATTTCACTAGCCTCTGTGACTCTGATTAACCAACTACACGATCTTGAAGGGATCCATTCTTTTCCTCCTCTTTTATTTACTCATCTTACTTTCTCATTTTCTCCTCTGCTTTGACTCCTCAAGCTGACTCACCTCTTCCTGCTCCACTCTCTTTCGTTCCCCTGTGCCCACACCATCCCTCATTCCACGCACCCTGTCCCGCTGCCTTCCATCCCTCTCCTCCCTAGCACCCCCACCTCCCTCGGCCTGCCTCTCTCCCCTCGCTTCCCGACACCCGAAGACCGTGCCTCAAGCTAAAGAGCCCCAACCAACTACTACCCCCACACCCCACCCACCCACGTTTTATGGGAAAAATTACATATATGAAATTCCTCCCTTTTTTACCAGCGCGCATAATGCCTGCTTTAGCCTAGAGCCCAAGGCCTGCCAAGGATTTATGTCGTATATTGGGGGCGGTTATGTGGAGGGAGTAGGAGGAGATGGAAGTGCAGAAAGAGGGAGTGTGAGGGTTTTGGGGGAGTGGGGAAGGGAGACGGGTGAGCAACGGATCTGGATTAAATGGCGGGAGGAGAAAAAGGCTGGGAGGACTGGAACAGATGCGGGGCTCGAGGGGCACACCCTCGCACCTGCAGAATCTTCCGGAATCTGTCCCTTTTGAGGCTTACAGGAATTTTCGGAGTTGCTGGTTCAGAGCAATCCCTGGGCATTGGAAAGGATCGAACATTAAGAGTGAACGTTAGAAAACGTTCAATGCTGCCACTGATTTAAGATTGGCGTGACTGTTTCTCATCATTCATTTATTTGTATTCTTATCCTAAGATTTGTATCATCAGCTGTTCACTTTTCCTTTACTACAACCAGTGGAAAGCATTCGCTCTTTTCTGCCCTATTCTAATTCCTGCCATTTCACGTTCTCACAGCAGGAAAATTGATCGGCCGCTATCCTCCTCTACATTTGGCACCTAGGTGTACATTAAGGCTTTGCACCCTGTGTTCTTTTCTTTCTAAAATTCCACTTAAATTGTTTTTTTCACGTTTTTTCCCTTTGGCCTCCCTCTCTGTGATTTCATTTCCACGCACATTTTAATACAGGATGTCCAACTTATGGGTAATCTGAATGCATAGAATCTTTAACGTTTATATTTATTGCCGATAAAGAAAATTGTTTTTCATTTTATTGAATTTCAAAATGATTACCGTATGAGATCTAAATATTTATTTTCAACGCTTCAATATCGTTTATAGCTAATAGATTTTCTTACAAAATAATAGTTAAATAATACGTAGGTATATTTTTTGACAGAACTTTCGTTCTAAACTAAAGATTTTTCCTTGGATAACATTTATGAAAGTAAACATAATGTGATGATCATGGACTGATGACTCAATTAAACAATGTAACGCACATAGAGAGCTACAAAGGGAGCATTTATGAATGCATGAAAAAACCCTTGGGTTTCAAATTACTCAAAATTCCTGTTTTCTAGAAGATGTTATAGTAAAGAATGTTTTAAGAATGCATAGAGCGTGCGTCAGAAGAGTAACTGGATCCTTCGGGATTAAGTTTAGGCAAATATATACATGTGATATATAAGCAATACGAGAGTGTGGTAAAGACCATGAGATGTCGCATAAAAAGTGACCGCGGGGGCATGCAAGGACTTTTTCGGTGGAAGTGTTTTTTATGCCTTTGCCGAGATTGTTTGCATCCTTCAGCCAATACAGTATTTCTTACGTCATATTTTCAATGGCCTTCCTTATCTCTCCCTCCCTTTCCACCTTACCCATCCTCAATCTCAAAACTCCACCAAATAGTTCACCACAAACTGACCCCCCCACCGCCCTCAGTGCTGCCGGTCTTTCCTATAACCGCCGAAACTACATCACTCTCAACGACCCTCTCTCCCCTGTCTGTGGGGAGGTAATTTTCCATGCAGCTTATGCTCCTGGGACAGTTCATTTGTGATAAACGGTCAGCTAGGGGACTATATTGGGACACCCTCGCCCAATCCCGCCGGGAGAGGGTCCATCCAAGAGCTCACACACCAACGCAGACGCAAAGCGCACACTAAAGGAGCAAGTAAGTAAGGGATGGGTATAAGTTTCGGACGGGGAACAGAAAATCCCAGAACGGTATCTCTCGGGAGTCCTTCTTTTAGCGACCGTGGTGGTGGCGTTAGATGTAACATACCTAGTGACCAAAAAAGGGGAAATGAAACATCTCCGCTGAAAAAGCCATTTCTGACGACAAATGGCACTTATATCCTCAACTGTTATTGGTCCCTCGACGGTTGGATGCGAAATGAATTGCCTTCTCCTGCCTGGGCTCGGTCTTGCCATAAAAAGCGAGGAAGAAAAATAGTGGGAGTATTAAGGGCTTGGGATGATCGCGGCCAACGTGAAAATGCGAGGCTCGCTGCATACGATCGAGGATTTTTCCATCTGCCGAGAAACGCCATGGATAGCCAAGACTTTGAGTAAGAATTGTAGTCGTTAGTATACCGAGCACGAGGATTCCTGACTCCTTCTAATGGAATATATTAAACCTTTATGATATTATAACAATTAAATCCACGCAAAATATGTGAATATTTGATGACAATGAAATTTAATGGCTCTATTTAAATACTTTTGTTCATGGAGTCTTTACTCAGAGAAATTCTTCCATAACCCATGCAACTTTATGTTAACAATGAAATTATAGTTTCGGAATATTTCACAATGTGCAGATCAAAACTAAAGTTAAAAAATGTGAATACTTTACCAATACGATGATCTTATAAACGGTAGAATACACGAGAAATGTTGTCTGAAGCAATGATTACCTGAAATGAAATTCAACAGTTTCAAACCACTGGTAACATTATAGCACTTAATAGCTTAGGAATAAATCATGCATTAAACGTAATTAGAAATCCCGATTAAAAGTAATAGAGCGTGAATTGAATATAACGCAATCATGACGTTCAATGGGATTTAATTTAAATTCATGATATATTAAACTATACATAAATCAATACAAAAATCAGTTAATTATTATAAAAATGAAGGTTTTCAGGACAGAATTCATTTAATTTACTGATAATAAACCATATTGCTTGAACTTAATCGGAAAAGTGTATCCGTTTCCGTGAGGATTAGGGGATCAGAAATTAAGTCTGAGGTACTTTGGCATTGCAACAACACGTTCCAAGCGTTCTTCACCACTTCTCACCGACATTTTTTCATGCTAAAATGTAAGCAGCTTAGTCAGTATAAATAAAACGAGGAATATCAGTACAAAAAGCGTGCTGAGTATATCTCAAATGCTTTCATGTACTCGAGTTATCGAAATATATTTTTCCAAGAAGAAAAACGAAATGCCTGAAGTTCAATACAACTAATTCCCCTCAAATAATCAAGAATTGCAAATCTAGCGTATCTAGCATTATAGCAAACATGATTTTGGAACAGTTTATACTTTTAAACCCTGTTGTTTAATAATTGAATATTCCGCTGGATGTACAAAGTACAAAAGGGGAAAACTTCTCCTGGGTTATTGAGAATAATTCCTTTCTCATTCCCTCTCCTTCCTGGATGTTTGTGGTCAAATATCACAGGTTAGACAGACGTGCGCGAAACCAGACAAACGCGGAGAATAAACAATCTTACCCTCATACCGTGCAGTTAGACTGCTACACGAAATGATTCAAATAGGTTCGTATCTCGTCATCAAAGTTACATGCTACACAAAGAATACGCCGGTGTAAGCAATTTTGCGTCCTTCAACCGCGACAGCTTCACAGTGACAACTTCCCGCAATGCACACGAACGTGTCCAGCGTCGGCCTGGAGAGCTGCGGAGACGGAAGGTCGTGTCAAGAATAATAAAAGAGAGGGAAAAAAATCTCATCGGTGAAGCGGGAGAGCGTGGCCGGCGGGAGAGGGGGAGACGAAAGGAGGGGAGAATTTGGTACCGTACGCGTGTTTCTATTGGAAAAAAGTGCCCATATCCCTCGCACTTAGAGAGAAGAGCGGGTCACCCATTGTTAGGTAAGGGTGGCGTAAGCTGGTTGAGGATGGAAGGGGAAGTTGGGGGGGGGAGGTGGGAGAGCTCAACCCATCGCAGGGATGATCCCCTTCCAGCTGCCCAGGCTCACCTATTCTCATAGGTGACAACCCGTTTCAAAAAAGGACGCATCTCAGCGATTGGTCGTACGTAGCTGGATGGGACGAGGCGATAGGCCCCCGAGACCGGTCGGCGAGAGAAATAGGATGAAATGGGATAGGGAGCCGGTAAACGCGACAGGCGAGGAGGGGGAAACTTGTCAGCCTGTAGGACCTGGGAGGATACCTCGTCATCATCATTATGATTCAAATTCGAAGGCGGAGTGTATTCCGCGATGGGCGGAGCAGATGGGCATGGAGAGAAAAACAGCGTGCAACCCCATCAAGGACCTCGATCACGAGTAGACAGAGACGAACCGAGTGCATTACTCCTTCACACTTCACCGCACACTTTGCGGATCGTGCTTTTGGTCGTCTGTATTGTCAGTCAGCATGCGGATGATTTCTTATAATTTATCTCAAGCAGTCTGGCTGGATTGTTGTGGCCCGTTTCTTAGAAAAATGCAGATTTACTTCGCAAATTATGGTTTCACTATCGAAATTCCCTAACATTCCTCTTGCCTCCAGGAGGGCCAAAACAAGGATATCATTCTTTCTGCTTATAAATATATTGTATAGTGGATTCAAACGCATTTATTAGAATTAGATAATCAGTAAGAGGACGTCATAAGCGGGCTCATTCTTCTTCAAGGCGTATTTCTCTAAACAGCTAAGGCTAAAGGTGTTGGCTTGCCTATAAGATAATAGGCAAAAGATAATATATATATAACATACAGCATAACACTTCTCACTGTTCGCGTTAAAATAATCCCTTTTTCTCTTTCCAGGGCGAAATGTGAGTAATTTCAATACGACAGTTTGCAAAATAAAAATTTCCTTTCAGCTTTTAAGGTTAACTTGATTAATAATTAAAAATTGTTTTGGATCACATGCTCCACAGGACTGTGCAATTAAGAGAAAATTCTATTAAAGTTAAAAATTGATTTGGGATAAGTGAATAACTCCAAAATAAATAGACTGCATTGAAAAAACAAATTTAATGCCGAAAATTTTCAGAGATAATTGGAACTCTTAATGAAAACAATTCACAATTAAAAGTGCACTCCGATATTCATTTTAAAAACAAGCTAAGCGTATAGTCTTACATGAAATTGGGACTCAACGATACATTTTGTTTATCAACATTATATTAATGCCTTCCGGGTATTTTACTGTATACATGAATTCCCAAAGTAGCACGGTTCTTGTCAAGAGACAATATACGATTCACGTTCATATTTATCAATAATATTTAATAATAACTGTAATACTCAAACAAAACAACTTCATATAATTTTTTCTCGTATCAAACGAGTCATTTCAATTTTATTCACCACCTATCTATAACTGATTTTTGTAGAGGATTGATGAAAAATTAACAAAGCTGTGCCCAATTAAACATATCCTCTTCCAAGTTTTAATTAAGTTATCTTTGACCAGCAGGAATATTATAAGTAAACTGCGTGATCGAATGTGTCAATTTGCATTAGCTGATAACGAAGCGTCAATTTATATTTGCTCGGTTTACATCAGTGTACCTATTACTATTGATACTAATGAATTTTCAACCATATTTCTCTTCACCCCCGGCAGAAAGACGAGCTTGTACGCATGTAGCTTTAGAAATATGGCTAAAAAGCAAAATCAATCTAACCTGCCTCCCGGCTGAATGACAAAATCTGACTCTTTCATCATATCATATCATAATTCTTTCCAATCAATTCTCTACCTCATGACGTGATCACTTGGGGAGACGTCTTTCATGGTCACATGATTGTAAAAACCTCTGGTAGGATGGTCAAGAAGTTAGACCAGTAAGGAAACGATGCGGAGCAAATAGGATAAGGGAAGCAAATGAAAGAGAAGAAATTTAGTTTCTTTAGCAACTTCCTTCTTCATTCAACTCCCAAAAAATCGCCATGCGTAACTTTTCAAAATTCCTACCAATCATACCCAATGAATTTTAACCTTATGATTCTTGAATGTCCTCGGTAATTCATCAACCTCGGCAGACACATCGGAACGATCTCCTTTGGCAAAAACTCCGTAAAAGAGATGCCTTACATCTTTTCTTCTCGGGATCCTCCTTTTGACCAAACTTCTCCAAGGTAATCCCTATAGGTTCTCATCCCTTTATCATCCTCCTCCGTTCGCCCAAAAAATCCCTCCCTTTCTACCCCTTCATTCTTCCAAATCATTCCCTTTCTTCGCCAAAGCCTGCCTCTTCTCCCAAAGCCCAAAGTCACCTCCTGTATTGAGCAATCTCCTTGGTGGGTTGATGGAAGACTGGGGAGATGAAGGCAAGGAGAGATGACAGAGAATGGTAGCGTCGTGTGCGGTTTTTTGAGGGGGAGTGTGAGTGGGACGCACGATTTTCATGCGGCAATGTCGTCCTCGTATTGTCATGTGGCACGTATTATTATTGGCTTTTGTTTTCATTTTTATTCAGGCTACTAATTCGTTACATCATCGCTTCCTGAAGTTTGAAATTATACCCTATTCTATTTTTAGTGAAAAAATCAATATAGCTGTAAGTAAATTTAATTTAAAAAGACGAAAGTGACCTTTCAGAGCCTCAGGTTTGAGGCTCGTAAGATTGTGCACTTTGAAAGGGCCTATATGTTGTGTAGTAACGCTAAAGGTTTCGAATAATTTCATTTCCGCTATAAATATGTACTGAAAATCTCAATTCATGGAAAAGGATCTGATGTTGGATTTCTATGGGTTAAATTCTGCAATGCACCGGACGACTCGTTCATCGTCTTCAGGGCTGAATGAGTTTCAATTCATGATTACTTTGGGCACAACGGATAATACTAATGGATTTATGGGCAAAATTCAGACAGAGTTTATTTTTCGAGGCAAAGTCGTTGAAATAATTGTTTCTCAAGGTCTTTATATGAAATAAAAAAAACATATTGATATCTTCTGAAAAAAATGTGACCGTGAATTGTCTGAGATGAAGGGTTGACTTTAACAATTGTGTACGTATCCGCAAAATTTATTAATCTAAAATTCAATGAGCGGACTAAAAACAACTCCCCATTTCAGGTGTAGTTTAGGGGGAGTTCAGTAGTTTAGTTGAGGGCGACGGGAATCGGAAGTTAAGGTCATTTGTGCGGTTAGTGATAGGTGTTCGGATGTTCGATAGGGTAGGATTTTCAGGGAACGGATAAAGGGTGGAGAGAAACTGGGCGTCGGCACTAGCCTACTCTTAACGAAATGCAAGAAGAGCTTTACAATATAAGGAATTTGGATCCGGGCTCCCAGGGTGGGAAGGCAGAACATTTTATCCATCGCAGCTGCCCCATCCCCACCGAAAAATGATGTAAGCACTTAATAAGTTGTATGGATATTTATCAACTCATAAATTTAAATCATCCGTTATGTAAAATGAACATAATAAATGCAAGAGCAAGTCAAAAATCGATGACGGAAAGTACAGAGAGAGAGGTTTTTCAAGTTTTTTCATGAAGCAGATGTGATAAGGGCATAGTCAAAATACGGCGGTGCGAATGTATGGATATGGCAGAAAGGATTAAAATCAGTGAAAAGAAGACGAGAGAAATAGCAGGCGGGGTGCCTTATTCAGTGGAAAACCCTTCTCAGAGGAGTGAGTCTCTCCCTCCTATTCTCCTCCTTTCGTACTCCCCCTCCACTTTGTGCCACCGTCCTCACCTACTCCGGGGAACGCGGACCTCCACTCCAGTAAACACACTGCCTACATTTCCCATTCACCTCGTTTTCATTAGATTCGCTAAGACCAAGCGGAGGTAAAATGGACAGAAAAAAAATTGCATCCCCTTTATCGTCGTCCAGTCTTCGCCACTCTCGAGGAAACGGGGTGAGTATAAGTCGCAAGGGGGCGAAGGCGGGCTGGATGGGGGAGCAGGAGATGTGCTGTGCGATGAGATTTTCCCCCGCGACAAGAGGTCCCTCGGCCTCCCAAGTACGCGCCGTAGGAGTGGACCTCATTTCCCGGACGGAAGGAGCGCAATGAGCACGTGAGTGGCGGCCGTTGCACGGGGCCGCCGCGCCGCCTCCATTCGTCCGTCCCACTCGTCACGACGATCTCTGAGGAGCAGCAAACGCGGTAAATTAAGTTAAGCTTCAGCGAAACTCGCTGAAGAGCTGCAGTAACTAAGAAATGTCCGAGTTTCAAGGTCCTCCTCATGGTCCTTATTTTAAATAGAATACAAAATTAAGGAGGAAAAAAAGAGTAATATTAAACGAAGTATGTGTCGATGGTCAAAGTTTTCAAGGGATTTACATCGTCTGCGAATTCATCAGCAGATTGTCAAAGTGCGAGGGTGAATATTGGGAATATTTTTTTTAACTAAATCAAGAAGCCTCTTCTCTATTTAATACGAATTCATACCAATATTTCCATGCAAAAGTATAAACAATTTGATTTTAATATATTTTACAAAGACACCTTTTCGGTTTAATTTAAGGACTACTGGCAGTTTTTTGAATATTTCTCACGGATTAGGAGCAGAACAACGTGCCTCACTTATTCATTCGTCTTTAATTCATATTCTGTGTCTAAGTATTGAAATGCAAATATGCACTCTGAAAATGAAAATGAATCACTGAAATAAAATATCACAAATCCCACATTTATTTGCCTTAATATTTCACCACTTGGTATTTCTCTGTTTGCAACCCTATCTTATGAGCTCTAAGTCGCTCTATTCGTTCTTAATCAACGAATAGGATATATAAATTTAATTTGAGAGTACTGTTTGCATATATCTCTCATCCGTGGGATATAGCGCTGGGACACAATAGTGAGAGTAACAGCTGATATAATGTAATCGCTTACAGGGAGGTTTAAAGGAGCCTGACACCAAGACCAAGGAAAATATAATATTTTCACCACATAAAATGTACGAAGAAATAAAAATCCAATATCCAACAGCAAAAATTATTTTAAAAATAAGACGGTTTTTAATGCATCACTACATATTTTGACGTAAGAATTCTGAAACTAAAAATGAAATTAGCCTTTGTGTAAACTCTGCTGTGCTTACACCATAACGTTTCGCAATTGATATGGAATTTCGGCGACCCGCGTCAAATGAAAATTCCATGAGGGCAGATTTAAAGAAGATTTATTTTCGATGGGTTGCGGGGAAATTTGGATGGACTAAAGTCATAAGATGTAGTATTACCAAAGTAGCCAGAGGCTACCAGAAATGGTATCACGGGGGAAGAACGGGTGAAGGAAAGCCAGTGACATTAAGAGTTCCCTGCACCATCTTCTGAGCCTTTTACTTCCTCAAGTCCACCAAGAGCCGAAGCTACAAAAGTAGGCAGTATTTGCCTTCGTGAGCGGACGGAAATAAACGAAAAGAGCAGGAATATGAGAGCAGAAAATGATGGACGAAAATGAGGATTTGATTTTTCAGAACATACATAATAAATATGCAACTGAGAATCGCATCTCAAAATTCGTATGTAAGTAATAGCCATTTTATTCAACATAATTGTGTAATTTGAGAGTCTATACAAAATTAGGGGTTCTGAGTCCTTCGAAATTATTTCATTCAAGCCGTAGTAGACCATTTATGGGTTTAATTATGATTCACAAAAGAATTATTTCGAGACTATCAAGCACTTGAGTATACTTTATTTACGTCGATGACCAGATATGGGCAATGCAGGTAGATAAAAAGGGAATTCAACCAACATTCAACATCTTAGCATATAGCATTCATATTTAGCATGATACACAGCTTTAGAATTATTTCAAATTTCCCGTACGTTGCATGCATATTCTAAATTAGGCCTTACAAGAGCGTGGTAACAACGTTCCTTGACCTTGAAGTCACTTTTGCTGGCAATAAATCGCAATTTTTTATTTGCTTGCCATCAGACTTTAGATATGTGGTTCCCCCAAGTTAAGACCTTAGGGAATAGAGCACCTAGGTATTTTACCGTAACAACTACTTCTAGGTCAACTCCAGCTAATTTGTAAAAAAATCTCGTCGATCTTAAAAAGAAATATAGTATACCATCGAACATTTATTAAGATTTAATGGCAACCCCAATTTTGAACACCATTTAGTGATGCAAGCTAGATCCTGTGCTAGAATTAAACGATCCTCATCCCCCAGATATCTGCCGGTAAACCACCTTGTCATCCGGGATCATCCGAATTCTTACTTTTCACTGCGCGGTTCAAATCGTTAACAAAAATTAGGATAAGCAACGGCCCAATTACACTTCCCTGAGGTACATCCGAGGTGATTCGTACGCTGTCGAACCTAGTGCCGTCAATGACTACAATCTGTTCCCTCTTCGAAAAAAAAGTCTTCAACCCAATTTATTACGCTCTTGTTTATCCCTGCGACCTTTAATTTATGAATTAGTTTACCATGGGGAACCTTATCAAATGCCTTTTGAAAATCTAAAAAGATCAAATCCACTTGCCTACCACTTTTACCCGATAAAAATAAGTCATGTGTGAATAATCCTAATTAGGTCTCGCATCAGCGGGTTTTCCTGAATCCCTGCCGATGAACACTTAAAAAAACCGAGACAAGTATTTAAATGTTGGGGGCGAATATGTTGAAAAATAGCCCAAGTTTTGTAAGAATCCAATAAACCGTTTTTGAGTTATATCCAAGTGTCTCTTTACTTGTTAACTCATCCTCGTATTTAGTGATGCTTACATTTGTATATGGCGTGGTAGTTTAGAGGGTATAACCTTGGAATACTGACCGGGATCCCGGGTTTGATTTTTGACCACATCTCTGGGCAACCTTAGCCACACTAATGTTGTACGATTATTTTTGAATATCAGATCTTCCAGGAAAACCTTAGGCGACACAGGAAAAGTAAGCGGCCCTATTACGCTGATATGTGAATTTCACACACTGTTGGGCTTAATTTTGGATGAACTCTACCCTCGTCTATCAAACCGATTTGGTTGAAAAATGAGGTGTTTTTTATATCAGTACTCGTATATACCAAAAGTATTTCTCATAATGAAAAGAACAATTTTCAACTAATTTCACGACGCCCGTTCATCTAGATAAAAATCAAGATGGTATACAAATAGGTGGGTGTTGATTATCAAATATCAAAAGTAAGAGCAGGAAAGTTTCGAAGAGGGCGAACCGAGAATCAAGTCAACCTAGTAAGAGCCTAAATTTTCATGATTGTGTCAAGTATTCGTGCTACACATACCATTCTTTTAATTACAAAATCGATGTGGCCTATGAAATTATGGCTTGCGGGTTGATACGCCCGGGCTATCGGAGAGCCTCCCTCACGTAATGGTTGACATTTGGGCTTCCATCTGCCTATTGCCCTTCGTAAAGGTTTGTCTAGATCTTGGTTTCGAAACAGAGGCGAGAAGTTTAGTAAGTTTTACCAAAAGTTTCTCGTCCACTCTCCAATAAGACGATACAAAAAGAAAGGGGGGGGGAGAGTAGGAATTAGAGCGTGGGATAGGGATATTAAAGGAAGGGCGTAGATGGAGGGTGGGTGAGGCGAAGGTGGTCGGCAGAGGGGTGCGAGGGAGAAGGGTATAAGTAATGGGGAGAAGTCCGTTGACGGGGGTAACTTTGGCTTTACCCTTTCACGAGCGCAAGTTGACCGTGTATTCATTCAGTCGCGGAGAGTAGAAAAGGAGGCGCCACGGAGAGGTGAAAGGCTTGCATGCAGAGCCGCGCTGCACAAGGTGTGCACAGCGGAATGAGGGTTTTTGGCTGGGCAAATAGGGGGACGGCGGCGGAGCAGGCGAGAGAGAGAAGGCAGAAGTAGAGGGTGGAGGGGGGGGGGTTTATTGGCAAGAGAGAGAAATGGGTTGAGATGAAAGGAACGAGAGTGCGCCTCTCCGAATAGCCAGCCACGCGCTCGAAAATGTGTACAAAAGCCTTCTTCTGTTCAAGTTTTGAATTGGGGCCTCCTGAGTGCGATGACGTGCACGTGAAAGGCCCTACGTTTGTTTCCTTCAAATGAAAGGGACACCATCAAGGAATTCGAAGGGGAGCCGAAGAAAAGTTTAGCAAAGAAAACTCCCACAAAATCATTCCGATGGATAAAAAAAAATTTCATCTTGGAGTTAAGTACACTATACTGTTGGGCTAATAATTTATTTCGGAAGCAATTTTTAAAATCTTTTTTGCAATCAAAAACGCTGGTACCATTTAAATATAGGCAAAATGTATTCTACCTAATCTTAAAAAATATAATTCCAGCCATTAGCTCATCTCGGCGTAGCACAAGTAATTCATAAACATTTGACCATGGGAGATCTCAAATTTTTTACAGATGCTGAACCTTTAAGTCAGAGACTAAAATTAACTGGCATTAATTTACTTTGTCGGTAACAATATTAGATAGCCACCATCGAACAAAAAGATTACTCCTAGGTGTAAGTTCAAGAAAAGTGTCTCCTTATTAGTCAACCCGGTGGTTTTCGGTTTAGATCTACTATCAAAGTCATTAAGAGCAATCACTATGCATTAAAGGACACCCATGCGCTGCAGTCATCCAGTTTAAATCGTTATAAAAAATCAGGATAATATTAAAACATGTAAAACACTACTGCCATGAATCATATCCACCATTGCTATTGGATTTAAGTTAGAAAAACCATTAAGTGGACCTCATTTGCCATCATTCCCAACACTAGTGCTCAAGAAACCGCTAACAAATAAGTCCAAAACCGTATCATTGAAAACCAAGTAAAGTGAATGTGGGATTAAGAGGAATCAATGTGGTTTTAAAATATGTGGTATGGGGTGGAAATAGTCTCGTCACTGTTCAAACGCCAACTTCCATCTTACTAGGGCGAGGAAACTTGACAGTGAGAGTCTCAGGTAGTTCGCCCTCATGGGATGGAGAAAAGACACGGGTGAAGCGTGAATATGAAAGGGCAAGCACATTACGTGTACAAATAGTTTAGGACTATTGTGCGCTTAAAAAATATTAAGAAAGCAGGGTAAAATTATACGCAGCCGAAAGTTTGAGAAAACTATAAGTTTGTGGTCAAGGTATTTCTCCAAAAGCTATACCAAAATAAGAAAATTCTCTTTCGACTTTTTTTCACAATGTAACAACTATTTCCGACGCGAAGAAACATTTACCTCGTACAAAGAAAGGAGAAAACTGAGGAAGATAAGAAATGAAGATGAGAGGGCCCTATGCAGTAAATTACGTCACCATGTCAATCGAGAGTCAAAGCAAGCGAAGAAGAAGTGTATTGAAAACATCTACGAAGAGATCGACGATATCACGAAGAAGGAAAACACTGAGGAGCATATACGAGTATGCTGGTGTAGAGCGAATTCGGAGAAATAAAAACAAAATCCAACAATACCATAGATGCATATGGAAATATAATCATAGAAAATACAGAAATAAAGCAGCTGGAATGTGTGTCTAAGAACTATATAAAGAGGCAATTCCACTGACAGATGAAGCAATAAAATAGAGTGAGGAGGATGAAGACGACCAAAGACCAGATATACTGAGCAGTAAAATCGACAGAGCAATAAAAGAATTGAAGAAAAATAAACAAAGACAAGAAAGTAGAAAGCTACCGGTAGCTATCTGCATAAGAGTACAATGACTGAAATGACAAATAAAACGAGAATCAAATAATGAAAAGAACATCGCACAGGTGTCAAATTAATTTCGTGGTCAGAGAAGAAATCAAAATGCTTCGCCTCGAAGATGACTTCACAATTATAGCAGGGAATCAAGAAGACCCGCAAGCATCCTTGAACATTGTAAATCAAGTATCGCGAAATATAGCAAGAACATAAATGACAAGGAAACAAAAATCCTAATTTTCTTAATAGAAAAGCAGGAAGTTGCGTTCGTAGTAGAGATATCGTATTAGAGCAAGTAGAAGCATGAAAGATACTCAAAGGATATCATGTGTAGAATAGTTAAAGCTCAGAAGTCGTTTGTCATGAAATGCCAATTCTTACGCTCAAAGAGAAGACGACAAACAAGAAAGCAGTTTGTGAAATCATTGGAATTAGACCCTTTCAGACGTTTCACAAAATTCATAGAAAGTCTTGACAAATTTCCACGAGTGTACGGCCTTGATCTACGTGTATGACAACCCTAGTCGTCGATGAAGGAAAATGATCAGGACAACAATTTACTGTAAAATATAACGTAGCTACAATGACAGGGAATCTTTTAAAAACATCTCTTTACATACATGTAGTTACGCCTAGAATACATTTTCAGAGAATTCCCTTGGTAAACATTGCGGCACAAAGGAAAATCTTCCACTCACTGATTTCTTTCGCTTATAAAGAGAATATTTTATGATCCTAAATAAACATTTTCAAATCATAGACACGTTTTTAAACCCGCAGGTACTCCCTCCAACGCCAAAACAGAACAAACATCATATCTAGGATTTTGAAAACACATTAGTCAGAGAGAAATACGAAAGTCCCTCAGAGATTAAATTGTATTTATTGCCGTAGTCTGGAAATGAGAGGGATAGCGAAAATAAGGTAATAAAATTTGTCAAAGAAAAATGAGAGAAGAGGTTTGAGAAAGAGCAAGGGGAAATAGAAAGAAATGAAGAAATAAAACGGACAGGATGGCGGAGGAAAATGAGGGAAGGGTCTCAGAGTGGGAGATGGTGCAAGGGGAGAGAAGGGTGGCCAAATGAAATAGGTTCTGGGCGACGGGGAAAAGAACGGAGGGGTGGAGGTGATGTGGGAAGGATTGGCCAAGGAAACGAATGGCTTAGGCGCCTCTCTCCACTCGGAATACTCCGCAGCGTGAGTCTAAAAGGGGGAAATAAATGCCAAACGGCGGTGTTTACTTTTTGAGCCGTGTTGAACTCCCCGGCTGCGCGTGTTGCCACAGACTCCCTCCCTTCCTCTCACTTCTTATTCTCTGCAATTTACGTTGTTCTCCCGAAGTTTTATGTGCAGACGTTTAAGTGCCCGGACCTTTTAAACCGCTCCGATAATTGTTTTTACAAGGAGTGTTCGGCCATGCGACAGTCAAACTTCACACGAGTGATTTAATCTGCCATTCATTTTTAACTCTTAATTCCTTTAAAAATATATCTAATATATCGTCCTCGAATATTTTTTTCCCGGGCCAATAAGATCAACGAGAATTACAAATGAGGTTCTATTAAACACTCATATAACAATAAATATATATCACAACAGGAAGGGTTCAGCCAAACCTACAAGTCCCGGTCAAAGAAATATTTTTGCGCTTGAGGTCTGCTCGATTCCGCCTTCCACATCTCTCCTGTGTTCGTCCTTCACATGCGTTCCTATCCATTTTCCTTATATCTATAAGAAGAAAGTGGAAAACTTTATTCTGTTAGACCGAAGATTAAACATCCAAATTATCATGAATGCAACTGATATTTGCCACGGCAGTGAATAAAAAATTACGTGTATTTACGAAGGACTGCACAAAGGTGTCAGCTCGCTGATTTCCATGACTACAGACTCATTTTCAGAAGTAATCACTGCGGGACCCCTCTAAAGATATGCTGCATCTTTTGTTGTAAGGCGGAGAAGATTTTTTTGACCGCCTGGTGACAATAAATGAATCTATCATTAGGACCCAAAGAGATGGCGAGGAGTGGAAGCACAGCTACTAATTTTCACCCAACGAGGCTCAGGTGCAGAAGTTTACAGGGAAAGTCATGCTCCTGGTTTTTTGGGACTGTCATAGAATCATTTGAACAGATTATCGGGAGAAGAGTCAGGCCATCACTTGAACCTATTACAGCATACTGCTGAACAAATTGCGTGATGTCGTGACGTAAAAACGGCGTAGTATGATCACCAAAGGCATTCTCTTTCTTGCCGATAGCGCACCTGCTCACTCCTCTCGAGGTACGGTTGATGAATCCATGTGCTTCGAAATTTTGCCACATTCGCCCTATTCCTCCGATCTTGCCCCAAGAAACTTTTTCTTATTCCCAAAACTTAAAAAAACATTGAAGAGTCTTGACAACAAAAATGGTGTTCTTCAAGAGGTGGTGCAATGAATTTCGACGCAATCTGCTGAGTTCTACAATGACGACTTTGAAAGGTCAAGAAATTCTAAGAGAAATGTATAAATGTGGATCGTGCAAATGTAGGGAAGTCATAAGAACAATAAATAAAAATCATGTTTCTATCTCGATTATTTTTTAAGTAATTTAAACACTACGTGATCCCCTACGATATTAATGCCAAAGCATTTATTTCTATTGACATTGGAAATTAACATAAATGAAAATTATGTGACAAAGTATGGAGATGAGCGGCATTTAGATCAATGGGTAGGACTGCTAGGTTTTGAGGCAAAAAATGCTAAAAAAAATAGGAAGATAGGAACTTAAAAGAAAAATTGGTAGAGAAATAAATAGATATGAATCGGTAAATAAAGAAAATATATTGGAAATAAAAAGAAGGATAACAATAATACGTGAAGAATATACATTTTAGGATATTGTTATTCCTACAATTTTATTGAGAGGTATAAAATTGTCACATTTATGTCATTCATTCATCTCGCCAGAGTTTAAGTAGGTTCTCAAAATACAAAACTAGAAGTTTTCAGAAAAATAATTAATTATATATTAAGAATTATTCGCTTTAATACTTGCGGCAATGTTAAACAATAATATCGAATATTATGAAATATATTATCTTTTCAGTAACAAAGCCTCACTATATGAAAATGAAGTTTTGGTACAGAATTTGGGGAAGTTTCCCTTCAATAATTTTAGATCAGCAGTAGAAATTTTCCGTTGGGAAAGAATCTTAGTAGTTTGAAAGCTGATAGAACCCTTTATGCGCATTTTCATCCTTCAAAACTATGTACCGAATTGTTTCTTTGTATCACTACGTAGTTATATAGCCATATGTCTGCTCTTAAAAGATCATTGTAACCGAAGGCAAAAAGAGATATTAAACAATATAAGTCAACTTTTTAATTGATGCTTTTAGTTTGGAACCTTAAATTGTCTTCAATTTTCGTCGGAAATGAGTAATATGAAAAACTCAAGGGATATAGCTTTGCGTCAAGAATAACTATTACTGTTTTAAGTTGGAAATCCCAACCATCTTCATGAAATTTGAAGTATTTTTGCACTGACTATCCAATAAAATTTTCATTTTCAACATTAATTAATACGAGTAATACAGGTATTCAAGTATCGAGAAAGAAGACAGAAATACAGGTGTCTCTCGGTTAAAGTGTGCGATGGCCTTAATGAAGCATTACTTTGAAAATGTTCATTACACAGTTATAATCCACTCATAATGGTTTCGACAACTTAAACCATCAAAGAGGATGGTAACAGAGTTTGTCTAAATTAAAATTATGGTATAAAATTGCCATATGGATTTATTACGGACAGCTTGAAGAAAGTGATTTTTGTGCGAAAATAAACAATGATAACACTTATAGGGATATTTAGAACTGTTCATAACGCGCTAATGGCTGAGCCCAAGTAAATGCACGATGTGATGTGAGAATTTTTCATAGGTGTTTATTTTTTTAAATATTTCTTTGACTGTTATGTTAATTATTTTCATATTAATCTGAGTTCACCAGTTTATAAATAACATTTTATTCGCTATAGTGCCAACTTTATGTACAACAAAAGAGAGGTTATGTAAATGATCCATCATTTCCTAATTAATGACGCGTGTAGTGAAATTTTTGCTACTATTTCAGTGCATCTAGCATTATCGCTCTACATCATAGCAGAGCAAATAATACTCATTAACGTCGAGCGTTCGGAAGCTTACGTCTATAATATAATCCAGTGGGCGTGTTTTCAAAAGAAGAGCTATCAATGAAGAGAAAGTGTACACCAAGACTGATATAGTCACGTACCCATGGCAATAGAAGTGCCAACAAAGTTTCTGGACCTGTACATTGCAAATTTCCTTTGACCTTCTAGTGCACACGCTGCACAGTGCTCAAGCGTCTCATTATGTCATCAATCCCATTGAAAGTCCCTTTCTTTGGAGACGATTTCACTTCATCAACAACAATGGCCTTGTGATGTGGAACAAAGAAAGGCTGGTTTGGTGAAAGGGGTAAGCCACAGAGAATCGGGGTGAGAGTATGACCGGAGGGATAGAACTGTCCCCCACCATGTACTTACGGAAGAGAATTCATTGAAGCGCGAGATGATACTATTGCCATGGGAAAGCGTGTCCCCCGGGCCCTCTTTTCGTGGGATCCAAGAGCATATGCCTGCCTCCTGATTCCATTCCCCCAACCCTATCTCGAGAGTACATCTTTTCCTTCCTCACAGCTCTTTTCGCTTCGAAACTTACGCCACCCTGGACATTAGATACACTTCGGCGACTTGATCCTTAACTTCAGAAATATTCCATTCTTCTTCAGATATTTTTACCGCTAGTTTAGGAAGCATAACAAATTTCATGGCTGTATGGTTATGGAGCGGTTTCTTGATGCGGAATTCTGGCGAGAGCAGCTGCAACTTCTTCACTCGGGTTACGGAACTGTCTGCGTCAGAAAATAAGGCACCAATCCTGATGGCTCTTTGGATCATTCGTCGACCATTTAGGAGCAATGTTTAACGCCTGCAGTTACGCACTTAAACGTGAAAACTTCGAAAAATTGTAAAGTCATCTGTGGATTAATTACAGGTAGGTGTATACCTACATATGTCCCATTGTAATAAGTTTTGCTTTTCCAAATCCGATTGAATTTTACAAATCGTTGAGCCTAATGATAAACGGATTAGAGAATGAAATGTATGGTATATAGCTTGGAGTCTTTATTACAGGTAATATAGATAATCTACTGGTTAACGTAGGTTTTGGATGGACAGAACAATCAAAAAATATTCTTTTCTCTACTAACAAAATACAGCCTAACATCCTACTCGACAAAAAAGTCCCTAATCATCTCTGTGTATTTCCTTCCTCCCTTCATCCCATCCAACATCCCTATCCTATTCCTATCCTTTCCTCGTTTTCCTGTCATTCTGCCCTCCATTACAGTCTTCAGCATCCCACTGCCGATCAGTTTGCTTTTCAACCATTTTTTCTATCTCCTAATGACTTCTTTCAGCAATACCCTCTCCATCTCCATCGTACTTTATCATTTGTTTTCTTTTCTGTCCAATTCACTTTCCCCCATCCTCCTCTACATTCACATTTCAAAAGCCTTCGCCTATCTTCGAGCATCAACGACCATGTTTCCGCGCCGTACACAACTACCAAGGAGTTTATAGTATATGGGAACCTAAAAACGGAAAAGTCAGAGCAAGTTTAACTGTAAATAGCACTACATTATTTAAAGGCATACTAATGAGGTCATGCGGAAAGAAAGGGTTTTGCCAACAAAACACACGAGGTTAGTGAAAGTGCGTGCAATTGAGTAGAACTCCTTATTCCCTAGACACTGGGGGTGGCAAGTGGAATTTTTGCAAACTATAACCCCACAGTTGCTATCCCGTATTGACCGTAGGAAGAAGACCTTGGCTCTGCAAACTTTGGCATCTATTTCCCGAATTTTATATATCTGATCCAAGCGACCAATGTATGTTGGAGTGCGAATAATTTCCGCGACCTCGGCGGTGAAACATACGGATCTGAATTTATTTAGTAAGTTCAACCCAGCAAAACTGTCTTTCTTCTAATGATTCCCACCCCATTGCCGTAAGTATTTCAGTTACGCTTTTCGTTTTATCATAACCGTTTTTAACGAAACGGGCTGCCCGATGTTGAAACTTCTAAATTTTCAGAAGGAGCTCTTTCTCACTCGCATCCCATACGCTACATGCATATTCTAAGTGAGGCCATACAAGAGCGTTGTAACAACGTTCCTTGACCTTGGAGTCTCTTCTCCTGACAATGCGTTTAATAAATCGCAATTTTTAATATGCTTGCCCCAAGTTAAGTCTTTAAGGAATGGGTCGTATGAGCGGGTTTTTCTGAACCCGTGTTGATAGTCACTTAAAAAGTTACTGTTATCAAGGTATTTCATTTTGGAACTGACAATTATGTGCTCTAAAATTTTGCAACATATAGAAGTGATAGATATGGCTCTGTAATTACTGGGGTCCTCCCTATCCCCAAATTTAATAATTGGCGTTATTTGCGCGGTTTTCCAATCCTAAGGGACTTTGCACTCTGTGAAGGATTTGTTAAATATAACTTCGAGGTATGGGGCGATGTCAGGAGCTAAATGTTTTCTAACTCTAGTTGGCATATTTTCGGGACCCTGGGATTTGCTGGGTTTAATCTCATTGAGCAATTTGAGACTTCCTTTACGTTTGCTATTATTTTTCCCATGGGTTCATTGTGTATTGTTTCATGGAGACACATGGTGGCAACATCGTTCGTGAAAAAGCTTTGGAAGAATATATTTAAAATGTTAGCTCTACCCTCACTGTTAGTATGAATTATATTGTTGCGATCCCTTAAGTAAGCCACGGTTTGCTCACCCACTTTTATTTCCCTAATATAGTATATGACAAGGAAGCTTTGGGTTCAATATCCGAATACTCGCTGAGTACTTTGTGTTAAGCGTCTTGCA
This sequence comes from Hetaerina titia, assembly GCA_037158775.1. Classification (NCBI taxonomy): domain Eukaryota; kingdom Metazoa; phylum Arthropoda; class Insecta; order Odonata; family Calopterygidae; genus Hetaerina; species Hetaerina titia. The sequence goes on along the minus strand of CM073772.1, from coordinate 60,409,431 downwards.
AGGCGCTACGTAATTGTGTTTTGGTTTCAATTTTAAAGGAAATTAATTGAAAGAAACCCTAAACTTCTAATTCTGCGCTATTATTATCCTACATTTTAATATATATGTCAAGGTCGAAAAAGTGAAGCAAATTCAACCAGACATTCACATTGTATATAATCAAAAATGATCAATCATAGTAATCAAATGAAGGAATTAATCATTAGCATATGGCACATATGTACACCCATAACGCCCTCACAGATCCATCGGGCACGTACAGTCAGTGTAGTAAATTTATAACTTGATATGATTTTTAATGAAAGCTTCCCTCCTTATAAATACATAGAATTACATATCATAGTTTTCAAAAATCGCAACACACTAAAGCATATAGAGAAAGGAGAATGAGGTAATAAGTTTCATTTAGATAAGTATTAACTCGTGATTATAATTTTGAATAAAACATATTCCCTGAACGCTGATAGTTGGGGCACATTTCCTATCCAAAAGGGATTTAAAATTATTTAATCGCATGGCAGATTAAAATTCCTTTTCTAAATTCCAATAAAAATCGTAATACACAATTTTAATTCACTTCTCTCGGGCATACAAAAACTTTTACATAATAATAGTAGCAAAACCTTAAAAATAAACTCTTTGCGAATCCTCAACGCGTTGGAGTCACAATGGTCTCATTGTGTAAGTTACGCCATCGATGGCTGTCAAACTGCTCCCAACACCGGTAGCAAGCAAATCCTTCCAAGCGGATCCAAAATTAAACCAATAAAACCTTTGGCATGACCCACGGACGTCTAACAATGCGTCGAAACAGTCCCAGATAGCGAGAGGAGGGAAAAGCGACCGGAGAACACTTCAATTGAGCACCCTCACTCTTTGTCTTTTATTCTTCCACATCCTCTTTTGCCTTCGTATTTATAGCCGAGCGATAAAGTAATTACGTATTCAATAATTCAGGAAAAATACACCAGCACCATGGACCGCTTTTTCTCTCTCTCTCTCTCTCACTTGCGGGACTCCACATTGGATATGCCGCCCGCGGCGTATTTCGGGGCGAAGGGGCGCGGGGCATGAAGAAAGGACGGTAGAAAATGGGTGTGAAAGGGAGAGTGGAATAGTAATGGGGATAGGAATGAAAAGAAAAGAAAAATAGAAAGAAAGAATAGATGATAATGGTTGGTGTGGAATTCTGGATTCGAGTAAAAGTGAAGTTCAAAAGATGGAGTAAGTAAACGGACAGCCATGACCGAAATCAAACGACAATTATGGGGGAGTTCAGAATTAGATCTTCTGAAAATGGGTATTGATATCAATAAACTGAAACGGAATATGATGAGTACTTACACAGTGCAGCATTAATCATGCGCATAGAGAAAAGTAAATGAAACATAAGGTCTCTTCAGAAAATGGAGTTTGGCCGATAATATAGTAGCGTAGTTCGGTAAACTATTAGAGAGATAAAGCGAAACCAAATCGTATTTTGCACATCAAGGAGTGAAATAAGAACAAAGCTGCAAAAAGAATTAATGCGGACTGCGAGGTTAGCTGGCACATGACATTATATAAATATTAGGATTATAACTTATGGCACCACTTCAAAATTCTGAATTCCTTGACATTGCACTGATTAACAGAGTAACGACGCAAACCTAACAATGGGGAAAGATACCATGTGCTACACGTCGAGCCACGGGGTGAATTGCGGTTAAGTATGGGTGTGCAAACTATTTAAAACTTAAAATAATTCTGAGTTACTTAGTGGTACCAAATTTCAAGCAATAAATATTAAAAATAAATGCATAAGCAAATGTTAAACAATTGAATTAAATATTACCATAGGCGTCCTGACTTAAATAATGAAATAACATATTAGCCTCAAGTTGGTAATGCTTACTTACAATGCTGAAATGATCGAAAACCGACATAATTAGGAAAGCATTCAAATCATTAGGAACTATCGAAAAAATGGCAAATGAAAAAATACCCAAATAATCGATTGTTGGCTAGATCAGGTCGTCAAATTAATAATTTGCGGTGCAGATGATATTTTCGGCACAGATAAGTTGGTTTAATACATATTGCTTGTTAAAGGGGGTTGGAATGAGGGCATTTCATGAACAATCCGTCGTTCATCGATGCATTTATATTTTTTAATGAAATAGGAGTACTGCTATATTTTAAAAAATGATACGAATTTCTCCTTTTGCCCACATTTCTATGATCATATTATAAAAATTTAATGGAACTGTTACGCAGCAAGCAAATGATGGCGGGGAAGCAAGAAGCATACTCTAAAGAAGAAAAGAGTAGGGAATGGAAGAGGAGAAAAAATAATGTTTGGGGGCAGGAAAGGCGAGGAGAATGAACGAAAGAAAAAGAGCGGGGAGAAGAGTGGGAATCTGTGGAGAGAGTGGGGCAAAAATAACAGAATTCTCTCTCCATCTCTCTCTCTCTCTCACTCGAAACTGTGGAATTGTTTTGCGTTTCCCATTGGGCCTTGGGTGGAATTTGTTTGACGCTGCATAAAAATAAACAAGAATACCTCCGACTCCTGCATAAATTCCACCGACCAGCCTCAATCATTACAGCGAAAAATTGGAAGTCTATATGTATTAAACAGGAGACGCTTGATTATCCTTGCGTTCGAGCTTATCTCCGTCTCTCTACCTCCGTGGTGTTTATTCCGTGATCGCCTGAATAATTAAATACTCGGGAGGAAATGCGATGCCAACTCATGCGAGTATTTTCATAATGAAAGGGAAAATTGAGACTTCTGGGAAATAAGAGGGCGAAGGCGAAATATTGCGTATGTCAGTGCGCGAAACGAACAAATTTCTGAATAAACATTTCTCACTGGAGGGAAAATATGAGGGTGTATTATGCAAGAATGAATTCAAAAACGAATCGAACATAAATGTTCATCTGGATTTATTGTCACAGCTTTATTAATATCCCCAGTCAATCCACATATAATTGAATTTTAATGACGAAAAAGTTTTCTTTTTAGTAACAAAATAATCGAATGATTCGGCGAATATAAATTCATCCACCCTTTTCACTGGAAGTAATAAAATAATTCCAAGGAAAATCATTTATGCATGCTAAATAATTCCACTTGAAAATCTAAACGCATGTATATATTCTAAATAAACAACGTGGAAGGAAAATTCGGAATTCTGTTTACAGAGAAATTTGGCAAAGGCAACCCTAAAATGAACTTGATTAAAACTTGTGATTTCTGTCGCATTGGTCATATTTATTAAACAGTTTCAAAGGATGATATTAAGTAATATTTACACACTCACTACTAAGAGAATACTTGTTCGGGAAAACCAAAAATAAACTTATAGTAAAAACATAAAAAGCAAAATCACATCAACTTGAATCGAAAAAAATTAAATGATAAATTGAGCACAGGCAAAAGAAACGAAATATTGATCATAATGGTGAAATGAAATCCACACCATGAAGCTATGTAGCTAGCTAGCTATATTCCCTCCCGTCAGTATGTTAACTTGCTCGAGAGAGACCGTGAGCCAAAAGGCTGAAATAACACTTTGGAGCAAAAGAATTCCACAGAGTGGTTATTTTAGGAGCCGTAATATTTCCTAATCGCTTGAGACGACACCGTCGCTCTAGGAAATTCTCCTTCGAATTGGAACCACCGGAGAGCGGCGAGAAGGGAAAGAAAGGAAGGGAAGTAAAAGCAGTGAAGGTCGCACAATGAGAATTGAGCAAAAGGTCACTGCGTTGAAGGAACTAAATGTTCTTATTCGAAGTCGGGCCATAAAGCCTTGCCTCCTCTTTAGCCTCCAGGCTACGAAGGGTTTCAGAGGGGAGAAAGTGGATTTGATGATGGAAGGTAAAAGATGAGGTAAGAGAAGAGGGTTGGAATAGAAGCTAAATGGGTGAGAGTATGTATTGGAGGGAGGATGAGATCCCAAACTTCGATTATATGGACGGGGGAGCTTGCAGACAAAAGATTTCACTATGGATATCGTTTTCTGAAGATAAGGTAATAAATTGTGTGATGGGCAAGGGAAAAGTGATATAAGATAAATTTACAGTGGGAATGACATAATTCAGGTACAAAAAAGGATTTAGAAACAAATTAATGATTTCATTCAAATTACTTCAATTCAACTACTCTTGCGTACAATATACTTAGTAGAATGTGATTAGATAATTGATCCCCTCTTAACATTGTGGGAACGAATAGCATGTTCACGCCTGCAATTTGAAATATCGTATAACCCTATCCACTATAATTTTCACTCACTGAATCTCAGTTTTAGCCTAGAATACTCTCTCTACAAATAATTTTTCATTCGTCATATTATTTCAAATTACATTAAATGAAATGTAATTAAGCACATTGAATGCTGAGTGCTTGCCTCTCCCTACGCCTTAGTGCTGAATCCATCATCACAAAGAACTCCACAGCTTTGTTTCCAATGCCTATTGGAGAGGAATTTTCAGAGGAAGAAAACGTGGATGAACGAAGGCAATGAAATGGCAGTGAATCTAGTAGGTCAAAGATCACCTAAAACCTGATTTTCGTGAGTTTCACATCTAATTTATGCATCATCGATCGCATATAGTACGTAAGCCGTAATATTTGCAATATCGCTCTTCCCAGGGTGAGTACTCAGTCATACAAATGAATCTTTATAGATAAGCATCAATATTGTGAGCTATAATATTTAAAAGTTGCGACATATTACCATATTTACTGTGAAGAAAAATACCCTCATTACCACTTTCGTATGACCACCGCAGGAAACGTATAAGCATGATATAGAAAGGGTAAATCGGGAGGAAGATGAACCACGGTGGCGGTTTGGATATCTTCTTCAAGGGAGGATGCGACTGTTGGCCATACATGGGTAAGGTTAGAAATAGAGGACGCAAGAGAGGACGAAGGTTTGCTAGTAGGTGAGATGCGGCTTGATAAATCTGACGGAACAAAGCAAGGAGAATGGGAAGGAAAGGAGAAATATCTCGGTGGAGAAGAGAGGGTGTTACCGTTGGTAGGAGTGGGGTATGGGGGTAAGGAATGGTACATGGCCGGATCTCGGAGGCTGGAATTTTATTGGCGGAGGCAGTAGCCAGGGGGCGTATTCCGTTAGGGGGACGGAGAAAGGAGGGAAACTAAGGGGGGGTGAGGTGCTGGGAGGTATGGAGCGGGTGGCAATAGAAGGGTGTGCAGGGTCGAGGAGGGAGGAAAAGAGCTGTGTCGAGCGAGGGAGAGAGAAAGACAGAAAGGGAAAGAGAGGACTACTGTGGTGCGGGAAGAGGAGGAGGGGAGACACAGGGGAGGGGCCTATAATCCCTCCAGTCAGCTTTTGCCTCGGGCGGCCGTGGAGAGGGTTGGCGGGAGGTAGGGGGGAGCGAGGGAAGGAAGCCCCGAGGCTTGTTTTCAGGGGAGAAGGGGCGAGAGAGAGAGAAGGGGGGAAGAGGCTGGAGGGGAGAGGGGGACCTTTTGTGAGTGGGCGGAATGATGGGGTGAGGCGGCTGCCGGACTGGGATTGGTGGGTGGAGGGGATGGTCGCACGCTGCTCGGCGAATGGTTTCGAGTCGGTGTGTGTGTGTAAGGGTGGTATGTGGTGGGGAAGGAGTGAGGGTTGAGGAGGAGGAGGCGACCGTGTAGAGGACGGAAGAGGGGACGGTGGGGAAGTGGTGGTGGTGTGAGGAAGTGGGGATTCGTGTTGCTGTGGGTGAGACCAATGTGGTGCGCGTCCTACTCCTCCCCCGTGCGACACTCCAGCCGCCTCCCTCCCGCTCTCCCCTCTTCGACTCGCGTACTCCCACACTCTCTCCAACGTTGGATCCACAATTTCCATAGCCTACCATTTCATCTATCTTGACGCATGTTTGGCGGAATTACTCTTCAGTAAAGCGTTACGTGTACTATTATGGGGCGATCATAAATTTTCCTGTCAAGTATTTTAGGGTTCTTTTGGCTTCCAAAACGTTTATTTCGATCAAACACCGTATAGGCAGGCACCTTGGGCAGTTTTAACGAAATCTCTTCTATGCTCTTCGTTTTTTAATAATCAACAGTCAATAAATTCAGTAGGGTAGCACTATGGAGTGGAACGAAACAAATGTGTTACATTAGTGTCCCATGACAAAATGAGTTTGGTTATTATTAAACATTTTAGTTTTCCTGTCACTGGACATCAATTACGTTTTTCTTCGATCATTGCCGTGAATTCACGGCATTGAAAATGTACAATGCCACATACTATAGAACGATAGAAAGTGGAATATTGTCCAAGGCCGGCATTATCAATAGCAATCATCTCGCTAAATCGGTCAGTTTTGCAAAATGCACCTAATACGTACAAAATGCATCATCTTGTACTGGAAAATGGATTCTTCAAGCTCCGATCTTATTATTATAGTAGCCGAAAATTATCATAGTAGCCTTAGTATTAGTATAAGTAATTTCTAATAAAATTATATGTTCTCTTATAGTCTCGGAAAAGCCGATGGCGGTTTTTCGTAGTTCAGCATTAGCCGCATGGATGGCATAGGGAGAAGAAATGTTTGGTTTGTATTTATCACAATGTAAACCATGTCTTGAAAATCATTTTCCTTCCCCTACTTAAATGTTCTAATTTTTTTCACAAATATGCAAAATGTGAAGAATTGGACGTTTTCGAAAAATGCAGCATTTTCAGTAATCTCCGATAATACAACTGTAAGTTTTACGCTTACATAAAAGTCCTTATTGTGCGTTGATATTTATATTATATTCTAATTTTGAAGTCAAACTTTATTACCCTCTGTATTTGAAATCACAATATTCTTTTTATTTTGGGTACCAGTATTGCCTCATATAAAATTCAAAATACTCTAATGGAAGATTACAGTTTTTTAATGGGGATCGTTCTGAGTGTATGTGTTACGACAATTAAACCGATGTTAAAGCAATTAAACAATTTAATCTTTATTAATACAATTAAATTGATAAAAAGCTTGTACAATAATGTGGAGGAATGTAAATCCTGACTAAAATCGCAGACAGAAAAAAAGTCTCATTGCATCCCCCTTTGAGTAAAGCCGGTCATCAACTCTTTCTTTTCATTCATGAATCAGATAATAGGTGTTAAGGAACACTTTCGGAAAAAACACTTGCTGCACACCTGGCCGAAGTGGTTTGGAATTTTTTAGTGCATCATTACTGGAGTTGAACAGCGGAAATGAAATTCAGTTTTTTTTCTCAGAGGAACATGTAAAATGCGGGATTGTTTATGAGAGCATTCAAATTCTTCACAGCAGTTATGTTCAGGGCGAAAATTCATTAATTTGTGACGACTACAGAGATGATGGTGACGACTATACAACGGAAATCCAGACGTTTATTGAGGATAAACATTTTTTTTTCTCTTGCGCAAATCAAATAACATCGCGTGCTGCAAACTCAACCGAAGGCTTACGTGGGTTGGACTGGCTTTCATAAAACTATTTAAAAACTATACTTACTAAAATATTCAAAAAAATTAATTATGGAATATCTGATTAGCTCTATAAATATACATTTTTGCTTATTGAAAAAATCGCTAAAAACAGGTAAATATATCCAGCACATCTTGCTAAATTAATGGTGGTAGAAAGAAATAATTTATGTGTAGTAACAAGCACCGCTTACACGGCTTTTGTATCTCCTTCAAACCATTTTTTCGAGTGACAACAAACCAAATGGCTAAAGAGCTTTATTAGTCCCGGTGGTGGTGAGGTAACATCTTCGCCTGCCAACGTAGAGGTCGCGGGTTCGATTCCTGCCTAGGTGGGCTTTCCTCATCCTAAGGCTTGGGGTATTGGAATATAGTAGTCTTTAATGTAATTTTTAGGGGGTAGGTGGAAGAAGGGTCTATAAAGTCTCAATTTCGCTCCATTGATATCATTAAATAAATTTTTAAAAATACTTTTAACGAACATTTTTAGCACAGTAAAATTGGTAAACTACTGTACTCGTACACTATAACTGAGAAATGCAAGTAATCTAAAATTGGTCATCTACTATAAGTATACGATACTGGGAAATGTAAGCAATTAGATAAAAGATAAATCATACAAAACTAGGGTATTTAGAAGTAGACATAAAAATTTGGAGGGAACTTAAATCAAAAGTTGCAAGTTTTTAATATTGATCTCACTGATTGGAAAGATTATTTAACATAGAAAAGAGCTGGTAATGTTTCACATTTAAGGGTGATATCATTGAGTTATAATGCAACCATTTCAGAGAGTAAAAATCATTCGCCTTGACCGGGATTCGAACCCGGATTCCTCGATATCCGGCCGAGTGCTTCAACTACTTAAGCTACCGAGACACCCTCTTACACTCTGAAATTTTGGGGGCTTTAAAGGAACAAGATGTTATGACGAAATACCGTACATACTATGTCACAGGCATTCGAAGTCGTGCGCGTGCGCGTTTACTCTCTGAAATGGTTGCATTATAATGCACACATAGCGGGTGACTCCGTTAAAGTTACTATTACAGTTTCTTGAAATTTGTCTAAGGTATGAACAGCCTAAGTGTTTGAAATTGGCTTTATTAACATCGTGGGCTGTGGCGCGTCGCGCACGACTACGAATGCCTGTGACACATAGTAGTATGTACGGTATTTCGTCATAACATCTTGTTCCTTTAAAGCCCCCAAAATTTCAGAGTGTAAGAGGACGTCTCGGTAGCTTAAGTGGTTAAAGCACTCGGCCGGATATCGAGGGATCCGGGTTCGAATCCCGGTCAAGGCGAATGATTTTTACTCTCTGAAATGGTTGCATTATAATGCACACATAGCGGGTGACTCCGTTAAAGTTACTATTACAGTTTCTTGAAATCATTGAGTTACGTAAGGTAATTAATTATTTGTAGATAATCAAATAACTCGGTCATATTTAAGTCGATGAATATGGTTTTTCACAAAGGGATCAAAAATATATATAAGTGGTGACAAACCAGTAGTGACGTTGCAGCAGACATAAAAAGATAACCAAAGAAAAATGTCTGGAAACAAGGAGGACGGATATCTTCTGAATGCAGCAATCCCATGATGCGAACTCGATTCTTATACATCATATTTGAATATTGGTGCTCAATAATTCATCAATATTTTTCCATCTATTCTAATCTTGTGGCCGTTTCAACGAACTAATAGTGTTTCGCATCAAGCTATCCAGCTAGTGTAGACAAAAAAGTTTTCTAATATGAAAATTAAATCCATTGCGTAAATGTTAAATAAAAGTGTAGAACAACTTTTGTTGTTCATGATGAGAAATATTCATCCTGTATCAATGCATAGTCAAAGTCAAAAACCAACGAATTCCTCCCTCTTCAGGCACAGGTATATTACCAAAGCAATATGTTACGTGTCCTCCAGAAGAGCTGGAGCAACAAATTGATCATACCCGTCATTCATTAATAACTACCGGACCCCTATAATTTCTCAAATGTTTCCTTGGCCCTTAATCACCGTTGGTCCTCCTCCCCTCCCTTCTTTCCATACCCTGCCCCACACTCTCTCTCATCCTCCACGGCCTGGTCCGCTCACTCCCTCCCTTACCCTTCCTTTCTCTTTGGCTCAATTTTTCATCGGTCCCTTCCCACCAATTAATGATTCCCTCCATTTAGAGATTCATCAAAAAGAACCGTCCCCGTTTTCTTCGGTTGCTAAGGGGAGGATGCGAATCTCTGGGCGAGACGCAATGCTCTCTCCCTGTGCGTCCTTAACCCCCTCTATCGGCAAGCCATCATGTCGGTTTCGTGCTCCTTTCTTGCAAGCAATTTGCGTGGATACTATGGCGTTCCAATTAGCTTCGGTGGCTGAGCTTGGCGCTGTGATGCCACGGGTGGCGGTCAATTCAAGGGTAATACCAAAAAATATTAAATAGAAAGAATGAAGATAAATAAGTGACTTAAAGATTGATGCGGCACATTAATACCTAGATGTCAATTCAATAGGAATAAAAGCATGATAAATCGGAATAAATATGTTTCCCTTTCTTTAAGATACTCTAAATGCATTATAAATTGATGCTCAGTACGTTACTGTCTTTGAATAACTAAAATGAAACCTTAACTAGGAAAGTTTGAAACATGCTTAGTTGCATTTCTTCCTTTCTGTAGTTCCCTTATCTCTTTGCGTTCTTGCAATGTGCTTAGTACTACTTAGGTATCAATATAAAGAATAGAATAAATAAATATTAAGAAACCAATTTTTCTGGCACTTATTCGCGAAATAGATACTCTTTATATGGTATTTAAGTTATATATCCAGTACCACATTCATAGCTCATGAGAAATCTTGAAATAAAGCGTTTTTTCTTTCTTCCTAGAGAAGTAAGTCTCACATGGATACTGCCCAGAATCTTCAATAATTTGAATGAGAAAGAATTGGCAATCTTAATATCGAATTGCCCTACCTCCCCGAGTTCTGATATAACATCAGAAGAATATCCATTGGAATAGTAACATGCAAGATATATCTACGGTATCATAAAAAGAAACTAAAAACAAAAATTTCGCAATATGTATTTCACGGTTGCATCAAAATTTGCATATGGTAGATTTTCGCAGCGACTCGATGAAGCGGAGGTGGTTCTCGGGATTGGCTTCGTCTGGAGGATTTTTAGGCTCAACGTTTCGTCTCGCGTTTGAGCGAGCGTCAGGAGCGAAGACGCTCGCTGCAACGCGAGAAAAAACGATAGTTAACAATTGTGATTTCCATTACAGTATATTACTATAATGGAAATCAACATTACTAATAATAATTTCTCTCCAATATGGAAAGTTTCCATAAAGATAAACCTGAAATGAACGTCGAGGCCAATAACTATGCACACGCCGTCAATTCAGAGAAAAACCCCTGCAAAATAAAAACAACTACAGCAAAAAAATTGCATATAGTATAGATGTGATGCAATAAGAGTGTGATATAACCCATGGCCATTTAAAAAATACTACTTATTACATCCAAGGTTACTACTTGCGGAAAATTAAAATTTTTCTATTAGAATAAGGAGACCCATTTTAGGCCATATCTTATTCAAGAAAACTAATGAGTTATAAGAGTCAATGACTAATAAAATCGACTCGGATCAGCTGAAGCAAAAAGATAACCCACACTAAACATTTTGAAAATTTTGTTGAAAATTTTAAATTGCGAACTCAGAGGTTTTAAATAACTTGTTCCAATTTTATAGACTAAAATGGTTGATCTACTCTTAGAAACAAGATTAAACTAAGAATTAATTAATTAATAATTTCTACACCCAAACACACCACGCTGTTCATCAAATTAAGTCAAGTAAAATTTAAATGTTCCCAGTGAATAACGAAAAAATAGGACAATACGGATCTATTTGGCATCATAGCAACCAGATAAAATGACAATTGAAATATAGATCTTAATCAAATGTAAACGTGAAGGTAAAATGACATAGAATATCATTGCCATTTAAGTGTTCAAAGATGGAATTAGTATCTAAGGATTTCCATTTCGGTAGGGTATATTTACCGTACGGGCAATGAATTTTACAAACTGTCTTCGACCTATGCCCTTTGTTCCCACGTACTAAACTCCGTAGTAACAATGTTAAGATTTTAGCAAATATTATAGATTAAACAAACTCGTGGCAAGCATTACAGCATTTCGAGATTCGACGGAAATGGTGTAAACAAAGAGACGACGAAGTATTTGTTTTACAAGTTCAACTTGTCCTCTTTGTATATACATAATCTCGTGATCATCATCCAATTTTGATTCCCTTAAAAAAATACTTGCGAATAGTGCAACATTGGAAGAGATAATACTAAATCAATCGACAGTTTTAACCCAGGTGAGATATGCGTTTACATATACCTCAGATATATGCAGTATACAGATATATACCTCTCATCCTTTTGTTATTAATGAAGCTGAACGCATTGAAATTACTTGAAACATGAGCTATTAGCAAAAGATGTCAAGGATTTTGACCTGACAATGACGGTAATTTCATCTTCAAATGGTCTTCCGCCAACTAACCAACATTTGTCGATACCTCCCCCATAGACAAGAGAATGTCCACGCCGACTAGACAAGGCGGAGATTTGCTACCCACTGAAATGACATGGCAAAAAATGGATTCCAAAAAAGTGACCGGAGTGAAGTCCATGAAGATGGTCGGGGAAGTGTAGATGGGTTGGGCGAACAGGAGTGAGAAGAGACGAAAAATCGAGAGGGGATGAAGGATAGAAAGAAATATTTAGAAGATCTGAGTTCTTTTCAAGAGGCACACATTGTGGGATGCAGAAAGGAGGACGGAGTAGGGACGACGGCGCAGCGGTTTTCCCCGACGAATGAGGCTGGAACACGAGTAAAGAGAGCATAGGGAGGCGTGGAAGAAGGGCCCAGGGTGAAAAAGGGAATGGAAGAAGAAGCGAGACGGAATTGTATGCGAGCGTGTTAGGGGGGAGGGGCAGGAGGGAAAGGGGGAGGAAGGATAGGACCCCGATAGATAGTGTAGCCGAGTTGGAATAGGAATGAGGGGCGAGGATTGGGAAGTGAGAGAGGGTAGGGCGAAGCGCAGGGAGGGTGAGAGAGGGGAAATATGTTTGTTCCCGGCATGGCCCCTGAGGCTACGTTCCATTACAAAAACCGCCAACGCCGCCGCGGACCCTTCCTCTCTCGATTTCCCTTTCCCTCCCCACACCCTCCGACCTCTCCCTTCTCCACGTCCCTCCCCACGGTTGCACTTCATCCTCCTGGACGCCCCCTCTACTTCTTTCCCTCAACCTCACGCTCCTATTCCTCTCCCTCCCTCTCTCTCTCTCTCTTCCACCCCACCAACGATTCCAAAAATGAAAGGAGGGAAAATATCTCCCTAGTCCCCCAACTCCTTCCCCACGGAGTATGAAAAAAATAACAGCGCAAGGCCTCCTCCGAATCAGCCACCCTTTTTATTCCCCTCTCCCAACCCTTACGCTTTTCACCCCACCGCCGGGTCCCGACTACTCTAACCGAGGTCGACGTGCGACACACTCGAAACGAAGAAGATCTCTTACCCACAGAACCTATCCACCGCCAGCGCACCTTCCTCCCAGCCCTGATCCCTTGAGCAACAACTCTATCCACAGGAAACCATGAGTACCGATAAATTACTGACCGGACGTGCCCGACTGCAAACTATTGCGTAGAACAGTTCTCACTTGATCGTTGGATGAGTGCTGGGTAGAGACTAGCCATTAACAGTGCAGCCCAAAATGAGACCACTCAGATAGGCATGCGTGGCGAGTCTTAAAATTTAGAGGAGCAACTTGAATGAATGACGCATGCTCAAGAAACCTACTTCAATCTAGTTTGACACTCCGCTGCCATTGGAACAACGTCAATTACTGAGGAATCACCCATTTGATATTTATAAGTTTTAAGTATTTCCATTTTTGCAGACATCAACTGAAATTATTTTAGTATCAATGGAATACATACGAGGACAAGAACACATACGTTTCGATTTATCATAGTGTTAAATGGTTGAAACCTCATTTCACACCCAATACTTCTCTTTCTGTCAAACTTCTAGCGAAGACAGTTTGATTGTTCGAAATATCGAAATTTGGCCATTGAATGCAATTATCATGTTACACTATTATCCTTGGCCTTAACCTCTACCCAGATTTGAAAGTCGGTCAATGAATTTGCCACTCTCTGTATTAATAAATGAATGCTTCGTTAACGTCATACGATTTCTTCAGGAAACTGTGGGCCAAAAGTTTCTTAATTTAAGTGCCGAATTCGAGAAGAGAAAATGATTGTCCCATATAAGTAAAGCTCGAAGAGTCGGAAGGGAGAACCAAGATAATACGTCATGTTATTGGAAGTAAATTGGGTGGTAGTTCTGTGAATAAAGCTCTGAACTGCTGACAGGAGGGCCCGGCTTCGATTCCGGATGCGACGCCTATGGGCCTCCTCAGAATTTGCCCAGTTGTGTGATTATTTCGTGTACCTTGTCTTCCTGAGAAATCAGAGACGGTTCATTGGAGAGAACTGACCCACTACCCTAATGCATGAATTTCACGTGCCATTGGGTTAGTGCGCTGGGGCTCTGCCCTCGCCTATTTAACCAGTATTATTATTAATTTGATAATTAGCTGTAAACTGCAATAACGGACATGAGTAATTCACTATTTATGCTAAACTGCATCAAATATGCCGAAATAGTAATCGTAGAATCTATGAAGTACTCGTGCACGGAAAAGCTACGAGAAAACTAGGACCATTAGGTATCACGTATCTACAAGAAACTGCGGGAGATGCCGCAACAGTAACTTTTAACGGAGTCATCCGCTACGTGTAGCATTACAATGCAACAATTTCAGAGTGTAAAAACGAACGAAATATTAAAAATCACGATTACGAATGCCTGTGACATTGTATGTACGGTATTTAGTCACAACATCTTGTTCCTTTAAAAGCCCACAAAATTCAGAGGTTAAGAGGACGCCTCGGTAGCTTAACTAGCTAAAGCACTCGGCCGGACATCGAGGGATCCGGGTTCGAATCCCAGTCAAGGCGAATGATTTTTACACTCTGAAATTGTTGCAATGTAATCACGTAACTAGTTCTATTTATTAAGAGAGAGCTCCAAAATGAAATGACAAGGTAAACGGGAGATTCACCAGTCAACCGTCACTTGAGATATTAATAACCTATTTTATCCTGAAAACACCGGATTGTTTTCAGAAGCTAGATCAAGCGCAGAGTAAAGATTTGTAGAGATATAATATATGAGATTACAGAGCTTTGATAAACGATAATATCATAAACATATGAGGGGCAGTCAAATGGAAACCTAATGGGCGAACACTACTCCGCGCACCAACAAGGACATAACCCAACAACTGCGTTCGTATGCGAGTTGTCACTATACAGTTCTCCTACCACAGCAACGGCAGTATCGATACGGAAAAAGCGTTGCCACCTTTCGCGCGGACTGTGTGATATGGCAGGTTTTCAGTTTTCGTTTGACTGCCCCTTATAGTAGCATACAAGTACAGAACAACTCATTTCATAAACAATCACAGACTGAAGGATACATAGCGTAAACTAGATCTTAAAAAAATGGAAATAGCACAAGAGTTATCTACGAACATGCTAAACAAATGCATCATCATGCAATATGGAAATTTTATTAAATACTATAGAAATTATAGATTAAAAATGTAACTTTGTCCGCAAGCGGCAAGGGAACAACATCATCAATGTCCTCAGGAAACAGCGTTTTACACTATTAACCCTGGTTTGCCCATTCTGTTTAACTCATATTGCATTCGATTCAGTACTAAAACTCATCTTGCATGCATAGAGTAATCATTAAATTATGAATACTAAGTATATACTATAATACAGCTCGTTATTTAGGTTAAAACATCACCTGAAGTACAAAATTTTTCATATTGCCCATGGCCCCTTATTAACATGAAATTTGGATAGTATATATCATGCAGATAATGATTCAACTAGTCAAATACCATTAATGACTGCAGGGTACCATGCAGATTTACATAAAGTAGTACCTGAGTTGAACCTGAGGACGCGTGCAAGAAATGAAATTATTTTTATCTGGTTTAAATGCTTTTCCTGTTTATTCTCCTGCTCATATGGCATATAGCACCAGAATTCTCTACGTTTGTGAAAAAAAGTTTGACTTTTCGATATAAACATGTTTCATGATATGAAACATTTTTAATCGTGAAAAAAATTATTTGCTACTTTTATGTATATCTATGATGAAATATTTCACAATTTTTTCAATAATTCTAATTTAAATAATAAAATGCAGACAATTATAGCTACACTCGGAATATTTAATAATCTCCTATCAAAAGTAAATTTCAATTATTTTTTCACGGCAAATCAAATGTAATATTTCACATTTGCGAAAACATCACAAGCTTGCCACTACGTAAACGCCTCGAGCGCAAGAACGAAGCAGGAGCCATAAAAAAAGTAGAAAGCAGCGATTCAAAATTGGAATCATGCTATCCCATAGCTCTCGCAGATATCAAGTGGTTGTCCATTAATGATGGCAGACGTTTTCAGGTATTCTCATCTATCTCTTTTTAGGCACACAAAACCAGTTACAAATCTCAGCTCAAAGATTACTTCACACTTTCACATTACCTCCATATCCTTAATATTTGGAGTAATATTGTTTACTGTAACTGATTATCAGTCCACACAGACCCTGCACGAAAATAAGGTCATTAACTACTATCCATCCAGATTGTCTTGAAAAAGTTTTGTCGCTACAATGCATGATACATTTCATGCAATTTCGCTATTCTCGTACCATACTACACTTGCAATATTCAGAATCAAAATGCAAGACTAAAAGCTATTTTGCGTATTAACAAGCGTATGCAGAGAAAATTTGCAGTGATTATGTTAGTTAAAAACAATTTTTAAATTATCTATCGCGATAAAATCAATGTCATAAGCGGTGCGATCTAATTCATCACATGACCAAAGCTAATGGTTTAAGAATGTTCAGCATGCGTCCGCCAAAGTTACAACGTCGAATCCTTTACCCCCTTTTCAAGCTGCCCTCGAAATTTCTTTCCCTTAAATTTTTCACTTTTATTCTTCCGCACAACTTTTGTTCCTTAGCATCGTTACCTCCCTCGCAACACTTATCCCACAGCCATGGCTTTCAGTGGCCACGCTCAACGTCCCTAACCCTCCCCCACCTCAAAAAAATCCAGTTCCCTCAATCTTCTCCACTTGCATAAGGAAAGAAGGGCGCTCTTCGCAACTCCACATATTCCCTCCACCTAAACCCCCTTCCGCCTTAAAACACTCCTCTCAACAATGCCCGCAAACACTCCTTTGGAAAAACCCTCCTCGTTGCAACCCCAATCGTATAGTTTCGCCCATATACACACACATATCCACGCACGGTCTCCTCCACCCCTCAAATTCCCACCCCCCCGCCGCACACTCTCTCTTCTCCCCGCTCCACACTCTTTTTCATACATGGCCACCCCGACTGCAGTCCGTCCCCCTGCCGAACCGCTAACCCCCAACCCAACCCTCTCACCAATACCCCTTAGCCCCTTCTCATGTCTCCCTCCCCCTACGCCCCCGATGATTGTGCCTCATACGACGCCCCCGGGCGGCAGACTCACCGAGGGTGCGACTCGCTGGAGCAGAGAATGGGAGCAAGGGGTGGACTCGGGAAAAGGAGTGAGGGCCGAGGATGAAGGAAGAGGACGGGTAGTGAGGGGGTGGGAGGCGTGGGTTGGAAGCGAGTGGCGGCGGCGGACTAGGGCTGTCCGGAGAGGAGGGCGTGTGGGGGAGGTGTGTGATGGGGAGGGGGCATTAGTAGTGAGGGGTTTGGTAACCGAGGGGTGGAGGAATAGATCGGGAATGTGGATAAAGGAGAGTTGAGCGGCGGGAGCGAGCACGGAGGGGGGCGGGTAGGCGTTTGGCGGTACGGAAGGAGACGAAGCATGAGGAGACTGGTGCGGGAGCGGAGAAGACGGACGACTTCATCAGCTGGGATGCGAGATTTCGAAGGTTCCATGCCATATTCAAACCGTTTTCAAGGCCAATGGAGCCGAAAATTTTTCGTGTCACGCATCACTTAAGAGCTGTCTAAAGCGAAGGAATTGTAATTGTGCTTACTGTTAGATAGCATTCATTCATCGCTTCAGAAACGTAAACAAATTGAAAATCAAACTATAGATGCCCAGAATATTTTAAGATAAAGTACCGTAGACGATTGTTGAAAACCAATTTTCATTGTTTGAACAAGGAATCAAAAAGTATTCAAAATTGTACTGGAGCATATAGCACAATAAAAAAATCATTTGGATGAAATACAAGAGACATGCATCACACTTAATAAAACACAATTTGTAAGGAATTCAACAGTAGGATACATGGTTCAAATATCCATCGAGGAAGACGAGGAGTAATGCTAAATAAGTATGTGAAAAACAGGAAATAAAAGCTTTAGATACATAGGAAATCACAAGGAAAAACCGGCAAAGAATTTCAAATATCAACATTCGATTTGGGAAATAGACATAATGGTTCTTCGGCATTGCAAGTATATTAATCATGCTTTCAGCATGATACGTGCTCGAAATACTCGTGCATAAGTATTCTTAGGAGCACAAGGTAAATAAGAAGAAAATATATTATTTTCAATATACATAATTACTAAATTCAGGTTCTATTTTTTCTATTCGCTTTCTGACCTAAATGCAGTTTGCAAGTGACATTACGTTTTCTGTAAAGCCTGAGCGTATCTATTGGAAATGAAGGCGTAAATTAATAACATATTGGCGTAACTCAATTATTTTGCTTCATGAAGGAGGCTGCCCTTCTTTGGACCAATAACAAGTCACCTGATCCGAGAGCTCAAGGATATAAGACGGCCAAACGCAGTGGCAATCATCTACTCTGAGAACGATGCACGAGTCGGGCAACGAAACGTCGGCCAACATGGAACCCCTGACCTGGTGGAAAACCCGAGAATACTTCATGAAGCAAATACGCCGGGAAAGCACCACATCTCACTTCAATTATTTTTATTTAATTTTCAGAAAAACTCACTCCTTGAGTTAGCAAGTAGCATGTAACATACTGGCGCTTACTTCATGTTCGTATAAGAACATTTTTGGACATCTCGACCTCATAGTCATAAAGTGTATCCTCCAAGTTAATATTAGTGAGTTGGTCTTCAGATTAGGTGATAAATTTAATGCAGTTCACGTAGCTGAACGGCGGTCCTCGGAGGGCTTAGCAATTTGCCTTCGTGTTGCAATGACCAAATAATTCGATATAAGTGAGAGGCTTCCACCAAACATTTGGCTAGCAGTTATTCAGGAAAAGGGAGAAGTAGCGGCATTCTACATGTATATGAACAATAGTGGAGGCCACATCGGACGGTAAAGCAACTGCATCTTAACTGCAAGTGAGGAAGAATTAATTTAACAACTGCAGCACTGAGATGTGTAAGGCAACGAGACCACCAAATGGCGACCCAAGGGAGCAGCAGCTCACCGACTCTTTTTTTCTGCTAATACAGATAACAGGCGTCATTGAACCCTTTAAAGTGAAATATTCCGCCGACCACTAGTTTCCAGTTTGGATCTCTGGGATGGGACTACTTGAAAAAGTCTATTAATTAAATGTTTTAATGAAATTATTATCGGGATTTAGAATTTCCAGTCACTCTGGGCATGCAGGAGGTTAAGCAATGTACAGGTAGACATTCGCGAGGAATTAGAAAAGTTTTTTATAAAATAAAATTACCCGAAGAAGGAGACTCCCGTAAATGTAACTACAGGGTTACTCATATACATTTGAGGTTCCGTGAATGGAAATTTGGTCCTGCGGAAGCGTGATGCATTTTGGTGAGGATAGCAACAAAATTCATTGGTACGTATCATAATTTTTAAAGCTTACAAAAGGTCACAAATTATTATGATGATGGATTGGGAGATTAGTATAACAATATCATCTAAGTAATTAAAAAATGAAAAGGTATAAGACAGTGTAATCGTAAACTGGAATGTTAATAATTACATTTTCTTGTTAAGTGGAAGTATTCCACGGAGAGGGACAACAAGGAAACCATATAACGATTTTGATACAAAAGTGAATATTATGAAATATGAGATCCTTTAGGGCTCTGTAAACAATGCCAATCAACGGAAGGAAACATTATCAAAACCGTTAAAGAAGACGATAAAAGTGGAAAATACCAAGTGATGTGGTATGTGATTTGAATGAAAACTTCAGGAAGAATAAAGCGTTTCCTCTAACAAAAAAGGAGATAGATGAAAATGTAACAACAACAGAAAAATCTGTATATCCATGCTTCAAAGATGATAAAAATTATCTACGGATGAATATTTAAGTGAGAACAAATTTGTTTATAGAGGCAGGGAAATAGGAAAAGCTATTTTTGATCTAAGACTCATCGTGTAGGAAAAACTACATAAAGATCAACCAACCTGTATTGAATGCATGGGTATTAGGAAAGCTTTTGACAGCGTGGGCTTGAATATGATGTTTCTTAACTTTAAAAATTGAAACAACCGAAAGTCACGGTAGATCGATTAACATCCTACAAAAAGAAGGCAACAGTAAAACAATGTGTGATAACTAGTCTGATCAAAGGTGAAGGAGGATGGTTGTTCATTGTCTCCCTTGACTTTTTAATTACATTAGAAACTAATATGTGGTCGAAGGTAAACTAATATCATATGAATCCCGGGAAATACAAACTGGGAAAGTGCACCGGTTTTGCCATTAAGGAACTTGCTATTCAGCTGTGGAAATGGAACAAGAAAGATGAACCCTACTAGCAGAATAGAATTCTTGTCAGAAAAAAACAATAACTAAAGATAAAAACCATAGGATTTGATTTACGGAAGCATTTTGTTTTGAACTTATACCTGGAGATTACTTTCTATAGGAAATGATACATTAGAATGGTTAAAACAAAATCGATAGAGTAACATATGTAATGAGGGATTTAGAAGAGTGGCTGAAGATAGAAACCTATGGAGGACAATTACAAAAAGAAGAAGATGGAAACCAATTGGAGACAGTCTGAACACTCGACACGTTCATTTACTAGAGACCGTTAATGAAGGAAATATAATAGGGAAGAATTTCACATGATTCCCAAAGATCAGTCACGAGATGCAGGTGATGGAAGATGACGCCTGAAACCACGAGGGAATTAGCATATTGAGGGAAAGTTGAGGCCAAAGACTTGTGGAATTTCATTATGATGATTAGAAGGTAACACATTACAGACTTTACATTTTACAGAAAATATATTAATTATTCCACCACTTTCGCTATAGAGTAGTATTTTCATGACCAATGATTAGTTATGACGTTGTAACAGTCTAGAGAAACTAGCTGACTATCTGGAACCCAAAGTCTTTCTCGTGTTAGTTTTCCATCATTGGATTGGCACATTGAGCAACTATCCAGGGTTTGGTATGTGTCTGGGCGGCTTGGATAGATAAATACCATTACTCGGAATGACTCCCTGTGACGATGATGATGCGGTTTACTTTTGACCCTAGTCATTGAGACGGTGGAGGTCAACTCCACATGAGATGACACCTGGCTCGTTCAGTCAAAAACCCAATTAAGTTATATGAGTACGCGAATAATGAAAGTTCAAATACATTCATTCTATATTTGAAGATAGACAATATAAAAATGATCATTTTTCTACCTCTTAAAAATGAACTTCCGATTACACTCCCTTTGAAAAATGTAATTCTGAGTCACAAAAAATTCAAGGGACGCAGTGTCAGCGATTAATATGAATCTTCTCATGCTCGCATTTTGCATGTGACTAAGACTTTGCAATTTCTCAAACAATAAGTACTTCCACTGAAAATTCCCTTTTTTAATGAAGCAATTAAAATATTTTTATAGCGTAACAAACATCAAGGTATGTACTGGAAAACAAACAACGCTAATCTATTATTTTAAGAAAGGTCTTGGTGGTAAAAAAAACTATATAGGAAACACCCTCAAGGATTCTCAAATAAATAATTATTGGTTAAAGTTTGCATAATAATACTTCAGGAGAAACTTTGTGTCGAGGATTTTACCATTAATAGTTGCAATTAAAGAAATAAACTGGACTTTTTGCGAACAATCACAAATGCGAAGTAGTAACAATTGTAGTTTACAAAAATTATAAACACTTCATTCTCCATTTATGGCTGGTGCCTAACAACCTCCACCACACGCCCATCCGGGTTATTGTGTAGATGTACCTATATTCAAGTAAAATCTATAACACTTTCAAAAGTGTCAAATGAGCATTTTGTATTATTTTCTCCATACTTTGGCAACAAAACTAGTAAGAAAGAACTGGAGTAACAATTACTACTGAACTACCAGTTGGCATGAGTGTACGTATCATATCTCTTTCGAAATACATGAGTTACGAACCCGAAACGTTTTGCTCACTACGAGCCGCAATGAAAAATAATGACTAGTTCAACATCAATTCCTCTTCGCGTTAAATAATTGCCTTTGAAACTCCTGTTACTATGTTTCTTTTTTCATAATGGCATCCGGGAAGAGGAAAATAATATACGTGCATGCATCTCTCTGGAAATTTATATGTTTCTATTACTTGTGTTTCTGAAAGGTAAGTAGAAAAAAACACAGATATTCAAACAGCACCATTATTGACAGCAATAACGAAAACTATAAGCTTCAGTACAGCAACGGCACAAACTAGTACATCTATTATTACGAAGCAATCCTTATTCTGAATGTTTAATGTAGATTCCAAACAATATATTTGAGAGATATTAATTTACCCTTAGATATATGAAACTTGCTTATATTTTAGGGCATACGATATGTTGAAAGAATTACAACTGACGCTGGCAAAACTAAAATTCATCACTAATCGGATGACGCAGCTTATTCCTTTGCTGCGAATTGGAAACAACCCGGCGACGGCGACTAATTTCTTTCTAGATGTCTCTCTTGGAGCATTTCACTCCTTTGAAAAGGAAAAATAATCATGAATGCAAATTTATCAGCATTCGGACATTTTTTGAAACTAATTCATTTTCTATCATAGTTGAAATTAATTTGGCATGAATAAGCCTGACCGTATTTGCATTTAAATTTAGACCACTGGTCTTTTCAAGAACTTCATTGAATGACGCAGATTTAGCCAAGCTTTCGATTTTCAAGCATTTTAAGCAGTTCTATTTTTCTTACATATATACTTGTGTTAGCTTGTATTAATACATAAATAGTATCTCCTGGGCAATATTTTGTACAATCATTTTATTTTTTCGCATGTTTATACCGCTTTCTATCGTACGATCCTGTAATAATCCTTGGAACTTTAGCAGGAAACATTAAGATGGGTGGTTCCCATTTCCATTATAGAGGATTATGATTCTATTTCGTGACTCCTTGAATTCACCCATCATATTATAATAAAAATTTATACTTTAGAACATGTGTGCGCAGAAACAGATTTTACATCAGTAAGAGAAAACGCAATTAAATAGTTTGCTCAAACGATACCAAATGGTCATAGGTATGCATGACTTGGCATATGTCTTATTTTAAGCTTAATTTTATCTCAAAAGCTGGGCCGCTATCCGATACAAAATAATATAAAGAACCGCTGCTGCTGCAACTGTGCAATTTCTTTTTTTTCCAAGCATTTAAGCTTATAAAGAAGGAGACAATAGTACCTCTGTTGTACCTCTGAATTTCACCAATTAAAACTTCCTCAGGAGGAATAAAGCAGATTATGATGGATAGTATTTTTATGCTTTGCAACTTGTTTGTAAACGTTTGGAAAGCGATGATTAGACGACGGTGAAATCGTGTGAGAGATTCAGTGTCTAGTTTTCTACGTCCTTGTCAAACTTCTACCTCAGGAGTGAAAACAACTATCAGTCGGTAAGCAATTATGGTCGAATACATTTTATCACATATTCACTAACCATATTTAATAATGCGAATCCGAGCGTGCATTTAAAATTAAAACATAATAATTTTGGGATACATTTGCAATTACATGTATAATGGATATTGGCCGAGAGAAAAGATAATTTGATTTTCATACAAAACTAAAAACCGCAAACTATTATCGATTTGAAGTTTACACTAAAATAAATTGTGGACGAAATTACGATGAATTGTGACATTTTCTCAAATATCCAGGTGATATAGAACAAAGTGTTGTTAAAAAATATCTGCCATGCATGTATTATTGTGTTAACTTGTTTTTTTTTAAATTGAACACTTTTTTTGAAGTTGAAAAACATCCCAAGGTCAAGTGCTATTTGCGACGCGTTGCTTTTGGCTAAAATCTAACTGGTTTCTCTAATAAAAAAAAATGGCAAATTTCCCACTGGTGTCATTAAAATTATTTAACCTGACGCACAATACAGTCTTATACACACATGGACATTGACAAATTGACACAATTAGGGAATACTTCAGCCGTGTCTCAGTAAGCAGAATAGTAGGTATGAGTATTTCAGTGATATCCCGAATTAGATTTACTCAATGCATGCTTTCGTACATATTTTAGCAATTTGCGGATGAGGAAAATACATTAAATACATGTACAATTATTAAAAATATTTCTGACTTGTAAAGCGGAAAAATAAATGTGTGAACAATTTTCGGGTTTGTCGGCAGGTTTTATCGTTAACCACTAACGTTACAAGAGCTACTTGATATCGTCTGCAGAGAGAGAAGTATGACCTTGTCAGATAGCCATTGATATTCCGATGCTTACCAAATCCTACCACCTGTAGAACCGCAAGATCTTTTCATTTAGGGGAAATTATTAGACCCTTCAAATAAAATAAACATTTTTAAGAAGTTACTACCCTCAAATCGTCTCCATATGCACCATAGACATAGGTACACTTTTGATGAGAAAAATGAGGACAAATGCCATTAGATTAGCAACCTATATCTCCTATTCAACAAAATAGTTACCTATCATAAAGACAATGCACTTGCTTGTGTATTAGAGTAAATATGTACCTTTCATGCGGTTTAAATACGAGTTTCGTAGCATTTTCATATTTCCTGGTTTCACCGAAGAAACCACCACTCATAAATACCACAGTGATTCTTGGGCCTCTAATCCTCTTTTGTGTTAGCATTCCGCCAACATGTGATCGCCAAAGAACATCATTCGTGTATAAGTTCAGGGTGACCAACTGGCAGGTACTTATTACCCGTGAAGCGAGACGGATATATTTAGCGTGGCTGAAATCTGACGTCAGCGGTGGGTCACGCGTGAGTGATGCGTTCGAAAATCACTTCTTTGAACAGATTTCCCGAGGTCCCGAAAGCCGTGGCATATCACGACGTCCTGCGTGCGCCTTGGGGCACGAAGGGGATGTGTATTAAAGGCAGTTCTAGCGATTGTGCTCTTCCGGTGACCAGGTGGACTACAAACAGCGAGTACATTGATTGTGTCCTGTGCTATCAGAGTTGACCGGAGCTTTCAGAGTAGTGCTGCACCAAATGAAATATCCTGCAGAGTCAGATAGAATAAATGTTACTCGATATTCTCATATCATTTGACAATGCAAGGATTTTGGCGTAAGGTGATAAAGAATGTTATTCATATCTATCGGTTTTCATTAATAATTTTTTTGTGCTAAGGCCAACGAAAAATTACAATAGTGTATTAAAGGGACCGATTTAGCTGTTAATTTATGTGGCTAGTTTGATGATATTAAATGTTTGCTATTACTTTGAAGGTAATAAAAATATTTGCAATTACAACTGCTTCGTTTATGTTCGTTTTCGTTGTAATGATTATGGCATAGAAAATAGAATAACCTTTTGCATGAACCCCACTATGTATATAATATATAATATATATATATATATATACACATATATGTTATATATTATACATATATATGTATATATATATAATATATGTTATATGTATAATATATGTTATGTATTATACATATATATTATATATATGTGTGTGTATATTTAAAATTTTCTTACAAATTTTATTGCTTGAAAAAAGAATACGGGCCGTGACACTTCATTTATAAATGGTTTTTCAACAATTTCTAATTTAGACTGAACGGGAAAATCATTGTTTTTGCTTTCAACAAAGCACCAAATAAAATTATACATAAATAAGTATTTAAAGAGAAAAGTGGTACTAAAAACCTACATTTATAAAATATGGCTAGGACCCTTTCGCCAAATATACCTGTAAAACTTGAAAACTCAATAGGATTATGAATATCTTAATAATTACATTAATTTCAATAATAAATTAGCCGCACATTATAAAATCAGTTGCCAATTACACATCATAAGGATTTTAAATTATAAAATGTTGTAGATTAAAAAATATTAATATAATATAATACAAATAAAATTAATAGAAAATTTTCATTGTTGATAAAATTTCGTTTGTTTCAGTAACTTTTGACGATCCTGAAGAGTAAATTATGTTTAGGAATGATATCGCAAACTTGAATTGATTTTTGTAGATATAATGTTAGGATGAAAACCGGCTCATCAAATTCGAAGTAAAAATGATCACACTAAAACATAAACATTCTTTAAATACAGCTGGCTAATTAACAAGTAAAAATTTCAATAATAATCTCCATATTCAAATAATCAAACTGAAATCACAAAGTCCGCAGTAGAATCTCTGCCAAGATTAATGTAATTAATATTTTATGCTCTTCAGAAATAATACTTTCACCAGTGAATGAAAATCTTGTCAAATGTTAGGTTAATAGAGATATATCCTAAGAATCCAAGCGGGTTCATTTTGAAATGCGACCGATAGTTTTTCGAATCCTCGATGAGGAATATTGAGGCAATCGCGTAATTGTGGCGCGGCAAGCAAGAGAATTCTGAGAAGCCATAATTAATTTGAAGGGGTAAAAAATTTCGGCCCCGGCATTTACTGGGAGCAAGTTGGAAAAGACCCTGGATTAAAAGGTAAAATTACCCCTCGGTGATTTGCAGCCCGGAGGAAAACGGTAGCAGCGGAAGGATTTGGGAGCAGGAGAAGCCGAGGGAGGAAAAGCGGCCGCACACAGGCTACTGTGTGTGCTTGCCCATTGTTAAATTACAAGGTGTTCCAGTCAAACGGGAACGGGCTTATTAGCACTTTGATAGTGTCCATTAGCACGCGTTCTCTCTCTCAACAGAAGCAAGAGTCGGTGAGGAGAAAGTGGGAGTGAGAACAAGGGAAGAGTGGGGACGGGGAAGATTGGTAGAAAACGTAAGCTGGGGAAGGGGTAGTTAAGAGGAGAAAGGGAACAGAAAACATTAATGGAATGAGGAGAGGTCAATGAGAGGTGGATTACGGAGATGAGAGTGAGGGATTAGTTTGAAAAGAGAGAAAAGAGAAGATGAGGAATTTGAGAATAACGGAAATGAAAGGGAGTGTGAAATGACAGAAGTATATATGAAAGTTGAAATTTGGTCAAAGTAAAACCAAAGAGTTCCTATAACCTATCACTCCATGTACATAAAACTTAAGCAGACCAAAAATAAATGATGATGCAGTTAAGATTTTTGAATATCTGTTTTTGGAAAATCATAATCACCTACAAGTACGTATGTCCACGTTGAAAGTCATCCACTAGGGAAGTCTGCATTGACAACACAATATATTGAAATAATCGTATGCATTAGAAAAATATAAATGAAAAAAATGATGAAACAAAAGTAAAAATTAAGTAGAATGTAATATTCAATAATTTTCACCAATTCCTACAGTAGTCGGAAAAATAATTCCTAGAGAAACGACGGACGATTGAAACTGGCCAGGTTAATCCTCACAGCCGTCACTCATTTATTCCTGTTCGGTATTAATAGTTAAAATTAATACTCAGGTTATTTTGATGAACATATTAAACATTAGAAAACTAATGAGAAAATGATTATGCCTCGTATTGTAAACCGAGGTTGGATTCCCAAATAGAGGATAATTTAGAGATATTCTTGGATGTCAATGAATAACATTTCAAGTAGGATAGAACTAATAGTAGAATAACTAGTAGATAATCCTAATTTGGACCGATAAATGAGTTTTTTTCCTTTAAATTTCGCCTAACCGGAGTAGATTTAACAGCAGTTCTTCGGACAACCAACGAAATAGATTCTACACCCATCACAAAAATATGGGTATGGGAAACTTGGGAATGACGAAACGAGTATATTAATTTACAAGATGTTATATAAAAGCAATAAAACACAGCCAGATGGCAGTATCTCGTCGCCTGCTTCGGTCGCATCCGTAGCAATCGTTACACGACAAAACGTACTGGAGTAAATTCAGAAAATTCCAAATCAAAATCGAAATGCAAGATATTCCTAGTCTATAGTCCTTTCAAAATCTATATCTTTGGTAATTTTAATACTTTTCAAGGAGGTTTTGAACACATGAAAATGTAACAACTTGGATAATCGATGTGAGCAAAGCGCTTCCACGATGAAGATCTCTAATTGTATTATCCGTAAACTGACATGAAAAAGTACGGTGACAGCAAAGTGCCAGTGAATCTTCCGAGGATTACACCTTTGCAATCTGATGGCTCTTGTTCCCTAAGGTTTCTCACATTCAATCTCACTGCCCTCCTCAGTTCTGGCCCTCCCCTCAAGGCGCACGATTAAAGTTAATAGCTTCGAGAGGGGAAATTATATGTTAGCCGGCGGGTAAAGGGGGCCCCTAAGGGTTTCCAAGGAGTGGAGAGAGGTTGGAAAGAGAGAGGGGAAGTTGCAGTGAAGGGGGGGGGGCATGTGTTGGGGAATTAAGGGGGATGAGGAGAATAAAACATAATTGGAAGGTGTCATACATATAGCCAGAAAAAAGGTGGTTAGAAAACGGAAAGGAACTAATGGGAATCACTCAGCGATGTAATTTAATTCGGAAATGAAATATAGGAAAACAGTTAAGAGAAGACTAGCACAATTAAAATAAAAATTTGTCGAGCACATTGGCATCAAAATGTTTTTAAAATTCGCATTTTAATGTTAGCGAAAAACGATAACGTAGGAAGTTAACCATAGATAATTGCCATTTTACGTCAATTATAATTCTAAAATAATTAATGAATACATTATATAATTCTTAATTCTAATAAGTGCAATTGTTTTTTCATAATAATAACCTAAAAAACTAAACCGTCATTCAGCGGCATTTGACGAGACAACAGAAACCTTTTCTCAATTCCAGATAATTATGCCAGAAACTACAACCATGAATTGCAAATTATAGCCCTATAATAAATCCATGATATTATAGGGTATGCGTAAAATTCATTTTATTTAAAACACTTTTATAGCCAAATGAAATTAATGTTATAATGTTACTCAATATGTATAAGGAAGGACTTAAACTCTTGAGGCAATTTTATGGATTATTTACAAAATAACGTGCCAATAAAATACTGTTGAGGAAATACAGTTTTCACCTTTTCTTTGCCAATTGATTAAATATTACATTCACAGAAAGATACATTCCGTGTTAAATAATCATTATTTCATGGATTTACTTTATCGTTATATGTTCCTAAAACGTTAGCAGACAAAAATATTTACAGTTGTTAAGGAAAAGAGGGGAAAGAAATCGCATTACGTCGAATGAAGTAAAATAATTGCCACACTATCCAAGGTATATGAATTTAATATTAATTATAAAGTTGTTTCGTATGTTTATGAACGGTTTCAAAATTGTGGACATAAGGCATGAGGCCTTAGTGGAAGAGAGCTTACCAAAACATGTGTCAGGTGGAAAAGTGTGAGGGAAATAAATTTGGATGAAGGAAGCATTGTTAGTCCAGAGGTGTGGAGAGAAAGAGCGGAAAGTTGGTCATGGCGGAGAAGAAGGGGATTCCGCCAGTTGGGTGGGGAGCGAGTTAAATTAAGGGTAAGACTGGAAGGCGAGGAGAAAGAGAGGTCCTGGATTAAGAAGAGGGAGGTTTGTGAGTTAGGCGCTGAGAGGTAGTGTTTAACAAATTAGTGCCTCCCTGGTGGGAGGGAGGGGGCGTGGACTTAGGGGAATAGGGAAGGACGGGTCCTTAAGAAGGGGATGGAGGAAGAGGCAGAGGTGGCACGTAGAACGAGGAGCTTCTGTTATAGGGAGGGGAGGAGAGCAGAAAATCATTAAAAATGGGATGTTTTTTTTCTGTTGCGTTCATTGGGATGAAAAGAAGGGGATAGTAAAAACGAATATCAGAAGTAACCCTTCTTCGTCCCGCTGCCCATCTGGTATCCTTCAGGAAGATAATTGTGATTGAAAAGAGAGAGGTAGGTGGTAAGAAAGTGGGAGGGGGGAGGTTTTCAAGGGGAAGGGATTCGAAATGGGTGGGGTGGCGTCTGCTGGCTTCCTGAGTTACACCGCCATGCTATCAATGAAATAGAGCGGTGGTTTGAGTTTGGGGTCCGAGGAGAGAAGGCGCTTCTGGGAGGTTTTCTACGGACAAGAGATGGGAAGATTGGTGTGTGATGTGGTGGAGTGGGTAAAGGGAGCTAATGGTATGATCAGAGGAGTAATTTACGTCGTGTGGAACTCCTCTCCTTTTCCTTCCTCCCATCCATGGTCGTTTTTATTTTTTCTACCCTCATCTACTCTCTCTCTCTCTCCAGTTTTTTCTCCATCGTATTAAACACCACTCTTTCTCATCTAAATATCTTTAAAGCTAAGTCCATATCTCTGTTTCAACTATAGCAGTAATTTTGCTAGGTAAGGAGAATGAGGCTGTCGATTCTGGAGTTTCAAATAAATATAAAAATCCGAAGTTCATTTTGAAAGAGTAAAGAAAATACTTAGTGAATGAGCAGCATATTTTCCTATTTCTTTTTTCTCAGATATGCGCATGAAATACACAATAATAATGAAAACCCATGACGAAAACTGTTGAATATGGGATCAAGGGCAATAGATTCAGAAATATTTAAATGTTGATTCAATACGCTTTAACGCTAATTAAAATAATATTGTTTATGGACAACCTACCTAACCTCTGCAGAAAATATGTGTGTCCTATTCTGAGATAAAAGTGAAAATTCTAACCGGGTGAAGCGTCACGTTAACCTAATCTCATATTTCCGTATAGTATATTTCTGAAAATGCTTTATTAAGCTAATTTTAATATCGACTCTTACAAGGTCATATATGCATTATAATGCACCATTTCAGAGAGTAAAACCATTCGCCTTGACCGGGATTCTAACCCGGATCCCTCGATATCCGGCCGAGTGCTTTAACCAATTAAGCTACCGAGACGTCCTCTTACACTCTGAAATTTAGCTTAATTCTCGGTAGCTTAATTGGTTAAAGCACTCGGCCGGATATCGAGGGATCTGGGTTCGAATCCCGGTCAAGGCGAATGATTTTTACTCTCTGAAATGGTTGCATTATAATGCACACATAGCGGGTGACTCCGTTAAAGCTACTGTTACAGTTTCTTGAAATTTGTCATATATGCAGTTGATATTCGAAATCCACTGACATCAGAAAAGAGCCACAACTGTTCTTTGCTATGTATTAAATATATTGTTAAATAAGTACATACGATGGAAGCGGAACTCTTGTTACCAGCTTCAATATTCTTAGGAGGAAATTATGAGAGCATTACGAACTGTCGTGCAGAGCAAAAATACTCAGTAATCGAAGGTAATATCTCCTTTTCACGAAGGAGAGTATTCTTTTAAGGGAATACTTCTTGAAAAATCTGGAACTTTCCCGGAGTGTCTGCTGAATAAATTCATCTTGGTTCCTCCACCAGTTTAACCGCCAAAGAGGAAACAGAGAGCTGAACCCGATGGAAGACACGAGAGGGGATTAATCAGGATAGATATTGAGTATAAGTGTAAGGGGTCAGAGTAGTATAAATACGCATTCTTAGTAAGTAATACTTAATATAATAAGCATTCTTCCAACAAAACTTTAATCTTAGAATCTTGTGACTGATGATACATGTGCTCTGAAAAATTGAAACCGGAGTACATTACCCAGCAGCGTATTGTTTTTATTAAGGCTATGAATTACTACGAATGAATGATACATTTAAAAGAGGGGTAATCCATTTTCATCGATGATAATACATTTATAATTTTTCTGATTGAAAATGTGGGTGCAAAGATTTGTAATGTTTTATCAGATGGTAGCATTAAAAGCACTGACATATGGAACATTATTTCGTCCCCTCGTTCGTGATAGCACAGCGGCATAAGTGCCTTAAGAAATAAGCCACCACTATATATATATATATATATATATATATATATATATATATATATATATATATATATATATATATATATATAATTTCAGCTACCAGTGTACCATCATTTTTATTTTTTTTATATCTGAATAATTGTGTCTGAAAAGGTTTTTTTTTCAATTATCACAGAAAAAGAAGGAAACTGCTTCGTTAACCTCAAAAAGTTTTGCTGAAAATGCTGCATCAAGTATCGCATTATATAAATGCTACAATACAAAGTATTACGGACAAAAATCCTTCAATAATTTTTATTCTGAATGCAAATGAAAACTTTGTTAAAATATTACCGGTTCCTATTTTTTTCATGAGAATTTTTTATCCCTAGGAAAAATATTAATAGCCGTAATTAATATTCTAGACCATATGAGTTTTTCCACAGTTTCGAGCTCATTTAAAACGCTAATGCTGTAAATCGATTGAAAATTACTACAAATAGCACCATATTATATTTATGATTAAAGTATTGTGGAAAATGGTGTTCATACACAATCATAAATTTTGAAAGAAGCGAAAACAGCTGTTAGAAGATCGTCAAAAACGCCGATGTGGCGCTTTGAAAAAAGCCGCACTAAAACTAATATCTCTACAACTGATATTCAACTCGAAACATTTATCGAAAAGCTTTCTGAAGCGGCAATACATCATCCCCAATTCACGGTGGTCTCGTCCAAAATAATTGCAAAGAGATGGCAAAAGAGATGTGGAAGGGAGAGATGGAGTCAGACCGTAATAGTTATATAGGAGGGGGGAAAAGATAATGGTTACAGTGCGAAGGGTCGATTAAGGATAAGGACAGCCCATAGAAGGGGGTCAGAGTACGTTCGGCACGGACAAGGGTATAAAGGGCGGGAAGCGTACGGGGATATCGGAGAGAGAGGGGGAAGCCAAGAGGGGACTTCGGTTGATAAAAGTGGCGACCCCCCAACCCTTCTCCTCCTCTCCAGCTCTCTCCTGTAACCTTAGCGGCGAGCCTCTTGATGTCTCATCTCTGGTGTGTAAATACGCGAAATAAAATGATTACATTGTAGTTTGCCTTGGAGAATGAAGTCGGGTTTTTGGGTGGAGATGGAGCGTAAGGATGGATACAGAGTGGAAATGGCGGCGGAGATTGAAACGGGGAGGGTGGAAAACGAGCGCGAGGAGCGGGAAAGGCTACTTTTCAGGGAAAGGGAATAGGGGAAAAACTCCCACCTTTTGATGGGTGTAAGTCGTTGACATCTAAAAGAGGAGACGGAGGTTTTAAAAGCAATCAAATTTTCCTTTGTTACGAATAACTAATTAGAATTAACGTATTTTTAAGAACATTTAAAATGTAATAAACTGTGGTTAGGTCCAAGTATAAAGTGTGTACAAAAAATAAAGCCTTAAAGTTATTAGTAACGTACTCTTTGAGTTTTTATACCATACTGTCATCCTACTACTAGATTGTCATCCTTCTACTATTGAATCATGCCCTCCTTTCAGCCGACCATCGATCATTTTTACCACTAGTAGTTGTGGGAAAGACTGATCGATCAATTAGTCTTTGTAGCCCACCGACGACTTTGAATTTTGTGGCTATAATTCTGGTCAAAATGAATTGATCACCGAAATATTATACTGTTGAAATAAGTGCTAAGTACTTCTTTTTCCTACAGAAAACCAGTGACTTAGGAGGAAAAATTTTCGCATTTAAGAATCACATATGAATGATATTTGACTCATTCACTCAGAGCCCCGACATTATTATGACCGCAAACGCATTAATAAATAGAATTTCTTGATTTATTCGGAGAGAATCTTAAATTCGCAGTTAAAATTAGGTGCCTTCAATTACAACTGTCAGGTTCCAAACATTCGTAATTTTCGACAGCCTATTGCAACTTTCACAGTTACCGGTTTTACGCATTATTAATTGTCAGAAGCCGGATGGGCGTAAATAGGTGTAATAATGGCCACAATTAAAAAAAGGCAAAAATTATTATTTTCATAACACGAAAATCATAGCAAGTAATTTTGTTCCAAATGCTCCAAAGAGAAAACGACTTTCCCCAAATATGAATATTTAATTTACAGAGTACATTAGTGTTTTGGTCTTGCAGTATTCAATACATTCAGATATCACTGCTATAAGGTTTTAAAAGTGAAGAAAAACACGATGAACAGATGAGCAATTTTTTTCAAAGCAAATTAATTACTTTTGGGGCACTAACTTCAAAGTTCTTATTCATAAATAATATACTATTTCCTTCCATTTATTTGGGATTCCTCAAAAAGTTTTGATTTTAATCATTCGTGTCAATTTCTTTGACGTGATACCTCGAATACGACCCTAGTTAATAGATACCTGTAAGTTCATTCATGGTGTAGGAAAGTTCGGCCAAGACTATTATACCTGAACGTCTTTCTAAACTAGCCTTCAGATGCTCTTTTTTATGTATAAAAATGTACTTTTGGCCAAGGGCCCATAATGGCCTATTTACTCAGATATCAGTGGTCATTTTGATGCAAGGATGTTCCAATATATCACTGTTCGTAAAAGCAAAATAATCATCCCAAAGTCGGAAATGTTAAGAAATTTGGTCAAGAAGTACGATGAGCTAGAAATAAAGGTAAAATCGAGGTCAGCCTTCGATGATGTAGTGAGCGGCTACTTTGAAAGTGAGACTTCTTCATTCCTTATATTCATTCCATAAATCTCTTGTTTCCCGATTTTTAATTAGGTTACAAGTTATTTTAGTTATCCTAACTTTTTATCAACGGCATTTGAATTTTATTTTGCTCTTTCTGGCTGGTTGAAAAGTACAAAGTTTACCTCTATAATCTAAATTAAGTAATCCCTGAAACGATGCCCACACATCAAGCACGGCTAAAGTCTATCCAATCCAAGCATCTCGTAAGACTATTCGTCCTGAACTATTGCGAAGGTTAGGATGTCGATTTTAGCCAATAGTAGTATCGCCTGATATTTTGGTCCTGTTCGGGAGAGAGGAGTGGTAAACAGCCGCTTTGTGGAAACGATCTCTAAAATTCTGCGGCGAAGTCGAACACAGCATATGAGTCACTCTGTTGTGACCTGCATCCTTTCTTTCCGTACCCTCTCACACCTTCATCCTCCGAATCTAACGCGTAGATTCCTTCCTTTCTAAGCCTCCCTTCCCCCCAATCCCCAGTTCTTCTCCACCCACTCTCGCCGCTCCCATTATTCCAACAGAACCCAAACGCACTACCCCCCCCCATTCCTAATCTCCCAACCCCACCCCCCCGGAATGTCTCTTTTTCACGCTCGCTTTACCGCTTGAAATGCCCACTGGAACAACCCCCTCCGCGCCCTCCATCCCCAATACCCCTTGCCCGCGCCCCCAATCTTTTTACCATCCCCACCGTTCCTCATCCCCTTCCCCTACCAGTCCCCAGCGCCCATCACACACAACTAGTCATCGCTCCGCAAACTGCAGATGCTTCGTTCCGCCCGGAACCCTCTCCCGCATACGGTGACATGATCTCTCTCGTCCCCTTCTTCGTCCCTCCGCCACCTCCCCAGCTTCCCGCTTCGCCACCCCCCTTTTGCCTAATCGTCTCCCCCCATGGTCCCTCCCTACCAACATCAATCCCTTCCCCGCTCGCACTCCTTTTTTCGGCAGAGAGGGTGAGTGCAGATGGAGCGGATGCGATTGTGTTGTCGGCTGGGATGCTGTGACCCACAGGAGTAGGCTACGCCGTGTGCCTCTTTCTTACTGAAATACGGCCTTTTAACGTTTTCACTTCCTTAATTTTGCCCTGTAGCTTAGCGATCTTTCAGCAATGTATATGAACACTTGGATCACTGGACGTTGCCTTAAATGTGCCACCATTGTGGGTTTAGAAGGAATACAATTTGACAATATAATTTATATCGTGAAGCTTAACATTCGTGCAGGGACTTCAACGACTTCAACGCAAGTCTTCAACCAAAGACTTCAAAGTATAAGAACAGCGGTTCATTTATCTTCAAGCTTATATTTCGTTTCGCCTGTCCAAGAAACCGAATATTTACGATTATGCCTCCTCAAATAGAAAAATAGTTCAGCCCATCTGCCTGTTTTCAAACTCTTTAGTGAATCTCAAGCTAAATTAAGTAATTATTATTCATGGCTTCTTCTTATGGCGGCGATTGCAGCAATGTGCTGAAGAAGAGAAATTTTGACCAGATTGAACTGTAGCAAGCGAAAAGTAATATGAATATTGATCGATCATCCGCCAAATAATTAGGAAAACGAGTATTCTTATTTCTTCTTTGCAAATATTGACTTGATTTACTTTCCAATAAGTTTGTTCTGTTGAAGGCTTAATGAACCAAAAAAGATAACAATTTTCGCAATGTATTAAACTATACACGAGAATAGTCGTGTAGAAAAAAATATATATCTTTGAGTATGTGTTTCTTGGTTCTTTAAACCTTCCAAGTTTGGCTACGTTACGGCTGAATATTTCCTAAATTGATCGTGGACTTTAATGCTTTGCATTCTAAAATATATTTCGAAATCTACGCTTCACACTGGAAATACGCCACAGGTCAGCCTATTAATGAGTAATTGTTATATTAAAAAACCTCCGTATTCTCAAGACTTTCATTGGTACGTGGCACGAGGCGTTTCGATACACTGTAGCATATTCACGGGCAACATATCAATTTGGGTAAAATGCACATGCTTAAAGTTGACAATAAACCTAAATTGTTCAAGAAGTTTTCTCGGGTTTCCCACCGGGTCAGGTTGTAGTGCACCGACGTTTCGAAGGCTGACTCTGAAGTGAATCGTCTTCAGGGTGAAGACGATTCACTTCACCCTGAAGACGATGGCAGAGTAAGCCTTCGAAACGTCGGTGCACTACAACCTGACCCGGTGGGAAACCTGAGAAAACTTCTTGATACCATACGCCGGGAAAACCTGAGATCCTTCAACCTAAACTGTATTTGATGAAATTTGACAAGACAAGGATAGACGGAGAGAACGTAGGACATTTACAATATCTTAATAAATAGGTTTTATAAAAAACATTTTCCAAAGAATGGTGCTAAGCTAAGACTGGAATTAGAGTTTAAAGTTTATGAATGAGGAGTTTGTGCATGAATGACAGCGTCGTGTACAGAGTAGATTAATGGCCGTCCTTTTAATGCCGGATGTATTGATCGTAGTTTCATTTTGGGAGTTCGCTTGAAAAAAATACCACTCCTCATTAATCCGGAAATCTTAAACCACCATGTAATTACTGCCACTGATGTTCATCCATCAAAAGTGGAAACTTCCAAAAGACATGGTTTTTCGCTTCTCCACCATGGCGTTTCGGTAATCCTAAAATTTTTCTTCGTATCATAAACCAGCGAACGTCGTTCTTAATCTCACGCGGGTTTAATTTCCAGCGAAACCTCAGAAAAATGCTCATTATAATAAGCCACCAATGGTGAAATAATGAGACGAGGGACGGCATTCAGTAGAAAAATATTTTGAAAGGGGAGTGGCGGGGGCGAGGAAAAGCGACTGAGGAAAGATCCGTCACGGAGAGTGGCGTTCAATTCAAACGAAATGGAACAAATTTGCTGAGGATAAAGCCAAAGTTAGTAGAACTTATATATGGTATTATAAACGATGATGACGATTTGTTTAGTATTCTATTAATTCTTGGTAGGCATAGACATAACCTCTCTTTTAGAATACTGTTCACCAACCTGTCGGCCGCCTCCCCAACTAATTTAGAGTTACTCAACAGACCTCTTAATTTCTTTGTTGCCATTTTCCTTTATCGCATCTATTCCCTCAAAAATACACCCCGGGAATACTCTCTCATCCTTTGGTATTTCCCCTCTCCACCGCCGTCGATTGCTATGTGATATGAAATTCTTGCTTAGTATCCTCGACAGAACTCTCCGTACCAACGACCTTCTTCCTCTGCAGAAGTGGTTCTCGGGCTGGACTGCGTGAGAGACATTTTTGGCTCAACGTTTCTCTTCCGTTGCAGGGAGCGTCTTCAGGAGCGAAGCGACTCCCTGCAACGGGAGAGAAACGTTGAGCCAAAAATGTCTCTCACGCAGTCCAGCCCGAGAACCACTTCTGCATCTCTCAACAGCTGGGAAAGCCTACGATCTACGACCTTCTTCCTCTATTCTCAATTCCTGTTCCCCCTCAGCCAACACGTAACTTGAGTCTAATACAGATTCCAAATTTCCGTCTCTCAACGTTCCCTATTCCATCGACTTCCCGCTCATTTAATTCCCTAAGCATCGAGTATCCTTCCCTGGACCTCTCTTCCTCCCTCAAAACTTTCACCTCCTTCCTTAAACGCCAGATAGTAACTTAGCTCTCTCTGGTTGCATATGTTCTCTCCTGCCATCTTATAGCTCTTCTTGACATTCATTTTGGAAACTTTTCATTATTGTTATTGATTTTACCAGTTTTTTTCCTAATGTATATTATACGTATTTTCTGTCAGCCAATGTAAAAGCCTTTGTGCCATTTTGGCTGCTTTGTTGAACAAATAAATGAATCCATCCGACCTATGGTCTCAGAGTTAATTTTGATATTCGCAGGATGTCATGAATGGATTTGTAAATCCTAAGTGAATTTCATTTATTATAATAACTGAAGTAATTAAGATTCATTTATTCTTTGCAGAGCCTGTGTCACATCATAGTCTTCTTTTGCTGGTGAAGACCAGCTCCCGGGCCTTCGATACCCCGATAACTTCGTAAGTTTCACGTTTTTCTTTTGTCTTGGCACTCTTCAAACCTCCAATTTAAAAAACGAGGGTGGCTTTAATGGCGAAGCATTACATTAGGGTGTGCATGCAAGTGTATGTGAATATGTTTTATACACAAACACGTACATGGGTAGTCCAGGGGTAGAGCGTCCGACTACTGACCGGAGGGCCCAGGTTCGATTTCCGGGCAAGTCTAACTAGGCACCCTTAGCTCCAACCAAGCGGTTTGATATTTCGGGTACAAGGTCTTCCTGAGAAACCATTACCGGCACAGGATTCGGAACTGGCCCCCTATCCTGATGCGTGAATTTCACGCGCCGTTGGGCTTAGAATGGTTGAACTCTAATATATATATATATATATACACACACCCCCATATATATATATATATATTATTATTATTATTAGGTAATCTACCGGTCAAGGTAGGTTTTTGGGTGGACACAACTATCAAATAAACATTTTGTGACTCCCCACCTAGCAAACTACTCTATATCAGGTCCCTCTTCATCTCGGTGTACTTCTTTCCTCCCTTCATCCCGTCCAACATCCCTATCCTGTTCCTACCCTTACCACGCTTGCCCAACATTTTCCCCTCTATTACCCTCTTCAACATTCCACTACCGCTCAATACGCCTTTCATCCATTTTTCCTGCCTCCATAGGATTTCTCTCAACAAACCCCTCTCCTCCCCCACCATTTCTAGTACTTCCTCATTTGTTTTCCTTTCGGTCCATTTCACCTTCATGCATATATATATATATATATATATATATATATATATATATATATATATATATACATTCAAACACGAAATCCTGCCATACGGCGAACAAATATTCATTCACATAGAAATAGATATAAAGAAAGGGGAAAGGAACACACATTAAGGACGACCACAAGAGAGGTGGGAAAGGCGGAATCAAGCAGACCACTAACGTAATAATATTTTCCTCGACCGGAACTCGAACACCGGATCTCTCGATTTGCCGGGCGGATGCTCTAACCATATGAGCTATCGAGGAAATCTACTATATAGATACATATACACACACATATGTACGTGTACATATATGTGTATGTAATTATATAACGGCACAATAGAACACAAAATAAAACAGATAACACGTAAAAGGACACTCGTATTGAAGATTGTTTAAGCTTTTGCCCTACTCTAAGGCCTAAGTTTAAACAATCTACAGAATTAGTGTCCTTTTACGTGTTATTTGTTTTATTTTGTGTTCTTTGGTGCCGTTATATTGCTCTCGTGAGTGCTTCTATATCATCGATATTTTTAAGTATACGTGCACACACACATATTAGAGACAACTACGTGTTAGATGAGTACGTCACGGCGAACGTCTACAGAATGTTTTCGGAAGAAAGCCAAAAAATTGCATCGATCCGGAGAACCTTATCCGAGACGGGCAGAATTGAGTTTATCTGAGACTTACAAGACTAATTTTATATCCTACATGTCCATTCTTTTCCAATTCACGCACTATACACACATTCCAGTCCGCGTCATATCTGAGGCATTATATCCGGGGTCGACGGTAACTTTCCTTCATTTGAAATTAAAATCTATTTAATAGAAGTGTATGTGCAACAGAATCCGGCTAAAATGAACACGAGGCAGAGGGTAAAAGGAAGCGAAATCGGAGCAGCTCAGTAGTCGAATGAGGAGAGGGAAACGAGGAGAGGAGAGGGGGGGATCGGACGAGAGCTGGGAACTAGAAGTCAAAGACACTCAAAATTCCGTAAACAAATTTTCCCGAGACCGACGCGGGAGTGATGCTCATAGCGCACGCTCACAAGAAAACACAGGGCGGATAGTGGGGGAAGAGAGAGCGGCACCAGAGATAGTGAGACACCATCTCGGACGGCGCCTGGATTCTCCAACACTCCGGCGCCAACCCAGCTGAGGTGTAGAAAAAAGTAGAGGGTAGGGACTGAAGGAAAGCAGTGAGGGGGTAAGGGGGGAGGGTTCAGACAGCGAACGCAAGATTTCTAAGTTTAAAACAGCGAGTTGATGTCGAAGAGCGGCAGGAGGAAGCGGGAGAGCTAAATGCAATAGTGAAACGGAAAGGCGATATACATACACTAGCAGACATATTCGTTAGGAAAAACGAGGTTATGATAGGAACGAACTAAAATAATTAGTTCATAAAACTATGCTAAATTTCCGAAGCAAGGGAATCAATACCGGATTATTAGCACTTAATGTCTGAAAGGATGCAGTTTGCGTTGAGGCAACTATGGAATCCATCTCGAAATTCATTATATTTTTCCTAAAGAAAACGTTATTTGAACTCGTTCTATTGGTTCTGGAAAAGCTGGCATTACTAGAAAAAAAATTGAAAGACACCTCCCGAACAGGATTAGAATTATTACTTGGGGTGTAAAATTATTCGTAAAAAATAGTCTTAACTTTAATGATAAACATTTTTCTTCCGTACCCACTACGCTAATTTTAATCCGGGTACTCCAAATTACACCAGACAATGATGAAGTGAAGGCAAAAATGTAATCTTACTATATATATATATATATATATATATATATATATATATATATATATATATATGGTCAAAAATGTAGAACATTAGGTTCGGCAGGAAAATAAAAGGTAAGTATGAGAAAACTCGGTAAAATCATCGTATTGCTATACTGCAGGGAAAGAGAGGAATAGAATTAGTACAAGGCATCGGGAGCAGAAACTGTGACAGTCAGATTAATAGGGTTTTGATGAAGAATGGAAGAGGGGAGGAGAGCGTAGGCGACGGGAGAGGACCGAGTTGAATCATGGTGCCGCGCAAAGCACATGTGTACACAAGGACATGGGCGATTGTGATCCCCACGCACAGCCATTCCCCCTCCTCTCTTAGCTCGCCCTCTCAAGGCAGCACGCGTTCATATAAATAAGACGTGCATTAAGAGGCCTATTTCGGTCGTGTACAATAAATAAAAGAATAAAAGCTTTTTTTTTTCATTCGTCTCCTAACCACTCCCCCACTCCGCCACCTCTTCCTCCTTCCTTCCCCCGTCTCCCTACTTGCCAGGAAAACTGCGCCTCCCACCCCCGTCACTGGACTCCCCCACCCCAGACAATCGCCTCATTACCTCCCCTCCATCTCGAGCTCGCTGCATCCACTTCAGTCGGGTCCTTCAGAAAGGCTCGGATTCTGCGCGGTGAGTAAGTGAAGGGTCGCCTCCCCTCCCTTCGACCCTGCTGAGCTCCCACTTATCAACGCTTTGAGGGTCTCTTCTCGTCCAAATATTTTAGTTAACGCTTCCAATCAAAGTGACTTTAATGAGAGGAGGGTAACGGATAATGGGACTATTTTTTAGCCTTGAAAAACATATTTGCTAAAGCAATACTGCTTGCGTAGCCTTGTGACGATCAACGACACAGTGACGGAGGGACTAAAAGTACTGAAAAATGTCGCGTGAGATCTCAACACTTTCGTTTTTTTTTTAGTTTTGCCAGTACTATTTGATTTGCAATACCTTTACTATATTTACTTTTTATTTAAATTTTAAATAGTTAAAATCGATTAAAATGGGATATAATTATGAAAAGCCTAATATAAATCATATCTGGTATTAAAAAGGATATTGGTTTCTCACCACACATGTTCCTCTTCATAATGCATTATTTATTCTAATGCCTTTCCTTAACTAAATAAATCAAAAAGTCCTGGTAGTTTTAAGTTTCACGCAATTATTTCTAGGCCTATTTGAGGGGAGATGTCACATGGATCAAATTTTTTCTGCATTCGCTAATGTAAACCAAAGTGTCAACATTTGTAAATGTCGTACTGTAGATATTTTTTCATTCAGCCACAGATAATCCATTCAGAAGTTTAAATGTTTTCCGAACAGAAGTGGATTGTGTGTTGCATGAATTGTCTCCGGATACCTTCAGAACCGTCGTTTTCCTTGTGGTAAATATGCCATACACATTCCTACCACATACAAATATCCCCAAGGTAGGTCATAGATGGTATCTAGTGTAAATCAGAAATTGTATAACCGATACCTAAGCATTCAGAGTGTCAGTTCCTGTGCAAAGCTGCTTGGATTGAAATATTGTAAACATATTGAATTTCCCAGGATAGCCGCCGAAATGTAGCGTCATTATTATAATATGAAACGAAAAATGGATAGTTAAAGTATGTAACTTTCAAATCAAAATTCGTTTTTATATTAGTCACTTTTGTTTTACAGATGCATTTTTGCTTTTACAGTTTTAACATTTAAGGTAGACATTTTTCAAGTTTTACTAAATGAGATGTCTAAACATGAGCAAGGAATGAAAATCAATGACTGGAAAGTGCTATAAAATCAAATTCCTTCATTTATTTTTGGTACGCTTAATGAGGTTAGGAAGAATTGACAAGTTTTGGAAGACTGAATTGCCTTTATGAGTTTGGAACACTTATCATTGGCAATGCATTGCTCCGTATTAAAGTATTTTTCCTAAATTGGTTAATTTTAAAATATGATTGACACTATTTATCCAATAAGCGTTCCTCTATGATTCTTTTCTATATCATTTTATATTCATGGATAAACAGCATTTCTCCAAGTCGAAAAATAAGTGCTTTCACTGAGGAAGCAGTCCTCGGCATGATGTGACACAGTTTATGGCATAATTGGAAAAAGAAAAATTTTTATGTGGAAAAATGGTATGATTTCCATTCAAATTAATCAATTCAAATAAAAGTGTCAAACAATTTCTCAACTCAATATGATCGCTGTGTAAACGCAAAAAAATGCAAGGAACATGAGGCTACGAACACAAGTATTCACGTCTTGTTCCATTCCTAGATCGTACCGTTGAAACTGACCAGGCAGAACCACTTTACTGTTCAGAAAGGAAGAAGCACAGTTTAGAGTAATGGAGATGAAGTCGGAAAAGATAGGCTTTAATCCCGAGAGCACCCCGCCGGCTACATCCCTT
Organism: Hetaerina titia; assembly: GCA_037158775.1. NCBI lineage: Eukaryota > Metazoa > Arthropoda > Insecta > Odonata > Calopterygidae > Hetaerina > Hetaerina titia. Next base: position 60,365,914 of record CM073772.1, on the reverse strand, counting down.
CTCACTCTTTGTCACCGTGAGTCTGGGAGGTGATTAAATCGTGGGCATTAAAATACGAGACCCACTAAGCCACGGTATCCCAGCACGAGGTTTATTCCTTTCCCCTTTGGCCCAATCAAGCAAACAGTATAATAAAGCTATCCTTCTCTACATATGATCCAGCTCCCGTCCATTTCTCCTAACATTTCTCTTCTCATTTTTCTCCTCAAACCCTCTCCTGTGAATTTTATTCATTCCTACCCTTTCATTGCCTTCATTAAAATCGCCCTCAGTTTGACAGAAAAATGTGCACCTAATGCTAAATCATATTCTCCAATGATCACGTATCCTATTCAGTTCAGCCTAAAGGGTAGATGGGAATGTGATTTCAATTTTTTTCTAAACATTAATGTAATAATAAAGAAAGTCAACTTATATTTTGCTCCAATATCACGCTGGAACTTGAGCAAAATCGGACAAACTTTCGAGTGCTTTAATTACGATTACGTCTGAAGAAAACCAATAGCATTTTAAATTAAATAATAAAGTAAACACTTCACCTACAAAAATCATAATAATTGAACTCATATCTATTGATGTGCAGTATTTCGAGGGAGTTCAATTCTCTTGATTAACAGGAACACTTCGTTTGATAAAAATGTGCTGATTTTTTATGCTAACTCTTAAAAGCGTGAGATATGAATTCATGAAATCTGTTTTAATGTTTCTCATACTATTGTATATGTGTGGGATTCAGCAGGAAGTTCGAAGTAGTTTTCAAGTTTTATCAATAAAATCAGAGTAATTATCCACTAACCACTTTTTCTTCTTAGTCGAAATACCTCTTTCACGAGCATTTCCTTAGTTTTGTCTAATTACGTAGTATCGAGACAGAATAATCCACAGCGGCTTTCTTTGCCCGAATTTTTCATGTAATTACGAAAAAACTGGCACTAAACAATTATATTGCCCTTGAAGTGAAATAAAACTCTCGTCATAAAAAATTCCAATCAGTATAGTTAAGTTGCTTGGTGTTAGATACATTCTACGGCGAACGGCATTTTAAGCATCAAACATAGTCAAGATTAATTCAATTTTACTTTCAATTCAATTCAAGAACTTAGTAAATTGATATGTTTAAATAATATCAAAAACATATGTAAAATGTAAATTATAAATATATTAAATGACAGAATATTATAAAGACGGCAGATAACAGTTATTTCAAATATTTAAAGCTAACAAAATATATTCTTCTATCTTTATTTTTCCACCAAACTATTCCAATTGAACCTTTAATTGCGTCTGAATCCATCTACTGCCGATTCTAAAAATCTCTGCAATTACTATATTAAATATGGCGGTAAGATAAACGTACAGTCTTAGAGGAGTTTGAGATTCATTAATTCGCTCTCATTCAATATTTACGAATCAGTATATAATAGACATGAATTATTCTAGATTATTATAAAAATTCTATACCTTCCCAGACTTCCAATCACAGAGCATGGAAATTCAACTGAAATCAAACAAGGCGCGAATCTAAGAATGTTTGAGCTTTCTATCAGGTTTTGAAATATTATACTTTTTAAAGTTATTGGGCAGACCGTAGGACTGGGTGATACATACCATGCGAAGTTTGGATAAGTTAGTGTTCAGTGCATATCATTATGTGTGGCACACAACAAAAACGTTTATACGGTAACAATACTATGGGACGTTTCCCACATCTTTGCATTCACATCTCTCTGTCCTACCAATCGATATGAAATGTATGAGATTTGTTTGCAGAATGAAATAAAGGTATGCCTTTTGCACATAAAATATATTATAAATTCGCTTATTGCACTTTACTTCACAGCATTCTCTTCATAAACTCATATCTATTAAATATATCTATGTTGACAGAAGACACCTTTCTGTTTGTGTGTCAGTCGCTCAGGAAGGAATTGACCAGTTTACGGAACGATGGACAAAATCTGAGAATGTGCACATTACGTATAAAATATGTCCCCGAAAACGGACTTGAAAGCTCGTCCAGGTATATATAAATATATCTAAATATATAAAAATGAAAGTGTATCAAAAACACTACACCCGAGCATTTATTAACAGACACGCAACAATGAATTAACTGCATATTTACATTATACAATGCCTGTGAATTTGCGACTGTAGAATTTCAAATAACACTTAAGTTTTACACGGACAATATTCCACTGGTATTTACATAATGTTATAGTACATGTATCTAAAATCATATCTAAACTGCCAAGTTACGTAAAACTTATGTTACAATTTAATTTTAATGGTGAAAAATCCTTCAGCAGTTTTCATTCAACACGAATTAGTAAATCACTTTTGGCCATATCAATGTTATTACGCACTCCAATTGTCAGAAAATTGAACAATAAGTCTTCGGATATTAATTGATAAATGAATTTTCTATGACTTTCAATGAGTTACTTGCGAATACAAGAGCGGCATACATCCATCTTCAAAAAAATTATCTTTCTCGCAGAAAACAACCCTTCCGTGCGCATTGTTGAACCTAACGAAAACTTTCCGAGGCATCCGGTAGTCATAAATCTGCAAAGAGTCAGTCATATTTCACGGGGAGGGAAAGGAAACGAGAAAAATATCACTCTCACAGTTTATAGACTTGCCCTTTGAAAAAAATTAACCGAATTCGTGAGTTCGTGGATCAATTAATAACCGGGGAGCATCCAATCAGCCGCTCCCATTTGGGTGCGGACCGAATCAGATGATGGAGCGGCTGGGAGCACGTGTCCGGCCAAATGGGAATGCATTCGGAATTGGAAAGGGCGGAGAGTGGGCCCTGACCGCCTGGGTGGAGAGGGGGGCTTCCCGAACGGAGACGGGGGCCCTAGTCGTCTCGGCAGCGCTGCGGTGAGGTCACAGAGGTCGATGAGATGGCGAGCGACGGAGTAAGGATTCGTAGGAGGGGAAGAGACATGGAGGAAGGAGGGAATAAGTAGAGAGGGAGAAAGAAAGAGAGAGGGAAGATCTCCCGGATAAAAAAAAGCCCCAAATCTCTTGCGTGGGCCATATGCGAGCGGCGGAACCGGAAACATGACAGGTGACGTAGGTCCAATTCCCAAATTCCGCCCACTCCCTTCCCCTCCCTCATCACCGTCCTCGCCTTTTTTATAATTTTTTTCGGGTCTCTTCTCCCTCATTTTCGTCGGGCGAAGTTCCCGTATATCCATTAATTTGTTCCACGGCGCGCGAGAGGGTGGAAAGGAGGGGGCGAAAGGGAAGGAGAGGGGTGGGACCCAGGGGATGGAGGGATGTAGAGGGAGTCGGTGTTGGCAGGAGGAGGCGGCTGGAGGCCGGGCAAGGGGGGTGGAGTGGTGGGATGAGACGGAGCGCCAGGGATAACCAAGGAGATTGGAAAGGCTCCGCAATAACGAAGGTTTGGGTGGCAGGGGTGCGTGGGTGGGAGGGGAGGGATTGAACCGCCATATAGGCGTAATGGAGCAGGGAAATGGAGAGAAATCGGTGGCTCGAGATGGGTTGCGGAAGGGGAGCGGCGGCAGTGGGGAGAAGGGAGTCGAGAGATGCGAGAGGAAGAAAGATGGAGAAATGGCTTTCCGAAGGAGCGGATGCGTGGAGGATATGAGAAAAACGTCACCCGCCCGGCCACGGGAAGAAAAACGAGGGTGGGGTGCGCGCATTAAGCGCCCGATGCTCATATTTTTCTCCCACAACGCGACCGGTTCCCTTTATTATTTTGTGTGGACCCGACGCCTCCTCTCGGTTTTGCTTTTGTTTTAGGATTTAGTTGGTCTGAAGGGGTGGGGACGTGAACATTGCAGGTAGTGAATGGGAGGAACACTGGGAAGGAAAGGTATGTGATACGGAATTAAGAGGGGAGGGGCTCAGGAAAGAGAGAGAAAGAGAGTAGACCCATTTGAAAAATCCCATCAAATTTCCATTGCTTACGCAATTAAAGGCGCTTAGTGCGTATCGAAGCAATCACATCAGCAGGTGAATCGAGGATACGAAAACTTTCGTTTACGCAAGTTTTCGTATCCTTTATCCTTCGATTGGCATCGTTATGACCGATGCCAATCGAAGGAAGATGAAATTAATTCTTTGTCGAATGATAACTTCTGAGGGGAGCGAAAATACCTTACGTAGTAATGACTCATTTACGTACTCCAAAAAGTTTTCAATCCTATCCAATATTATCATTCGGAAAACTGGATTGACGGAAATGTAAGAAGAATTTTAGGTTTAACTGAGAGAGAAATAAATTTTCCGGTATACAGATATTAATTTCCAAAAGCAGAAACTGACTTTGTGGAGATTAATGAATCCTAAAATTATTGCTAAGAGTTTTAACTTAAGACTTCCATCACCCCTTCATCGCCAGCGAAATAACGTCTTTGTTTAACGCCTAACGTCTAACACCATTTATGGAAACGGGATAATACATATTCAATGCAATCAGCTGTTACATTAATAGATATTCTGAGACTACTGATTTAAATCTTTCCATTGGCTAGGACGTTGTCATAATTGTACTATTCTCTACATCAATTTTTGTTTGAAGAGAACATTCTTACAAACCTCCGAGGAGTATTAGGCTTCGGAATCCACCATATCTAATATTCAAACTTAGCTTCCACAAAATGTATCGCTTAACATAGAGTTCCATTATATAACATTTTCTTAAATTTTGAAATTGAATTCTATGGCAATAATACTACACCCATGATTTTAAAGAATAGACTAGTTATAACCACCCGTAATGCACGAATGAGTGGCCTCATATTTTACCTAACTACAATTATTGCGTACCTCGTGGAGCTTATTTCTGCCGGGTTATTATTTCACTACTTTACAATTAAGATGTCAAAACCACGGGTTCTGGTGCATTATTATTTCACCATCTTCCTCAACATACAAATGAGACGAAACCAAACGCGGATGAGTTGAAAGTCAATGAAATCTCATTACACGAGGAAATTGAAACGTCCTTACTACTCTGCTGAAATGAGATGTGTCACCGTAACGCAATCTGGTCGAAGAAATAATGCCGTGATAATAAATTTCGCAGAAATTCTAACATTCTTATAGATAAAATATGTGCTGGAAGAAATTATCGCTAGGTATTTGTAAGAATTCCTTCCGTACATTTCTAATTACTTTTATTAACCGAGCCTAAAAAATCTCTCAAAGTTATACCTCAATGGAACTACGAATTTGTGTAATTTTAATAAAGTTTTGGTGGTACTTTTATTATTATTTATGAAAAGGATTTTGAAATGATTTCTAACATAGACATTTTTTAGAAGGTACTTATTTTATATGTTGAATGTATTTCACTAAATTAATATCATTGCTTAAGATGATAAAATACGAGTAGATCTCGCGAATCCAAGATAAATCCCACCAGTAAGACCTAAAAGAGGCTTTACTTATAATAAGACGAACCAAACGTCATGAAAAATGAATATTATTAACTAATAAAATACTCGTGAGATAATGTTTGGCGTAAGATATACTGGTAAAATTATCATTCATGTTAACAAGTACAGAGTTTTTCAGCTATTTTTTTAAAAATTAAGATTTCCTTCATGTATTAATATCTACCTAAAATTGTTACTAAAGTATGTCATTAGCTGCATTACTCCCAAAGATTAAACTCCATATATATTAGAGCACGCTTCACAAAACTTGTAGAAGTGAAATCGTAATAAATAATTGCAGGGAATCATAAAATTACACATGAAAATTCCGAAAATAAGTTTGCATGAAATAAATTTTAAACCTGTCCTGTTGAAATTAAAACAAAACGTAATGAGACTCACGATTATTGTCGGTGGATTTAGTTTCGACTATAAGTAAAGTATTTGACATGACATTACAATATCCTTTTAAACTTTCCACTAGTAGACGAAAATGCCATTATCATACCTAACAATCCTCGGTCCACTATTTGTGGACGCGACTTTAATTAAAAATAACCCAAGTTATTTTATTTGTTGGCCCTGGAGGAAAATATGAGAATTTCTCGAATGCGATATTCTTAAATATCCTCAGTAACACTCGGCTTCAAAGATTTTACTCAAGAATAATTTTCTTCTTCAACAGAGCTCAACCCATTTAAATCCCGACCCAAACCACACGACCTACGAGTGAATCGTTCGTTAATTCATGAAAGGTTTTTTTATGAGTTGGCTCTTAAGATTGGGGAGGGGAAGGGTTTTGGGAAGAGGAAAAAGAGGTGGGCACATCTATGAAGTGGGACGGGGGACAGAGTGAAAGAGAGAGAGAGAGAGAAAGACATTTCGAAAAGGTAGTTTGTTAATTCCTTTTCATTCCCTCACCGAAACGGTTCTACAGACACGCACGCACACACACACACACCCCGTTCCCTTACCTTTCCACACACCCTCTCTCTTCCTCTTTCCCTTCCATCTTCCCGCGTGACGTTTTTCTTTTGTTTTAAGGTCATGTGCAGCCATGAATTTCATTTTCGCCGGAATGACCCGTCGCGCTATAACGAGCGAGCTCTTGGGCGTAGGCCTGTGAGCATAAGAGAGTGGACGTCGGAAGGAGATGGAAGGTGGGGACGGCGGGGAGGAAGGGCGCTTTTAAGAGTCGGAATTGAAGATGCTGCCTGAGCGAGGAGAGACAGAGGCACCGAGGGAAAGGTTTGCATTGGGCTCGCTATGGCTCACGTTGGTGAGCGCGCGTTGCGAGCAGGCGGCTGAAGAAAGACGTGGGGACGGGAGAAGGTGGGCAAAAGAAGTGAATTTCGGATGCGACAGGCAAGGAGGAGAGAATTATAATCCCGCTCTTGCCGATCCTCTACCTTCATCTTTGCCTTCCTCTCTCACCCATTTCCCTCCCTCCTCACGACACTAACTTAAAAAACCTGCTTCCCTACTGCCTCGTGCTATGAGCCTCCCAACATCCCTCCCTCCCTCAACCCGCTAGCAGAGCTTTGGAGCCAGGGAGCTAGGAGGAATGCAGTAAATGCAATTGGATCTGTACATTCAGGTAAGTAAAGACGTTGAAGATCCACGAAAGCGAATTTCGCACCTGGCGACTGCCTAGGGGATGTGTCGTCTCCAACGTGGCATAACAATCGACCTCCAGATTTGTTATGCAGAAATTCTCAAATTCAAAATTTATGATGCTATTTTCACCGGTGATATTAAACACAAAAGTATTAAAAGAATCGGCATGAAAATTCATCCAGTAAAATTGAGTATCCCTACATTTTCGCTATTGAATTAGTAAAACATTTAAAAACCCGGGCATATTATTGCCTGCTATAAATTAATTTCCTATTGTTCATAGGTGATTTCTATCAATAAAATATATCCTATTAGTAACTGAATTATAAAAATGTAGGTGAACTAGCCGCCGAGTGAAAATATTTTCAAAATCAAAAAAATTATGAATCAATGGATAACTATATTATTTGTATCATCTACGGTCATACCTGTTGCTTCATGGAAACTTAAATATTATATAATTCATTCAAAAATAATTATTCATTGTAGGTAGTCGCACTGATTTCGGTCACGAGACAGACAAAAATGAACACAAACGTTAACAACAAAATTCGTTTGTCAGATGGAGCTCGAGCAGCGGTTAAGTGGTTGAACGGCAGTAAAGTATTTGCCTCATAACTCACATGCTTCAACAGCAGCTTTTTGTTTTTGTTCACCCTATTAATTTTCACGAAGCATTGATAGCCGCACCGCTCGGGTAAGAATCACTCTTCCGGGGGATAACAAGTTTTTCTTTTGGAAACCCGCCTGGGTGACAGTTTCATTTAGAGATCGAAAACTCAGATGGCAGATACATCTTCCGAAAGAACGCGAAACTTAATTTGAGCCTATTCTTAGGATGAAGAAATTTAATTAAAATATGTTGCATTCCTTTGATGATCTCTTTCCAATACCGCCTGTATTCACAAGTCTCCGAATTTTTTAAGAGCGCTTGCCTCTTCTACATCTCCTTCTAAGCCGGCTGCATTCCTTCACAATTAATTACTTTCACACATCCCTACATAGGCAACCTAGGGATTCGGTAGTCATCTCTTTTATAACATATGGCGTTTAATGAAATTACGTGCGTACATAATGATATTCATTTAAAGTTTAAATAAATTGAGCATTCATTATATTGTTGTAGTTTTGATTCCATTTAAATAATTATTTAAATAAAGAAAGCCTTTTTATCGTTCAAGTGTGGAAAATGTAACGAATAAATTAACAAAACACTGACACCCTAATTTACTTGTATGTACATACATGCAATTATTTAACCGTAAGGATTGATAATAATGAGTAAATTTATAATATTTGTCAGATTTAATTGAAATGAAGTCGAAAAAAATTAGGAAATAATTAACAAATAACTTGATAAATTAGTTTTTTGTTAAGCGCAAATCAATAATAATATATACCTTGGAAATAGATCAAAGAGCCGGGTGTTTCATCACGTTTCGGCGACGAGTGTATACTATGGCATTCCTCGCTCACGTCAATCTGGTTGAATTTTGCTGTCTCTCTAACACCAATCTCGCTTTGACACTCTGAAGAACCGCCCAATATTAAAAACGAGCAAAGTTGAAGTAGGCTGGGATAAGTGGGTGGACGCAAAACGACCTTCATCTTAATTTAATCACCGTGTCAAAGAGATTTCTTGTTAAACAAAATGTTTCACATAGGGATAGACTTTTTACGAAAATAAAGTGCATACTATATTGATGAATAACTTCAGAGTCCAGATATTTTTAATTAACATGTCAGAGTAACGAAATATCTTGTATTTTTTAATTTCCGTATTTTGTTTGGTAAATTCATAAAATATGTATTCCCCGATTCCTTTACGTTACAAATCAGAACAATGAAAAGCATTCCGATGCCTTGAATCTTATTAATCTCCGAAAGTGATATAGTAAAGTTTTCACCAATAGCCCAACTAGAGAATCCGAAATGAGGGAATTCAATTAACGAGTCCCTACTCGGAATGCAGGAACGTGCAAAACGTATTATATGGCTAAGGATACTTAAGGTGCTCCATCAAAGATTGCTAAATAAAATCACCAAAATATGCGAGCATAACTATGACAAGAAATACTAACCCGTAATGATAAAAATGTTCATAGCATTTTTATTTATTAAGGCTATTGAAACATGTAAGCGAACACGAAAGAGAATATGAGCTTGACTCAAGCATGGGTGCATTGACACCGATTTACTGCAGCGTAAAATGTAATACCTAAGGCCAAAATGCTACTGGTGTGCTTAATAATCGTTTTACAATAAGATATCGAATTCACGACAGGCAAACATTTTGTAAGGAAAGGACGCTCATAAACCTTGACCATGTACGGAACCGTACACCATAAGCCAGAAAAGGGTGCAGTATGTAGTATAATACGCAAAATCTTCCAAGAGTTCCAATGATGTCTTCATTTGAAGTAATCTTGTAAAGGATATAAAGGGTACATTTAATATTTTTAGAAGTTTCATTGGTTGTAGCCTATTTTTGTATTTTTCCCACACATATTTCACGCGCAAAAATTAATTTTCATCAAAAAACCAAACATATGTATATGGCCCAATAGAACTATTAAAGAAATGTATGACTCACACAAATTCATTTTTTATCAAGAAATAAATATTAATGGGCTACTGACATTCCGTGCTATTCACGTAGAATAATTCTGACGCATTTTAAGTAAAATCGAGAATGTAAAATAATTGTTCACACTAATTGCCCAGAGACATTAGGTTATTAATAGATAATATTGTGTAATAGTCACTCTTAGTAAAACATGTTGCTCCCAATCCGAATCCCTTAAAAGAAATCGTGTTTACACTACCTGTCTTTGGTAAGATATCTGGTTTAACATTTTATCCTGGAGACACGTTTCTTTCCAGAAAATTTTATATTCTGCTATTGTCTTCGTCGCAAGCATGAGAATTGAAAAAAACTCAATTTATTCTCTTCATGGTAAAATCTGCTTCATTGGTCTGCATATTCATTTAAATAGAAACATTATTTTTTGCTCAAGTCCCGATCCTGGATATTCACTAAGCATTATTAGAATTCACCGACCAACTATACGTTTATATTAAATTAATTAACTCCAATAACCCATTTATTAAGATAAATTTTCGAATAATTCTGCCGTAAATTCCAACAAAACCGAAAATTCCAAACAAATTTTCTGAAACGATCTAAAAAAAACTCTTTGAAGCCGTTCTCTTTTATATATCAGAACCCATCTGCCGAGTATATCATCTAATGGCCACCTGTTCCTGATCATTGGCCATCGCGTGCCGACACCCCTGAAGCAATGGTACCAGTTGTCCCACCACGAACTAAAGACATGCGACCGCGATCATTACATTGGTATTGGTTCCAGGCTGTGCCCAAGGCGCGACTATTGGGCTAATTATAAGGGTGACTTTAAACGCAAAAGGTTGGTGGGAGGATCCACTTTGGTAATATACATATATGTTAATATTTATGTCCCCAGGCAATTTTCTCTCATCTAATCCATCCATCTTGCATTCATTTGTTCTCTAATACACGCCATTTTTAAGTTGTACAAAATATGAGAAGAAAAACTGCTAATTATATGGAAATTCAAGGCATATTTACCACAAAAATTTAATATCATGTGTTGATATTTCCTCTCTAAACGCGACTTAGGCTCAATATAGTCTCATTTCTTTTTACTTATGGTTATCATAACGCATCCTTTGTTTCTAAATTCTCTCATTTCATTCAAGTCCTAAAGCTTTTACAAAAGAGTTTAAGTGCTTAAGACGTACTGATTCGTCCACTGAAGGAATTTTTAACGAACAACTACCTATGTGCTACCATGTACCAACCCTTATTCAAAACTTCACCAAGCCGCACCAAAATGCATTAGCACGTTAAATATTACTAATGCTGAAATCAAATAAAAGTATGAATCCGTAACAGAAACAGCATTCAAAATTATAATCCGGATAGACTGGACTTTCCAAGGCACGAACATAATTAGAAATCTGGAATGAACATAGGCACAACGCCCTTTTGCAAATTAGCACACCACATTACCAATATCTCTTATCACTGAAATTTTAGAGAAATTATTTGATGTGAACTAATTCCAAACGTTTTAAAATAATTAACTGATTTTAAAATTTGCAATATAGTTTCTAGCTGTTAATGGATAATTGAAGTAAATATTCTGCCTCTTTATTTTCAAGCTCCAATCAGTTTCAATTCCGTACATTTTGATGCTCTCTACCTTCTTAAGCCCCTGTCTTCCCCCCCTGAAAACTCATTAAACCTCAGCCCTAGAAGAGAATCCCTTAAGGGCAAGGTGTCAATGATCCATTAAGGGATTGCGTCAAAACTACCTCAAAATATTCCACGTGGTTGCATCAACGAATAAAGTAGCCTTTTATCGCGAGCAGTCAAAGGATTAAGACATTTAACAAAAAGCCGATTAAAACTCCTATCTCCCGAAAAGGGAAAGCATCGGGAACATATTTTCCGCTCTCTTTCCCATCATTTCGTGCGCGCCATTCAAAGGAAAAACCAATACCTCGTTGGATTAAGCGAATAAAGACCGGCTCGGGGTGGTGTTTTCAGGTGGGATACGGCACATGAATGAGCAATCGACTCCCTCGTCCTCTCCTCCCCGTCACCTCCCCACATCCAACCGCCCAACTCCCTCCCTCCCTTCCCCAACCCCCTTTTGCGTAGGTGGAGCAAAAGGGAGCGAGGGGAGAGAGGGAGGAGCTGATTCCGGCGCCATCAAATTAAACCCCACATTCCCCTGCCTCGCTCTTCCTATCGATCCCGTTGCCATGAGATACAAAGGTTAGAGAGTAGGTCCTCTCGCCACAACTCCATCTTTACCCCCTCTCTCTCTCCTCTCGCTCATTCCCCTCCTTTATCCATTCCTCCTTTAGCTCGCACTAGTCGGCAAATATCATACACCTCCTCCCTCCAGGGGTTCTGTCCAATGGTATCACGTTGATTTATGTTAATAAACCACAACTATAAGTGGTTAGCCATTACAGAAAATGCATCCTGGAAGCTTATACTCCCGGAGAGCCGAATGAATAAGTTTCGAGGAAAATTTCTTGAGCCACACATTTCAGACGAAAGAACCAGAATTTCATATCGAGCATAATTCTACGGTACTTTCAATGTACGTTTAAATATCATACTTATTCTCTGGTAGATAATGAAATTAGCATTTATTATTTACCGAAGAGGAATATTATGATTGGAAAAACGAGATCGGGAAATATGAGGACTACCTTTCCGATACAGACCTGACCGAAAACATATTACGAATTAATGTATTTAGAATTCCGAAAATAGAATGAAATTTTCCTGATTCCGATTTGACCCTTCAATATGATATAGCATGTTATTAAAAACGCTCTAACAAAGAAATCCAACAATAATACGCGTCGTGCGAACTATTCAAAAGCCAATATAGGCGGTTCATAGAGACCCTTAATACGTAATAAATGATATACTTTGGTAGTTCACACTTAATGTTCCATTAGCCACATGAGCAACTAAATTAAGCATTAATACACGAGCTCACTTTTTCGGTAATACCTCATACTTCCGCTCCGGTAGATTTTTAATTTCGCCCGTGTCGCCGTTGGGCTGAAGGCGAAGGCTTCGGGTGAAATGGGAAAAAGAGGTGGGGACGGTAGCAGCAGCGTATGGAATGAACGAAAGGGTCCCATCTTAAGATTGATTCTGCTGTGATGATGACGGCGACGCCCGCCTCGCGAGTTCGGGAGCGCTGGGGACTGGAACGGCGTCGTTGCACGGAAACTGATTTAATGCATCGTGATGAGGCGGCAGCGAGCCAACGGCGCGCGTGCTCTGGTTGTGTATTCGGGGGGATATGGGCGAGGAGGGATAGAGGTAAATGGTTAGATGATGCTTCGTCGATGGGCAGGGATAGAGACTCGTGGGGGGGGGAGGTGGGAAGACTAGGCAACGGGGGGAATGATGTGTGCTGCTCGCAAGGGCATGAGAAGGGATAGTGCCACGAAAGCGGAGGGGAGAAGGGGGTTTGGAAATGAGGTAGATGGGCGGGAATTAATTTTCCGCCACTTTTGTCCGATTAAGGCCGCGAAATGGTGTGTTGGAGAAATAGAGGGAAGGAGAGAGGGACAGGGTAAATAGAGAGGGAGGTCGAATTGGGAGGAGGAAGGAGGGCCTCGAAAAGTGATTTCGGCAGCAAGTGAGGCGAGAGAGTTAAGGGAGAGAGGGGAGGGAGCACATAACTGAGAATAGGCTGAACAAGACAGAAAGGAGAGGTGGTGAAGGTTTGTGTTTGGACGATGGATCGGTCAGAAGGTAAAGGTTAATTGAAAATTACAGTCAAAGACAAGAAACCGAGGAATTCAAGTCCAGGAATAACATATAACAGGTAACTACAGTATTTAAAACTCTATGATATTTTAATATGCATGGGAAACTTGAAAAACCAGAAACATACTGAAAAATATTCACAAATATACTGGTTTTGTTGAATCTAGGTATATATAATACACAAAATCTCGCCAAAACCAAAAACTACCCTATCATCAAAGCACCTCCTTATACATGCTTATAAGACTGTTTCATTTCTAGAAATTTGCTAAAATTATGTTACTTGAATGTATTTCATGTTGATTGCTTTGTTCGTTGCAGCCATTGTATTGGGAGACATGTATCCAAGTATAAAAATAAATTAAGAAATTTAATTTAAGTGTAATTCCCAATTTACTGGGTTTCAGTTGTTATGCAATTGCATACATTTTTAGTAGCACCTCTGATATAGTACTCTTCATATAGCAATATTCTAAGTGATTCGCACGTCTTCTGGTACTAGAATTCTAGTGAAAAGATAGATAATGTTCCAAGACGAAAATAGTATCAAGAATTTCATTGTATCTGCATTATTTAATGACCATTTTAGAGAAGTGTTCTGTATAATATACGAGGGTAGGCTGAAAACTAATGCACACATGCTTGTAGATCACGTACAAAATGACCTTCAGAAGCACTTATGGTGGCATGTGGAAGCAATATTCCCCATCAACATGATTTGCGCAGGTTTGAGATCGCTGCATTAATCCAGCGTATTTAGAGAAGCATAAGTATGAAAACGTGTTCTAGTGCTATGTCAACGCCAGTTAAACAGCGTGCTGTTATCGAATTTCGTAACTGCTGAAAAAGTGACTCCTACTGAGAGATTCATCGTCCTTTAAAGGCTTTTTATGTTGAAGATGCTTTTGATAGGTCTACTGTAAATCGACATCCTTATTCTCCTCAGGCGAAAAGGTTCAAAAGGTAACCATCCGCAAAAAAAATTCTTCAAAAGATAACCATTCGCAAAACAACTTCTTTTAACTGGGTTTGGAAGGCTCACCAAGTTTGTGTGACCGATTTTCTGGAACGAGGGGCAACAGTAAATTCTTCTCACTATATACAGACAAATTCTGAAACGCCTCCGACGTCGAGTTTGTCGTGTTAAAGGCACCCTGGCGCCAATAATTTTCCAACATGACAATGCTCGTCCACACACCTCGCGCGTTGGAGAGGCTCTGCGAAATCTGAAATTTGAACCGACTTCACATCCTCCTTATTCCCCCGATCTTGCGCTTTACGATTTTTATTTTTTTCTTAACTCAAAAGACACCTCAATGGTAATCATCACACCTCGTACGATGAGGTGAAGGCAACTGTCAAGTCCTGGATTCGAGAAAAGTCGCAAGAGTTTTTCTGTGACGGAATGAAAGAACTTGCTACACGTTGGGAGAAATATGTTAGTCTTAACGGTGACTATGTTTAAAAATAAATATATAATTTTGAAACTTAAGCATTGTACTTTAATATACTTTTTTACCCGATCTTGCTATTTGTTTTTGTTAGCGCTCTACAAGCATGCGAGCATTACTTTTCAACCTACCCTCGTATATCCAATTAGTAGAGCCACAATTCAAAAATTGTAACTAAAATATTTATAATGAAAAGAGAGAAGAGGAAAAAAATAAAGATTGCTTTTGTGTGGACGGACACTATTTACGTTTATTTTATTTGATTAAATCGGTAACTATATATTTTTTAAGAGAAATGCGAGGGAATAGACGGTGTGATGTGTTTCAAAGATGGGGTCGTGCCTCAATGCACCCAGCAATTTCACGGATCAAACTGGCGTGCCAAATAGGAAGATGCAGAGCAAGCAGAAGGGGGAACGACAAGGAAATGAGGGAGGAGGAACGCGAGGTTGAGTGTGGGAGAATGAAACTCATGTGTTTTTGATGTGGTGGTGGATCCGAGACCCCTTTCCACCGCACTGTGCATTAAGAAGTCATACGGCAAGCGATATGGTGTGGTGTGAGCACACTTGCATCAGTTCTCCCCTAGATGACGTGGATACATAAGCGTTTACACACGTTTAATTCCCAAGTGAAGCACCCATGTGAGCTCTATAGCGAGCAAATATCAATCAGTAGGAACGTCAACCTGCTGGAAGGGAATCGTTCAGACAATCATTGCTGGAAGATGGTGAGCTATTATTTATTAAATTTATACTCAAACAAGTTTAAATACTTAGTACATGCCTAAAAATATATTTAAAAATATTCCAATCAATTGAACATTAACGATCACGCAATAAAGACATGTATTAATTTTTGATCACCACAGTGAAATGGCCAAAAATCAAAAGATTTTAACTATCCAAATGAGAATTTGGGGAAATATCAGTTGATAATCTGGTTAAATAGACTAATATTATTTATAGGTCTAATCGATCCACGAATGATGAAAGTTTCGAGAATTAACTAAGGTAATATCTCGTTACAATCAAAAATTACCTAATATTCGGTAATATCCTTCCAAATTTATTTGAAAATGTTATTCAAACGTATCACATGGGCAAAATGCAAAGTGGGAATAGAATTATACCAAAATGAAGTCCCGGCGTGCTTTAAGAAGTTGGGCAAATAAAGATCTTCAAAAAATAAATATTAGTCTGAAGTTTTCAAAGGACTCTGACTCTTACTTATTAGGCAACCGTAACGAAAATCCACTTTTACATATAATTCCTACACGAATGTGTATTAATATTCTATAGTAGCATACGGGCAACTTTAGGCAATGAAAGAGCTTCACTGTAGTTTGGTCAAGGTGGAAGATTTTTTTTGTGACAAGGAGGTCATATTTGAAGTGAATCATGTAGAAGTTATATCTGAAAGGAGATAACTTGGTTATAGGGAAATATTCCTTGGAGACTTAGGATAGTAGAAGAGGGGCGCCAGAAATGTAGTCTATAACAGCGGGCATGCCTTGAGCCATAGGCTGAAAGAAATGTAATTATAAGGCAGAATCGTGTATGCATTTACGAGATATACTAAAATTTATTCAACTTTCTAAATCACAACTCTTTTAATGACTCCAGCTATATTAATTAGGTAGTTATTTAAGTTCCCCTCATCTAAGATTTAACGGCTTCATAATTTTTTACTACCGGCGAAATAACTTCCCCCTCGGTTACACAAACCTCCCCTACCCCCTCTACCATTTATCCACGGCCCCAACGATAGGGCGATACAGACGTCACGCGTTCAACCTCTCAATTTAACCATGATGGAAATACGACCTTAAAAAACGACTGTCGTTATCCTTCCTGCATGCCACCCTCTCGTAAAACAGACCTCGCAGCGGTGGAGTCCATCCGCATCCCATTCCCCTTCACCCTCTTCCCCTCGTCGCACCGCCCTTCCTCCTTCTTCTCCCTATTTCGCTCCCTTTCCCCTTGTCTCCCACCTCCCCTCCATTTTTTGCTTTCCATCTCACTTCTGCCAGCTCCTCTCGTGTTTTTATCCCCAAGAGTGGCTAGCAAAACTGAAGGATTTAGTTTTTTTTAAACGCACTTGTTTGTATAGTCAAATGGAGAAAGGCAATTACGTCGAGTATACTTTTCGCCCGTTTTCTCCAGTTTGCATAGTTTTCCACTCGTTATTTATGTATGATATCCTAGCTTACTTTATTTCCCCTCAGAGTGTGGAAGCAAATAAGGCATAAGATGCTTGAAGTGTGTATTCGTGCGTATTCCGCATGTGTAAAACCTTACTTATGTGACTGCCCACTGGATTCCTCTTTTAATTCTCCAATACGAACATTGCAAGGTTGTTTTTTCTCTTGAAAATTAAGGTATTGCCAAAAAAGGCAGTAAGTTTAACTTCAGACAAGGTTCCCGAAACGTCGCCAAGATGTAAAAATGGTATCTGAAATATTACGGAAGTGATGTAAGGCATTTGAAAGCAATGTTAATACGGTCTACACCTAGAAGACTCCTGGGAGTTAGTAGCAAGTGTATACATTGTAGAGTATACGCATGCGTACTAATATCTAACGTCAATCGACAAAGATTTCGTCATGGACAAAGAGATAAAATACGAAAACAGGATAACATCACCTTTCCGGAGTAGTTTCCATGGCGATGGACATTTTAAATATGTTTCTAATGTGCGTTCTAATTCTTTTTTATTTTAACCGGGATAGGGAAATACAACAAAATGAATTGAAAAAAAAGTTTTTCGTATCAACCTCTCCGATACCCCTTTGATTGTTTTGCGATTCCTCGGGCCAATTCCCTAACACCGCCCTCAATTCCTCTTTCCAGACACCGACAACGGCGTTCGCGTTGAGGCACTCAACCTCTTCCCGAGCCACACTCGGTACTGACTATCAATGATTATCCTCTTCGGAGGATCAGCATTGTCTTTCTAGTCAATGAGTGTACACTTCACATTCCCGTCCGTGTTAAATCCTCTTCATGTGCTTTCCCTCCCCCGAGCCACGTCCCTTCTCCCTGGACCCTACGACCTTTCCTCCCTCTACCTCTCCATTCTCCTCCCATCGTCCTCTTCTCATTCCAACCCCTATCCGACCACCCCACGCTCCACCGTCACGCCCCAAACCGCCCCGTCGCGTTTTTCACTGGAATATCCCTGCTCGACGCTCCACGATCCCCTTCCACCCCCCACGCCGCCACCCTTCGGCAGAATCATCATCCACTTATCCGACCCCTCCTATTACGCCCCCTTCTTTTGTTAGCCACCCCTTCGTCCCACCCCTCTAGACGAAGACTCTCTCTCTCTCCCCTCTTATCCACAGCATTATTTTTCCCTCCCTTCCCCCACACCCCAAACGCCATATCCTCCACCGCTCATTGTCATATCCCATAAACCACCGGCCGTCATTAAAGTGCAGTCGGATGATTATCACTTTTACGACGGATGAGGGTGGTGGGGAGGAGCGAGCAGGGAGGAGAAAGATTGTGAGGGGGGAGAAGAGGGGGGTGTTCGGAAAAGAGGAGGTGGAGTTTTGTGGGTTTTTTTAAGTGAAGGGGATGGGGAAAAACATGGGAGGGTCGGGCATGGAGAATGAAGGGGACGGAATGGGGAGCGTGATCCGAGGAAAAAGGGTGGGTTAGGGTCCGGGAATCTGAAATGGGGAGACGGGTGAAGAGGGTGAGGAGAGAGGGAGTGAACTTACACCATTGGTAACAGCGTAGCCGCCCCAAAAACGTTACTGAGAAGTAATATTTTACAATAATAGATATTCCCATATTTACGCTGACACGTGCACATAGCTCTGACAAGATGATGATGCTAAAAATGAGGGCAATTCTTATGCTCTGATTACCTTTCCTTCGAGCATTTGTCAATTCTGAGGGTAGCATCATTTTCTCTGAATAAGTCCTTCTAAGCAGTAGTATCGTACATACATGAGAAATATTAGAGTTTATTTGTAGCACTTACCCATCATGCGACTTCGTAGATAGTATAATTGCTTTAAAACAAATTCAAAAGTAATAAAATTTAAATGCTTAATTGAGTGTTTCATTGCTTTTGGCTATGTTTTTAGGGTATTTCAAGGAACACCAGACTATTTTATTCAGTTAAAATTAATTTTAACAACAGGAATGACAGGGTATATGTAGTGTACAGATCACAGAAACAAAGGAATTCCACAATTAATATTGATTAACGAACATGGTTTCACCACCGTGTAGCAACATCTGGTGACACCCCTTCACATGACACCTGATGATGCCATACAGTGGTCATACCATGGTCGTCAATAAATATTAATTGTGGGATTTCTGTGTTTCTGTCATCTGCACCATAGAGAAATTCCGGCCAAAACTGTCCCAGACACTCGCCTGCTTAAGAAATTCATGAATATAAAATATCCCCATATTGGGTCAAAGAAAATGTTACCATTTCATTGGAATCTTCACATCTATGAGCAGGTAGTGAATTTCTTTTGAATCTTATTTTTCGCCCGAATACTCATTCGCATTGCCGAAGATATAATTCAATTGTCTCAACCTGAAAAATCTAAGCTAGTGAAATGGAATACTTCATGTTGAAGTAAAATTTCCCGATAGAACTTGGTGCACGATGTCTGACAGGCTGTCAAGCTCTCATTATTAACTCTACAAAAATTCAAAAAGAAGCTCACACGTGAGGGAAAAATAATTTATTTTAACTGGCCAAATAAAAATTTGTTGAGAAGTTCAGAAAATCAAGCGCCTTATGTTGGTTTTGAAACATGATATGATGAACTCATCTCGGAAACTATTTCGTCATTTTGATTAGGTAAGTCCTATCTACTCTTTAACAGCCCGAGGAGCACTAATAATACCACCACTTTACATAATCATGTTCAGTTTCAGTATGCTCTCCTTTTCGGGGGATATTATCATGAATAAAGCCCTCTGTGAGGCTCAATGGGATTCCCGCTGAGGATGGACTTCGAAGTCGCGTGCAGATAGGACGGGCGGCTGGTACGAGTCTAGTGCCGTCTTCCCCCTTTTTCCCTCATCTCTCACGCGGTCACCCGGACTGGAAAGAAACAAAGGGGGCGGACCTCCGATTCGCGAATCCTCTGTCAAACCCCCTCACCTCGTCCCTAAAACCCTCCTCCCCTTCACTCCAAGCTCCCGACTTCCGTTCTGCTCGAGTGAGACCAACCTTGCCGGAAATACAAGTTATTCCCCACGATCTCGTCCTTTCCACGCCAATCTTACCATCCATATCCACCAATCCCATCTCGCATCCATTTCTCTCTCCGTCTCTCTCTTACCCGCCCTGAACACGACCCCCGCGTCGTTTTTTTTTTTACTTTGAGCACCAATCCATTTTCTCGTTAGGTCCACGGGGGTATAAGCCGTCTTGATTACTTTCTAACGAAGTTGTTTTTGCGGATGGTTGGATTCAAGCTGCAAGAAAGTTTTATGTCGGATACCGATTTCGTTTTGCTCAGAAAAACATGGCGCATAGCTTTAAATCTTCATTCCTTAGATTAATCATGTTCTTATGCCTACCAACGATATTCACCATCACAAGTATCAACGCTTGTAACGATAATATTTTCCTCGATAAAATAATTATCGTATATTTAATATTTTATCATGATACACTGAAGGTAAGCATAGATTTTCGTTATTAATCAAGAAATATTTTACAATTTGCATTGATCGCAGTCACAAAAGTTGAATATTTCAAAAAGATTTTGACGAAATCCTTGAAAATAAAATATATTGAAGGTCAAACATCTACAATACTCTGAATATTGTGATAATACTTTCCCCATTTCTTGCGTTGCATGACTATGCAGCTTATGTTTACAAATATCGCCACCGAACGTCGGGGAGGACTCTTAGAAAAATATTCGGTGCTCATTTCGTGCATTCTAAATAAACTTAGGAAATCAAAAAAACATGTCTATGAATTTTTAACAATAATTTGTTTTACGGGCAATAACTATTCTTATCATATGTTTAATCGTGGCCATATGCATATTTTAGTTAAGTACAGAAAGGCATTGCGAAAAAAATACGAGGACTAGAAATTACGTTTACTAAACATGCTATTCGTGAAAAATTTAGCGTTAAACTTTAAGTTGATTGAAACTAATGGTTGATACCAGAATGAATGTCCATCTATCGGAAGAAGTGTTCTTTTTGTGGCAAAATACACTAGTTATCCCGGTTAAGTGAACACGGGGAAAGGCACTGAGCAATATCGTTTGCTTCCTCACGGATGAATGTCCTGCCGGAAAACAGGGTCAACAGGAGGGGCGACAAGAAAGAGCGTGGAAAGGTGGGATGGACGGTGAAGGGCGAGCGAGCGTTGACCAGATCACAAAAGAACGCTTAAACTCAACGTCGGGGAGCGAGGAAGAAGGAGCTGGTTCTACAATGTATGCGTTCTCAAGATGGTCAAGCCACTCGGAAAACCCAATTTCTGTCGAGAGATGTCGAGGGATAAGAAAGATGAAAGGCTAGGGGGAACTTGGAATATTGCATGCATGCATGCATTTTCAGATTGGACCAAAACGAGGTTTATGATGAGATATGGGCTCGTATGATCGATGGATGGAGGTTATCTCTCCGCAATGTAGGAGGTTCTCTCCGTTCCATGTAGCCCCTGTCAACAGTGGACGGTTTTTCATTTGAATGAGCAAAAGATATTATGAAAACGCGATGTGCACTCATGGGAACAAGTAAAGGGCCCAAGGAATGAAGAAATAATTGGTATCTACGGTATTTTCTAATAAAATTCGCTTAAGTACTTGTGCATGAAAAACACAATTGAAAATATTAAAATCATCCGTTATGTTTCAGTCAGGGTAATGGTAAATGCAGGGGGTCGAGAGACGATCCCTTAACGCCTCTTGGCTGCATTTTTTGTCAAATGAATGTACGACGAACTCGTTCATCACCGAGCACTAAAATACAGCCAAGCTTTTATACAATCGTATTGACATCAAAAATTTTTTATAAATAGTTCAATTTTTAGTCATATTATTTTAAAACCAAAAATAACAATAACATTAATTAAAATTTGCGATTATTAAAATTAGGACTGGAATGAGAAATGTTTTCAATTGACGTTGGCAAGTTTCCAGATAAAAATTAAAAGATAAGTATGGAATTAAAAAATTTAAGAACGAAAAATTTTTATGAGCAAAATCATAATTAATTCCAAATTTATGTTCTGACAACTCCATCACAAGACTTTTGCGGCTTAAAGTGAGTAGATATCGTTTATAAGGTTTAATCTTATCAATATTTGTTTACAATTTGATCCTTAATTATGCGCTATCCTTTTTGTAAAAGCAAATACAGTAAAAAAACAAATTGAGAGTTGAAAATTGATGCTTGCACACATGGATGAAAATTACATTTTTTTGAACGGTTTGATCCGTTGATTGTTGACTTATTTTGACCAATAAGGGATAAGTGGCACATAAGCGCATGTGTAATATTGTGACCTATTCTTTTCTCATTGCAGTCCATTCAGCGAACAGTAATTGTTTTGACTTAAGGATAGTTGTTATCCCCTTGCCAAACGCCAATGTGCATATGCTAATGCAAGTTATTAGTAGATTAACAAGGCAAAAATTAGATACACGAATAGGATAACATTTGCATTTAAAAAAATAGGAACTTCGGACATTTGAAAGAAATATTTCAAAAAGCAGAGGATTTCAACAGTGAAAAATACTTGTGTTTACTGAGTTGTCAAAAGTACGAGTGGCCTTTTCATGTTATTGAAGCTTCACCCTTCTCAATCTCAAATGGCATTTACAGCAAATATCCTGTTTGTGCCTTTTTCTTAAATAAGCATATCCTGGTTGTTCCTCCAGCTCCGTAAAGTTTAAATTTGCCTTCTTATTTTTTAAGAATACCTCTACATTTATTTTTCATGACATTCTACTTTAATACATATCCCTCTGATTCTGTAATATGCTTCGATTATGTATGTCTTTCCAATACCTCTTATATGCAAAATTACGAGTAATCATGGATAGTCCTGTCTTATGCTTCAGTATATCACTGGAAATATAACGATTATCACGTAAAGAACTTATGGTTTTCCTAAATAGACCACAGGTCGAGAATGCGATGAGCACTTTTCCCAGAGATGATTGACTTGAGACTTTCTTTCGTAGTCTCTCAAAAATAAATAAATTGGCTGGCAAGTTCATTACAGCTGCCACGAAATCACAAAAAAGCTTCGCTAAATCACTAAATGACAGAGGATTAGAGACTCGACTAGAACACCCAACAATAGATTAATTTTACCGAAATGTTTTCTATTTTTATTATTCATCCACTGATCACTTTCCTGTGTAGAGTCAGAAAATTTCACAATACAGTAACGTCATTAATAGGTAGATATACTACCGGGTGATAAATTTAGGTGCCTTTTTCTTCATTAAATTTTTTGCCATAGAAAATTAATACCATCTCCTGTTCACAATATTTCTAATGATGGTATCCTGACACGCCCTTCCGCACACTCCTTTGGAGGGACAAGGGTAATCGTATCAAGCGGGATTTATTAATACCAATTAAAATTAAAGTTAAGAAAAGCCAATCATTTCATATTATTTACATATAAAACTCAAATGTCTCCATCCTAATCACTGGCGTTACGGACAACTAAAAGCTAACCCACCTTTGCGACAAAAAATCGCCCACACCACAAATACGATTGCACAAGTCGTTTGTGAAGTCAACTCAGCACGATAATCACGAATCGACGCGTGTCCATATAGGAACGGTCACGAGAACGCGACTCCTCCACCCTGCGAAATTCCTTCTTTCCTTGCTCGAGGTGCGCATTCACGGGTCACGAAACGAGATCATCGCTCTCTAACGATGTGCAGATAGGGTAGGATCACTGAAGTGGGGGAATGACGTTATCCGTTAGCGGGGAGTGGAAGGGGGGCAAGTGGTTGGAAGGCTGGAGGGAGACGAACGGCTGGACACGACGAGAAAGGCTGAAGTCGGACGGATTATGGCCCAGAGAAGGCCTTAAGCCACTCTCTCCCCTTCTGGAAGAAGTTGATGGGTGTACCAGCGTGGGGGGTGGTTAAAAGCATTTCGGATGGAGGAAAGGGGGGAAAAAGCGAGGAAAGAAAACGCGCGTCGAGTTTTCGCGCACGCGCTCATGACTCCTCACGGGAGGCGTTATTCTTTTTTTATTTCAAATCTGTACAACCCTCCCCACCCAAATCACATCCCCATCCGGCCACAAATAAAACAGCAAACTCCCACCCCCTGTCCCCCACCCTCCAGAGACCTTCCGCTGCCTCGCCGCCTCTTGCTGATTCCCCTTCCAAATCTTCCCCCTACTGCCTCCCTACCTTCCCTTGCAAGAAAATGCAGTTACGTAAATTAGGCGTGAAATGGAGTTTCTGGCGGATGGCGGTAGGGATACGGAGAGAAAAGGAGTAAAATTGGAGTGTAGAGGATGAGAAAAAAGGAAGGGCGAACTAAAAAATACATAGTGGAGATTTTTGAACAAGTCGTGAATCGTCGGAGCTCTCAACCTTGGAACGTGAACACTCTTGTCTCACCATCTACTCCCAAAAACCATAGGATCGGCTTCGCTTTCCCCTTACTTCAAACCCTATTACTTTAATAACACCAAGTGCAACACCCTTCATTGTACTCTTTGTAATGACAGCTATTAACCCGTTTTTCTTGTTTCCCTCGTTATGGCCAATGTTCGTGATATTCATTTTACCCTATCCAAAGAAAAATATA
Source organism: Hetaerina titia (assembly GCA_037158775.1). Classification (NCBI taxonomy): domain Eukaryota; kingdom Metazoa; phylum Arthropoda; class Insecta; order Odonata; family Calopterygidae; genus Hetaerina; species Hetaerina titia. The sequence goes on along the minus strand of CM073772.1, from coordinate 60,341,277 downwards.
TCTGAAAAACTTGCGAACTGAAAGGTGAACTTTGCAGATAGGCCTTACTCCTATTAAACTTTGGAAACGAGAGGCTAACACATGCGGTACAAAATTTCGGTGGATAAACAAAACGATTCATTAGGGTTAGTGATTACTTCACAAAAATACACCAAACGCTGTGGAATATTGGTACTCAAATGATTGTACAATGACATGACCATAAAAACTAACATTAATTTTATGAAATTTGGACAATATTTTCAAGCGTCTTGCGTGAATCTATTAATAACTATCCCTGTTTATGTTAACATTAATTCGACAACATTAATTCTGTCTGCTAGCATAAGTATCAGGTTATTCCAGCGTCATTAATATCGGTCTCAATGTATTTTTATCAACTTTCATCTGTTTTATTATTGAAACAATACCTTATTTTTCCGCGGAAATGGTAGCACATATATTTTTCCCTTTAAAAAATACCATAAGCACAGTATTCAACCCGAGGGTCGGTTGAGAAGGTGATCGTAAAGTTCACCCATGTACCAAGCCCGAAGGCGTGTGAAATTCACACATCAGGGTAGGGGTTCAGTTCCCTTCCCTGTGCCGGTTATGGTTTCTGAATCAGAAAGATCTGATATCCGAAAATTCACTTAGCTTGAGTTTCTAGAGTTTATTGCCCGGGAATCGAACCGGGGACCCTCCGGCCAGTATTTCAACGCTCTACTCCCTAGACTGCGACCCATTTATCGTGTATAAATTAAATGGGACAAAAAATGATTGTATTGAATTTTTAGACCTTCGCCAGTGTTCTTCATACTTCTGGAACAAAAATACAAATTATGCAATAAATTTTAAACGTTTAACTCGCTTAAGTCACAATCACCAATTCAAAGCTTGGTGTTAGTATGAGGGTAGAAATTGCTTGTATTAAGTCATACAGTGTGTCAAATTCACACATTTAAAGTAGGGTTATTAGTTTCTTGCTCCCTGTCCCCTCTGATTTCCAAAGTGCTCTGGTATCCAGAAATCAGGTTTCTTCAGCTAAGTTGCACAGCGAGTTTAAGGTAAAATGTTCATAGGTATATCACGAAATTGAATCCAATACCCTTCATTAAGTAATGATCAAATAAGTACGCTAACCAAGCAAGTTTTCCCGATTAAAATAAAATTACAACAAACAAACATTATTTGTGAAGGAACTAGAAAGAATTCCAATAAAATAGGAAACAAAATTCATGAATAACGATGAATTACTATTCGCTCAAAACTATTCAAATACCAGAGAACTTCCGATTCTTTACAGCTCAAGAATTTTTCACTCTATTTCCCCACTCATCTAATTCTATATCCTCAGTCCCCTCCCCTCCTTTCCAGCCCAATCTGTTACTCTTTTTTTCTGATTTTGTAAACATTGACCTGGCAGTTATTGAGGGGAAACTTTCGGCAAGAAGAGAAATACGGATAATGGGATAGGGAAAATTCGGTAATCAAAAAGATGACAGCCATAAAAAATTGCTCTGCCTTTATGGACGAGCTTGTAGAATAAGCAGAAGGGAGGAAGATCAAAGGAGCTTTCCTCAGCTCAGGATAGTTGTTTTTGAAGCATGAAATCTCTGAGTTGATTGTTGAAAAACAAAATATGTTCAACGTAGCGTATGATGTGAATCTCAAAAGTTAGCCCCGAAATTAGCTACCGTGTTAGCTGAATAAAATCAAATAACTCCGGCAAGAATGATGAATAAAATGTCTTCCTTTAGGTCCATAATAAGGATATTCTTTGTTAATAAAACTCCATTTACTGGCAGACTTAAAGTTTATATTGCCCCTCATTTTAGAGAACAAAAACTGAATCACGCTGCGCTGGGATTTACGACGAGGTTATGAGTATATCTAATGTATTGATAAGAATATATGTGCTCATTGAGGTTTTAATTGAAAACTAGACAGATGCCATCGATTATACTATATGCTCCGGCTGTATTTATGCTTTGGATAAAATATAATGGTTTTGGCAGATGAGAAGCACCGAAACGACGAAAGACGAAACGTGAGACGAGAACTTTCAAATAAGAGTAAAAACTTATTCGCATATTTGTATAGTAAAAGGAAAAGACAATATTCGAATAATCAAGTTGTTATAAAACTTAAGATAGTAACAATAATAAGGCCATAATAAAGGCTCCCTATAAAGAACACAAGTGCCTATGTCACTGAATGTAAGAAGGAATATTTTTACTATTTGGTGCTAAGATATTCGGTTCTTAGCAAGTATTTTCGAAGATGCTATCTTTTCTTAAGCCTAAAATTGAATAATTTTATTAAAATTAAATTTTACCGCCTATGAAGCCGCATAATTAACCGCAAATACTCTGCAAAGATAGGTCGAGGAAATAAGTTTATAGAACGAACTTTCATGACTATATTACTCGTAAAAGATATTTTACATGTAAAATGTAAGCAATAAAAAAAAAATATATATATATATATATATAAAGAAACAGGATTCAATAAATATGGTAGCTTTTTCTCTGATGCCTCATTAATACTATTAGATTTTCAAGCACTGTTCCGTGTGTCGCTTCATCATTGAAATGACGAAACAGCAATTTACCCGTAAATGTTTCGACTCAGCTCGGCAATAGTGTATACGCTTATTTTTCAATGCTAAACACATTATTCTGAAGATTTTTGGGACGCATAATTAACGCAAACTTCATTAATCTTCCTCGGTTGTTTTCTTACACCCACTTACTGAGGGGCAACACCATTTTAATATCCATGAAACTACGCAACAGAAACTTTCAGAAGAATTATGAAGGCTTCACTAATAAGATTTTTGGTCAATTCCAAATGTACACTTTAAGCTACATTTAAATTCATGCAAGAGGTAACTGCGGAAAATTCAGATTATGAGCTTAAACGGATTTCTTTCACTACATTTAACGTTGTATTTTAAATGGATCCTGGAGATAGCAACAGTGTTTCATTCATAGCTTTGTAGAAAAACTAAAGAGGCAATGTTCTTATTGGAATGTAGTTAAACCCATTAAATTGAGCGGATGAAATAATACTTTGTAATTCCACAGATTTATTTCACAGACACACGACCTGGGTTTCGACGTACAACGTCATCTTCAGGTTGTACCTTGACCATGACGTTGTACGTCGAAACCCAGGTCGTGTGTTTGTGAAATAAATCTGTGGAATTACAAAGTATTATTTTATCCGCTTAAGAATGAACCGATTCCATAAAATAACGCCTGAAACCATCGATTCCATTAAATTGATTCAAATCAAAATCTTTAAAGGACAACTGAGTTGATATTATAAACAATTGACTTAAAAAACGGTTAATATGAGATAACACTACGTTTGTGCGTATTTTTCCGCCTTTTGTTGTATCAGAAGTCTTGTTTGAAACATTTTAAAAATATTTTTGCATTCCGAAATTGTTTTTAAAGACATTAGAAAATTCCGCCACGCAATATTAAATAGTGTTATTAAGGGTGAAATGGACAAATCTTGGAAGTCGTTACTTCGGAATGAATTTTTACTTGAACTTTACTTTACTTATATTATATGACGCCAAGAAAGCGAATTGGTCAATAACATAATTACGATTTCTCCTATACTGCAGGGAAACGATTCATCCCTAAGTATGAAAGTCAGAACATCTTCCTAGTCCAAAGCCGCATTAACAAAATACACCTTCGAATGTCCGCAAAGAGAACTCTTTGAAGTCCACTTAGATGATTACGGAGAACGAGAAAAAGAGTAGCCGGCGTACGGAATCTCGACATATTTAATTGAAACAGCGAAAAGGCGACGGTATGTCACCATCGTTACCGAGTCTTTTCCTAAAACTCTGGTCATTCTAGAAAGAAAAATGAAGATTTAAATTAAATGAACATAACAAAACGGAATTGGATAAGCGCTAAGAAAATGAGTGAAAGAATTATTTGGTAGCTACTGGAGAAGTGGATAAACTGGCCGTGTAGAAGCAAAACAACACCTAAAAAAGCTCAAAGCTAAATGAAATGCAAACATGAAATCGAGGAATTAAGCAAGAAGGGAGACCAATCATAATACTGGTCGTTAAATTAACAAATGGAAACAAAAGACTAAAATGTCTCTACGGAGTTGAACGTTCAACCGTATGCCATTCATCGTTTTTTGAGGAAGCACTCAGTAATAAGGATGTACGCGGCACCTAAAATTCCAATCATCATCAAGACAGTAAGAAACTTATTTTATTAGGGGAGGCAGTTTCATGATTCCAAATGAGTATCCTATGATATTAGGAAAATATAGCCGCCCAAATGTCCATGCTTTCATTACCTTGAATAGCTTAATCCCCACTGTACATTTTAGATCTAATAATATAATAAAATGAGAAGTACAGAGAACCAAAAAGTAGTAACGATCCAAAATTTACTCCTCCAACGAAACTTTCGTTTGAACTTCAAATGAGTTAAAGCACAAACAGCGCCATCACTAGGATCCAATATTAAGAGTATTGGAGTTGGTAAATCGAAAGTATGAGTATTTTGCATTCATTAAATGTTAACATATTTAGCAATTTACTTTTTCCAATATCCTTCAGGAGAAAAATAAGGTTTGCCACACTCACCATGATGAAATATTGAAAAGGAGAAAAATTGTTGTGATAAAATAAGACGTTACTGAAAATAAAAAGGCAAATATGGCATTCAATTGCAAAAATATATATCGAGGGTTCCATATCATAGCTTCAGTAATTAAAAGATGTTATTTTTCTATTAATCAAAAGTTGACTATTGATTTGAATTGTACAAATTATTTCTTTACGATAAGTATCCCCTTAAAAAAAAGACTTGAGGCAAACTTGCGATGACACTTCCGTGAGGAAGCATACAGCTAATACTATTTCCTGGGATATTTTCTCTAACAATGATGCTCTTCCGACCCAATTATTCTTAATCTTTCTTTCTTCTTCTTCCACCCTACTTTATTCAATGGCGCACCGTTAACTTATCTCCTTTCGATGCCAATATACCCAGGGTTTCCTCAATCCCTACAAAACCATCTGCCTTCTTATCTTTATCCTCACTTCGACGTAGCAATTTCTAAGAAGAGCGACGAGAGCAGAAAGAGATGTGCAAAATAATCAGATGTTAAAGGAGTGGAATTCTTTACTAAAACCCCTCCCTCACCCCAAACCAGCTATATTCTGTCTTTCGCTTCTGTTTCAATTCCTCTTGAGGGCCCGGAGGCCATTTCGACCTGTCTCTGTCAGGAAATTGGAGAGGAGAAGTGGGGGGGGGGGGAGGGGGACGATGGTTGGTGGAGGTAGAAATTGAAGGAACAGAAAAGGTGCCTCGATGTTGGAGTGGGAGAGCGCGGAGTAGGGAATGGGGCCAGTAAGGCTGGTACGTCCCGACTGTGAAATAAATGAGTAGCTATGGAGGAAATTTTAGAAACAAAAATAAAGCCATCGTGACTGAAGGTATTTGATGAAAGAGAATTGTATGAGGAGCCTATGTTGAAGAAATTATATTCGCAGAATAGTTTTATATTAGAAATACCATAAGAGGTAAAATAGTTAATGGAGTGAATCCATCTCCTCCTCTCGCCAATGAATTGTACTTGGTTGCAATATAAGCTAAATGTCCTCTAGGGAGAAGGGCATATCTGCTAACAAAATCATTTCAAACGTAATAAAGTACAGAAACGTAGAATGTTTCAAAAAATATTCTTTAATTAACTTCAGCGAATGCATCCGTATTATGCATTAATCCAATATGTGAGGATGGGGTGATGAGGATCACTTAACTTTAGGATACGAGAAGAAGTGCAATATCCATTTCTGGTCGACCCCTTCCTTATTTGTGAAACGTGCTTTTACTATTCGGCGTAGAAAATGGTTTGTTGCACTTGATGTTAAGTATGTGCGCTTCATTTTCAAAATAAACATTTTCCCCAAAATTTAGCATTAGTCTGAAGTAGAGTTATGTCGTATGTATAAATAGTTATTAATATTGCTTGTTAAAAAATATAATAACTTGTTTTAATTTTAATTCCCACTGATAATACGTTAATAATTCCACTATGAATGGCAATGGACAACATCCATGTGAAGAATCGGACCCCCCGAGCAAGCTCCTAAATCTGCCCTTGATCTCAATAAATCCTTGGCTCAGAAACGAAATATTTATGTAAAATAAAAATGTCTCAATAAAAATAGTACCCCACCGAATTGGTTTCAAACAATAAGTTTAAGGATAGTACAGAGTGTACACGTTACCAGTTAAATTTAATAAGCATAGGGATACAAAAAAGTATTCACCGAAATTTATTTCCCGATAATAAATGAGTGCGCTTTCCCTCTTTCTTTTTAAGAAATGGCATCCCATTGAAGCCAACGATAGTATAATCGGAAGCCAATGAACTGCTTACATTTTTATTATGATAGTAATAGGGAAATTTTTGGTGTTATTTTATTTGATTATCCGTTTACACTCTGTGAAAATAGTCGAGTCTATCATCACTCTGTCAAGTTCTGGTAGAAATAAAAAATATAGCGGCAAAGAAGATTTAAATTCTTTGAAAGTTTGGGTTCTAATTTTCTCAAATAGGCCTAGCTGATAATGATGATAAAAATACCTCAATTATAAATGTTTCGAGCAATATCCTTATGTTGTTTCATATTTGCATTGCTGAACCACCTATATTTTAAATTTGCATTAAAAACTAGCATAATTCTTTTAAAAATTATTGATAAAAATTCGCAATGATACTATTTAGATTGAAATGTAATACCAATATCCGTATTAACTATCTTAGGGACCCCGAAAACATGGGCTCATAAATGAAATGTTCTATGTATTCAGTCATTTCAAGACAACCTATCCGATTCCAAAAAACGTTCGTTTTAAGAACTTGTCATACATATTTCGAAAGAGATTTGTAATTATACAAGTATTTGCAATACTTGCATTCCTTTATTGTAAATTTAGATTCAAATGAGTATGAGTTAGTAGATATTCATGGTTTCTTCATTTAAACATAGGCGATAAATACAATTAAATGCATATATTTCTGTTATAATATCTTATATATGCCTACATTTGCAAAAAGCCTTTGGGTATAACTATTTCCAAAACTGCCCTTCTTGTCGTGTGCACTTTACTACAAATTCTCTTCACAAAATCCTAAAATGGCAGATTCTCCCTTGTGTGCATTGATTATGTGGACTCTTTCTTCATAAAAATTCATAATAAGTACATAAGTTATTGAATTGATCATAAAAAGTATAAATAGGGGATATTATTAGGAATATATATTGCGCACTGTTAAAAATATTCAAATATTAATGCATACACATATCGCAATTCCACTACATCGATTTGTTCAATTCATTGCATGCTATGACTTCATTTCCGTGACAATTTGACTCTAAACAAACCATGCCAGCATTATTGCTCTTCTTTCCATTCGCGGAACGAGTCTTCTTTTCTCTTTCATTCGCTTCTACCCCCGCCTCCTGCGATCTCGCTCGCTCCATCCATTCCGGAGATAGGTCTTCACGAGTGCGCTGGGTGTAAACTCACTCGCTCGTTCTTTCGCAAGTGGGAGCAGCGGTAATTAGTAAATCTCCGTGTATTCTCGCCCTCTCTCACTCTCCTCCTCATCAGTCCTACCGCCACACCATTCGCTACCTCCTCCTCCTCCTGCCTCGTCCTGCGACCCTCTCCGGTCATGATTTCCTTCTCCAGCCTCCTTGTCCCCCTCTAACCGTGTATCCCAAGCCCTTCTCAGACCTGCAACCTATTGCCCGCCTCTCACCCACCCCGTACCCCCCACTTCTTGTGTATTCCATCCGTTGCCGGCGTCACAACGTGCACTCGAAACCTCTCGCCGTGTTTTCACGAGTCCCGCCCGTGACGAGGACAAAAGGGTAGCGCATGAATTTTGTATGATATCCTTCTCCACCTACCGCTCTCTCTTCCTCCATTATCTTTTCCCTCACTCACTATGGTTTCACTTTAGCCTAAGTTTGTTTCGGAATCTCCATCCTCTCCTCTCTTCCCATCTCTCTCTCTCGAGGACGCTAAAGGAGAATAAAAAAACTGTCGCTGTATGGTCCTTTTGAACTCCTCTGAGAAGAGGAGAGGGATGGTACGGGGAGGTGGAGCTCGGGACAATCCGTTTCGGGAGGAGTAAAAAGATGTAGGGAATGGTAGAGGGGAGAGAGAGAAAAAAACAAGGGAATAAATGTGGGGAAGTCGGAAAGAGGGAAAGGGAGGCGGGCAAGGTGGGGGGGAGAAGAAGTGCTCGACCTTTTGTTCACAGTAAATCGCGTCTTCCTCTTACATTGTATGCGATGGTACTCCAGGAGGCCTCTTGTGACGTTATCCTCCTTTTCCTCGCGATAGGTCGGAAAACACAGGGGGCGGGGTGAAAACGAGAGGAGGGTGACGGAAAAGAATGAGAATTGGAGGGGCAAGGCGGGTTAGTGTTCGGATGCATAGGTTTCAAAGGGAAGGAAACGACACTTTGGCCAGCCTATGAATTTTTACTCCTATAATTCAGACTGTGATTCGCGGTGGACGCAAAGGAAGCATGCAATTTAATCTTTGCCACTGAAAGTCTATTCTAACAGTTGATTTAGTTCTGCCAAGTCGGACGCTTTTCAGAGAAACTACGGGAAATTTGATGACGGTAGCTCAATCAATGTTACTCGCTGATGTGAAAACAAATTTCAAAATTTCTCAGTGGAAAAATCACTGAAAATTCAGATATTTTTTCGGAAAATTTTATCGAGTTTATGGGAACATTAGTGAGTGACTACGTTTCAGATATTGTCGCTGTATTTTCCTTAGTTTATTCGAATCCAGCAAAGACACACTCATACTATATATGTTTAAACGTTGGCTTCAATCTCGTGGACTGTGGGCATGACTAAAAATACTTCGTGACCGTACATCTACAGTAATCTTTTTTCTCTAAACTCCATTTTGAATTCATTGTAAATAATGGCTAGATGATATAAGTAGGAGAGATATCGATAAACAAAACGAAGATTCCGGGTTCGGGCATCTGTAAAAGCAAGTGAATTTTCTACTGAAAACTATCAATAATTTATGAGAGAATCTATATACATGGCAATGAGTATCAAACATACAAAACATATGATATTTTTATGATATTCCCGATATTTTTAATGTTCAAACAATACTTCTAAGTGACCTAGTTATTTCCAAGCGCCAAGAAACTCCTTTGAGTATATCCCCTACTTGACTGTGTCCAGGTGGCATGAGAATTGTGATCGAGCTAATACAAACGGATGTGAAACATTGAAAATATAATTAATATTTAGTATCTGTATTTGTTTTAGATACATATTTCTACTTACATCACAAGCAACGAAGCCAGTCATAGTGTTTTATCACCCAAAAAACCCTCATAACATAATTCTACGGTTTAAATTATTTTTTGATACTGTGACAAGTTATCAAAAAACTTAGCAAATCCCATGAGCCTATGAGTTCTAACAATATTATTTATGACATCACCTGTAATCCATATTAATGATTTTTTCCCAAGAAAATTAAATCATTGCTTTTTTAAGAATTGAATAATTCTGAACTAAAGGTCTGCAACAAAGCTTAAATATTTTCTAAACATCACTCACCGGCACTAAAAATGTTCAATAAAATTAAATAGTGTAATTCGCAATTCAAATCAAAAGAGATCTCACCTGAGAACCGGTAAACAACAGTGGCAAATTTTTTTATACGATATGAGTGAAGCCTCGAATTGAAACAGAAATATAAATATAAAGATGCATTAATAAAGTCAAACGTTGTTACGTACACTGTATCTTCCGAAAGAGCACATGCAAACCATCGAGTTGCTCAAAATTGTTTCTGAGCTAACTGCACCGTCAAGTTCCGGAGAGGGAGCGGGACAGACAGCACCAGGCAGCACGCGTCGCCTCGCAGGTGTATAAGCTCACTCACGTTGACCTGAATTTGAAGTGTTTGGGCGAGGAATGGTAATGAGCTGGACTTTGCAAAATGCATGCACGCCGAGAGGAGAGACAACCGGGAAGAGAGAGACTTTTAAGCGAAACGAATCTTATTGTTTGGATTCGCACTCATCGCGGGAAATTCCATTGTTTCAATTTTCCGTCCCTCTCCCACTCACTCTATCTCTAGAGAATGAGAGAGAAAGAGAGAGAAATAAGAGATTAAAAACAGAGAGAGAGAGGATGCTCGCACTAAGAAGGACACTCATATTCTCAGTGACAAACGTAAAACATCAAGGGGTGCGAAAATACTTATAGGCGGCAAATGCATGAAGAGAGAGAACCATAACATAATTTCGTATTTATGAATAAATACCGTTATCTCTTTTAGTTTGCATAAATGTATGCATTCATGAGCAGTGAAATTGTTTTCTTTCCATGAGATAGTTTCTAGGGAATTTTTCGATACGTAAAGTCAGTTGTGAATTCCTACAATACTCTCTCAAGGATAATTCGAAAAGTACTTCCTCGTTGTTTACTTGCATAATCCTAAGGATAAATTTGATTTATCGCATATTAAGTTTTATGTACCACAAAACTCGGCTATATATACTAAATATAAAGTAATGCATGTTGGATAATTGGTTTTGCTTAATTAAACTCATAGATTGAATTAAAATATTAAAATTTCAGCAAGCTGCTCAATGCTTAAAATTTGCAAGTTTTCCTAATGTCATTAGTAATTGCTGACCGTGTCAACTAACTATTCTGTTTTAATATACTTTAGCTAATACTTTTTTTAAAGTTAGGGAAGCATGTACTTGCAATTCGGATATGTTTTTTTCAAAATGCGGACTGCTCATATTTGTCTAAGAGGACCGAAAGGAAGAGGATGGGTATAATTTCCGTGCATTCAGTTTTAACGTCGCTCTTCCATATTCCATATATTTTTAATTAACTATTACACCTCACAAAGAAAAAATTCACATTGATTATTTTAATGCCCATTCCGTTTTTCGTGCAAGCTGATTAGATGTGACATAGATTTATATCCTTATAAGTTTTTTTTCTATTCCAACTGAAACATCACCAAAGTTATTCTATCATCAGCAAGCAACCATTCATAATGGATATAAGCGTCTTTTTCATCATAATGCGAATTTCACTCCCATTTAAACATCATTGATATGCACTAATACTCAGCTGTTATTCGTGGACCTATCGCGTCTTATTTCAGCCATCCGAATTATCTATTGTTCAGTATATGCCATTGTGTTCGAGACCATTTTTAACCATTCGTGGTGAGAGTCGTACTTTCGAAGTGTTTTTCTCTTAATGCAGCAGTTCATCGTAGAGCCCCAATAGTTAAATATCGCATAATAGGGGTAATTAAACTGTTCAATCAATGCGTGACCAATGTTTTCAGCAACAATTATCTTCTTTGGCGAATCCAAAAGAGACAACAAAATGGCCTGAAGCCTTCATTTGTTCGCCAGATAATTTTACGTAGTCAAGTTTCTCATCAGAAGAATCGTGTACCATGCTTATTTAAGGATGATTATAGTGTACATATTCTTGGACTAAATACAAATTAACTTTGTGATGGGTGATATCTAATGGATAGACGATTCGACCAGGTAAACCAATTTCTTGGATGTGCATAGCACATATTGCCTTTGATATTTACATTCACGTTACCCTCTAAGAGCTGTTGCGGTAACTTGGGGATGGAGGTGTGGTGACCAGGTATTAGCCTTAATTATTTAACGGTGGAGGAATAGGATAAATTCGCATTACCGAAGAATTTCCGGCAAATCTGTTTACCATCATTTTATTCATGCCTATCGAAGAGGGTTTTTTTCATTATTCCTGGAAAGCATTACAAAACGTTGTGAACTTAACAAATATTTGCTGTAAACATAAATACCTCTTAGATTAAACTTATTTTCTCCTTAAGATCCTCATACTTTCTATTTCTCTTCATACCATCTAAAAAGATTAATGATATTATCTCTTCCGAGCCTACGTACTGTACTCATATCTTATTTAACAGTCTTCAGAGTCTCATAATATCTATATATTCTTCCACTAACCTTTTCTTCTTGCTTTGAATTTGTCTCATTCCCACTACTTCTTCTCCTACTCTTTAGCGTATCTAATTTGTATTAAATTACTTGTAACATAAATATATTCGCTTGTCTTCCCCTCCAACTAGGTTATTTCCTCCATCTCTCCAGAACAACATTGAGAAATCCTCCTAATTCTATTCCATCTATGTTCATCAAATGCCCGTTTTCGGATCATACAACATTTCCAATTTCATTTCAACAAATCCACTTCTCAGACGATTTCTTCATTACCCTGCAGCCCGTATTATTAGTTCCACGAAGTGTAAATTTTGCTTTCACTAAAGACTTTTCTTTTGTGTCTTGATACAAGGTATATTTTCGTTAATAAAAAGTCTTGAAATGTGTCTAATACGCTAATTTATGACCTACAATTCTGATATTTAATTTATTCTTACTATTTCTTAAAAATAATCTTATTGATTCATTTTATTTTAATTCATTTTCGATCCAGGCTTGTAATGCCGATTCTTGAAAACGCTCATTGATGGCTGAAATCCAATTGTTGGCTGTCAACTATTGATTGTTTTACGGGGTGACATAATCTACTATCACCAACATTTGTTCTAACCCTACTCGTTTATGCCTCTCGTACGCTTTTATCAGAGAATTGGTTAAAAAACTCTCAGGATAATGAACAACCCTATTTTTCTCTCCTGTACATGTTTTATAATACTTTTCTCAAATTGAGATTCAGGCTTCATCTCTTCCTCTCAAAACGCAAATTGACATTAACACAGATATTATCTATTCTATTCTCCAAAAATCAAAGTTGTACCATCTTATCGTAGAACTTACTATATTTTTTTGCTAGCAAAATTGTGGTACTGTAGCACTCACGTGATGCTGCTTTTCCCATTACTATGAGTGGATTAATATTGAGCTTTAGAAGTCTTTTGGCCTAATTCCTTCCTTGTAACGGCTACGATTAAACGGTAAAAATTTCCTCACTCCTGATACTCTTCCTTGTACCCCCAAAGTAATTCTGCGGGAATATCATCCTTTGTAACTTCCTCATTAGTATTTGTTTCTCTTTGTAATTGTTCTGTCTCCCTCTCTGAAACACCTGAACTCAAGCTACTCTCGTCCACGTCGGGTAACTTATTTGACCTAAGGCCACTGACCTAGAATTTTGACTGTAAATTCCCATCTGACGCAGTTTTCATTTTCATGGAATCATTTATATGTCTTTGGACGCATTATCTACATTGTTATTGCTTGTAAACATCTTAACGACCATAAAGTCTCTCTTTCTTTGGTGATGATTTATGTCCATATTTCCGTTTCTACAATTGCTCAAAAGAATCACATTGATGCATCGAACACGCCTGTTTTCCTCCATTACTCATTTGGGATATAGTACAAAAATGTAAGAAGAGGGTTGGAGAAACATTAAAATGGAGGATATAGACCACATATAGAAGTTTTTAGAGCTTTGGAAAGTGTCCCTCTGTTAATGAATACGCGTTCTATTAGAGATTTTTAAAATATAAAAATTCAGGATTAAAATTGTAAAGTTTAGTGCGTAAATTCTGCGTATCGACAAATCACTCATGAATCGTAGCGAAAGGCTTTTTTTTTAATTGTCGTTAACCAATATTTTGTGACCGCTCCTCCAAATCATTATCACAAAGTATTAATTACTAAATAGAGTATGTTAGCATCGGAACCATCTTAGATACATGTCGACCGATTTCTTCCATTTCTTTTAATTTCAACTACAATGTATTCAGGTAACTGAAGCAAAAATATGTTCCGCGCCGATGACTACGTGACGAAACGAAAAAAATTAAAAAGTAAGATAGTGAAAGTAAAGGTAAATGAAAGCAGGGAGAATGGGACACCAAAAGTAAGATAAACCTTCACGCCATTGTATTTGAAAATAAAAAATTTCTCGAGTGATAGAAGAGTTGGGAAAAGATGGCCGGAAAGAAGACGGTTGCCTGTTTGGCACGCCAAATCTGGTACGCTTGAGTCTCCCGAAAGAGTCAGGGGCTCTAAGATTTTCGATCCACCTCCTGCCCGCGCCTCACTTCTGCCGAAAAGGGGATGAGGGGAAGGGAAATGGGAGATGGCTCTATGGCAGCCGAAGAGTTATTACTGGGAGTCCTCCGCAGGGGCAGGCAGGCAATGGTGAGGGGAACCCGGGCCGGGGTGGGTGGGTAGGTGGTTTTTTGAACTCAGTTCCGACATGTTCAAGTGGTTGTTGCTCGGGTGATTCGGAAGGAGGGGAAATATGCGCCCCCCTCTATATAACGACTAGCGACTGTCGGCCGTGGCAGATCGAAGAAGGATCGGCAAAAGGTCGTTGGAATAATGAATGGTATAATGACGAAGGGGAGTCCTTGGGACGACCGAGGTCAAGATCATAGCGGTCCCTCTAAGTCCCCTCTCCCCCGTATTTAACTCATTCCCCCATCAACAACCCCCTCCTTCACGGTCCCACTCCCTTCCAAACAGTCGCCCATTCTTTCTCTGGACGCTTTTTTTCGATTATCTTCGGTCATATTTCAACCGGATCGAAGGATAATTGCGCGATGTGTTCTCCTCGACTCTGGACGTTACTTGGACATTGCTTTTTTCGTACAGCATCAGGCGAGGAATATATATGAACCAATAGAGGGTAGCTATTGTTTATCGTCTTTTTTTTGGTCGTGATATACTGGACGGAACGTGATTTAGTGAGCTGTGATGAAAATAAATTGTCCTAAAATATTGCCTTTGAAGTTGGCCGATGGGTCCATAAGGTCTGTAACGAAGGCATTCACACCGATAAAAATTGTTTAATAACATTTTTAATGTTCATTTCATAGCTTTCGGGTCCATTATTTTTATTCGACATGCATACTTTTTAATGGATTAAACGCATAAACAGAATGCCGTAGGATAAAATGCGATTCCATTAATATCGTACATTTCTGCTCAAATATTAACGTGCCCAACCAAAAAAATATGAAAATTAGATTTGCGTCCCATGGCATTAAAACTTATGTTTATGAAGTCATTATTAGTGATAAAGAGTGAACAATTCAGATCGTTCTAGCGATGAAAAGCTACATTAAATTTTGGTTTCGAGAGGCAAATGGGTACCTGTGGGAAAAATTTTCCACCCCAATAAATTCAGGAAAAATTGAATAACTAATTTTTTTTAATGAATACAATGTTAAAAAATGTATGAAGTTTATGGCTATCTAAATTTTAAATCGAATTTAATAATTAATAAATGGCAATTTCCACTAATTACGATTATCTTAAGGTCAAAAAAGTACATACGTTCGCACACATCTTTAAGCGTTAGAAGATGAAAATTCCATTATAGGAATCGTTTGCTATTTACTTAGTCTGTAGAATGAACCAGAAGGTTGTTCATTCTAATCACGAAACAAGATGCAAAGGGCGATGTTTGACGAACTAGTGGATCGAGACAGCTCTTAAAAGCATTCAAAGGTATGGATGATGGCAGCGTAAAATATTGAGGTCGTTTAAAGGATGATAAGCAAAACGACTTACGAAGCATCTCCGGAAAGCAATGGAATGGGTGAGGGTCGGTAACCGGAGGGTCCAGGATATTTGCCGCATTAAGTGGTGGAAGGAGGCGGGAAACAGGAGGGAGGAGATGATTGAAGAGGCAGGAGAAGATTGGAGGTGGGGAGGGAGGAAGAAAGAATGGCGGTGGAGTGGGAAGAATAGGTAAAATAGTTAGGAAGAGGGTGGGAGGAATTGACTGACTGAGGTGGGAAGCTGAAAACTCAACATGGTGTCATCGCGTGCCTTTGGGGATCCCTGGAGATGGGTGCACCTCCACCCTCTATGTTTTGACAGGGCCGGCCTTAAAGGGCGGAAGATGGAAGGAGACGCCGAGGAGAGTGAGGAGGTGGGCTTTGTGTAGGAAGACGGAGGGGGCGGAGGGCGGAAGGAAAGAGACAGAAAGAAAGGGAGGAGGATGCTCAGGGCCTTTTTGATGACCGGTGGCACGGGGAAGAAGGGTGGAGTGAGGGGTGGGGGATGCGCGTTACAACGTGAGAAGCGTAGGCGGAAATAGACGACGGAGAGGTGGAGAACCTTTGGGAAGGTTGGGGGTGGACGGAAGGGCATATAGGGCCATTTGCGGTGGTCGGCCACGTGGTTCTAAGGACAATGGAGGAGGGGATGGTAGAAGTGGACTGGGAGGGAAGACAAAGCTCATGAAATTAAACTGTCTCTCTGTCTGGTTCTGCGCAATCACTTTGTGCGAGTGACAATACGGTTCATTGTGGCGATTCACGCGGGGATACTCCCCACTCTCCCTCTCTCTCTCTCTCACACACACACACACACACTGGCGAACAAAAACGGGTTTTGGCAAATAGAGAGGCCGGTCTTGAGGGAGGAGACAAATAGGGAACCGGGTAGCTTATTTTAAAATGCTGGCTAAGCTACCTTATGGGTGGGGACACAAAAGGAGCCCGCCTCACGCGTTTGCATGTCTGTGGTGGCCTCACGGGGAAACGGAATAATCGCGCGTCGGAGACTTATCGCGCTCGAATGGTTGAGTGGACTAAGGGATGGAAATCAGGAAGGATATTAGGGTGTACAGCACGAGGATATTGAATTTTTTAATCTGTCAGCAAGGCATTTGACATGAAGATTGTGATGCTCTTGTCCCCAAACGCCGGCACTGGACAAACTACGAGGGAAACAAAATAAAGATTTCGAATTCAAGCTTAATACATTCGATAGCAATCTACGATCTCTCAGGACCTTTCTGTTTGTAACTCAAGGATGGGTTTGGGTCGTATCTTTATTCCAAGGTGCAACTAAATATCCACTAATTTCTTTCAGTACAATGACATGGGCGGAATCTAAACAATTCTTCTTTCTTCGATTCCAGTTCTTAACGAGAAGAGATTGAGTTAAAAGTTGGCTTAGTAATTTACAATCCTGAGCATAAAATAATGTTAACATTCCAGCAATGGAGAGGTGAGGTAGATCTATTTCAAACTTTCAAAATTTACAATTAAATGCTATCATATTCATTAAAGGAACAGCAAATTATATTCGTGCTCAAGTATGGTATATTAAAGTAGTATGCAAGTGCTCAAATAGGGTTTATCAAAATTTTTTTAAATGATGAGGCTAATATCTTGAAGAGGGGAAGGTCAGTTGATTGAAGGTGGGGAAGGAGAAATGCCTTTTACTCAATCCGGGTTGTATATAAATATATATATATATATTTATATTATATATATATATATATATATATATATATATATATATATATATATATATCGATGATGCGGTAACACTCACGAGAGCAATATAACATTTGGAAGGCACAATATAACACAGATTAAAATAGATAACACGTAAAAGGACACTCACATTGTAGGTTGTTTAAACTTTCGGCCTACCCCGAGGCCTTCTTCAGCTCAGACTCGAGTCTTAAACAGTCTACATTGTGAGTGTCCTTTTACGTGTTATCTATTTTATTCTGTGTTCTATTGTGCTGTCTAAATGTTATATGTGTATATATATATATATATATATATAATGTAAATTCACTAACTAGTAGACAAACACAGAAACTAAAACATATAAAAGAGGGACTCACTGTTTCTCGAATTTTCGGTGGTGCAACCACCTTTCTCAAGAGGAATTAGGAACAGAACTGAGGCAGAGGATGGCCCGAAAGCAGTGGCTTGCTTTGACCACGGCTTTCGGGCCCTCCTCTGCCTCAGCTCTGTTCCTAATTCCTCTTGAGAAAGGTGGTTGCACCACCAAAAATTCGAGAAACAGTGAGTCCCTCTTTTACATGTTTTAGTTTCTGTGTTTGTCTACTAGTTAGTGAATTTACATTATTGTGCACGTTCGTGGGTTTTTCAAGAAAGTAACTTTATATATATATAGAAATATATAAAAAAATGTAAATATGACTGATGTGATTACTTGATTTTTTTAAGAAAGAGACCTTAAAATAATATTTTTGAAGATATGAAGATGCATAGAATTTTTGAGACTCACTGGAAAGAGTTTATATTCAAAATCATAAAAGTATTTTCTCTCATCACAACTACCCTCATCAAATCCAAATGTAACCTGTAGGACAGCGATTTATCATTGGGTAGTAACATTATTCATTACTCACTCAAACCAAAATTACTCAAAAATCAGCGTGGACGACCGTTATTTTAGCCATATCAGCCAACAAAATAAACCAAAATAACTAAGTCGTAGCTGTCGTAAGTAAAAAAAAACATTGTTTCTGACCGAAGTAATCCTCAAATAAAAGGACAACCATAGACAGTGTTTTTGAAGCTAGGTGGGTGTCTCAACATAGGTGTCACATTTTCAAAAAAGCGCACCGAACGAGGGAAAATTCTCCTGGTGGCGCCGGCATTTGGCAACGGTCTAAAGCGCAAAGCAAGGGCACGGAGCGAAAGATGAAAAAAAAAACAACAAGAAGGGCCTGATGTATAGACTAGGAAAAGGGTTTAAGGAAACTCAAGATAAAAGGAAAAGAGGGAAAGAAAAAGTGGGAAAGAGAGGTCATGGAAGGGGTGGGTGGAAGGGCTTGAAAACGCACTATAGGACGTGGCACCGTCTCTTTGATCTGCGCGCAATGCATATGCGAGGGGGTTTATCCCGACCGCCCTCCGCCGCCTCCTTCCAGGACGACAGCCTTCCGCACCCCCCTAACCCAACGAGCACCCCAACTCCCGCCCCCCTCTCTGTCTCTCTCTCTCTCACACACACACTCCTTTCTCCCGCTCCTAAACGTCCTCCGTTGGCGGTCTCTGTGTGAGCGCACACTATGGGGGGCGATGCAGAGAGGGTGAGAGGCCTAGGAGTGACAGGATGAGAAGGCGGCAAGCGTAAATAGGAGAGGATCCACCCGACACCCAGCCCCAACGTCAAAACACATGGAACAGCAACCCTTGCCACGGAATATATTTACCTACATGCATATGTACGTTCCACGAATGTTCATCCTTAA
Source organism: Hetaerina titia (assembly GCA_037158775.1). NCBI lineage: Eukaryota > Metazoa > Arthropoda > Insecta > Odonata > Calopterygidae > Hetaerina > Hetaerina titia. The sequence continues at coordinate 60,322,187 of CM073772.1, read as the reverse complement.
ACCGCATATTCACTCAGAGTGCGGAAAGGCATTCAAAATACTTTTACCCTACTACCTCTAACTATTTCTCTCGGCAGGTGTTTTTATCAGAGAACTGCTCCTAGTTCAAAGGAATATACTTCCTGATTATAATATGCCAACTGTAATTTAATCCACTAGATTGCCAACCGTAGCTCACAATAAAATAGTGGATATAGTATCCATGCGGAGCAATGGACATGACGCCATAATTAAGTGTGCGAAGTATCGCGAGGATTTATCTTTGGAAACTACTGTCCCACCGAAGAAAATTTCTCCGGAATGAATCATGGCGTTAAAAATAAAAATGCGATAAAATGGAAAATTCACATCCTTTACACTTTCTAGGTGACTGTATGACTCCAATGAAGCTCTTCGATTGATTTAGAGCGTTAAAATGAAATTATGTTAAATGAAGAAAATTCGAATCCTTTACACCTTCTAGGAGATTTCATGTCTCCAATGAAGCTTTTAGATTTAGATTTAGAGAATAAAAGAGTTTAGAATTCATTAGAAATGATAACAATCGCAATGGATAATGCTCGCATGGGAAATGCCGTACTGGGAGGATACAGCAAAACACGAGAGTTCGAATTCTACACAAGAAATGTATCTTACGTTTTAGCTGAAACTTACAAAAATTAAAATAATATGCCGCACTGCAAATAGCCAGACTTAATACATTAGCACCAAAAGTGCTGAATACCTTGTCTTGGTTAAAATTCTTGAAAAGAGTCGCCTTTGGTGCTTCGTGTGTTAAGTCATCACATTATTAATCCGAAGTTTAGTTTGCAAACGAAGGGTCGATTGTACCTCGTCGCTAATTTTAAAGCCCGCAAAGTTCATGCAATTGGGTCGGAGGGTTAGTTTCTTTTTCTGTTATACCTACACTTTCCATGAAAATATGGTACGAGAAAAATCATACGGTTTGATTAAGTGAAGGGTCCTGGCCTGGGTGCGAAGAGTCGCCCAGATTTAAAAATGGACCCTCTGGCCATATGCCGGTTAATCTAACCATTAATTGACCGCGCCCGCACCTGTTTATTAAAGTAAATGTTGAAACTATTTTTAGCGAGAGAAAGATTTCTCAACAAAATAACGTTTTCGTTGTAAATAATGGAATTTCTTGTAAAATTCCCTTAGAATATATATTAATATGAAATGAGTGGTTCGGAAATGTGCGTTATTAAATGTTTTTCAGATATTTTAAATACTGTTCACAATCTTCTTACCTTAAACGAAATAACGTAACAAATAGACGAAAAATGTGTTTGCGTCAACTGGTTAGAAAATTCTTGCCATAGCATTGACGACGTTAAGAAACATTATTTGATAAACTTGACTGAATTTCTTTGTTTTTTATCAACCTCCGACATACTATAAAAAAGAATTAAATTTCATTTGAAACTCAAAATCGAAAATAAATTGTGCCCAAGCATCCACCATGACCCATTGACTCGGCATCAAGTGCACTCCCTGTCTCGGCTAAACATTTATTTAGATGCACAACCAGGACGACCGCGCAGAGAAGTGGATGGAGAGGGTGAAAGGGGACTTTGCTTCTCAGTGGCTCTGTGGAGAAAGTGAGTCCCTGATAGAGCATAGAGGGGTTCGGCGGGAGACGGGCACCCACAAAGACAGCGTCGGACTCACTGCTCTCAAAAACACCCGCACGCCGCGTTAAAAGGGGAAAAAGGATGAGGGGAGAAAAATGAGAATTTGGAAGAAGGGAAAACAAATGACACACGTGTTCGGGCAAACACGAGCGCACACCGCTGAAATGGAGAGGATGCAAAAGGGCGTCCGTTTGTCTATCCGATCCAAAGCCGGGGTCATGCCCCGCCCCCTTCGAAACTACTCACTGAAACCGAACCCTCTCGAAACACTCCCGAACCACACTCCATTGCCGTACCCTTTCGGTGTCCATGTCATCAACACTCGAGGGACCACGTCATTTAACCCAGGATCATCCCTGGCCACGAATATCCACCACCTACCCTCCGCAACTCCAATCTCCATATCCTCGATCCCTCCTCTCCACCCGGATTATCCGGATCCCTTTTATGTTGTATCCGAACCCCTTTCACCCTCTTCAACGTTTCAGCTAGGGCGTGCCGCTGCTCCTTAGAACCCAAAACGCATATATCCTGACAGAAAGACGGTTGAATAGTTATTACCCACTCCCACTCACTGAAGACCTATATCCTTGGAGTCGACAACGTGCTCACGATCTGATAGCAGCAACCACCTATTTACAGCTTTTAGAATTAAAATACCGTCTGCCCCATTGCAGCGCACCGTGGGCGTTCATGGTTAAACATAATATCAAGGGGTCATTCAAACAATCAATGCACGCCCTTTCAAAGTTACCCGTTTCAGAAATGAGTATACATAAGGAAAAGATTTTTAAGCAAGCTTACAGACAATCGTGGTATTTTGATTACGTTTCCATTTTAATAAATACTATAAATCCCAAAAATATGTTTTCAACAAAGTGTAATTCCTCCAGGTTTTAAAATAAAAGTTTTTATAAACTAAAAAACAAAAATACTTTCACATCATCAAAAAATATTAAAATTAATATCATTGCAGCTAGAAATATACTCATAAGATATCATTGTTTCGGTAAAATATAAAGGAACTTATTACAATAAGATTTAACCCAATCATATGCTTTTGCTTTTAATTAATTTTCAGTATTATTTTACATATGCCCATTTAATTAGAAAATAAATAATGTTCTTGATAAAGATGCGATATAATCCTTTTGAGAACTTTTTTGAATTCTATCTACTTCCGTCACGCCATTTTTTCAATTAACACGCTGAAAATTTGTCAATATACTTCATATGAATAGGTTAAAAGAGAATTGCTTAACATAATTTAAGGTTTTTTTTTCATTTTGATTCGCAGAATAAAATAGCATACGCCAGAACCAAAGGGCATGAAAAATGGTTCATTCTTCCACAATGGAGATGAAACATCGTGATATTACTTTTTTGGGGAATGATATTCAAAAGAGAACTCAAATACATCAAGCGAAAAAACATGCTTCGTTTCAAACCAAAATGAGCTATTTATTTGCAGTAGATTACGGAGAGCACACTTTTAACTTTAAAATCACATGTAAATAAAAAATTAAATATTTACTGCATATTACAAGAAAACGAATGAAAAAAATTAAGATTGATAAAACATATTTATTCGGTAAATATTAATTAGGACTGCGACTTGTTTCTCATAAAACTTATAAGAATAGTACAAAGTCTCCCGATTCAAAATGAGATACTTTATTCTCTATCAGAACTGTAAAATAAACTTGAGCTATTTTAACGAGCGAAGAGAGATGCTTCATCTTTCAAAGAAGTTATCCCATCGCTTGATCCTTATTTTTCTCCGCAGAAGCTCAATCAGTCAGGCGCTGCTGTTGAAAGAGCGCACACAATGCCTCTTGTGTGTGTATACACTCCCTTTGGCTCTCCCCCAATCTCCTCTCCTCCCGCTATCTCGCCTACAATTTTCTCTCTCTCTCGCTTTTGTATTATTCGCGAAGATATCTGACCACGGCGGCTCAACTGCCGCAACCCGTTTCCCACAACCTCCCTCACCCACAATGTTCTTCGCAACGAAACTGCACAAACCGATCGGCACGCGTTTTTCCAAGCCAGAAATCGCGAAGGCGCGACAACGACCAACCATGCGTGGAATAGAGGATGGGGTGGATGAAAACCTCCCCCTACCGCTCACTCGTTGTTGAATTAAAACATGGCCACTTCCCACGCAACCGCAGAAGGGAGGGGTACATTACCCCCCTCATCCAAACGACCCATTTATTCAAGGGCGGTCAACGGAGAGCCAGCGAGACGAAGAGGTTGATTGCTTCATTGCCTGTTGCCTGTAAGATCGAATTTGTTGACTTACTCTCCCTCTCTCCGCTTGGATTCTCAAAGAAGTTTATCCCATCCCGGTCATGTTTGCACATAATCATACCATTTATTTCATAAGAATAATTTCAATAAATTCCAAGCATATCCACATGCTGGTCGAATAAATGTCAATGATTTCATGGAATGATTGAAGTGACTGCAAGCAAAGCTCTTATTATCGGCAATAGAGATGGTAGTTTTTTCATTCAACACAAGAGACTTGCATCTAGTTATATTCTGCTGCAAGAGTAAATTAATGTTTCTGGGTACTTTACTTTCGTCTATTCAATAAACGACTGAGAACATTTGCAAATTCTTTCATGCCTGCAAAAATACTTGCATTCTGAAGACAGTGTGTACATAATGATAATCACCAGCGTTATGACAAAAAATTCATTCAATATTTCAGTCGCCAATCAATACGATGTTCCGATCGGTTCGCGTTCGATCAGCAATCAAGCCACTATTAGCCGATCTCTTCCGGAAATCTCTTCGCTCTCCCATGAAACATGTTTCGTGTATCGCACTGGGACTCTTTAGTTTTAGTTGTTCGCTTTGCAATTCATAATTCTCTTCGGCACATAACCGTAGAGTCAAATTCAATGTTTGCATACTTTTTATTGGCATTCACTGAAGCCATTTTTCGACTTATAGACTTGTTCGTTGGCTTCTCGAATCATTCGCTTGAATTTGAGAAATTTCCCCTCAAAGCACGAGTCCATTATTTGAAATCATCTTTCTTTACCGTTTCTACCATTACGGTTAAGCACCAATGGAATCCAGAATCCATGTGTCTGTATTTGCATTTGCTTATTTTATATCCTGATCTTGATTTTTATGAAGAACTCTGTACATTTTCTTCTTTGAAGTCATCATATTTTTTGCGTTAGTCAGCCATGCAAAAATAAAATCAATGTACAAAAAGTGACCGATTTGCCAGGACACTGTAGAATTTTCCGAGTTTTTCCTGAACCCTTGACTATTCAAGAATTCTCTGGTTCTAGCCAAACAAAAGCCCAAATTCTTCTTCAATAATACTTCGAATTAGGAGCAGAAATACAAAGTTTTTTTAATATTTCATTTTTTTCTTTGACTTCTCCGAATGAATATTTTTTTACATTGCTATGATAATCAGATTTTCATCTCCGGATTTTGGAGAACTTATTACTTCTTTGATACTCTCACTGACATTCATAACCAGTGCTAATCGATAATATGTCATGGACCTACTTGTGCCACTATGGTGAGTCTGAACTTCGTCAGTATCTCAGTGTGAGGATCCTTGCGAAGGGAGCAAAGCACCTGAACTATTTCGCATATCTTTTCACTCCAGAATCCGATTTACAGAGCTGCTTATACGTATGAACCTATGGTTTCAGTTATAAATGTGTCCTTTTGCAAGTAATCTTTTTACGCTAATTCTTCTAATATATTTTCTCATTCTTCGAATCTCTAATCAGATATTTTCAGGCTTCCGAATTACCGATGGGAAACTTCATTCCATGCTATCCTCTATTTTTCTCGCGAACTATGACCAAAAATTCCTAATTGTATGCAATTTAGCCAAATTCCGAAATTAGATTTATTTTAGGATATGATTAATCTATTCATATTTTTCATAAATCCACAGTTGTCACCTCGAATGTCTAGTTGATAGGAGAGGGCAGTGGTCACCTAGTACCAAGCCCAACTAATTGTGAAAGTGATGCATCAGAGTGAGGGAACCAGTTCCTGTCCCTCTGCCACCTATGGTTTCCCAAGAAGTTCTGGTACCCAAAAAGTCACACATCTTGGGTTGAGGTTGACGGAGACGTCCTTGGGAATCGAACTCTGTCAGAAGTCCAACTCTATACTCGAACAACCACGAATCAATTCTAATCAATCAATTTTAACTTTAACAGAAATTAATGCCCGATTAAACCATAACAAGAAAAAAGTAGAAATTTAGTGCACCTCCAGCGAACAAATTGAGAGATACCCAATTTAATTTTCCAAAGATTATCGAAATTTTCCGCATTACTGAACTAAAATACTCCGTTAGGGCAACTATACTAAACATTATCTAGGTCTCAGTTAAAAGTCTAACCAAAAAGCCATTGTAGACAAATGATCTAGTAGTGTGTTTTGGGATCCCACTATAGTAAATAATTTCGACAGTGGTCATAGACTCCGAGATAATTTTATTTAAGCGTGAACAAATAGTAACCTTTCACTGCCTAGCTCTATTTTATTAAAAGAATAGCAAATTAATACAGGAGTCTCAACTCCCTCCCTAAACATTGGAATAAAATCGTGTCTATGTAGCAGTGATACTGCAGACTCTTGGAGCACTAAGTATATATTACGCCACTGCCAATACCAAATGTTTATCCACAATTTCTCTATCTCTATATCTATTTTACTATCCACTTATTCCAAATGACATTAGTAAATACATAAAAGCTCAATGCTAATTTGAATTGTGTTGCCAGAACATTACGAGAGCCATTGAATTCCATAGTACGAATCTGAAAACCATCCTGGTGCAAACTTTCCCATAATATTACGCTTGAATATTACCGTGAGCACATGGAAAATCAACTATCAATCATATATTTTCTTACTATTCCAAATTGACCACTCCACCAAATAAAAAAACATTTTGATTAGCAAAAAGGCCCAAATTTCGATATAAGGGCTATTAGTGGATCTGATAGTAGTTGTGGTCCTATATTTTTCAAACACACGAATGAAATAAAGCCACTCAAAAATTTGTAAAAAAACTGACCAAAAAGATAAATATTAGTTCCGCGAGCAAAACTGAACGATCATAAAAATTATAATGACGAGAATATACCTATAAAGCCACACGATGCCATTAATTTCCAGGTTTAATTTATCCCACTCGTGCAATCAATCGTTCGTATCATATAAAACAATCAAAGAATATGATCAGCTAATTATTTGCATCTGTTACTTTAGAGTGGAAGTTTTCTCGATGGTGAACTCATATTTCACAGCAATAAGACTTCCATGTCAATTTCGACGCATAGATGTACTTCAATGCTTACTCACTAAAAAGTGCAGTTTTACTTTAGGAATAACGAACTGCGTCACAAAGTCATGTATAATCATCCATAAATCCGATACAAACGTGCAATAAGCAACCTGCGAGATAAACAAATCGTGGAATAAATTGATATCGAACCAAAGGATTTACCCAAAAAAAATCTCATACAAGGGCATTAAATGTACAGCATCGAGTGTCACATCCAATCAAATCATGCAAAAGAAGGAACCCATAAAAACAAAATATATACATGTGAAATAAATCACCGCGCGAATTTCAACAAAGGAAAATCCTGCTTTTAACATGTGCCAAATTGAATGCCTTCGACCGCCAAAAATACATCTGTGACTAACCCATAATCGAAGGTTCGTTTCAAAACTCTCTCTCTCTCTCAGCGCGGCGGGAACCGAATCCTCCTCCTGCCCTCTATCCCCGGCGATATGATTGAAATAGCAGTTCAAGAGGGATGAAGTGTGTTCGCCCGAGAGATGGCGTGGGAGGTGGAGATGAGGGTGGAGCACGGGGGGAGGAAGAGGGGAGAAGGGAATGGGCGGGTGTAGAAATGTGTGCAGCGGGGAGGAAGGGGAGGATGAGGGAGCCACCAAAGGGACGAAAGGAGAACGGGCGTGAGGGGGGAGGAGGAATTGACACAGGGGTACGGAGAGGGTGGCACTGGCGGGGTTGGGTGATGGGGGAGGAGAGAAGGGAGGAAGGCGCATTTGCGAGCGCTCATGTCGGATGACAGGTGCGGCTTTGTCAAGCGGATTCCTGCCAGACTCAGACAAAGGGCCCGTTCCCCCCATTCCCCCAGATTCATCTCCTCCACCCTCTCACTCCACCTCTTTCTTTCACGTGCCCTTTACCCCCTCCCCTTACCTCTCTTCTTCCCACCCATCCCCCTCCCCGATGAAAACCCCCTACCTGCGCCCCTCCCTTCCTCAGTCGACTGCCAATCAGTCCTCTTTTTTTTCGCTTTTCAAACCTCCCGGTGCGCGAGGTACAAGAACAAGTGCGAAATTACCGACGAGTTTTGTGTATTTCTCTGCAAAAGACAGCAGAAGACTCGGCAGAAAAAAAGGAAAGCTTAGGCTTCCCGTTCAAAAATCGGGGAAAAATTCGAAGGGGCTAAAATCAAAACCCTTGAAATCAATCAGCCCGTAGCGAGCGGATGACTGCATTGTCAGTCAACTCAATACATATTTTCCTTGTTGCGAGATCTAATCTGTGAATAAAAATGTTCACTGCGAGCGGAACAGAAAACAGAATTACTAATCACTTAATGAACCCTTAATTTTTCTAGGGGGATCCTTTTGAAAACAAAGATACCGTGGGAAGTAATAATGGTTAAAATCGCATAATTATCATATTGAATAAGAGTGTTTAAAATTAAACATACTCGAGAATATATTAATCGTATGACGAAATGCATGAATTGGAATTAAGGCAAAACAAAACAAGCCAAAAAAGAATCATCCTGATGGAAAACCCTTCTCAGAAAGTACACGTGAAACCATTGGCCACTGCTCACAGAGAATCATTAAAAATTAGACGTAAACGAATGAAGACTAACTTGCAGGTTTCATCAGAATTTTTGTTTTTTTACGGCCGTGGTTTCGTCCCAAGGCAACATCATCAGGTCTAATCATGATGACGTTACCTTGCGAGGAAACCACGGACGTGAAAAACAAAAAGTCTAGTGGAATCTACAAAGTTAGTCTTTCATCATTTACGCCTAGTATGAAAGAATTCCACCAAGAAATACCTGAAACAATGTCTTAATTATTTATCGATTATTAAAAATTCATTTGTTTGGATAAATTAACCGAAATTGAGGAAAATATTTAGTACATGAACCTCTAAAGGCGATTTTTCATCAATTTCATATGGTTATTTTTTTTCGAAGAAAGTCTTAGTTCTCTTGATTAGAAAGTATTACAGATTTCAATGGGCATATGAGTACTTAGAATTCATTTAATGCATCTTAGGTTGCTATGTCACTGAAATGTTCACCATATTTCAGAACTAATCAATATTCTTTCTAAAAAGAATGTTTATTCGCATAACAGTGCTATCATAATGGTGGAGTACATCCGCTATACATATAACCTTATTCACAAAAAAATTATTATTTCATGGTTTTATTCATCCGTTTTTTTAAATAACCCTCTCAAATCATAGTACAAAACTCTTGTACACATGAGGAACCAGATATCTTTATAACTTCTTAAGCCGAAGCTTAATCTGTGACACCATACTATATATTCGCAATACTGAGATTTTTAATTTGAAGTATATGTGAGCTTCATACGGCTCTTTACAATCCAGAGGGAATTCACATGATAGTCACATACATGTACGCACCTTCATAGTACTATACGGTTATATTTATCATTAAGCCATCTTATCTTAAAAAAAGAGCAGGATTTGAACCATAACGACTGCTTCCCATAAAAGGTTGGCAAATATATGGTATAAATCAGGTGGCAGATGAATCCTTATGATGGAAGCAATTCAGGCCTCAAATGTGACTCTGACTTGTGCGGAACTCCAACGAAACTTTTGAGGAGCGAAAGACATCCGACGCTGATCCATTTTCCATTTCATTATTTTACCACATGGTAAACCATCACGTGCCACATCGCACGCAGTAAGCATCATTCCCTCAAGAGACGAGTTTGATGTAAATACACACACACGCTCGGTGCGTGCGGTGGCCATGTTTGAACCCAACTTCCCACTCGCCCTTCCTCCTGGGGGGAAATGTAGTTGTCATGTCATTATGCTGGAAGCGTCGCGGCGGAAAGGAGAGGAGAATGGACGGGGACGAAGAAGGATTTGGGGGTGGGAGAGAGGAGGGAGGGGATGAGGTGAAAGGGGTTGTTTAAGCGGCACTGAGATAGGGAGGGAGAAGGCAGATAGGAAGGAAGAGAGGACATGTGGGAGGAATGGGTAGTGGAGAGGGGGGGAGAGGGAGGAAGAAATTGAGTGAAAGGGAGGGTGGGGGTTAAAGAGACAGCAGGGAAGGGGACAGAGTGATGGCGAGAAAACGAAGGGGCAATGGGGCGTGGGGGAGCTTTGGGGGGAGGGAGATGAGAGGGAGTAGGGTTTAGAATCAAACGGGTTCGGGTAAGGGTGGGTGGGAGGGATGAAAGAGAGTTGAGTGAGAGGAAAGGCTATTCGTACGTACACACACGAAATTATCACCAGCGGATGGGGATGAGCGTGGGACAGGAAAGAGCAGCAGCGGTGAGTAGGGGATGCGCATGTATGTATGTGTGCGAGTGTGTGTGTGTGCGCGCGCGAGCGCTCCGGGATCAAGGAGGCTTAGCGAAAGGGAAGGGTGGGATGGGATGGTACCCAAAACGCCGTATCCCTGCCCACTCCCACTGCTCTCTCTCACTCCCAAGGATTAATCTTCCCCTTTTCAACTCCCTCCCCAAAACATCCGCCCACTCCCACCCACAGGCACCCTCCTATCTCTCTCCCTACCGACTTCACCCTGCACTTCTCCCCTCCGATTTCCCCACCCGGGACTCTTTTTCGACCAAAACATTCATTCGGTGCTAATTAAAATAAGGACTTGTGGAAGTGGGAACCCAAAAGCAGCGTAGTTTTGCTGGAAATAACATTTTCGGAGTTGAAAAGAGGTGTTTTTGTCGATGGTTGGAGCAGAAAAAAAAACAAACGGCGCTCGTTAATGTCGAGTTTCGCGGGAAAGGGAATCGAGGGAGAATGTTCAAAGTCGCAGTATAATTCGGAGGGAAACTAAATCATACATACATACATACATACATAAAAAACAGAAATATTATATGTGGGTGTGTGTTTGTAAACGTACTTCCTCGTCTGCCAATCCAAGGGTCCCGGGTTCGATTCCCGCCTGGGTGGGTTTTCCTCCACCTAAAGCTTGGATGTTTGTAATTGTCTCCATTGTTTTCACTGTTCATAGCGCGATGTAAAGGCCAATATGTTCCACTTTCGAACTAAGGCTAAATAAATAAATATTATGTGTGTGTGTATATATATATATATATATATATATATATATATATAAATGAGTCATATCTTATCTTCCGAAGAAGACGGAGTTCGAGTCCGTCGAAATTATCAAGATATTATTGTGAGTGTTCTTTTTATGTGTTCTCGTGCTGTGTGCTACTGTTTAAGTTTTTTATTCAACACTTCCGTGTTACTTCGAAGAAATCATCTATATATATATATATATATATATATATATATATTTATACGTATATATTATATCCATTCATTTCTCACCCCCAAAAAAATTGGTGACCATAATTTTTAAGCGATTGAATTATAATTCCATAAAGTCTTTCTTGAGTTTTGATCTGATTCTGTTGACTAATATATTTTTTGTCACACGAAAATTTCTATCTAATGAGATACAAATGAGTTTACAAATTGTTCACGGCCACCGGTACACAAAAATCATGACCCAAACAAATTATTCACGTGAAGTAGACAGCGTGCAGAACAGTTTTTCTTGTTTCGATGAATGTCACTTAATCCTAAGAAACTGAAAAATACACTTAATGATATACTTGAGTACTGGGTCGATCGATTCACATCTCGGAGGTTACAATTTTTTAAAGTATGATATCTCACCAATCTTTGACATCTGATTACAAAATATTTCTACCTTTACCTTTCCAGTGTGTTAAATTCATGTTTCCATTTCAATTTGGTGGTTTTAGTAGGTGAGTAGGAAAACAACACATAATTGGAAATGAAACTATCGTATCAGACATATATTTACTCTGCCTACGCTGCCAAATGGAAGTTATGGGTACATTTCCTGTTGATGGACATCCAATGAAATTTGGACAATGCATACAGTGAAAGAGTAATAAAATCTAATCTAACTGTTTGCTAATCGCGAAAATACACATATTTTTATTATCAAAAGAAAGAATAGTAAAAGTAAACGGTGTTTGTGCTATTTTTTTTATAATTCTCATATACCTATTATCAAAGTATTGTAACTTCAATAGTTTAATAAAAATATTTAATTCACACCAAAAAACAAACTGTAATGAAAAACCGGTGGGTAAACCGAAAGAGTATTCATATTAACATTCGTACATGTCGAAGTATGTATAATGTTCTAAAAAAATCAATATAAAATGTTAAATTGTTAACAAAAAATCAGAATGAGTTGCATACTAGGAAACCCACGTTACCAGAGAAAGGGGAAGAGGTAAAAAACAAATAGGAGAGAGAGAAGGACGGAGAAAAGAGTAAACGATAGGATTTACGAAACAAGGAGAACGACCGAAGGTACTGAGCAGCCGACCGAATCTATCATGAAGGGAAGAGGGGATTTGAGGAAGAGCTGGGTAAAAGGGTGCGGAATAACAGAATAGGGTCAACTCAATACAAAGGGGGCATCCCTTCTTTCAAAGCGTCCCTCTCTTCTTTCACCCTCTCCTATAGCTATGATGTCTGACTCCCGTATTCGCTACCGCTTCCCATCGCTACCCCGTCCTCCGTACCATAAATCCCACCCTGGGGGTAAGGAGCAGGGTTTTCGATGTTTGGGGACAACGAATAATAAAAAAATAGGAGCAAAATGAAGCGATAGAGAAAAGAGATGTGCGTCGCCCTAATACGCCCGCCCACAAGAGCTCAGTCCCAATTGCTAATATAACCTCTCTTCGACAGTCCCTACTTTACTCCCAGCCCTCTTTCGTGCAACTCAGCCTTCCCTCTCTGAGGGGTTGAAACTATCTGACAACGCTCCCCCACCTTATCCATGGCAGATGACTTAATTCCCTTCTTCACTATGTATAAATTTGGCGTCTGGACCAAGAGATTGATTAATTTTATTTTACTTATGCAATTTCCATGGCTCCACATTCATTTTTAAATGCTACAAGTTGGTGTAAGCATATCTTTCAAACGGAAAGACGGGAATTGATTGTTTTTTTTCATTTATTACAGATAGTTTTAATGAAATCATTGCTATGATAGCGTACCTACTGCGTCATCATCATGTCATTTATTTCTTAAAGATTAGGTCAATAACTTAATAAATACCTACGCCAATAATGTATTTAAAACGGAATAATTTCAAACACGGATTTATTTTTCTTTGAATGCCTACTCTTGTCTGTAAGTTTCCTCATCTTTTCTAATATTATTTATTATATAGGTGTTTATACATCTCGTTCTTTTTTCCATGCACATCAATGATACAGATTTGGTTTTTTATTCCTAATATAAAAATCCTGAGCGCTGTGTAAAAGTACTTAAAAGAAAGTCGAGAGCTTCGTAAAATAGATAAGTTTACAAATCGGAAATAAAATTAACGGATTTGTTTTTGTTGCGATAAGTTTAACATATACCTGTATTTTTTTAAGAAAACAAGTTCAAGTTTTTTATTATAGATATGAAATTGATGTATGTCTAACAAAGAGATTGGCTACTACATGGAAAAACAAGAGATGTATTTATTTCTGTACCCTTTTGACAATTGGTTTTATTGGGAGTCTCATTTTTAAATTTACATCTGTAAGCCATGGAAAGAGGGTGTAGCAGCATTTTCTCAGTTACGTTCAATGACAAAATTATAAGAATAAATCGATATTGGACACGCATGCATCAGCGTGAGATTTCCTCGGTATTTGCTTTGATCGAGAATGCATGAGGCAATAACCAATTCCTGACATTACCTGTTCGTCGTTCGTCAGCCCATCTACACCAATCTGTCACTATTGACTATCCTGAAGTACACAAAAGGAGCTTAACTATTACCACATTGCTCATGATTTCCTTGATAGACGAAACTATTCAGCTGATAATTATACAGGAAGAGTAATTTATCATTTTCCTATCCAAAGGCTTTTACACCAGAAAATATAATCGCGAGAGGCTTGTGACTTTTGAAAGCTCCATCACGTGGATCGCGATGTTTGCTTAATACTTTTGAAGATAAAATATGTCGAAAGTATATCCAATCTGACGGGAAAACGAAGAGGAATTCTAGATTTCTAGAATTCTATTTCCTTTCGTTTATCATCAATCCATTTTACCATGATGCCTCTCACAAGTGCTAGAGTCCACATGGAGGTTTCTTACATACTGCAAAATGGAGGACTGCCTGTCTAGTTTTCTTAGAAAGGTTTTTTTTTATATTTAAGTCAGCATGGCATTAAGTGCATCAATTTATGATGCTGTTAACACCGTATGAAATATAGTTATCTATTGTTTATTACTTTTATCGGTTTCAGCTGCCTTCGTAACAGCGGAGCGACCTTACATTCACTTCTTTCAATATCGCTCATGGTGAGACGTGCATAGGGACATATGAGCTGACAAGAACACTTATCAATTTTCCATACATGGCTTAAAAGTTAATGTTCAGTTGAAGAGTTGGATACTGTTGTGAAATATTGTGAAAGACTAGCTTCAGGAGGAAGATAATTGGATAACAAGAAGCAACTTTCGTTTAAAGAAATGCCATTCCAATCTCGATGATGAATCATGAAAAATTCTCGTAAATGCACAGCGTCTAATTGAGCATATTCAAGACGTGAAAGGAGCAAAACATAAGTACTATTTCTTCAAATTATAAACAGACCGTTAGATATTTCCGGAGCTCTGAGTTTTCGTGCAAGATCAACGTCCTCCGCGATTAATTCGCGGTACAGACACTGCTTAACATATTAGGATACAATAGAAGCCGAGAAGGTTATATAACTTTGATATGGGCTCAAACAAAATAATGACCATCAAGTAGCTAGTTCCTTAACTCGACAACTCGGTTATTTTGACCATCCGATTAGTTTTAATATTGAAAGTCATCCAAAGATCAATACAAATTAGTGGAAGTATCATCGCCTGCAAAATGAATAAGAAATAGTTTCCTGACAATCCATTTAAAATATAGTGCATATTTCGCTTGCAATATAACTCGACGTCATGGAATTCGTTCATAAGGTTCTCTGAGCTTCCTGTGCTGCCAAGTAAAGGAAAGAAAAACTTATGTATGCATCGTCAAGTATGCCTTAATAATAGCTGTTTTAATGGATACGGATGCTACGAAAATAAAATCTGATCTAGATTATAGCAGATGTCGTCAACATGAATCAGAATGCCTAGCCTCTGCAATGACTAGGTTTTGGATATTATTGATTCGTACATATTAACGTAATAATTATTAATTATTAACTAAATACGGTGTAAGGCAACAGAACTTCCTTTTTATAAAGAAAACTCCTTATTATAATTATTAAAATATTATTAAATAAATATTCTATGTTGTAAAGTTATTTAACACCATATTAATCCATGCCATTAACGGCATTTTAACTGACTGTAGGCAAAGACAAAATCTTGATTTTAATTTATTTCAGGAATATTAATTTTCATTTAATAATTTTTTACATATTACCCCGTTATTACGTACTTCTTTTGCCTTTGAAAAGTTCACCAATGTGTCTCACATGCTGTTTTGCTCCTGATACCTCCAGTATTTTATGCCTCAATAGATTATTCTGTATTACATTTACGACAAAACCAAATGACAAATTTCGGATCATTATGATTAAAGATATGTACAAAACACTCCTTGTACAAAAACACATACCATCTTGATAGTAGGTGGATAATGTCCATATTTCTTTGAATACTCATTAATACCCCTATTTCTTTTAATCCTACATTAAGCATACTTATGGAGGTAAGGAGTGAGCTAAGTTTCATCAAAATAACTGTGAGGATAAGAAATAGATTACGTAGCACATTAAACCAAGTAAAATAATGGTCATGTATTATGCCACCATCGCTGGGAAAGCAATTGACAAAAGGAAAGGCAGAGAGGTAGGAGAAGGGTATACTTATCGTCAAGAGTCTGTCACTTCGCAAACGAAAACAATAAATCCCCCAATCGTTCCCTGGCGAAAGATTAAAATATTTACACAAACCCCTCGAGGTGAAATACCTCCACCGGAATTGTTGGATTCCACTGAACTCATTCAAATGGCAAAATATGCTATCTTCTCCTCGTGGATACGGATTCTACTGCGACAGTCGCTTGTCTCTCGATCTCTCGTTTTCTCGCGCTTCGATTGCTGTATTATGCCTAAGGCGATTCAGAATCCGGATGGTCGATCAAACACTGGCTTCCTTGATGTTTAATGCTACCGACAGTTGAAATTTCTCCATCTACGTGCTGGATGGGAGTATGCGGCATGTTCATTTGCATTTGTACTCTCGAGAATTCGTCCTCTAGGTGCACAAGTGCGAAAGAATCCGACGGGAGGGATGACAGCTGAACCACCGTTTCAGAAAAATGGATATAAGCCAGTCGAGTCTGAGTGCGCCTCGAGAGTTAAAACGGCCCCACATATATGATGGGAGTTGTGACACAAGGTTCGGTATTCGGACCAAAAACAGAGTAGGTTATATGCTCAAGTGAAAAAGCCGCCGTAAGGTTATTTTGTATTCAAGGAAGCACTAAATGTTTCACAATATGATTTCCAGAAATTCTTAGGAATTGTTACATCATAAAGATCGAAACAATGCATTTAAGAAGCGATAAATAAAATGTAATGAGAATAAAGAGAGAAATGAAATACATGGAGTCGCCTAAAGATTCATAGTTGCAAATTAAAAATCGTTAAATTAAAATAGTTGCAAATATTTAGGAAATTCAGCCATAAAGTCTTAGACATTATATAGCCTTTATAATATCCTATTTATCATAATTTCCTTTTTTTCTAACAGAAACTCAATCCATCAGTTCCTGGCGTGTAAAAGATGGGAATTCATAAATGTACTAGTTCCATCAGGGAGACATGGAGGAATCGTGATAGAGAAATTAGTCCACAGCAAGAATTGGTCATTTTGCATTAATGTTATCCCGGACGCCTTGTTCTGTATTGGTTCTCTGACTAATCAGATACTCTAGTAGCCATTCTTATTAGGGTCTTTTAATATATAGTGTTCCAATTGTGAATCAGTAAAATAAACGTTTGGCTACAACAATCACTTTGCAAATATGCATATTACCACCTAAATGAATATGATTGATTTGAGCGTCTTAAACGTTTACGAAAAGCCTCAGTCAGCTTCCTATCGATTGCCCATTTGTAAAAGTGATCAGAACTTTTTTACATACCCTATAAAGAGAAATAAAAAAATGCTACATTTGATTATCGAGTTGAGGGCGGCAGTTTGATTTCCCGGTCAGAAAATGATAATCATATACAAAAATATTATCTATTCTACTTTTCTGCTAATACTACTTTTCTGAGTCACTTATTTATTTAAGCAAATTAGTATTAAGACGGAAAGGAATAGAATGAACCGCTATAAGAAATCCGAATTTGTTATGCTACAGTGCTATACTCCTCTGAATACTATTCCCATATCAAATATCACATAGCAGAAACTAAAACTCATAGTTGATAATTCTGTCCAATATATGTTCCACAGACCATTAGTATGCGTTAGTGTTTCTTTGTGCAAATCCCATCTCTCGCTCTCATTCTGAGACATCAATTATAAGAATGTGACGGTAAGCTGAGGTACTGCTGATACAGTAATTAGGATTATAAAGTCATTGAATCTCGGATATTGAAAATCAGACAAGAGCAAACGTTCAATTACAGAAATTAATAATACAGCG
This sequence comes from Hetaerina titia, assembly GCA_037158775.1. Lineage (NCBI taxonomy): Eukaryota > Metazoa > Arthropoda > Insecta > Odonata > Calopterygidae > Hetaerina > Hetaerina titia. Next base: position 60,304,543 of record CM073772.1, on the reverse strand, counting down.
AGAGAAGTCCAGCCGTTAGTTAGAAGGCTTCGTGGATCAACCCATCGCGATTCCAGAAGTTTGCACTTGAAGCGAAGCGATCGTATTGCGTCGCAAGCAATTATTCGTCCAAACGTACAAATTCTTAACTTTCTTGCATGACCGATTGCCACTTGTCCTACGCACAATTATGTCATATATTCCAACGCGATTCCTGTCTAAATGCATAAAATTATATGATTATGATGCACATTGAGAATACAAGTCGCGCTGATGCCAGAGATAAACCCTGGAGCTGTTACCTACGGAATCAATGCACCGATCTTTCTCCATCGTTTAGAATTTAGCTGTTCAGATGCTTTCATCATATATTCAATGTTCCTAAAGCCTTTGACCAATGATAAGGTATACATATCGGATTACCCTTTCTTTGCTCTAACTTAAAAGCTAATTAATATATTATAAAGTAATTTATGATTGCATTTTGTTGGTTATTCCTAAGCACCTACTGGAATTAAGACAATGAATAGACAACGTTATCATTTTTTACTGTGGGAATATTTCACACAGGAGTATTAGCCTTAGGTTTACCACACATCGGTATGGAAAATGTGCAGCAGAAGGACACCAATTTCTCACACCCGAGTAGGTTTAATCTTTCTACAGTTTGAAAGTAATTTATTTCACTAATAATCAAGTGTATCCATCGCTGCCGTGTGGACATATAAGTGTAGAACATCTTCCTTCAACTCTAATAGTAAACTTTTCCTCCAGCTATTCATAGCATCGAAAGTCTCCCGACCCCTCCAGCAGTGCTCCATATTGAAATTTTTTTGGGGAAACATTAAACAATGCCACTTAAGTACGTTTCTCAACCAACATGCGTACATTGATTCATCAAGACTAACGCAACACATTATCATTGGGAAGGAACTTCTCCAACCCTATGTACGTATTATGATTCCCTAAAATGAATATTAGGCGAAAACTTTATTCATGTGATCTCAGCGTCGCAGGTAATGGCAGCGACAGGGCCCAAGGTGAGAGTTTGCGTCGCTCCCGACGTCAACCCAATAAAGACGACATTCAATTCCATTCCCTTTCTACCAACGCTCGCTTTCCACTTTCAGCTCCTACGCCGCCACCGCTCGTCGCGCGGCAGTGATTAACTCTTCGGCTGCCGCTAAAGCATTCACCCTTTTGGCTAAGGATTATCATGAGAGTAGTGGGAGGCGGTGATGTGTCGGAGAGTGCATTAGTTAATTTGCAGGAAGACGGAAAGTAGAAGAGAGAGGGAGAGAGGGAAGGAGGGAGCCATAGAGCTGGGACGGTAGAGGTTGGAGTGTGGGAGGAAGGCGGCACCATGGAAAGGGATGGAGGAAAAGGAGAGAGAGAGAGAATATGTGCGCGACTGTTTGAATGAAGAGTCTATGGGAAGGAAAGGAGAGGCGCGCGGAGAGAGAAACGTGGCGCGTGAGATACTAGTCTAACCGAAGGGACGGGAGCAAGAGCCCTGAGGCCCTACGGGAAACGAATGAACGCTCCCATCCGTTCGTTCCGTCGGATGGTTTTCGGGGACCACGTCGGATGGGGGATGCGAGAGCTTTACGGGAAGGACGGGTGGACTGGGGGGGAGGGAGGCCGTGGAAATTCAACGACAGGGAAAGAAAGGGGAGGGGGTAGATTATGAAACTATGATTAAAAAATTCTTAGGCACCGTACCTCGGCACAGGTGATTTTGGGGATGAGGGAGTCGGAGGTTGATTCGTGTTGTACCGTCGATGGTCCGGAAGGGACACGAGGTTACTTATATTCTGTATTAGGTCTTTCCAATTCCAGCTAAGAGAATAATACTATTACGGCTAAGAGCATAGCGTAGTCGAAAAAAATAAACCTTAATGGACTTATAATAAAAACTGAATACAAAGAATATTCGAACTGTTAATCTAAATTAATACGTAGAGTTTTGGAAATATTACAGATACCAAGCCTAATATCCATTATTATCAGTTTATGAAAGAAAAAATAAGTCTAGAGGTCACTAATTGAAAGTAAGAAGTCATAACCATATGGGTTTAGCTTCTCGTTCACGATTTGGACCTTGCACCTCCAGGGGAAGATGATGAAAAAGCACTTGCCTTCAATGTCAGTGAAGACTTCGCTCAATCTCTCTCTTTCTAAGATTCAATCTCTTTGTCTTCCTGGTTTTACTACACCTAATGTCTTCATTTCCAAGGTACCGTTGAAATTGGAGTATTCTTCAATATGGCATTGAAAAATTGCATGACTGACACACATGTCATCATATCAAGAATCTGGTGTTTGAGTCTCCAGGATATGCTCCTGGTACTTTAATCAATATAGTAAAGTTTCATCATCTTTTTAAGTGGATTTCCAGTAGGGAAAGGCAGCCTTTCTCTGTATTTTGGTCATATTGTTTCATTCTTCTATAAATTTAAGCCCTGAATGCCGGAAAAATATTTCATGTGAGGCATAACACTTAAGAGAACGTTTTACCAGAACCTATTTAAACTGATCGAAAGACTGTCATCCATCCCAGACTTTGAGATTTGAATAATATTGAAAAAACACCGTAAAAGTGAAAACCTGAGGACTAATTAACTCTATAACCAAGAAAAATATTCCATTTCTTGGGACTGGAAGTGGATAAAAAGATGTGGTTGAACTTAATAAACGAAAGCGCTTTTTATAAATATAAGGCGTATACGACTGAACCGTACATTACACATGGTTTTTAAGGCTGCCGTTAGTGTGAGCGGTGTTTTTAACGCTCAAAATGAGTGTGCAAGAACGACAGCATACTATAATCATCTGTGTCCTTCAATTAAGTGGTTCAACACAATTTCAGTTCACTGCCAACTGGATTAGACTTTTGATTATGGTATTATGGATGTGAAAAATGCACATTCATGGATGCGACAGTTCAAAGAATGCCGAGCGTCGTGTGGTTACGGCCCCAACAAACCTCGACCGCGGACAGGCCACGGATGCTTCTAAACCTGGCATTTCCATCGCAACTATGCAGCCCATCCTTCACAAATACTTGAAAATAAGGAACATTGCTTCAATGTGTGTGTCTTGAGAGGTGACAGGCGGAAACGAAGCTGGGCAGATAGCATTTTCTCTGGAAATGCTGAGCCGTGATGACGTCATGAATCAATTAATTAAAATGGAAGTCGTTTTTCAATCTTAAAACGAAACAGCAGTCTGTGCAATGGAAGCACACCAACCTTTTACTGATGAAAACCTTTTGGGTTACAGCTAGCGCTGATAAAATTATGGTGGCCATGTTTTGGTACAGAAAGGCTTACTCAATGTGCTCTAAAGACTGGGTGACGGCGACGGCTGCGTCCTACAATCATATTTTCAGGACAAAGCTTCTTCCAGCAATGCAAGAAAGCAAGCATAATAGGCTGACTTTGCGCATTTCCACCAAGGCAACCCCCTCCTCATCGAGAGATCTAAACTGAGGAGTTATTTCGTCAGAACAACTTTGAAGTGTGGTGTTTCATTTTTCCTACTCTCCCAGCCTCGATCTCAGCGATTCGCCCGCGTCAGTAATTTGCAAGTGGGCAAACGATACCCCTAGATAAGCGTTCTCTGGTTGCCATTATATACAGGGCTCGTCCGAAAAATAAGTGTAATAAGCTCATTGTCTTTTTTGACAAAAGGAGAGTGGTCCACTACGAATTTGTACCTGAACGACAAAGTGTAAATGCGTCCAAGCATGCGCATTTTACGTCCAAGTGCTCGACAGGCTTCGAAAACGAGTCGCCCGCGTCCGGCCAGCGATCAAAAACATCTGGCGGCTGCATCACGGCAATGCGACGTCTCACGCCGCGCTTGTCGTGTCGGACTTCTTGGCCAAGCACGGCGTGGCAACGCTGCCGCACCCACCCTACAGCCCGGAATTGGCACCACCGGACTTCTTTCTGTTCCCGAAGATAAAGAGGAGTTTGAAAGGAACGCGATACGGGACTTTGGACGCCGCCAAAGAGGCCGTGACGACGTGTCTTCGAGAGGTTCCCGATGATGCCTTCGCGGGAGCGTTTCAGGAATGGGAACGCCGCTGGAACAAGTGTATCGACTCACAAGGGTCCTATTTTGAGGAATATTAGCTTAAGATATGTAAAAGTGTAATAAATTTTTTTTCCTGAGCTCAGTGCACTTATATTCCGGACGAACCCTGTAATGAAGAATTTCACTCTCTCAGGCACCTCTTATGTCTTCCTTTTCGCCATAGCTCACCAGTTGAATGAGTGTGAATGTTTTTAATGTTTTAGAGTATACATTCTCTTAATGGAACTTCATAATCACTATTATAGACGTGAATGATGGATAAATTCGCATGACGTATCATTTGCATTAAAATACTACAATCAGGTAACAACTCATTTTTCTATACTAATTCATCTATAGTTTGCAGAAAGAATGTCATCTATGTACTCACATCCACATGGCATAGGCAGTTCAAGTATTTATACCATATTCAAATAAAGAGCCTTAATGAATATAAAAGTTTATTTTTTATTATTTACGAATGAGTCTAAAATTTCTAGCAAAATATTTTAAGCAGAATAATAACTAATATGGAACAACAATTAAATGTTAAAAAATTTGGAATTAGGTCTAAAGCCTCGTCAGGTCTAAGTCTCGTAAGTAGCCTTTAGGGACCGAGTCAAGTGAAACCAATTTTTAAATTGGTAGAGTGCCTTGAATTAATACATGGAATGAAATTAAGAAAGCAAAATTTTGGAGTGTAACCGATACAAAGTGTTAGCTCAAGTAAAATGTGCTTTCAATGAGGAGAAAATAGTAATTAATATCTAAAACCACTATCGTCGAACCTAGGAAGGATTAAAAAAATATGTTTTGGAGATGAAATTTGCATAGCCATGCATGGATCAAAGAAATGGACCACTGATGAAGGAGAAAAGAAGAGTAAGAGACTATGAAACATGATATTGAAGAAGATTAGAGAAAATGTTTATTTTTATTTGGCAGTAACCTATCGGATTAGGGTATTTTCGTGATGAAACCTGACACTACACACCAATATATGTAATTATATGACTACATAACATTGCAACAGATTCTTAAGCCCCGTGCTACCTAGTACCTATAACACGCATTCCTCAACTATGCATCCTTTCAAACTCCCTCAATTTCTCTATTATTATCTCTCATTCTTTCGAACTTCAACTACCAGATTCAGCTATGGACCAGAATCCAAAATGTAGCTTTGTATCGCACCATATCTCCATTGACGAAGGGAAAGATTCTATTTTACCTTTCTAACACCAACCGAAGATATTAATTCGATGCTTTCAGTTTTAGCTTTATGCTTATTCATTACCACTGAATTAAAAAAACAATCTATCTTTACAGCTCCGTCGCCAAGATCCCTTGCCCCATAAACCACCTCCACTAACTTCAACCAATCCAGCCACATCTTTCGCCTCTTCAACTCCAATCATATATATGTATATAACCGGCCTGCATGAATATCTTTGTACCTGAGGATGACACAGTCGCGTTGAAACTAGTTGTACCTAATAAAAAATGGTGATAAGATACATTGTTTCTTTATTTCTGCGAAGTTGTTTATTAAAAATAATCCTCACGAAATACGGAGTGGTGGCACCAATATTCGTTATTATATTCCTGATTGCTAATTAACACCAAGCACGGCGCATTTTGTTCTTCAAGTTTCCGCGAAGTAATCGCATTTAGGCGCTGGAGCACATGGAAACATCGAAAAACATTTTAAAACACCACCGAACATACTATACACGTGCTTTTGCACCTAGTCAGATGTCGGCAGAAAGGTATGGTATGAGGGTGACAGTTTAGCATGCAGTGCTTACTTGTACGCTACCGCTGTAAGGATTTTCATCCGCTGCTCATCCGTTCATAAATCTTCACAAAAATCTGCTTTTTTAGCGTTTCTGTATAGTTTATTGTAAGTATTAAACCTTTTAACGAATGCAGTGGACCATTTGTCAAAATATAGGGAAAATATTTACCTATCGTTATGCCTCATTTGTATTCTATAAATTACGACGCTCACTGAAAAGTCGCACGTTGTTTTTTTATTTAGAGTAACTCATTTTAATACTACCAGTGAAGGACTCATTCGTATTCCTTGGGGTGGACAATAAATTATTCACAAGCCTCTAGCACTCTTTATTTGAGGTCGGATTATTTCTTGAGTTTACAATATAATGGATGAAAATAGTCAATAGCCTATCAAATGATCTATTTTAATGAACCAGTTTGTCACTAAGCATTAAGTTGCGACTGTCATAACTCATTTCATAATGGCTTTAGAATTTTACATGTCACAGAGACCAGTACGATAAGAAGCTGGTAATATGTAGGGCACACACCCCAAAACAGATTTATAAAAGAATACAGACATCTCACAGCCACTGGACGGAAATTTAAACTCATAAACAATAACATTACTCATATAAATTAACTATCTTGAAAAATCTCTGTGAAAAGCCCCACAGTCATTAACACATACTAATCTTTTACAAGTTAGTGAGGTAGGTTCTCAATTGTTATTTGGTTTTGATGACCCTTAGAAATACTTTCGAGAAATAAGTTAACAAATTTCACTTGTTTCCGGGCATATTTTCATTTATTTTCTTTTTCATTTACCTAGGTGTGTATCTTTCCCGATCATAATGTGTTTAAATAATCCTGAATGAAAATTCCCTATTTCCTCAAAAGTATACTGATTTCATCAAAGCACTATTTCCTTAAATTACCGTTGTGTTTTCCTTTTCTGCAGATATACTAAATGTTCCTAGGCATTACTAGTTTTTGGGAACTGGAGATTTCAATTCACCGTGGTCAGTATTTTCACAATGTATACTTTCAAATTACCATTATGATTTCCCACAAAGGTCTTGAAATTCGCTTTAATGAATTTTAACATTTCTACAAGATTACGCTCACCGAAGTTTTGGATTTTTTGAAAATGGTTCCCTGATAAATAATTCCTTCGCTTCTAGGAATGACCGTTTTAAGGTAGGTATGACCATCGATAATCATTAGCGATGACGATTCAGATATCATTTTAACGCGAAATATCACCATCGTGATCAAACATAAGGTTACTTTATAAATCTTGACGCAGTAATTATGATATTACACCGAGTACCTACATGAATATGAAATTATGTTGTTTTCGGATGGATTTCACTCCAAATGGTGTAATATATAGAAACTTTTAACAACACATGACACAGAAGAAAAATAATTTCAGTTGTAAGAACTACCAGCGGTGAAAAATAGTTCACCTTTTTACACTGTCTCTTAATCCAGCGTAAGCCGGATCTGAGGAAAGTAATATTACCTAAAGCGATGGACCCTGACATACATACCTATTTATATCTATTTTTATATACTTTAGCACATAGTAAAATCTTATGAATATTAACTTTAGAAATTTACTGGATGTGCTCGAATATTGAAAAATGGAAATAGCGGACTCTCCCTAAGCAGACGGTTGAAGTCAGAAGCTCAACAACATCCTTTCCATTCACTACCTAGCCACGCCTTTTCATCCCCATGAAATATGATCCTATGCTCATTAATAATCCTAATAAAACTATTGTTATGCACACGGCGTGACACGTCAACTATTGCTAGTCATTGTCACTGCGAAGAAAACAGGAAGGATTTCATGTGTTCAATAAAATTGAATAATAATTACATCGTTCGTTCACATATTGAAAACAATTTTATTTTAATTTGTGTAACCATTTAAAAATTCAGCTTTTTAATCCCTAGCATGCATTCCCTTCATTTATCACCGAGTTAATCACTTCGAGCGCCCATACGTATGTCGTAAAACTTGAATGTTATAGGTACATAAATAATTCAAATGGATAGAAAAATAAATATAAAACATTTCCAAATATAAGTTTCAAACATTCATTTGAAAATAAATTAACTTATCTGCGGAAATGTTTTAACAACGAGAAAAATTGGGAAATACAAAATTACACTTCAGAGAGTACCTGAAAACCTCTTTTTCGTAAAACACGCTGCTATCTTTAGGCCCTGCACACATTTTAAGCAATACAATGTATTTTACGAATTAAAATTTTTTTATATATATAGAATATAACGCTGAATATTACCAGACTTCTAGTTCCAAAATTGAAGTAATAATTCAAGAAAAATTAATCTTTTAGGATTAATAAAACTAAATAATTAACATATTCAATTTAATTTATATTTAAATACGATTCCTCCATTTCAACACGAATCTCCAAGAAGGAACCCTTGGCAATGAATACTAGATACATTTTGAGATAAAATCATTATCTACGGAGCGTTTATTCTGTTATTCACTATATAGAATAAGTAGTATCAAGGGTACTTACACTTACAGGATTCTCTAAATAATACTAATAAGAAAATTTTAGCAAGTTTTTTAACAAACTGTTACGATACGGTCTTTTCAAACTATTTTTTCTACTTGAATTGGTCGAAGAAAATGGGATATATTAAAATGTTAATTTGAAAGTGTTTATCAAAGTGTATTTAAAAACCTTACTGCATTTCTGCTTCACATTCCTAGATTTATGTAATTGATTCAATAATGTTATTATGTTCCGATTGATGCCTGTGCCATAAGCTGGAGACAAGAGGTAGTAATGGCTAAGGACTAGGTAGCAGTCGTTAAAGCCCTGCGTTGAATCGTCAAGGCAACGAAAGATCATTTTAAAATGCCAATTGTCATAACAATACTTTAGCAAATCTCAAGATGAGTAAAAATTTAAGTATTTCATTTTTCTTTTGAAAAATGTTTCGTAACCACATCCATAGCATTTCACCGCGAATTGTTACATTCTTACAGTGGTTAAAGACAGCTACTCAAAGTAATAACGAATTTTATTTTCAATTCCATACACTTCTAGATCCCATCCAGAGTATTTTAAATTCTTAGCCTCAATTTAAGAATTATTGATGATATATATATATATGACATATTTTGCACTGAATTTTATGTAATTGATTAAAATAGTCCAACATAAAATGTACTTATCATTAACAAGAATGTTTTGCGAATATTCCTTTTTTTCAAAAAAGCTTTTTGGACTGTTTCCTCTAGACATAATATTATATTTATAGGTTTAATATTACCATTATTAAGGGACTTTTTACAACAGTGTAAGGTTTGAAATATTTATAAAATCATTAGGCCATCATAGGGAATCCAAATAATTAGTCACTATGTACACACTCTTTCACATAACGTTTTCTCAGCTGTATTCAGACATTTCTGTGTACATGATCAACCACTACTTCTTAAACACTATTCATTCACGCGGAAATAGCATGTCATGAAGAGGCTATGGTAATATAGACAGTAAATACTAGTATATGGCGATATGAAATCTTTGTTTTACGTCGTCTTCTTACATTACATTTCTATAACCTGGTACAACGTTGTTGGATTTATCTTTGGGTTTTTGTAAGATTCTTAAGACTTTTGAAAACTGAAATCATTTTGTAAAACATTTAAATAAAATGAGGGTCAATGAATTTTGAAGAATATTTCTAAATATTGTTTGAATAAATTAGAGCAATAGATCACTTGGATGTACCACAAGTTTGTATTATCATCCTGTCAAGGGACTCAATGACTAATCCAATTTCCATAAAACATGAGTAGTAAATCACAGGAGCTTGGGGAGCGAAATTATGAACTGCATGGTTTTAGAAAGACATCACTAAATCCTCACCTAGCATCATATAGTAATGAATTCTTCCCAGAATAAAGAGAAGGTAAATGACTTAGTTGTAATTAAATGTCAATTTTTTTGCTAGAACCGAATTGAATTCTTGCTTTCTTATTGTCAGAAAATGTAATGGCCAAATTAAACACGGAAATATGTTAATTATTCTTGTATCTCCGTTGAAACATTAGTGACTAACTGATGACTCAATAATATAATGTCCAATAAATTCTTACCATTTAATTGAGCCAATTCACGTCTCCAAAATCTTCAAATATGAAATACTGTATCCAGATTAGATGAAAATATCGACGGTCGACGTAAGACACTATGGGCAAACCTACTTTGAAATGTTATACAAATTTATCGTGTAATATTTTAAGTTTTACTTCAAATCTTACCCTGTAAGGTATCTTATTTGAGTATTGATCAACTATTTAATCATAAGAAATTCACTTTTCGAATTTCAACTAACTTAACGGTAGGAAAGCGGCACCAAATACAACAATATACGGTAGACAGAATAGTCATTTGTTTGTGGCTTTCCCTCTCCCGTAAAATAGCCGTTAGACGGTGATATCACAGGAAATGATTGACAAAATCTTAGATGCACCCTTTCTAAGAAATGAAAATAAGGGTAGTTACGTAAATTTTACATCGACACAATTCGGATGAAATGATGTTGTTGCAATTTTTAGATAGGGATCCTCTCCTCGAGCCAAAGGCTACGGAGAATTATAGCAAGAAAATAAGTAAAAAAACTGTAAATTTCGAACCTGGGAATATCGAAAAGCTTCCTAATACATGTGCTCATTCGGTAACCGATATTTCGAACTATAGATGACTATGATTCTCCAGTAAGTAAAGTAAAATACCAGAGCAGCTGAAAATCGGAAAGGAGAACTTCGACCAACATACACTAGTAGGCGTGATTTTCGTGAAGAGACTAACACGACCATCCATCGACTAGACATATCCTTGACAATAAATGACAATCTGATGATAGCTCAGTGAAGCTGAAACCCGTTATTAATTAGAGATAATTTAAAACATGAATGGTGCAAACGGTATCTAGCCTCAAAATGCCAACGTTTTCACACTCTGATCAATCTTCTATTTTAGTTCGTTCAACCTTACTCAATGAATTACTTCCAGATCAAATTCACTCGCCGCTAAGCCAAAATTTCATTTTGTTTTCCTTTAATACCGTTCCAAAAAATAAGAAATTTCCTGAGAGTTCCATAATGGCAGCTGCTACCTGAGAAAAACATTCGGAACCATCCTTAGTTTTATTATTTTCTTAGCATCCATCAGAAGAAGTGAAACAAATGCCAAAAAATATCTGAAGCGATATATTTGATCCAGGAGTAATGAAGATTTAGGTGGGTGAGAGTAAAGGAAAAGGGAGGAGAAAGTTCGACGTGGAGGATGTATAAATGGTTGTTGGAAGGAGCGGGAAGAGAGAACTCGGGATGGGCGAGAGGGTGAGAGAATGAGTGGGCGGGAGAGATGGGTGGGAGGGGGGTGCGGGGAAGCCGCTAATTGTGTTTTCCAAGTCAAATTATACCTGCTTTAAGTTTTTCGAGGGAGGCGGAGTGTGAAAGAGAGGATTGAGGGGCGGGGGAGGAAGGAAGGATAAAGGAGTCGGGTGGGCGGGGACGGGGAGTAGGTTTGGTGGGCACCGTGGGTTGGCAAAGTGGCAATGCGGAGGCAAAATTTAGTTAGGATTAAGAAGGCCAGAGGGCTTTTGGGTCTTTGGGGAAAAAAGGCACAACCTCCGGTGTTGGGCATGTTTTTCACGATGAAAATTCAACTGGCCAGGGCTTACACTGAATGGTTAAATTTATTTCTTTCACTTTGCCAAAACTTCGTAATTGAAACGTATGTACTAAATAAGAGAAGTCTTTAAACATATACCAAAATTCTGCTTTTGTTTTATAAGAATATTATTTTTGTCAATGTATTAATATTAATGTTATTATTAGATTATTATTTTTTATGATGGTATCAGGATACTATTGTAGTTTATTAAAACTAAGGTTATACTTGTGATAAAATTCGGAAGAGTATGCGATCAAGATTAAACTTGGAATTTCACTTATTCGTGAAATGATAAAGTTAAAAATGTGAGATGTATAAACGGCATGCGTAAGCATAAAATTGAAAAGGTCCTGACATTACATTTAGCTAAGCATTTTCTATCTAATTTGGTGAAAGAGTAGCGAGATAAATCACAGTAGTGTAACACTTATCATTAGATAACGCAAGAACAAAAAGTTTCTCATTTTATAGAAAGTCACAAAAATGATTAAACCAGGATGAGAATGGTGTATTGGATGCGAAAAGTTTGTTAGTATGCTACAAAATGAACATTCCTTGAAATTTCCCAGTTACGGCCAGGATTCCTCAACGCAACTTTCCCGATTAACTTCGTGTTCGACTTTTTAGGTGATTTTTATTTCCCACTCGGGAAAAGGGATAAGTTATTCCTAGAAAATCACTAAAAATTTATCATTTCACCAAGAGGGAATCAATTATCCGATGCGGCTACATGGCGGATATTTTAGCGTTACAAACAAGTTCCTCCGAAATGAAAAAAAATATTGCTATATATATAATGCGATATTTGCGTTTGTGTTTCAGCAGCGCGCCCTAGATTATTTCCAGATTTCTTCGCCTTTCATAAATTTAAAATAGGACACAATGAGATAGGACAACAAAAATGGGGAAAATATATCCAAGTCTGGGAAATTTATGTAACGGTAATGACTATTTAATATAAAAATGAGTATTTAATAATTCAAATATCGTGGATGGAAGCTACCTACTGATTGGCGGAACGCGAACTCGAGCAACTTTAGCGTATGACGTATGGCGTAACAAATTTATCAAGTACGATACCTGAGCGTACAAGGGAGCTCATTAAACACATATTCCAGAAAAATGAAACGGAATTGCATTGAATTAAAGATATCCATTTGTTCAAAAAGGTCATGAAATGATTTATAATCAAAATATTATAATCTATAACCAAAGCAATTGATGATGTCCGCATCATCCATTACATTATTTTTCTAGCACTGCATTGCAATATTTGAGAATGGATGTTAAATCTGCTCATTTGTTTACATGCATTACGATCATGAAAAAATGGCATGGGCAGATTCTGAAAAATCATTGGACCATTGGGTGTCTGTGAAACGTGTGAAATTCATTTTTCTTAGAAAAATAGCTTGAATTAACATAATATTTAGATTTCAACATAATGTACGAATGCATAGCTAATAAAGGCTATCACCTTAGATTTATAAGTACAACTTGGAAATCGCCATCATAGCTAAGAGTCAAGTGGAAGTTTATTATTTTACTTCTTATTGATAAAATTACAGAATCCTCATTAAGTTGATTTCATAAGGCACCCTGAAATATTTAATATTAAAATTACTTCTGTATATTTTGTATACTTGGTGAAGCTTCCTTATCGCCATAGTGTCATGCCCACGATGATAAAACTAATTTGAAGATGTAACACATGAATTTTATCTCAAATTCTCACAAGAGGATGTAAATACTGGAGAGGGTAGCACACAACTTCAAATTCACGAGTTCTTTAACATTGAAATAAATGCAAGTAGTTATGGTAAGCAATGAAGGTGACAAGTAAAGGTGATATTTTGAATCACCATTACGGTAGAAAAACTGATACAATGCAAACATAAATCCTCCGTAATTTTTATTACAAAGTACTGTTCTTTATTCTAATGAACTGTCATTTGGTGCGGTTCTTCCATCAGAAAACCACAAAAACATAAATATCCATGAAATATTTACACAGGATATTGGACAATTCAATAAGAAAAAAGGTAATTCAGGGTCTTATAAATGAAATAATTGATGAATTAGAACATCATCACCATCATTGGTCGTTCATTCCTAAGATTGATCGACTGTAGCCCTCCATCCTACCCCATCTGATGCTAATTGGCTTACTTCTTGATATTTTTTCCAATGTACTTTCTTCTTTATTTTCCCCATGTATTTATCCCTTGGCCTTCCTCTTGGGCATTTTCCCTCTGTTATTCCGTCTATTATATTCTTCACGAATCCATTGTGCCTCACGATGTGGCCAATCCATTTGGCTCTTCTTTCCCCTATGGTGTTTCGTAAGGTCCGTTCTTCGTCTATTCTTCTGCATACTTCAGTTCTTATTTTATCCATCCATTTGATCTTCCTCCTTCAGCACCAGGTTTTGAAGGCTTTTGGTCTATTCTAGTCTACTTTTCCGATGGTCCATGCCTCTGTTCCATAGAGTGCCACGCTCCATACTTACGTTTTCCCGTATTTTATCCTCGTCTGTAGTTTTATCTCCTTTGAATACCACAGTTTTCTTTTCATTGTAAATGTTTTCTTAGCTTGAGGTATTATTTACTTGATGTCTGTAGTAATTCCGTTTAACCCGATGCCTCGAGCTTCTCTTAGTGCCTCCTCCAGGTACATGTTGAACAATGTAGGTGAGAGGTTGGATCCTTGTCTACCTTTTTTGTTAGTTTTAGCCTCTATATATCTATGGCTATCTCTATATGGCTTCCATCTCTCATTCGCATTGTGGCTACTTGGCTCTTGTATGTATGATAGATTATTTTCCTGCCGTTGTGATCAATTCCGAGTTTTTTCCAGCAGTCCAAACATCTTATTCCATTCCATATTGTCGAAGGCTTTCTCCAAGTCCACGAATGCCACATATAGTTGTTTGTTCACGTGTATTCTCTATCATGACTCTCAGAGAGAGTATGGCTTCCCTGGTTCTTCTGTTCTTCCTAAACCCAAATTGGTTTTCCGATAAATTATCTTAAATTTTCCTTTCCATCCTTCGACTTATTATTCGTGTAAGTATTTTTAATGCAAGTGACACAAGACTAAAGGTTCGGTGTTCCTCACAATTCTCTTGCTCATCTTCTTTGGTATCGCGATTATCACACTATTTTGCAAGTCTTCATGAAGACTTCCATCTTTATAGTTATCTTTAGTTATTCCATACAGAATGTCCTTGGCTTTGTATCCGAGTACCTTGATGATGTTTCTGTGGAATTTTCCTCTACAGAGGCTTTGTTTTTCCTAAGATATTTTACTGCTTTATGGAATTCACTCCTCATTGTGTATGGACCCTTGTTTTAGTCATCCGTTTCACTCTCATCTTTCATCAGGTTTTCTTCCAGCGGCCTCGGACCTTGGTAAAGTTCTTTGATGTATTGCTTCCGTCTATTACCAATATATTCACTTTCATCTCCCCATTTACATGCCTGATGTTGTTTGTTTCTTTTCAGTTTCATTTCTCTGAAATGTTTCTTCACCAGTCTGTATTCTGTGTCGGCATTCCTTTTCTTCATATTTTCGTCGATTTCCTCGCAGCAGCTTTCTATCCAATTCTCCCTAGCCTTTTTGCATCCTCGGTTGGCTAAATTCTTAAAGTTCTTATAGAGCCTTTCCTTATCAATCCTGGCATTCTTGTATTTTCTTCTTTCTTCCATTAGTTCCCTTATTTCCATGGTGACCTATGGTTTCTTCGTGTCGGCTCTATTTCTCACCAGTTGCTCTTCTGCAATTGCTCTCTTCAGTTCATCCTATCTCTCATCAGTATTCTTTTCTCCTTCATCGTCTATTTAACAGTCAATGGCCATGGCAAATCTTTCTCTGTTGTCTTTTTTCGGCAGCAATTTTGACTCCCACCTTGCCTCACCCGGTTCTCGTATCTCCTTCTTGCTAGCATGTAGTCTTATTTGATACCTTGCGATATCCACTGGCATCTTCCATATGTACTTCCTTCGTCGATTTTGTTCGAAGAGGGTGTTAGCTAATTCCATATTCTTCTCATTGCAGAACTCGATTAGTCTTTCTCTTTTGGCTTTCCGTTTTCCCGACCCGAAATTTCCGAAGTTTCGTCCTTCTTTTCCTTTTCCTTAAACTACGTTCCATTCTCCCATTATGATGAGATTTTCTTCCCCCCTCACTTGCCCGAGGACTTCTTCCATTTGCTCTTACACCTCTTATTTCTTCTTCTGCATGGCTAGACGTCAGCATGTATACTTGCATGATCGCGGTGTTCGTGGGTTCTCTTTCCAGGATCACAACCAGATCACAATTGCCTTTACTCTTCTGTCCCATTGTTTCTTCAGTGCCATGCCAACGCCCGCGATCCTCCGATCGTATCCCGAGTACATTCGTACTCGTATAACTCGATATTCATCGCTCAATTAGTCGTCTGCTACCGTCCAATTGATCTCGCTAACTCCAAGGATGTCTACACTCAGCCTCTCCAGTTCTATCTTGACGTTCTTCAGCTTTCCGCTCACCCCTAAGGATCTTACCATGCCCCTATCCTGTCTTTCCTGACCGATGTACCCTTCCCAGTAGTCCCCAACCGGAAATTCGATTGGAGAACTATTTTACCTCCGGAATATTTTACCGGGAAGGGTGCCGTCATGTCATAAATAGGTGGAGTGCAGAGCTGCATCTCCTCGGGAGACTAATGCGGTGGTTTTTCGTTCCCTTCCGCAGAATTAGGACAAAGTAATAATTTTTAAACCAATTTAATGAAAATTTTAATAATTTAATGATTAACCATTCATGGAGCTCTTCTTCTAAGGGTTTTTCTTCACTTCGCTCTACTTAAAATCAAAATTGGATGCACTTTTCCTTTCAGTGCGCATGAATTATTAATGTGGTCACTTGTTTAATATAATATTCGATGAAGATACATTCAACAGTGCTTATTAATAAGTTGCCAGTGTTAGGTTTCGAACACCGGTATTGTTTAAAAATATGGTATTGGACCCTGGTAATGGTAAATTTGATAATCATTAGAATATTTTAGGGATACTAGAGCCTACCGGAAGTGTCCTCAAAAACATTAAGAATTTAATTATTTCTCTACATAATGTTTGGTATAATATGCTCTTACATATGCTCTTATATGTCTTTGCATGCTAATAAGGAGGTTTTCAGGATAAAATATAGTGGCAACGATTTATGCTAAAAAGTTCTCTGTGCAATATTTTTACAGTATTTTTTTGTAATCTATTCTCAAGCGCTAATAAGAAGATTTGCAGGATAAAATATAGTTCCAACTACATGTGATGTGAAAAAATTACTTTCAAAGGTCATCTAAAGGGACGATTCGATTTTCTAAGGGCGTAGTCATCAATGAAAAACGCTTAGAAACATCTAGCTTGGTGTATTTAGTTACATAATTTCGTACATCTGGTAGAATGTTACTAAACATATGACATAAGTATCAATCTAAATACTGAGTATCTTTAAACTGATATTCAACACACAAACATTGAATAATATTGAAAGAGATCCCTATTTTTATACTAAATTATCACCACTTGCATGTCTAATACATTGATAAATTATATCTTTTTAACGCTTAATTAGTTGCGTATTGAGGAAAACTTTCCATGAACTAATAATAACGATGACATCATAAGCTGAGATCCACAAACGTTCAATTACAAAATTATAAAAGACAACGTCGGCGACCCGAAGGGGTCCGCACAACCCTGTAATGAGGCGTAGAATTCTTAGTTTCCCGTAGGTAAATAAATTCTACGCATATACTTGGCTAGCAGTATCTTCACATTGTTTTCAAATTACCAATTAACTAAATAGAAAAAACTGTACATGGTAGCTAAGGATATCTTTTGCCCTTTCAATAAACTATGGACGTTTTTACAATGAAAAATTATGGAAACGGAATGAAAAATCTATTTTTCATCATAAATGCGATTTCTAAGTACTTTTTGGTCAGTCTTATTTTGAATTATTTAACCACAAATAGTAATTACAACCATGGATTCTTGCTTAAATGACTCCTTTCTTATCAAATTCTACATTTAAACATTTACTTTGAGTGTCTATAGTTCTTTGAGAGGCTACACCATGCTCGTTTATATCTCGCGTTCAAATAATTTGATTGCGTTACAACAGTGCTGAAACCCCAAAACTAGGACATAGCATGAGTTTCATCAATGAACGAAGTAAAAGATCTCCAAGATCCTCCGCAAGGAATGAGCAATTCGATTAAGTCTTTACAACTACATGGACTCTCTTTCAAGAAAGGTATTTCAAAAGCACTCACTTGTGAGTGCAGGAATAACCCACTGACTGCGCTAAAGAAAGGATGTGGCTAAGTAAGTGAGAGGAGAGCTAGGGTTCGCCGGAAGTCAGTGGCGAAGAAAAGGGAGGAGTGTTGTGGGAAAAGAATTGGAAATGAAAGGGGAATGGAGAGAACTGGAGGGTGGTTTTGATGTCTTGAGAGTAATAAGCGAATGGAGGAAGTATAAGATAGCCGAGGGCGGGGAAATGAATGGGGAAATGGGCACTTTCGCGGTCAATTTGACGGGCGTCCCTTGGGAGGAGGCTGTGGTACCGGACCACTTTCGTCATCCTACACACCGACCTTCCCCTATGGGAACCTAAACGAGTCCTTTGGCCACTTCCGATGGTAATTCAAACCTTCCAGAAACCCATTTTCCAAAATAAAACCGTAAATTTATTGAACATAGGTGAATTAACGTTCCTTTCCCCCAATTAGAAGTACTACCTCGTAAAAACTCATTGTAAATTTATTCTAACGATATTGCTTTATGATTAATGTTGTTATAATGGCTGGGTAATTATGAAATGCTTTGTTTGGCCATGTCAGACAACGCAGAGGTGAAGTTGTTGTTTTACTCTAAATGATTATTAATGTTTTCTAACAGGAGTATTTACATGCTGAATCATTATCATTAGCAAATTTGAAACGGACATGTGAAATGTTAGAAGCAAGTTTTAGTTGTTAATACTACTGCTGGATATAATCGGGCTTTGATAGCTAGTACTCAGGTTATAAATCTTAAATATGCCATAATACCAATAATAATGGAAAATTATTGCCAACACGACAGGAATACCTGGTAATAATCGTCGACGTAAAATTACACGTAATGAAATGTTTAATTTATTACTTTAGCAAATCTAGTGAAAAGTAAGGTGCAAAAATAAATATTCAAGCTTGTATAATGAGTTAATCCACGGGACAAGATTTTTTCATGCTTTCTATAGAATTATAGTTTAAATAATTTCTGATGTCATTAAATATACTAAAAAATGTCATTGCTATTCAAAAATATTGATAATGTGACAGGATATAATAGGAATTTACACAAAATTAGCCACATTGAATAAATACATAGATTGGTAATTCTAAGAATCTCATTGAATAAATTAGAATTAAAGATTGGGTGGATGCTTGGTCACTGTAATGGTTAGTGAAGAAATCCGAAAACTCCACCATTCAGCTAAATAGCGCCTCATAATAAAATATTTATTAAAACAATCTTCAAAAATATATTCCCATTAAACCGTGTAGGGAACCTATTATAATATTTACCCAGCTCAGTCATCTCATCAACTATCATTTTTTGCATTTGAAGCTACGCTAAACTACCGGCTTAGAATATTCGACGAAAAATGTAAATATAATGTTGCTTTCTGTGAAACTTATGAATTTATTATTGCTCAGAATTTTCCTTCTTTACGAAATGCACCTTATTCTATTAAGCACAACAGAAATTCCTTGGTAACTTCAGCTCAGATACGTGATGTATTACAGTGTTCACCTTGATAGCCGTATCCAAAAGTTAATGTTACTGAAACTCGACGGAAAAACAGTCCACCAAAGTAATGATTCATAGCTATCACTTCCTCGTTACAACAAAGAATCAAATGACTTTATTAAAAATCAAAACCAATCGTAATTTTTAAGGCTAACATACGATTCGTGGATTCAGAAAATATTTAATGAGAGTACATAAATTAATGATTTTAGTTTAACTGGGTTTTCAAATTATAATTATATAAGTCTGCTCTCCACGAAAATTCACTCAAGATACATCTAATATATTAGTGATTAGATTTACATTAAATATTAATTTATATTGCTTGCTTTTACGGTACTTTATTACCAACTTTCCAGAAAAAATATTGATATTTTGAAATTTAATGCGGAGGAAAAAACATGTCTTGGCTAAAGAATCACAAAAACGCCAGATGTGGCTCATGTAATATTTATTGTTACTTGAAACGAGCGAATCTGTTATTCAAGGCCAACGGTTCATTGAAAACCGAATGCATCAAAATTATCACATTTCATGAAAGGGAAAAGTTGCGCTTAAATACCAGTAGCTCTGATGGTAAGAGTCATAATTCATCTCGTCTACAGAAGCGCACACATTAAAAGCTCATAACATAAGAACCTAATGTAAATGTACCAATGAACAATACCATATATTTGCGGGCTCCTATTCACGCGTGGTGAATAACAACTCGGCTGGCTTTCAACGGAAGAGAGTCAATGTCCATTACGTGGAAACGAAAAGAAAATATGCATCAACGACCAAATATTTATAGAAATTCAATCCCAAATTAGTGAGTTACATTACATAAGTAACATATGTTGATAAAATTCTCCTACAAAACAATACTTTGACGAAAAATCTTGAAAAAATAGCCTTGGCCTTAAGCATACATTGACGTTAATTTTCATCGATCCTAATAGATATTATAAATATCATAAATCAGGCCTAATGGTCTTAATACTAAAATTCTTCACATTTCCTTGATCTTAGACAAACGAAATTATCTCGATCGCAGTGGCGGGAACGCCTGAGTGTGGTGCCGGAGTGTACAGCATCCGGCACCCGCTAGTGTCCCAGGCGGGTATTCGGTGACAATTGTGGCCGTAGAACGATGTAAATTCTTGTATATAGAAAACTCCAATTTATTTTCATTAACCCTTTCTTACAGCAGGGCTATTTCTTTACTGTTGTCAATTATAATTTTTTTATCAGATGTATTAAAAAAACATCAACCGAAATCCAATGAATTAATGAACACTTAAAATGTGATGAACTTAGACATCTAGATGCTTTATCGCTATTGGTGAAAAGACTGAACGAGTGATGGCTCATTTTGTGTTAGCAATAAAATATATGTACTTTAATACGGATAATATATTCCCAAAATTCTATAAAAACTATTACTTGAATATTAATAAATACAATTAAACCGAATCCTTTAAGAAATGATAAGTCACTGTTAAAGAGAATTTCAGATGGTTGCTATTACGCTGATCCTAGCGACCTTAGCCCTAAAAAGAGGCTCCTTCCGAAGAAAATTAAAAAGTAAGGACTTATAAATTTTAAGAAGTAAATATTGCATTTCCGCAATATCTGCTTTCTTACAGATCATGTTCATATGCGTGTTCATGAATAATCCATGGCATTTCAGTTAAACGCTTACGATATCTTATACAACTGGTTTTGTTTTACAGAAGATACCAATGTATAAACTGGTGTATACGAGATAGAATAAAAGTGGTCTCGTAAGCGGGATGGAGTAAAAGAAAACCAATTTCTTAAGCAGGAAAGAACAAAATCTATATGTATTAAACTTTTAATATCGGCATGGACCTATATTTGTACTAGAAAATCATAACGGTTAATTTAATTCATTTTTATACAAGGATATTGTTCATTACCGAAACATTTAGGTCAAAAAATTTAATACTTACCGGAACTACAAAAATATACCCCAATAGCTCGTAAAAGAGAATATGCTAATCGGGCTTTTATGAATATGGAGCAATATTGCAACCATTCGAAATACATGAGGCAAAGGTCGCGAATTTAAACAACTTCAGAAATATTAACTGTGAAACAATGAGGAATATAAAATGTAAACATGCACAAGCTTATAATATCTACTGCCTGCACTTTGCGAAACAGCAGCGCGTTCGAATGCACGAGTTGCACTGCGAGTTTTAAATTGGGAGCGTGGGGCGTCCATAATGAGATGGCTCTATAAATTATAGGGGTGAGCGTGAAAGCTCACGGGAGAGGGAAGAAATGGAGGGAGGGAGTAGAGGGATCGACTGACTCCCAAAAATGGAAGCGTAGTGCTTGCTTGCGGTGAGGGATTAAGTGGGCGTCGGAGCGGCAATTTCTGGGGGGGGGGGGGCGAGAGCAGGGTGGTTTGCTGACCAAAAGGCGAGGTATTGGGGGAGAGTTGGGGGGGGAGAGGGGAAGAGGGGTGGTTTCGGATCGGTGAATGAGGGCTTGCCACTGACCTGCCATGAGTTGGAGTCCAACGCCAGGAAGGACATGCTGAGGCCGTTCGCCGCGCTCTAAACACGTGAATCAGACAAGGACGCGGCCAGCACTCCGGGAAGCTCGCAACACCGCATCTGCCGTGGGCGGTCCCGGAAAAGCCCCGACGCTCCGGAGCCGACGACCGGAGTGTCGGAGACGGCGGTGACAAACCGACGGGGAATCTTCAGAGATGAGCTGCGGTGACGTCCATGAGTTCGACGATTCGTCACCAGCACCAAAACCTTTGAGTCCGGGCAGGAGACAGAAAACTACTATATTGTTAGGGTCTCTGTGTATTATTTCAAAGTTTGACACACCCCGAGCGCACTAAAATTTTCACTCTCCAATTGGTCCGACGATGAATGCACGAAATATAATTCCTTAAATAAAGCTTTTGAGTAAAAGGATTTCTAGGGTGACCCCCAAAACCAAAGGAATTAGTCTTTTCTTTTCCCCTTTACTTTTCCCCACCCCGCGTGGAAACGACGAAGAGGGTCGCGTCTACGAGCGCACAAACCGGCAGCAGTCTATCAGCGCGCGCCGCGCACTCTAAAACCCGCACTGACGAAGTCGGGAAGGTTGAACGGAGCCGGAAGAAAGAGTTTTGAAGGAAGGAACCCTTGCCGAAAAAAATCCCGAAGCGGTCCATAAACACACTAACACACACACACAAACACGACCCGCCGCGCGCAAGGCGACAAGAGTCTGTCGGCGCGGCTCGATCGGGAGCAGTCGGCAGCTGTCGCCGACGAAGAGTGCAGCGGGACGAGCGGCGGACGAAGAGATGAGAGAGATGGGGATGGAAACATAGACGGATCGAGAGAGAGAGAGAGAGAGAGAAAGAGAGAGGGGCTGGGAGGGAGGCGGCGCCTGTAAAGTATGCGTCCTGGCGATACCCGCACGACGGCCGAAGCACTCCTTGTCCCTCGCGCGGAACTCACAGGGGAAGTTCCACTTTTCGGGGAGGATCTGAGAGAAAGGAGAGGATGGGGATGATGGGGAGGGAGTCGTGGGGAAGGGAGCGAAGGAGGCACGGAGATGGCGAGGGTAGGATGTGAGGAGGGCGGGGGAAATGGAGAGAAGAAGCGTGCGGGGATTCACTCGCCTGAGTTAATTCGGAACCTCGTTCGGTGGAGGGGGATGGGAGGAATAGATTACACAAAAAAATTGAGTCGGCACCTGAGAGAAAAGCGCGTGGAAATAATTTTTGAATAAAAAAACAAGAGTCGACTTATCGCAAAAGAAACCGGAATTCCTGACCAAATCCGAGGACAAGAATTAGGCGTTGTGATCCTGCGGGAAAACTTTTGACTCCCAAAAGACGAGTGGAGTGCTGAAATGGGAACAAGAGGCGAGGGTAATTTTGGAAAAGCGGGGCAATCACGTTTATTTTTGGAGGAAAGCAATGAGAAGGACGAAAACGACGTGAGGGAAGAGATCCGTCAACGAGTAGCACACGATTGGGAGGAACTTGTGACCACTGAGAGGAGAAACGGGGCGCATATTGTAAAGAGGCAGATTAAGATGAATAAGGAGTCGAATACCGACTCCGAGCAATGGAAGGAGAAGCGGAGAGAGGGAGGGTATTGTGTGTGTGTGTGAGAGAGAGTGTGTGTGTATGTGCGCGCGCGCAAGGATGAGCGGGGGTCCGGGATGTCTCGAAGCGAATGTAACCCGGAGGTGAATCTCGGAGGCTTACTTGCAACGAAGGGGAAGGGAGGAGGGAAAGGGAAGGAAGGAAAAGGGGCGGGGGAAAAGGGGATCTGAAGGGGGGGAGAGAGGGAAAAGGGAGGGGTTACAGAGCAGAAGCAGTAGCACCGTGGCAAAAGGGATAAGGGAAGAGGGTATTGGAGAGGGAGGGAGCACGGTAGAGAGAGAATTGTAGTGAGAGAGAGAGAGAGAAAGAGAGGGAGGGAGGGAGATGGGATGCTCCCGACGGCGCGCCGGCGGCCAAACTGGAGAGTGGAGTGTGTGTGTGTGTGTCTACCGGAGAAGGAAAAGGGGGTGTGTGAGTTGGAATAGCAAAAGAGGGTGAGAGTGATGAAGGGATGGAGAGAAGGATAGAATGAAAGGAGGGGTCGACGGAGTGAGTGGACGGGAGGGCGAAAGGCGGAGGAGATAAGAAAGAGGAGATGAAAATAATGGAATAGAGGGGTGCGAAATGGGTGAGTTTACTGGTTCGACCGTGGAAACTTGGGGAGGATGCATGAGGAATCGTACGCGAAAGGAATGAGAGCAATGAATGAAGAATGGGTAGGAAGGAATGAGGAAGATGCGTTTTAGAGTGATTTCGGAGAGGAGATAAAGAGGAAAGTGAGTGAAATTTGTGGGAACCTGGCGGGTAGAGATCAAACGGGGTGGGACAATGATGAAAATAGGAAAATTGGAATTCAATAAGAGATGAGCATTTTCCGACGATATGCTACGAAAATTGATGATAATTACTACTTTTTGGCCCCAAAATAAATGGCACAAAGGTCAAAAGAATTACATTTAACTTCATTCATACAAACTAGCATACATAAAATAAACTTAAACTTTTTTCCAATGACACTTTACTGAAATATACTCTATAACGGTAATCCATACTTAGCACACATCATTGGTCGTTCAATCCTAAGATTGGTTAACTGTAGCCTTACATCCTACCCTAATCTGATGCTAATTTAACACC